>CM050325.1:77958710-78049780 GCA_027475135.1 Bactrocera correcta | reverse complement strand
GCCATACTAATACCTTGCATTTCAATGAAATTTTAATATTTTGTTCAAAGTGTAATTTTTTATGCAAAAAATAAGTAAATAGGTAAATATTTTTGTTTTAAATTATCAATTGTTATTACAAATGGTATAATAGAGCTATTTTATGCTTTTATTTGTAAAAATAACGTCAAGTTTGATAGAGCTTTGAATAATTTTACATATTAGTGGCATCACCACTCTACCTCATCTCTCTACCTTCAACCCTACAAATATAAAAATATACTGAAGTTAGCGTGAGTGACAACTGTCGGCTTGCAGTCGTGTAGTCGTGCAGCTGCCAAAATAACTGTGTCCATAAGAACGTGTGTATTTTAATATTTGACAGATGTCGTTTGCAGTCTGTCGCGGGCATTGTGTTCAGTACATAACATCATAAAATAAACATTCGGTAATAATAATTCGGTAATTTAATGAATTAGATCAGATAAGTTTGAAAATATTAAAAGAATTGCCTAACTATTTAACTGCGTTAATAAACGCAAATCTTGCTACCGACCTTAAGTCAGCAATCAAAATATTAAAAGAAACCGATGTTTATGAAAATAATAAACAATTCTTTAAACAAAAAACAATTCAAAGAACTAACGCAAATTCGAAACTACTTAATTATATGAATATCAATAATAATAGTAATATAGAATATTTTGCAATTAATACGAGTCAATTTCCAGTTCGTTCCAATTACAACACTTTTTCAAAAAATTATTATCCAATCAAAATAATTATTATAAAAATAAACCATTTTTTATTGAACATAGCAATCAACAATATACTTTACAAAATAATAATTTCCCACAAGTTAGGCATACACCTTTCAATTCTGCAAACATTTATACTAATAGAAACTTAAATAATTTAAAACAAGAAAAGATTCATGGGTCAAACCAATCTCGATTAAGACGCTTTGGCTATCCAGAACCAATGGAACAAGATGAGGTAAATTTTCACTTAACAGCCTCGGAAGACTTCCCACAATTGAATTGAAATTTAATCAAAAAATATTATAAATTTTTAGTCGTCACAGGTTCATCAATTTAATAAAGCCTGGAATATCCAACGAAAACATTATTTATGTTCAGCCAATAACATTAACAACAGCGATAGGAAAAGTTTGTCTAAATGAAACCCAAGAATTGTTTAGCGATGAACATATGAAAAAACTGAAATTTTTCGTTTATAATTTTTCGAATAACCTCGACGGTTTACGCGGTTGTAATATACTTCCCTACTTAAAGCTAAAATTGATCTGGAAAAAATATGATACATATGAATGGTGTTCTTTAAAACTTTTTCAAGGATAAATCAAATTCTGAAAATTTTGATAATTGCCTTCAAGAACTAAATATGAACGAAAATCATAACACTAAAGATAGTAAATTTAGAATTGAACATTTAATATCAGAAGGATTAAATAAATTAAAAAAAAAATTAAATAAAACATAGAATCAAAACGGTTCATGAAGATCCAATATATGTAAAGTCGTATAGATATCCTGAAATTCATAAATCAGAAGTAAACAAACAAATAAAAGAAAAGCTTGAAAATCAAATCATTTCTCATAGTGATTCCCCATATTCAGCACCAATTTGGGTGGTACCAAATTAGTCAGATGCTTCAGGTAAAAAGACGTGGAGGATTGTTGTTTATTTTCGCAATCTCAATAGTATTACTATCGATGATAGGTATCCTATTCCAAACATGGATGAAATTCTCGATTCTAGGTAGGTGCATGTATTTTTCAACAATAGACTCAGCGCAAGGCTTCCATCAAAAAGACATGGATCCGGCAGATAGGAAAAAAACAGCTTTCTCTACTCAGAGCGGACATTTTGAATTTTTAAGAATGCCATTTGGGTTTAAAAATGCACTCGCCAACTTCCAGAGACCGATGAATACGGTTCTAGATGCTTTAATAGGGAGAGATTGTATGGTTTACTTAGACGACATTGTAGTATTCAGTACGTCAATAAACGAAGCAAATCTGAAAATTCAGATGGATAAAAGCGAGTTTTTCAAAAGAGAAACCGAATTTCTTGGTCATATCATAACACCAAAAGGTACTAAACCTAACCCTAATAAAATCAAAGCAATTTTAAATTATCCCGTTTCTAAAACGGAAAAAGAAATAAAACAATTTCATGGTTTGGCAGGATTTTATCGCAAATTTATTCAATTGAATGAACTTTTAGCCATGGTTTGTGCTACCAAATATTTTAGACCATATTTATACGGCAGGAAATTTTTAATAAATAGTGATCATAGACCCTTGCAATGGCTTCACAAATTAAGGGGGCCAAACTCTTTGACGTAAAATACATATCAGGTAAAGAAAATCGTGTAGCAGACGCTCTTTCCCGTATTAAAATTACGGAATGCTTTTTTAATGAAGAATCTGAATCTAGCGTAGACACTGTTCATTCTGCCGATGAAGATTCCGAAATTTTATTAAGATAACAGAGCGACCATTAAATTCAAAAATCAAATTAAATTAATAAGAGATGGTAAAAACTCAACTACAATAACGAAAGTTTTTTTAATAACCTAATTGTAATTACATACAAAGATTATATTAAAGATATAATTAAAACCCATTTATTAAAAAATAATACAACAATTTGTATGCCCAATGGTACTGATTTTATTCAATTTCAAAACGATTATAAGACACTAATAACAACAAGTCGCAACAAGATTTATTGGTATACAAAAGAATTAGAAAACATTACAGATTTTGCAAATTTTAAAAGCAAAGTACTTGAAATCCATTTAAGTGGACTTCATCAAGGTATAGAGAAGGTTGCAAAATGTTTTAAATTACAGTATTATTACCCCTATTATCTTAAGGGGTAATAATATTTCGAAATCACCAAAATAATAAATGAATGTGAACTGTGTAATCATTGTAAGAACGATCATGTTTCTAACAAAATGCCGTTCAAAATTACACCGCCAATTTACAAAATAAGAGAAAAATATGTTGTAGATTTTTGGAAATGGAATAATGAATATTATTTAACATGTATCGATTTATACTCTAAGTTTGCTATGATAGAAAAAGTTAAAGCATTGAACTGACTAGAATAAAAAAAAAAACCATTTTTGAAAATTTTTAATTGTATGGGTCCTTTAAAAACTTTAAAAATCGACCAAGACCAAGGTTAAAATAATATAAACATTAAACAATGGTGTAATTCATTAAATATAAAAGTAAAAGTAACCATCGGTAAAACTGGTATAGGTGACATTGAAAGATTACATAAAACTTTAACTGAAAAACTTAGAATAATCAACACTTCAGGCGATAAAGAGCTAAACTATTTAGTAATTGAGCAAACACTTTTCACTTATAACCATATAATTGTTCACTCTACTACCAATGAAGTTCCATACACAATCATTTTTAACAAAGAGTCACCAAAACAAGATCCTCAAATTATCAAAGAACAAAGAATAAATAATGTAAATAAAAACCGTCAAGAAGAAGATATTAAGAAAATCTTTGTAAACGCAGAAGTTTCAAGGAAGAGATTAGATTAGTAATCCATACAAAAAAGTTAGTCTTATTAAAACTGAAAAAGATGGCGAACATCATATTGTAAAGTTTAACAGTCAAAATGTAAAAAAAATATAAAAACCAATTTAAAAGAGAAAAGAAAACACACCAAAACTAAATCTAAGAATAAAATTGTATCTTATCATTCCATTTTACTTATTAATTATTACTTAATCATTTTTATATGCTAAATATATCTTTAAATATTGTAAGAATTCTATTTAAAAACTTTTACTTGTAAACAAAGAAAAATTGCAATGAGGACATTGCATTATTTTAAGATGGGAGGAGTGACATATCCTAAGGTGCATTGGAGACTTTTGCTAGCAAAAGCATCGAATGCAACATTGCCAACGTGCTTCAATTCAGCATTTTCGCCATTGAAAGCGGCCCCACACATTAAGCGGCACCGTTTGTAAAATCGCGTTTGTCACGATTCACTCTGATTTCGTCATCATACTCGTAAGGTTCAAGTTGATTGTGTTACAGAATATTATTTAATAAAAACTGTTATTTATTACAAATTATTATTCAATACAAACTTTTATATGTTATAAAAATATTACTCAAATGTACATATGTATATTTTCTATATATTTTATATCAAAGCACACAAGCATGCACGTACAAATTGAACTATTTTATGACGAATTCCTTAACATATATTTCCTTTGGAAATATATAATAGTCATGCATGCATTATTACCTAAATATCTAATTAATGTAGGTATAAGAAATTATATATTTATATATTTATTTGCAGTCGCAACCGAGTTGTCAAACCGTACGGTCGCATTTTTCTTTTTCTCTCGCGGTCATTCTAGCAGTGTCTGTGTTATAACGCTACTTTACAGTTGTGCACAAATAACTTTTTTACTGTTAATTTCTCGCCGTGTTTATTTCTTATTGTTAACTTGTGCTACATTCTTACATTTTTGAATACATAAAAAGTAATATTTTCACAATGCCCCCCGGGGCCAACAATCTGGGTGATAATAGGTTTGCCCTATTATCCCCAGCCCAGAAGACAAAAAGAAAAAAACCTGAGCAAACAACGTTGGAACTATTTCCGGAACTCCCCATTACTAAGAAGGATGACCCCAAATACCTCGTCATTAAGTCGCGGGATGCCAGTAAACCAATCACATCCTTCTCCTGCTTCGCGACTTATAAAGGTATTCAAGCTATCAGTAAAGATATCAACAACATCTCGTCACTTCGCGATGGCAGCCTACTCCTCCTGGTAAAAAATCAAAAAATTGCTGATAAATTCCTTTTCACTAAGAATCTACCCGGTGCAGGTGCTGTTGAAGTTGCTCTTCACAGCACCCTTAACTCAGTCAAGGGCACAATTTATGCCCCCTTTATTTGCCAACTTAGCGACGAAGAAATAATCGAAGGTCTCAAGGAACAAGGTGTCTCTGCTGTCCACAAGTTTAACAAAATAGTTAAAGGCGTTCGTGTACCTACTGGTGCCGTATTATTAACATTCAATAAATATACACTTCCTAACAGAATTGATGTAGCCTGGAGAACCCTAGATGTCCGTCCGTACTACCCTAATCCTATGCGCTGCAAAACTTGTCAGCTATTAGGACACACCGCTAAACACTGCGTAAAAACTCCTTCCTGTGTCATTTGCAACCTTCCTCCTAACCACTCTCCTCCTTCTGATTGCACCAGAGTTTACTGCGCTAACTGCGCAGGTGAACATCCCTCGTCCTCAAATGCTTGCCCTAAATTTATTCAATCGAAAGAAATATTAAAGATTAAAACTATTCACAAATGCACCATGCGGGACGCCATTACCATGTATAAAAATCAACATCCTTCCACCCCATCCCCCTTCTCCTTTGCCAACGTGGCAAAAATTCAAACTAACAGCGAAATTAATCCAAACTCAAAAAATCCTAATAACAAAGATAATACTTCAATATCTAAAAATTCTAACCTCAATACTAACGCAACAACAACAAAAGCTAACAACGATTCATCCTCCACCAACAATCTATTGCATCACATAGAACTTCCAGAAACTTCAAAGAACTCCCCTCTTCTACACCCTTCACCCTTGAATTCTTCCCCCTCCCCATCTTTCTCTCCACTTTCTCACGTCTCATCTCCCTCCTCACACACCTTATCTCCTCTGGCATCTTTTGCCATCTCTCCTCTCGCTCATAACACCCTTCCAGCCTCCCCCTCCCTTTCTTCTCCGTCTCCCGCATTGATGGAACAATAAATTCCCATAACCTCACATTATTATTTTTTCTTTATTTTTCTTTCCATGGTATCCATCCTTCAGTGGAATATCAACGGATACTTAAATAATTACATCGAACTCGAACTTTTATTTAAAACATTCAAACCCTCAGCAATATTATTAAATGAAACTCAATCTACTATATCCGCAAGATATAGCCTTAGAATTTGCGCTTCAAAATCAGTACAATTTTATCTGACTTCCCTAATATCAGTCACCAAATCTATGCTGATGATTTAGTATTGTTTTCTATTCCTCCGATTTGTCCGTTGTTACGTCTTCCTTTTCTAAAATCTTATCCCTCTTATTTCATTGGTCCGGTTCTTCGGGCATGTCAATTTCTTCCTCTAAATCTAAGTTATTACATATTTTGTAAGAAACATCATTGTAATACACCCACACTTACCGTTAATAATATAAATTTAATCTGTATAGATAGTTTTAAGTTCCTAGGCTTAATATTAGACTCTAAGTATCAATTTAAGCAACATTGTCAATATGTAAGAAAAAGACTATTTGTTATCAACATCTCCGTTAAAAAACATATTGCCGGTATCTGGACTGCCTTTTTAAAGGACAATATGGAAGACAGCTTATATAAACTCTATCAACAATGATGATCCTGTTCAGCTTTTAATGTACCCAACTATTATCCCACCAGTCAGCCGAAAGCCTATGATGCTAGTGCTGCGTACTTTAGTTTATATAATAATTTGTTTATTATGTAAGCTTTAATAAAATAAAATAAAATAAAATATTTATTTGCTGGGCATTATATGTTTGACATATTAAAAGACCAAGCGGTCGCGCATATTCACGTGCATACATATGTATGTAACAATGTGTGCATGTAAGCAAATACGACAGAGCATACGTATAATATTTGTAAATTTGTCTACACACAAATTTGTATGTAAATGTGGCTTAAGCTCACGTTTTGTCGAAGAGTCAATGTATCGAAGAACTGACGCGACGACAAAGCGTCACATTCTGTTGTTGGCAGAAAATCCGAAAACAAACGAACGATCGCCAATTGCCACTGCTTCGCTTGCCGCTGTAACAGCTTCTCCAACAAACCAGCGTAAATATGTATGTTTATGTAAGAGCTTGCATACATATCGACACAAATTTTTGCAAGCCGCGTAAAAATTACATATATATGGGGTATTCCATAACAAATCGACCACTTTTGAACCCGATGACTTTTGGGGACTTTTTTTTAATTTTTATTTTTGAATAAACTTTTCGAAATACTATATAAAACTATATAAAATAATCGGTTTTTTTAAGTAAAATAGTAATTTATTTTTTTTTTTGGAGGTTCGCCATTTTTTTTTTTCCTTAAAAAAAATTTCAATTAATTTGACAACTGTCCCTGGTAATCCCGGAGTGGGCCGATTTCTTTTTTTATTTTTTTTATTTATTCAAAATAAATGAAAAAAACTTTTTTCCTTTCGTTCCTTCGTAAAATAATTATATGTGCAATACACTTGAATTTAAAGTATCAAAACACACAAAATATATTCTGATGGCTTATACAAGTTAAAAATAGAACCCACGACTTAATTGTTCACAAGTCAAATCTATTCCGATCTTTCCTTCCAATCTCACGATCAACCAACCAAGAATTTTACAAATATACCGATTGACGCATTGCGGGTTGAATTGGATTAGTGAGCGAGGCAACAATTATTTCCTTACTTCTTAAGCGCCGCATTGCGGTTAGAGCGCGATGCATTGATACTCCATCGGATCAAGGCATCGTTTTTGTTGTGAGAGCGCATACGCTGTGAGGTGATGATTCTCATTATCCGGTGAAATATCGAGCCGCTCACTGCAGTCAAGGAAATTGCAGATGGGGCTACACTTGCTATAACTACCCTCCTTGTCAAGTCCGAAACGTCCCTCTTGCGGTAAGCCATCAAGCTTAGGCAGGGGTATTCAAATGGTGTCGTATGTTGCATGGCGCACTTCATAATGTTGTTAAAAAATTGTGATTGGTATTGTAAAGTATTGGTAGGTGGTAGTTGGCTTGGTTGATCGTAATATAATATTTTAAATTACAGTGTTACAAATTCAATTACTTATTACTCTATGAATAGTTGCTAATATGGTTTAACATTTTACTTGATAATTTAGATAAATGACACAACGTTTTCCTTAATTACAAACTCTTCTCGGAAATATTAATGTAAAAATTTAAAATTGATATGTGTTGATTATGATTTGGATTTATTTGTAACGGTTTTTACTTTTTTTTTTGCGAAAGTGTGCGTGAATGGAAAATATCATCTGAGATTACTTTTATGGATTTTTTTCCGTCTATCAGAACCGTGGTACCTAAATCTCTTTCCACTACTTTTTCTACATAGATTTTATCAAATTTATTCCCAAGCCGTTTGTTCCTTTTCAAAAACACCCTCTCCCCTGATTCGTATGTTTTCATCGTTTTATTTTCGTTTCGTTTATTTAATGTTTTCTCTTGCACTTTAAGCAATTTTTCGCGTATTACTTTCAGTTCTTCGTTTAAACAGTTTTGAAAAACATCAATTGGCTTGGCATTGGTTGTGGAGTGAATGCTGTTGTTGTACTAATGTGTTGCTAATATTATGAGGTCTATAGTCTCGCACAACTGGCTATTTCCATTAACGTTTAATGGAATCTTTCAACCCGCCCATTACTTTCACTGTGTAACGTCGGGATGAAAAATTGTTCAATTGAATAACTATCTCTGAGGAAACTTTTTATTGTCATGGTATAAATATCAGTAATATTTCGAGTAGTGCTTCTTTAATGTCTATCGTGGATCGTGAGGAGATAAGTTTAACAACCGCGTATTTGGAAAATTTGTCGATACATGTTAAGAAGTCGACGTGTAAAATCTCACCTGGTATGGAAGGGATAGGGGTTTTGCCGATTTCGAGGTTGGACGGTTTACGCTATTTATTTTCTAAAAAAATTTTGCAATTCGAAATTATGGATTTTAACAATTTTTTTATATTCGGGAAAAAATAAGCGCTTATTATTTGTTTGAAATTTTCTTGTAGGCAGCGATGTGCTCGGTTATGCTCTGTAATGAGCGTTTCAACTTGATCAGATTTGTTGATTAAGTCAATTACGAATATTTCGGTATGTCGGAATTTTATACCAGGAAAGGCAGAAACTAGACGGTTTTGTATTTCCCCTAGGATTGTCAGATCACAGTGAATTGCGTTGATGGTATTTGGATTACACTTTTTAAACATTGTATTAGATTTTAGGGCTTATCATAACAAATTTTATGACGAACGTATTTTTGGAATACAATTGTTGTACTTTTGTTTAACGACGGACCCTTTGTTAATATTAGTTGGTTCTTAAATTGGTTTACGGGATACTTTATTGTTTCTCAGAAGTTGGTGGAAGACTCTTCGCTATGCGCTGTTTCTATTGATTCGCTTAAGTTATTAATAAACTGTCTGGACAGAGCATCAGCTACCTTATTCTCCTTCCTTGGCTTATAATGAAATGTAGGCGCGAATTCCTCGATGAATGCACTCCATCTCTTCATTTTTGAATTCGGATTTTTTTCTGAAATAGCGAATATAAGGGGCTGGTGATCTGTGAAAATGTGAATATTCTTAACACCATAAAGATAATGCCGAAGGGTCTTCAGCGCCCATACTGTAGCAAGCAATTCGCGTTCATTTGTTGCGTTGTTTCCCTCAGTTTTGGAAAGCGTACGCGAGATCATCGTAATAGGCCTATTATTCTGAGACAATACAGCTCCTAACGCATTCGATGAAGCATCAGTAGTCAACTCAAAAGGCCTATTAAAATCTGGGTACAGTAAAAGAACATCTTCAGATGCCAGAATAGTTTTAATTTTTTTGAAAGCGAATCGAGTATTATCCGAACGTTTTTTGACTTACTAGCTGCGACGTGCCCATTTTCGCCTTGCAAATATTTAGTGAATGGCCTAACTATAGCAGCGTAGTCCCTAACAAATCTACGATAGTATCCTGCAAGGCCTAGAAAAGACCGTAGAGCGCGTAGAGTTACTGGCATTTCATAGTTAATTATCATTAATTTTCTTAGGGCATGTTCTAATACCATTTCGAGAAACCAAAAATCCCAAAAACTCAACCTCTGTCAGAAAAAATTTGGATTTCTCTGGTGAAACTCGCATACCTGCTGTCTCTAGTTTCATTAAAATGTGGTTTATATGATTTAAGTGCGATTCTTCGTCGGGCGAAAAGATTATGATGTCATCGATGTAGACGTGACAAGTTCTTCCTATCTCATCGCGGAGAATGTCATCGATAGCGCGCTGAAAAATACTTGGCGCATTTCTTAAGCCGAACTGCAAGCGGCAGAACTCATATTTGCCGTTGTTGATACTAAAAGCCGTTTTTGGTCTATTTTTATTTCGCAAATTAATTTGGTGAAAACCCGCTTTTAGATCTAAAGTGGTAAAGTATAATGACTTGTCTAGGTTTGCCAGAATGACAGATATGTCGGGAATGGGGTACCGATCGGGGATAGTTTTTTCGTTAATTTTTCTGAAGTCTATGACCATACGCAGCTTTTGCCTTCCGTTTTCGTCCAGACCCTTTTTAGTCATGACATGGACCGGTGAGTTATAAGGAGAACACGACTTTAGAATTATGCCATCTTTCAAAAGAGATTCGATTTCTGTGTTGATAAACTCCGCTGATGGTGCGAATTGTCGCTTCTACGTTCGTATTATATGGTAGGGCTCTATCTGGGTGTGCAAATGCATTTGAATTTTTATCAATCATTTCATGAAACTTTGCTTTAATAGTGACCGGGACAGAATCTGCTTCTATTGTGATTGAATTAATTTGATTGCAACGGAGATGCTGAAGTTTGGTTTCCCCACTGCGATGACGCATCGATATCGATTTTCGCATTAATCTCTTTAAGGAAATCGTAGCCGATTATACCATCGAATGTGGTTATATTCGCAAGCAGACAAAACGTCGAGGTATGATTAAAAATATTGATCAAACATTTCTTTTTTATAAGATTGACCCCATTTATTGATTTTAATGTAAATGGGTTTCCCATTACCTTAATTCCGTTAAGAAATGGGAGATTTTTGATAAAATTTTTCGAAATCCCTGTATCGATTAGTAATTTCAGCTCCCGACCACTTGTTTTTGTTATGACGAATGGTAGGAGCGATTCTAGTTTAAATGATTAATTTCACTTTCTAAACGATCGATGGAGGCGCATGTTTTACTTGAGTTGTCGCGGTGGCAACTATCAATATGCGAATGAAGACTGTAATGCTCATCGCAAATATCGGGTTCGTCAAAATCTGAACTTACTTTTTCTGGCATATAGTTTACCTTTTGAATCTTGGGATGTGATTTTTGAAAAGAACCAGACTGGTCCCGAGAGCGTTTAAATACTACTTGGTGAGGTTGTATGTGTGGCTGCTGTGGCAACATAACGTTAGGCTGAGATTGGTAGTTGTTTGGGTTATGGAATGACAGGTTGTTCTGACGCGCTGGTTGATTTCGGTAAACAGAAGAGCCGGGATCGACGTCCATCGCAGTTGGTCTATTATTTATATTCGGTGGGAGAGTCTTACGATAGGGCTGGGAAAATGTGTACCGGGGCATTGCTGGTCTTACTAAGTTGCCCATAGCAAATGTTTGCGCAAAATCGTAACGCTTATGATTCGTCTCGAGCTCCTGGGCAGCAGCTAATGCGGAAGGCGAGTCTTTCGGACCTGAAGAAAACAAAATATCGCAAAGGGGACGAAGAGACCCGAAATAAAAATGCGTAGTGCATTCTCCCTTGCACGCTCGTTGAGAGCCATAATGACCTTGGCGTTCCCGCTGTGTGTCATCATTTGCTTATTTATAAGTGTTAAGTGCCTACTTATCTACCATATCGTAGTATTGTGAAATCGGTAAATTCCCTTGCCTTAGAATACTTAATTCGTTTTCCAAGACATGAATTGGTCTTTTATCTGCGTAAGTTTGATCGAGCCAGACCCAGTAATTTTGTTTCTAAAAATACCCTTTGCCACATAATACCGTTCCGAACCTTCGGGGTAATAGTTAATAGCAAAATTTGCCGCGGAACGCCAAGCTGGGTAGGAGGAATTCTCACCGTTAAATTCAGGCAAAGATTTTATTAAGTCAAGACTGAAATTTCCCGATTCTATTGCTGGGTTAATCGAAACCGGTAAGTATGGTTCGACACGTGGTGGCTCGAGCCGTCTCAAAACTGAAGTAAGTTTGTTAATTTGTTCTGCTAGTTCTAACCTAGTTTCTTCATTAGCGGATCTTATTGCCTGTAGCACTTGATCCATTGAAACCGCCATTTTGTATTTTATATAAACTTTTTAATCGCACGTTTTTTTTATCTAGGTTAACTTCACTTACGAAAATTCTTGAAATAATTAATCGAGAATGGTAAGCGAAGTTCACCCGGAAATTCTAGTAAAAAGGCAAAACTATGACCTTCACTAATTTTGTGATTTGAAAAATAGTTTTCGTTAAGATAACTTTAAACTTTTCACCATGAAAAATGCAATTTAGTTTTAATTAATATAACTTCACAGGGAACAAGGTATTTTCGTGTTCGGACCCCTGGGAATAATTTGATACCTGAAACTTGAACTTTAGTTTTTTTCTTAATTATAAAGCAGTTTCAGATGTGAAAACGTTATCCTGATCACCAGTATTCTAGTTAATTTAGTTAAATTAGTGAAAACCGATTAACTTATAAAAACGAGAGAGTGTAATTTTCCCAACGCAAGTTCACACAGTTTAATATAAACTTTCAATATTAATATACACTTTTTATTTTCAAAATTTAATTTTAAGCACAGCTTGTAAGTCACACATTATCAGTTTTAATTTTTTACTTACAAATTTACTCTGATGTAACTTAAATTTATCTTGGGATAGATGCTGCGAATGTTCTCTCGATGTCACGGATGCCTGTAATTTTTTGGAGTCCCGTCCACTTCTGCCTTTATGGCAATTCTGCTTGCCGAATTAAGGTGATTTCTAAGCGACGTGCCCCACGTTGGGCGCCAGTTAAAAATAGAACCCACGACTTAATTGTTCACAAGTCAAATTTATTCTGATCTTTCCTTCCAATCTCATGATCAACCAACCAAGCATTTTACAAATATACCGATTGACGCATTGCGGGTTGAATTGATTTAGTGAGCGAGGCAACAATTATTTCCTTACTTGTTAAGCGCCGCATTGCGGTTAGAGCGCGATGTATTGATACTCCATCGGATCAAGGCATCGTTGTTGTTGTGAGATTCTGATCTTTCCTTTCAATCTCACGATCAACCAACCAAGCATTTTACGAATATACCGATTGACGCATTGCGGGTTGAATTGGATTAGTGAGCGAGGCAACAATTATTTCCTTACTTCTTAAGCTCCGCATTGCGGTTAGAGCGCGATGTATTGATACTCCATCGGATCAAGGCATCGTTGTTGTTGTGAGAGCGCATACGCTGTGTGGTGATGATTCTCATTATCCGGTGAAATATCGAGCCGCTCACTGCAGTCAAGGAAATTGCAGATGGGGTACAGTATAGTCTGCATATAAGAAACTTTGAAAATGCCACTAACATTTTTTTATATCCGGTTTTTTCTTTTAGGCGGAGTCCGTATATAAGAAATATTTTCTTATATGCGTATATCATACAAATTTCATGCACAAACTTCTTATAACCGTACATCGCGTTATGTTACACGAAAACAAATCTTTTATTTGATTTCATCTATTTCATTCAATATTTTTAATAAACATTAACGAAAATTAACAAAACTTTAAATTCATAGAAAATTCATATTACATGTATAGGAACTTAAAAAGTCGGCACTTTGCGACAGCTGCTTTTTATAATAAATATTGCATGTTTTGTTTATGTACATATAAATTTATCATTTTTTGACGTTGAAAAGAAGTCATTCATTTTTTTTTTTTTTGTGAACAAGAGATTTGTCACGTTCATTAAAGAGAATTTTCTCAATATTTATTAAGTTATTATCATCATTTAAATATTGCTTCAATACAAACAAGGCTTGTAGCGCTTCCTCCCTGCTAGGTGGCACTACACTATCTGCAGAGTCATCCATAATATCTCCACTCTCATCTTCTAGTTCTCCTTTTCCAAATAAGCTAAATTTTCAAAAAAAGAGCTAGAGTCACGGCTTTCGGTTTCACAATAAATATTCCCTTAGGTAGTATCATCATTTGAGTCCATTACAGCGATTCCTTCGTAAATTCCGGATTTTTTAAAACAATTTCGAATTGTTTGAGGACGCTTTTTAAGAAATTAGCCATGAATCCACCTTCCGCTGCTAGTATCTGTTCGCGAACTAGACACTTTCTATAATGTGATTTGAAAGACTGAATAATACCTATAACAAATAAATGGTGATAAAAATACAATTTCAATGCTTTTTGGTGTGAAATCCAATTTGTGGCATGAAGCGTTATCAATAAGGAGTAGAATCTTTTATTTTTTGCTGCCAGTTTATTATCAAACTCTTTTATAATTTCCCTCCAGACGCAACTAGTCATCCACGCTTTTTTGTTAAATTTACATGGGATAGGAATGATCTTTCCTCGAAAACACCTTGGGTTTTTATATTTTCCGATGGCATACGCATATTTGTCTGTACCAGTCGCATTTGTCATAAAGAGCAATGTGATTCTCTCTTTTGATGTCTTAAGTCCACTTACGGCTTGGCTTCCCGCGACATATGAACCAGTCGGAAGAGCTTTATAAAATAGACCTGTCTCGTCGGCGTTATAAATATCTTCTAATGGTTACTTCTGTAGTAAAACTTGAAGAACATTTTGCTTGAAGTTTAAAGCCGATTGATTATCCGCGGAAGGAGCTTCGCTGTGATGTTTATTGAAACGCACATTTTCGTTTTTCTTCCATCTTTGCAGCCAGCCTGGACTAGGCTTAAAATCAAGGATGCCTAATTAGATTGCAAAATGCTGCGCTTTTTCAAAAATCAATGGACCAGTTACACGAGCGTTTGCCTCCATCATTTGCCTGAACCAAATGAACATTGATTTGTTTAGCGCTTCATATTTTGATGTGCGTTTCCTATTTTGCTTTAAGTTCCGGCAGGTATAGATCTTTTCACTGAGTTCTTTCGATTGTTTCAAAATTTTCGAAATCGTACTGCTTGCAATATTATGTTTTTTTGGAGATTTCGCTTCGGGCTTTGCCGCTTTTTGCTTCTTCCACAATTTTGAGTTTTGTTTTAATTGGCACAGCGTTTCTTTTAATTTTTTCCATTTTTCTTTCTTGCTTTTTTTGATTATTTTCTTTTTTTAAAACAGCTGTGAAGCAAATTTTAGCGTTGCCAGATACAAATTTTAATACATTTAAGGTATAACATTGCCAGCACAAAATTTTGAAAATTATTTCTTTAAAGAGGTTTTTTTTTTTTGTATAAGCATATAAATTTCGTGAGGGAAAAAATTTCTGAAAATACTTAAGTAGTCCAAGGTGTTTGAAAATTGTTTCTTATAAACGGACTTTTTTTATAAGCGGTTTCTTATACGTGGAGCACACTCTACTTTTCTTATAAGCGGTTTCTTATACGCGGAGCATACTCTAGTTTTATTTATGGCTTTAAAAGATGTAGTAAACAAAAACGAAATTCAAATTATGTATATATTAATTTTTTTAATTAAAAAAAAAAAATTATATTACTTTAATTCCATAGAAAATAAGTAAATGTGCAAAATATAAAACTTCTTAAAATTCATATCCAATGTTATTTTAACACGCAAATAATAAAAATAATTTTAAGTAATTGATGTTTTAAATATTTTTAGTATTTAATAGTATTACCCTTTTGCTGTTTTACCATTCGCAGTCTTCGTGGCATGAACCCTACTAAGTTTTGCTTAGTAGATAGCTTAAATTTCTCCCACTCTGAAACAATGCTACTTCTTAACTGCTTAATAGTATCATACTGCGTGACATGTGCATATAGTTTAGCAGTAAGTAAACGCCAAAGGTTCCCTATGGGGTTAAGATCAGGACTTAAAGCTTGCCAATCCTATAATTGGATATTCCCGGATTTAAAAAATGATTTTGTAGCTTGAAACACATGAATGTGAAATATTCAATTTTCGTCATGAAAATTCTCAGCAAAAAGAATGAGCTCGCTATTCAGTATATCAATGTATACCTCGGAATTCACTTCAGCCGGTAAAAAAAAAAATACATATGAGATTTACCTTTAGAGCTAAAGGTAGCCCATACCAATAAAGATCCACCACCATCGTCTCGTTTATAGCAAGTCTCTCTTGGATGCCGTGTATCTCTCCAATATTTGTGATGCCCATCTAGACCCTCCAAATTAAACTTTTTTTCGTCACTAAAAATTACATTTTCAAACTCTTCCTCCCAAAATAAAATACGAGCATCTTTTTGTTGCTTTTTCATTCGCGGCTGAGCTATTTTTTATTCAAACTTATGACCCAATTCATGTTTCATAATTTTCTAAACATACTGTCTATTAATTGGTAAGCCTAATTGTACTTTTATCTGCCTGCAACTCATGTCTTCGCTAATTGCTAAGTGATGAATGCATTTCTTGGTCCGCTTATCAACTGCTGGTAACCGAACTGTACCCGATATGACACCATAGTTTTGAGGATTTTTCAAATAATTTGAAACTGTAGTACGATGTCGGTTCACTGAGGCAGCAGCTCGTACAATGCTTATTCCAAAATAAATTATGTTTCTACGCATTATATTTAATACCTATAACTTACTAATTTTCCAATTTTTCACTTTAGTTAGAAAACAAACTTTATATGTTGTTTCTTCAGATTCCAAAGAACAAATAGATGAATTTACACATATAATTATTTTTTATGAAAAACACCAATTTCAATGACATTTTCAATTAACGGTAATACAAATGAAATAATGTTAAACCTTATATACAAACAAAATATGTGAACGACGAATACTGAATACTGGAAAAACAATTTACCGCTATTAATTCACGAGATACATTGAAATAAAAATTTGAACATATAATTATTCTACGAAGGTAGCTGTAGTTTAGGACCACACTTTAAATAATTTCAATAAATAAAATGGTTTCGAAATCAATCAAATATCCATAAGAACTTGAAACAAAAATAATTCTACCCTCCATGGTATATGCGGCGTTATTTGCTGGTAGCGCAGATTTATCTTTACAGCAGACCACCGATGCATATCACTTATATGCAATGATGATCGTTTTTGAATCAGAGAGGGTGAATCAATTACTCACTAGGAGTTATAAATACTTAAACCAAAAATTATAACAAACGAAATGAACCCAAATAATAACAGTCCGTTAGCTGCATTCGTACAGATTCTCTATGATATCAAGCCTCACTTGATAAATTTTGGTTACTACTTTTTATTTAATTGATTAACATTTAAAGTAAAAAGTTTGGAACAAACCCTATAAACCCAACCATTTAAATTTTTTTGGACTCACAATTCAAATGTAATTAAATATTTATTTTGTGTATAACTCACCACACCATTAACAGATAAAAGTTGATCTCCTCTTTTTAGTCCTCCATGACGGTCAGCCACACCTCCGGGTATAATACGAGAAATGTATATGGGTGAGTTCTGTTCTTTTCCTCCCATAACATTAAAGCCAAGCCCTTCAAGAAAAAATTAAGAAATAGCAACAGAAATGTATAAGTCTATAATATTAAACATATTTTATTTATTTGTTTGTTTGATTTATTCGGATAGACTAAAATGAAGTGAGTAAGAGAAAGGATTATAAACTAGTATACAAAGAGATGAGGATAACGGAAAATAGTGATGGGAAATGTTGCCACGTATATATATTTCCAACACTCCTTCTCAACACTTTACAAAAATTATTTACTTATATTTATTAATATATACCCATCTCTTTTGAGAATTGTAAATGCTTTAACTTTTGTGAATTTTTAGTTAACATGTCTGACATCATATTGTTTGTTGAAATATAATTTAAATCTCCTTCATTGTTAATGTACATCTGCCGGATATGATGAAATTTGATGACAATATGCTTGCTTCGTGCATGATAAATTGGATTCTTCACCAGACTTTGGCAACTCAGATTGTCGTTATTTATTACCATAGGTCCGCTCTTGCCAAAATCCATTTCTTTTAGAAGTTTGGTTATGTACGCTGCTTCTTTTGCTGCCGCAGATAATGATATATACTCGGCTTCTGTACTACTTAGTGCTACAACGCTCTGTTTCTTAGATTCCCAAGAGAATACACCACCAGCTGCTACGAAAGCATACCCCGTATAGGACTTACGGTCAGTTGGATCACTACCCCAATCAGCATCTGCAAAGCCCACAATATCTTTGCCAGTTTTTACGTATTTAAAATCCGCTGTCTTCTTCAAATACCGTAGTAAATGCTTTACTCTAGCTTCATGCTCTATATGTGGATCTGTATTACGCTGAGATAATTTGCTAACTGAATGGATGATGTCCGGACGAGTTGATATTGCTAAATACATTAGCGCGCCTACTATTGATTGATACTGCACTTTATCGACCTTTTTGCACATTTCGTTACTGCAATAAACCTTAAACCCAGCATCCAATGGAGTTGTAGCGTCTCTACAATCTTCCATATTGTACTCTTAAAGCAACCTTAAAATGTACTGCTTTTGACACAACGTCATATTGCCCGTTTCACCGCAACGCCCTATTTCCAAGCCCACGAAATGCGTTAGCTGACCACCGTCAACGATGTCAAACTTGCTTGCTTTGTCGGCTTTGATCTGGATTAGTTCAGACTTATTCGAACTCGCAATGATTAAATCATCTACGTACACTGCAATTAAATTCGCTACATTTTTCGAATTTCCTACATAAATGCATTACTCACTGGGACATGGCTTAAATCAAATATCTTGAAGAACAGAATCTAATTTCGCATTCCATTCACGACCGCTTTGCTTTAAACCGTATAAAGACTTCTTTAGTTTCAATACGCGATCTGGATATCTTCTATCGATGAAACACTCTGGTTGCTGCATATAAACCTCGTCATGCAATTCACTGTTGAGATGGCACGTCAATTTGGTGTAAGTACAGATTATGTTCAACCGCCAATGCGATTACCATTCGAATATTTGCGTATCTGACGACTGGAGAAAATGTCTCAAAATAATTTACGACGTATCGCTTACTGCAACCCTTGGCTACCAATCGCGCCTGAAATTGCTTAATGTCGCCGAATTTGTCACGTTTAACAGTATATACCCACTTGCATCGAACCACCTTTTGATCTTGTGGCAAATCAGCAAGTATCCACGTGTCATTTTTCACGAGTGCTGCATACTCCTTCTCCATCGCGGCTTTCCATTCAGTAGAATGATCGCTATTTAACGCCTCTGCAACACTGTTTGGTGTCTCTACTGACTCTTCACACATTAGATGGAGTTCACTGTATTGTTTTCACGGACGTCCTCTTTTGCCAGTACGCAACAATTTTGGCCTACCTCGACCAATCACTACTGCATGCCGTACATTATTGGTGTCGTCGTCACTTTGATCACTTTCTACACCTTCGCTGTTTACCACTTGAGTATCTGCTACTTCGCCATCGTTGTTTTTACTATGTAACTGCACTGTAGGCAACACGATGCCCTGCAGTTCACCTTCGTCGAATACGATGAGTTTCGTATCTGCCTGTTGAGTATCATTAGGCTTTTCGATGAAGATGACATCGCGGCTGACAAAAACTTTTCTGCTTTCTTGATCATACAGACGATAACCCTTACTTATGTCTGAATAACAGATCATAATGCACTCTTTACCTTTAGGGCGAAACTTTTTTGATTGTTTTTTATCGAGAGCCACTGCCGTTGAACCGAAAATTTTAAAATGCGATACATTGGGTTTCGTACCAACCCACAATTCATGTGGCGCTTTGTTCATGAGAATTTTTGTCACTGTTCGATTACGTATATATGCAGCTGTTTTCACTGCCTCTGCCCAAAAATACTCGCCAATTTTCGCATAATCTAACATTGCTCTAGCCATTTCTACCAATGTCCAATTTGCACGTTCCGCTACACCGTTTTGCTGCGGAGTATTAGGCACTGTTAATTGTCTCGTTATACCGTTTTGTTTTAAATAAGAATCAAACACATTTGATATGTAATCGCGACTGTTATTGCTTCTCAAGCTTTTAATTTTACATCCGGTTTGCTTTTCTGCCATAGCCTTGTATTCTTTAAGTGCCTCAAAAACAGTATCTTTCGTTAAAAAAAAAAAACACTCATGTATCGCGATTTGTCATCAATGAATGTAGCAAAATATCGTGAACCACCAATTGATGTACAATTTATTGGACCGCAAACGTCACTATGCACTACAGAAAGTAACTGTTTTGCAGGCTTTTCTGAAACTTGAGGAAAGGGTTTCAAATTTATTTTTGCTTTTGAGCATGTCTTACAAACTATTTCATTCGGCACTTTACCAATCTTCAACCCAAACACTGATTGGTTGCTTGACATGTCCTTTAAACAATTAAAATTTACGTGTCCATTCCGATTATGCCACTTAAATGCATTTCTTTCTGTATCATTTTGTGTAACTGTGCTCAAACATTTGTTATGATCGCTTTTGTATATAAAAAGTCCATTGTCCTTGAACGCTTTCAATAACACGCAATTTTCGTTATTTTTAATTTTGACGCAATCACGCTCAAACGAAACTGTATTCCCGCTTTATATTGTAACGCTGGTACATACAAAACATTTTTCAATGTAATTAGTGTACCGCCGACGTCAACGTCGCCACGGCCTACTGCGTCGATACACTGTCCACCAGCTAACCAAATTTTTTCACTAGCGTTCGTATATTTTGTAAACAAGCTGCGATCGCAACACAAATGCGAAGTTGCCCCGCTATCCACGCCCCAAGTATGCGTCGCCGACACGTTTCCGTTATTCGTTTTTGTATGCATCATAAAACAAGACCGTTCAACCCTGTTGCTTTCTAGCTTGCACTCACTCTTTTTCGGCTGTCTACATGCTTCTGCGAAGTGTCCACTCCGACCGCAATTGAAACACTTGGCATTTTTACCGTTTTTACTGTTCTTTTTGTTGTTTCCTAAACCGTTTGCTTTGTTTTTGTTCTGGAAATTACTAGATACGCATGTCTTAGCTTGCATTAGCACTCCTGTACTTTTATCTTGTTTTTCGTCAATTGCACATTGCCGCGCACCCTCTTTCAGTAATTTCACTTTTTCCGCAATCGTCATAGTGTCTGATTTGACCTCACGGCCACACACAACGCCCCACAGATCGGAGTGTACAAGAACACTTTTCATTTGCACCGACCAGGACGCGTAATTGCAATCGTCCAATTTTTCGATTTGGAAAAACGAACTCATTGTCTTTTAAACTATAATACACCGACGGGCAGTATAATTATTTGCGTTTACGAATTTAAATACCGACACACAGTCTTTCGCTATATTAACACACAACAACGCGTGCGCGCAAGTCTATCACACAATTTCAAATTCGCGAATGCCGACACACAGCAATGCCCTGGCCCCATAACCTGTTTATTTGATTTATTCTGATAGACTAAAATGAAGAGAGCAAGAGAAAGGATTACAAACTAGTATACAAAGAGATGAGGATAACGGAAAATAGTGAAGGGAAGTGTTGCCACGTACATATATTTCCAACATTATTATATGTAAAATAATAATAGAATTATTAGTATACAGATTAAAAGTAGCACTAACTACAGAGGCTTTCAGCTCACGGCTTAATTAGGGGCGGCTTTGGAATACCGTCCCAGGATTTTGGCAATAACAGAAAGCTTATAGTTTTCCAGATATACGCGTTTAAAGTTGAAAATTTCCACTATTTGAACCACTATCTTCTCGATATAAAATTAATTTTGTTCTTATATTTTACACTTTTATATCCACTAACACATTACTAATTCGACTGTACACATTTATTTTATATAACATAGTCCAAAAATAGCTTTTATTATACATTTAACTTATTGTTGAATTCTGTTTATTTAAGAATAACAAATGAGCTACAAACTGTCAAATAATCAGTGATACCAAACTATTATATTTTACAAACTACCAAAAAAATAAAAAGAATGATTATACCCTAAATACAGGAAACACAATCGTTGATAAACAATAAAAAATATAAAATTTAAGCGGTAAGAGAGTCATACGCGAAGAAGTAGCAATGTCATAGAGAGTTCTCTAACGGATATTACTACCGCTACTTTTAAAGCAAAGTACCGTTGCTTTTTTTTGTCCTTTTGCTAATTATTTCTTTTTGGCAAATAAACTTTATGTATGTTAAATTAAATATTGAATATAATATTTAAATTATGTTTTTAATACTTCGTTGCAATTATATGTAGATCTGCAAGAACAGTCAAATAGTCGTGTTATGAAATGTGGAATATTGCCACAATATTCCACACATTCCAGTCCGGTGGGGGGGAGCTACATAGCTTTTTGCAAAAGAAAAGATTTGCAGGGTGCATAGACTGCCGATGGTGCTCTCCGTCATGAGAAATAGCACCGTCGGTACGCCGCAAGGGATCTTGCCGAACGGAATCAAGGAATCTGATTAAACTGTAATTATTGAAACTTTACTAATTGATTATGTGTTAATAACTTGCATGTTTGCATGTATGTGAATATGCAAATATGTTTATAACCAAAGTAAATATGTTGGTATTGTTGATTTTTTAGTGCATGCGTGTATGTATCCATGCTCAATATATTTGTACATACATATTTATGATTAGTGAACTGTATGTGTTCTTACGATTGTGAGTTTTAAATATTTCTAATCTAATAATTTAATATTCTTAATATGTAAAATATATAAAATGACTAAATACTTATATTGCTGCACTCCGACTTAGTGGGGCCGTTTGGTACCAATGCACATGCTCATTTTTGGATATCAGCTGATTGCTATTTTATCATTGTACAACTCTCAAATTTAAAATTATAAATTGCAACTCAAATTTATAACCTCAACAGCAACAAACAAAGTTAACAGCCAAACTTACTGGTTGACTAAGCATCGTATTAGACTGAAGTAGACGTGTTTTTGTGTTCTTCAAATCCCTTAGCAAATTCTGCTGTTTACTGGGGAAAATTTATTTTATCTTTTGTGTGGAACGTCCAGAGAAGCTGGGCCACATAGGTGGAAATCAGGCCTAAAGAAAAAGATAAGTACACTTTGATTTTTGATAATATATAATCATCTGCACTTACCTTTTGTGTTTTTTCGCGCCAATTTTTTGAAAAAAAAAAATTATTTCCCCTTACAGGAGCGTGCACTTGTTTTGTATTTTTCACTATTCTGCCGTTTTGTTTTCTTTATTTTGTGATCTATCAGCTGTTCCCCTTCTCGTGTTTTCTTTTGGTTGGTGCATTGCCAACCATCCCAAACACAAGTATCAGCTGTTCCCTTATTTCTTTTTGGTTTTCGCATTGCCAACTATTTTAGTTTTAAGTTAGGCAGTAAAGCTAGGTACTGAACGTACACATCGACGGGTGTTACCAAACTATTTTCTCGCTGAGGTATGGCCTCCGAAAATAGTATTGGGCGAACACCGGATAATACCTTCCGAAGAATTTCTAAAATATTGAGAACACCGCCCAATGGTAAAAATGAGGAACCCACCGCTATTGGATCGAATGAGAAATGTGATACTGCCGATCAAGTAAGCAAGGAGAATAAGCCGGAGGAACTGCACAACGGTTAGCAATTTTAGCAAACTGGGCAAAAAAATAAAGGAATTGGAAAGCATGATGGCGGGCCAAAGGCACATTAACCAAACCATGCGCGAACTTGTGAGCTACAAGCAAAATCGGAAAAAGTAGAAAACCCATTGAGAAGAGTGAAAATAGGAAAATCATCCCAAATCACCATTGGTAGAGATGATAATACCCCAAAAAGAATGCGAGAGGCATCGGGCTTTTTACCACCCACAAAAAAGCCAAAAAACGTAGCTGAGAAAGAGCAATTATCGTATAGTGGAGCAGTAAAAAACACCCAAAAGGATACCACAACCCTTCAGAGCGTAAATGAAAGATGGGTAGATGTGGTTAAAAAGAGGAAACCAATGGAAAAGAAAATTAAAACCAAACCGGATGCCATTATAATCACGAAGAAAGAAGGGGCGTCGTATGCAGATATTCTGCGGAAAATAAAAAGTGACAGCGGGCTTGAGGAGTTGGGTTCGAAAGTAACCTATGTTCGGAAAACACTCAAAGGAGACCTGCTTTTAGAACTGAAAAATGGAGGAGACACGAAAGCTGAATCCTTTCAAAGCGTCTTGGAAGGAGTGGTTGGAGAAATGGCTATGATACAGCCTAAAACCTACAACGTGACCATTGTATGCAAAGACCTAGACGAGATAACAACTCTCGAAGAAATTTGCTCAGCACTGAAAAGGGAGTGTGGAATCCAAACTCTAGAGACAACAAACGTCAAAAGTCTACGAAAAACAAGCAGCGGCACTCAAATAGCACTTATATGCATGCGCGCTCAAGATGTTAAGGCCGCACTCAAAGTGGGAAAGATAAAGATTGTGTGTTATAAGTGTTTCCTTTTGGGTCACATGGCTCATAAATGTTGCAGCTTGACAGACAGATCTTCCCTTTGCACGCGTAGCGGGTGATTTTAATGCTTGGTCAAGTGCATTCATGAATATCTGAGAAAAAACGCACTTAACAATAATGACCACCGGAACTCGAAACACTTACCAAAAAGGCAATAAAGGATCCATAATTGGCATTATGTTTGCAAACGATTCGCTGAGCAGGCACATTAAGTGGGCAGTGTCCGACATATATACAAACAGTGACCACATGGCAATTATAGCGCAAATTTCGTACTCCCGAAAGCAGGAGCTTCTAAGCAGAAACCCCTCCCGAAGGCGAAGTTGGAAACAACAAGAGTTCGACCCAGACCTGTTTGACATAGTCTGGAGTGCATCAAAGGCATCTGGTGACAGCGCCGCCCACCTGGTATCAGCAGTTCGAAAAGAACTCGTGGCAGCATGTGATGCAACAATGCGTAGAACGTCACCTCACCACAAGCGGTGGCCTGTATATTGGTGGAATGATGAAATTTCCATGCTGAGAAAGCTTTGTCACTCAGCTAGACGGCGTCTACAGCGTAACTGGGGCGAAACTAACGAAAATCGGCTTAGGGAGAAATTTAAAAGCTACAAGAGGCTCCTGAAGTCGGCAATTACACGAAGAAAAAAATCATTGTTTCGTTGTATGTGTCACCTTTTCCGAACTCACCGTGTATTTTTCGCAAAATGGAAGAATATAAAGCACCGGTATAGATGAAATGAACACAAGAGATTCTTAAACTTGGAACTCAAATGTATTAGAGGTATTATGGTATGTGGGTACACAGTACAAACTTTTTAATTTTTTGATACGTGATTTGCCCACAAAACAATTTAAAAATAAAATTTTCGCCTCACAAAATATTTTTACTTCACGATGTTCGCAGAAAACCGGTAAAACGCTCGCCAAAAGGAGGAATCGTTTCGATTGGGCCGATGTCGTAGCGCCAGAATGATGATCTTAACAAGGTGTCCGTCGTTTTTGTACCTTTCTTCGGCGAAAGTAGATGATGGTGTGTGATGTCATTGTGTGTGTGTTAGAGCGTGGTGGATGATGTGAAGAAAGTGATGATGAGTGTGGGGAATGTGGCGAATCAGTGTTGCATATGTATGTAGATGTGTGGGATGATGTTGACGGGCAGAAGTGGGAAGGCTGATACCTATTTAGCCATCCTGGCCTCCCTAGGCAAATTTTTAGCCTAGTAATCGCTGGAGTTGTTGCAGCGTAGCGACCACGTTGCTGAGACCGGTTGGACGACGGGTTTGTGGCCTAGTACGCTGCCGCCGTGTTACGTTGTGGTGATGTCGCGGACGCGAGTCGTCCGGTGTGCTTATTGGCCTTCGCAGTTGCTGCCGTTTGGAACGTCGTTTACCCCCGCGGTTGCGTGGGGCAGAGTGTCGCACGGTCTCGGGAGTGGTGATGCGGTGCAGCATAATGTGGTGTGGAAGCATACACATCTGGCACACATAGCCGGACGTACACTCTTGTGTGGTATGAGTAGGCGACAGGCAACTCAGGCAATGGCGTTGCTAAGGTGGCATCACTTTAAATATGCCGCAGTGTGGCAACCTGTGCGAACGACAACAGAGAGGACATCGGATGCGAGGCAGCTCATTCTGTTGCGACGTCGGAGTTGCTCGAGTTGCACTGCGTGCAGCGGTGGACGGCGTTGTTGCTGTGATGGTTCGCGGCGCTGGTGTTGGGACAGCCCCCGGGCGTGGAACGTGGACAGCCGAACGGACGGTTGGCATTGGTGCTGTTGCCGTATCGATATCCATATGTATCTAGAGAAGAGTTATCATCATTAGATATTGGTTAAATATAGTGGTGAACTATGTTGCCACGTGGTGTGGCATGAGTGAGATGCAGAGGTTTGCATCCTTTTATGTTATTTTTGGTTTTAATACATTATTGGTTGGCATGAGTGGGTCGTCATGTGGATCGACCCTTTTATGCTATTTCTGGTTTTAATAAATTAATTAATTTGTGGTATAGTTGGCGGTTTTTTTTCGGTTTATTGCTTACGGTTTATATATCGGTTTTTTCGGCTGTTGGCAAAAAGCATAGTTTAACGACCGGCCTGGTTAGTGTTCCAGTTTGCGTGCGGAGATCGACTACGCGAATATGACCGTCGGAGCTGTAGTAAAGCTTCTCTATGCGGCCAAGTCGCCATTCTGTAGGGGGGAGACAATCGTCATTGATCAAGACACAATCTCCAAGCTGAGGCGCTTTTTCTGGTGTTTTCCACCGGTACCTTCTGTGGAGGTCCTTTAAATAATCTTCTTTCCATCGGCGACTGAATTCATGATGGAGAATTTTAATTCGTTCCCATCTGTTTAATAAGGAGAGCGTCTCCACGCCTGGCTCAGGTGTGGCCAGAATGGGCGCTTCTTTAAGAAAGTGGCCGGGAGTTAGGGCAGTGAAGTCTAAGGGATCTTGCGAGAGAGCTGCGAGAGGTTGTGTGTTGAGAACGGCTTCAATTCTAGTTAACAAGGTCGTGAATTCTTCATAATTGAACTTATAGTTGCCAGCTAGCTTCTTGAAATGAGTTTTGAAGCTTTTTACAGCTGATTCCCATAAACCGCCCATATGAGGAGCGCTTGCGGGTATGAACTGCCAATTGATACCCTGCGGTGTGTATTTTTGGACAATGTCAGATGAGACTTGTTTCATGTAATCTACAAACTGTTTTTCTGTAGCTCGTTGTGCTTCGATAAATGTTTTGCCATTATCAGTCATTATTTTTGATGGAAAGCCACGTCGTCCGACGAAGCGAGCAAATGCCGCGAGAAAAGCCTCCGTCGTCAGATTAGTACACAGCTCAAGGTGCACTGCTTTTGTCGTGAAACAGACAAAGACAGCCACATAGCCTTTCATCATGGTGGGAGACTTTAGCATGGACGCCTTTATTTGAAAAGGCCCAGCAAAGTCGGCACCTGTTGTGGTGAAAGGCAGAGCGAAATTGCAGCGTTCTGGTGGAAGTGCTGCCATAATCTGCGTTCTCATTTTCTGCTTGTGCATAGTGCAGACCTTACACGTGAAAATGCACTTCTTGATTTGGGGCTTAAGACGGGGCACATAGTACTCTTGGCGTACCATATGTTGCATGAGGCAATGTTCGGCGTGCAACATGAGTATATGGATATAGTTGATGAATAATGTGACAAAGGAGGATTTCTCTGGTATTATTATACGGTGGCGTTCATTATATGTTAGGCTTGAATTTGCAAGCCGACCATTCGCACGAAGCAGACCTTTCGTGTCTAGAAATGGATTTAATACTAAGAGTGAGCTCTTTTTATCAATCGGCTTCAGTTCTCTTAATAATGATATGTCGCGGCTGAAGTAGCGCGTTTGAGTTGATGTGATAAGGGCGATTTTTGCCCTTTGCAAGTCTTGGTGCGTCAAAGTATCGCATTGGGGATAGGTTGCCCCTTTAACTTTATACTTGAGTCGCTCTATGAATCTGAGCATATAGGCGACTACTCTGAGCGCACGGGGGAACGATGAAAATCGTGCAAGGATGTCAGCATCCTCCATTGTAGTGTAATAAGTGGCGATTTTTCGACCTTCTGGGGCAATTATGTTGCGCATGTGCGATTGTGGCCAAGAATCGGGAGATTCTGTTAACCTTTGGGGGCCATTCAACCAAAGGGTGGAGGTGGCGAGATGCAGAGGTTTGCATCCTCTTGTACCTAGATCCGCAGGATTGTCAGCACTGGCTACGTGTCGCCAAGTGGCTGATCCTACTAGGTCAAGTATTTGAGACGTTCTGTTGGAAATATATGTTTTCCACGCATGTGGTGGTTTTTCCAACCAGGCGAGAACTATTTCGGAATCGGACCATAGATATAACTTGTACTTTGCCATGTTCAAGTGGGTCCGTACCATGGAAACTAGCTTTGCTAGTAGCAGAGCGCCACAGAGTTCAAGTCGTGGTAGACTTATCGTTTTTAGCGGTGCGACTTTTGCTTTTGCCGCCAGTAGGTGGCTTGTGGTTGCGATATCGCTTTGTGTGCGCACATAAATAGTGGCACAATATGCCTTTTCAGAGGCGTCGCAGAACCGTGTAGTTCCACTTTGTATTCGGGGAAATAGTTTACCCACCGTGGAATTTGTATCTGTGAAATGTCTTTTAGGTTATTAGCAAACTGGGACCATTTTTCTAAGCGAAGAGGCTTCACTTGTTCGTCCCAGTCGGTTCCGTCTAGCCATAATTCTTGGATTAGGATTTTCAATTGTATCATAATTGGCGAAAGCCATCCTGCGGGGTCGAAAAGTTTCGCCACAGAGCATAAAATTTGTCTCTTTGTTATGGCTGACAATGCGGATATTGACTCTGTAGTATATGAAAACTGGTCAGATATCGCATTCCATTGGATGCCCAGTGTTTTTGTTGTACTTTCCTTTTCAAATATAAGGAAATTAGTGTCCAACAAATGGTCTTCTGGAATATTTTTTAAAATATTTGGGTGGTTGGCTGTTATCTTTTTTAATAGAAACCCTGCGGTATTGAGGACATTTATTACCTGTGATAAGGTATCGTATGCTAGTGGAAGACTGTGGCTTCCAGACAGGATATCGTCCACATACGTCTGTGTTTTTAACACTTGTGTGTCCAGAGGAAATTCTGACCTTGTGTCTTCGGCCAGTTCGTGGAGTGTACGAATGGCTAAGTATGGAGCACAGTTTACGCCAAAGGTTACTGTTTTTAATTTAAAGTCGGGTAGTGGATGGCAGATTTACGGAAGATAATTCGCTGAAAATCTTGATCGTCCTTATGTACGACTATTTGTCGATACATTTTTTCGACATCCCCATTGAATACGTATTTGTATATACGCCAATTTAATATGAGGAGCATTAAATCTGGTTGGAGTGTTGGTCCCGTAAATAGAATATCATTTAGGGAATTCCCCGAGCTAGTGGTTCTTGAGGCATTGAAGACAACTCGAACTTTTGTTGTTTTTTTCTCAGGCTTTACTACTGCATGATGTGCCAAGTAGAAAGAGTAATATTTGCCTCTTATGATTTTTTCACATGGGCTTACTTCCTCCGTGTGATATAAATGAAGATATTCTTCCAAGACACCATCATAATCTTGTTTCAGCTCACCTTTTTTAAGTAGGTTCTTTTTTTCCCTATTTAGAAACTGCTGCATTGCAGAGGTGCGAGAGTGACCTAAGGCGAGTGTGTCTGGAAATTGTTGTTTTAGTGGTAGTCGTACGACATACCGACCATTAGCTGATCGAGTAGTTGTGGCTTTGTAAAAGTCTTCACAATACTGATCTTCTGGTGTTGTAATTGAAATGGGGGGGAGTTTTTCTAACTCCCAAAACTTTCTCAATTGTGAATTGAGGTACTCGTTTGAGATTTCCTCAACTTGAGTTGTCATTGCTGTGACTGGTTCCGCAACTAGTCCACTTAGGACCCATCCGAAAATGGTATTTTGCGCCAGTAGTGTTCTCGAAATTTTTTCAACCCCTTCTAGTATAATTTGCGATATGAGATCGCTGCCTAATAGAAGGTCTATTTGAGCGGGGGTGTTGCAGTTGGGATCTGCTAGAGTCAGATGTGATATCTTATCCCAATGCTTGCTATTTGATAGCTTGGAAGCATGTTTGTTAATTGCGGTAAGACAATAGCATTTGCTTGAATGCGCTTATCCGCTTGGGGGGAAATTAGGGTAATGGGGCAGATTTTATGTGAGTTTTGTACTACTCGTCCGCCCATTCCCGTAATTTCATAGTTGGCATGTTTTGTTGGCAGTTTTAGCCTATTTCGTGCCCTAGACGCTATGAATGATCGTTGCGATCCTTGGTTGTTGTTGTTGTAGCGGCACGTTGCGATCCTTGGTCTATTAGGGCTCTTAGTTTGAACAGTTCTCCTCGATGTTCGATGGAGACAACTGCTATTGGTAGTAATACCTTACTTTGATTCTCGCTGTGCAGCGTTTGAGTTTTTAATGCCTTTGAGCAGCATGGTTCCTCTTGGCAAATTTCTAGATTTTGTGTTTCGAGAGTTGCTGTTGCAACTAAACCCGTGGCTTTTCTTGAGAATGTGTTACTTTGAGGTGTATTGGGAGACATGTTGTAATGTAACATGGAATGATGTTGTTCCTTTCGTTTGTATTTAATTTTTTAAACTTCTCGCAAGTTTTTAGTTTATGCCCTCCTGCACATAGTTCGCATGACGTATATTTATTCTGTTCAGATGTGAACGATTGTGCTTTGAAAAAGCTTCTATTTAAATTGTTGTTGTTATTGACTTGGGGTCTATTGAAGCTTCTGTTTAGGTCGGGTTGAACGTTTTTAGTTCTGACTGTTTTTTTATCTACCCTTTCCGCAATTTCATATTGGGCAGTTAAGAAATCTTTCATTTGCTGCCACGTTGGGCAGTCTCTTCTTGATGAGAGCGATTGCTCCCATAGAAGTAATGATTTTTCGGGTAATGCTGCGGTGCATATGTTTATAAGAATAGGATCCCAGCTGTCTGTGGGAACATTTTGTGTCGTTAGAACCGACAAACAATTTGAAACAGTGGATTCTAATTTTATGAATTCTTCACTTGTTTATTTTTGAATTTTCGGCAAGTTCATGAGTATGGTTACTTGCTTGTCGACCAATATTCTTTTGTTTTCATATCTTGCTTTCAGAGCTTCCCAAGCCAAATTGAAATTGTCATCACTTAATGCGAACTGTTTTACTATTACGCCTGCTTGACCTTTTGTTTTGTATCGGAGATGATACAAGTTTTGTGCTTGCGATAGTTTTGGATGGTTTATGTACACGGCAGTTAACATGTCCCGGAAGGACGGCCATTGTTCATAACCTCCATGGAATATTTCTGTATCGCACGCTGGCACTTTGAGATGAATGCCTGTTGCCTCTTGGGCTTGCAATTGTGGTAACTCTACTCTACTGTGGGGAGCAGGTGCAATTGACTTTATGAGTTTTAGTTGATCTGCGATCATAATCTTTGTGTCTACATACTGGTCTAAGCAGTTTACAAATTTGGCGTATGCAGAAGATTTAAAGTTTTCTGGTAGATCTGAATCATCAGTATCTACAATTGCGTCATATGCAGCTTGGAGACGTGTCCAAAAGTTTTCAATCGTTTGGCTTTTTATTTCTAGCGCCGATTCAGAATTGTCTTGAATCGGCGAAGATGCAAATCGAGTGCAGTATTTTATGAGACAGTCGCTCTCAGAAATGAATTTTGAGTATGATATGTCTTTCCCCCTCTTTTGTTTTGTAGCACCTTGCTTAGAGCGTGTAGCTTCTGCAGGTGTACATGGACTCTTATCGTCAGAAATCATTTTTGGAATTTTTAGGAATTGAGATGTTTTAGATTCTTTTGAATCTATATTCATTTAGAAAATGTAAATTTGTAAAATATTTTTGTATATTTTCTTTCAGTGTATACTGAGAACTTAATTAACCGAGAACTCTTTTAATTAAGTAGGAGTTTTTTATTTCGTATAAAAATTAATAAAATCGCGTTTATAGCTTTTATTACTCGCCGTTGTGTTTACTTGCGTATACGTTTATTATTATTGATGCTTATTATTATAATATAAATTATATATTATAATTTATTATAATACTATATAATAATATTATTATAGTAATATTATTTTTTGTATTGCAAGTATTTTTTTTTTTTTTTCTTTTTCCGGATTTATTGGTATGCCCTTGTACGTATGTGACGGAGTGGGTCAATACCTTTTGTATATAAGTATGTATGTGCGATTCTCTGTTCTTGTACGTATGTTTTCGTGTTATTAGCACTTCTCTTTTTCTTTTTCTCCATGAGAGAGGAATTTTTAAAATTTGTTTGCCTATTATAATGGAGGCCATACGTACTTGTATGTATGTATGTATGAATGTCAACAGTTTTATTACTTTGGCGGTACGGAATAAACCGAAGACGAGAGGATATGTAATGTGCAGGTATTTAACCTCTGCCTTTAAATGCAAGTATATGTGTGTATGTATATAAATAATTTAAGCAATGTGTGTTAATGTATATTAACAGTGATGCTTAAATTGTATAAATGTATGTATATATGTATGTTTATACTCTCTCTCTTTTTTTGATGTTTGCTTTAAGATTTTTATTGCGCCTATTACTTCCTTTGAGCAATCAAGCTTACTGCTTTAAGAAGTATTGCCGGAAAATTTACAAGTAAATACTTGAATAGGGCGATATTACCTTTTTTTTTTAGAGTGGTTGCATAAACGAAGGTAAGTATACGTGGGCGGTATAATACCAAATTTAGCTCCCTTCTTTTTTTTGTTTTTTAATATCGGTTATTTAAATTGTACCGTATAAAAAATATTTAAAATCCGTTTAAATAAAATGTTGCTCAAACGGTTTTGAATGCAACCGTAGTTACTAGCAAACATACATACATACATATATACATAAAAATTAAAACCAAAAAATGGAAACGATACAACTCACTTTGATTTCCCTTAGGGTTTTTGGGTTGTATACAGAAGTGAGTGTGAGTGTGAGTGTTGTCCAGTTCCTCCTCTTGGTTGGATGCCAGCTGTTTATTCCGCCTTTCTCTTATTTGTTTTTGTTTTTTTTTCCTTTTAGATTCTTGTTAGAACTCGCGCCCGTATAAATTATTGTAAGTGTGATTGTTTTTAGTTAGTTTTAGCTGTTTGAATTTAGTTCGCGCCCGTTTGTTTTTTTTTTTTTTTTTGTTTTTGATCAGGTGAGATATGTATTCTCTATTTTGTGTAACAAGCACTTTGTACCTCTGTTGACACTTTTTTTTTTTTGTATTATGTATACATATGTCTTAATTTTCTCTCACTTGTTGTTATGTTCTTAGCTTGCGTTTATTTTTTGTTTAAGTTTTGATCACTTTATATTTCCACCACACTTGATTTTATGTTTTGAGATTTAATTATTATTATTTTAAACTTTCGGTCACTTTCCCATGTGCATACATATGTGTATATAAAAACTTTATATATATATATTACAAGTGTGATGCCGCAGTTTGATCGCAGACAAAACCGGCCCGCTCAGTTGTAAAAGTGTTTCATAAAAAGTATTATGCGTTTCAACCAATTGGATTTGTTAAAAATACTAAATTAAAGCATAATATAATTTGGAAGTGCAATATATTGAAAATAATGGAAAATAGTTCTAAACAGAGTTTTTGTCACTTCAAACGGTATTTCTCATTGAGCACGACAACAACGAGTGCATGTGATGCAAACAACAACTAAATGTAAGGAAAAGAACATAAAAGCATAAAACTTGAAGAAAAACAATAACAAAATATACGGCAACGGTGCATTGCTGATGTGCGGTCCGTTTGCAGTGCGTCGCAAATAAAGGAGGGCTACAGTCTCTTTTAAACAATAGTTATTAACTTTAGTAAATTCTGTGTGTAGTAATTGCTTAGTTACATATAAATTGTGCTATCCATCGATAAATAATGCCACCCAAGAAAATAAACACAACATCACAATTTTGTGGTTATTGCTCTGAGCTGATACGAGATGGTGTACAGTCCAGCATCCAATGTGTTGCTTGCCAACTCTGGTTTCACTCTAGGTGTACAGGCCTTTCATCTGTGGAATTTAAGGCCACAGCGATCAGTATCAAGAAAAAGGAGTCGGTTTGGAACTGTTCATCCTGCAGCAATGATATCAGTGTTAGGACATGTGACAGCCACTTATCTGATAATAAAGATTTAACACACATCTCGCCACAAGCTAATGAAATGGAAAGTCTCTTCCAGAAGTACTTTGATCGCTTCACCTCTGACTATGACCGCAAATTTAAAGATCTCAAAAAGTCACTCGTAAGTAGCGTAAATAACCTTAAGGATGAGGTAAGCAATCTGTCTAAACAATATACAACACTCACTAATAAATGTACTGCCCTTAACGATAGGCTTTCATCAGTAGAGAATAAAATTAATAATAAACTCAATGCCAAGCCTGACTTACCAGTGAGTAAGGAAGATATCTTCACTGAAATGTTGGAACGTGAGCGCCGTAAAGTCAATGTAATTGCTCTAAACATCCCGGAATCAGTCAAACCAGTGGGTAAAGATCGTTTGGATGACGACAGGACAAATCTAGTAGCCGCTTTGCCTTCTTGTCTCTCGAACATTGCCACTGAATTTAAGCTACGCAGACTAGGCCGACATACACCGGGTCGTACACGTCCGCTACATATTACAACTCGCTCAGCTGATGATGCGCTCTCAATTATCAAATACAGACCACCTAATAGTAACACTGCAGTCATTTTCAAAGCTGATCTTACCCCTTCTCAACAACAGCACCTAAAAGATTTACGACTGGAACTTGACTCTTTAGTAAAAAGCGGCAACGACAGTATGACTATAAAGTATATCCATGGTATGCCTAAGATTGTAAAGAAGAATTTTCGCTCGCACAACGAACAAGAAGAAAGTATCTCTCGTCCAGTTATATTACCAGAACGTTCGAGGTCTGCGCACAAAACTCTGCGCATTTCTGACCAACACGTCGTCTAACCAGTCTGATATCATATGCATCACTGAGTCCTGGCTCCATCCATCTATACGTGATGGAGAAGTCATTGACTCTTATAATATCTACCGTAAAGATCGTACATCTCATGCTAATCATAAAGTACGTGGTGGTGGAGTCTTTATCGCATGCAAACGTTATCTACACACTGAGCCAATCTCAACTGAAAATAATAACCTAGAGCAAATATTCATCAGGGTGAAGGGTGCATCCCGTGACCTAATCATCGGCTGTGTATACATACCTCCTCAGTCACCTTATGAGATCTTTGTTGACCACCTGGCCACTATTTCTTTCATTAGAGAAAAACACCAAGCATCTGACTTACTGATAGTTGGTGATTTCAACCTCCCTAGCAGCTCTCCTCGTGCGGACTGTGAAAAACTACTTTACGACTGTTATTCGCTCCTGAATTGCACACAACGCAACCACATTCTCAATGCTCATAACTCAGCCCTTGACTTATGTTTCAGCGACATCGACATTTCTCCTGAACACTCGCTTGCCTTGGTTCCTGAAGACACATATCATCCCGCTCTAGATATCACGCTCAACTTTCAGCCTGGACTAGTTCCTATCTACTCCTCTACGTACTCTTTCAAAAAGGCCAACTATGCTGAGCTCAACACTTTCTACCTGAGAACAAATTGGATCGATTTATATAAACTCAGCACAATTGATAGTAAGCTTGACTATCTCTACGCAAAAATCTTTGAAGGGATTAACCAGTTCGTTCCAGCATATACTTATAAACACAGCAGTTATCCATCCTGGTTTTCAAAAGATCTCATTCGCAAAATTAAATTGAAGAAGTCGGCGCATGCGTTGTACAAGACAAGACGTACCAACTACAATTACTCTTGCTTCAGTAAACTGAGACTTGAGTGCAAATCACTGAGCTCTGAGTGCTATAAAAATTACGTGAGTAACGTTGAAGCCAAACTCAAATCGGACATCAAAGCCTTCTGGAACTATGTCAAAGACAAAAGCCGTTCTAGCAGTGACATACTTTCCTCCATGGTATGGGATGATCTATCAGCTAATTCCGGGCCTGACATTTGTGATCTCTTTGCCTCCTTTTTTCATAGTGTTTACGCACCTAACAATCGCCATGGCGCTGCTGCAGCTACCTACAACCCGGGACCTCAGAACATACTCCTGAACGATCTGACAGTATCATATTACGAAGTACTTAAATTACTCCTTTCACTTGACCCTAGAAAAGGTGCTGGACCTGATGGTCTACCTAACTTATTCCTAAAGAACTGCGCGATCAGTCTATGCGAACCGTTGACGCATATATTTGGTGAATCACTTAGTGGTGGTATCTTCCCCTCGTCATGGAAATTATCATATATCACTCCAATACATAAGGATGGATCTAAAGCTATGGTCACCAATTATCGTCCTATTTGTATTCAGTCTGCCCTTGCTAAGTTGTTTGAGAAATTGGTGCTACCACAACTACTGCAGTCTTTCGAACACGTTATAATCACTCGACAACATGGATTTACTGGGGGCAGATCTACAACTACTAATTTGTTCATATACATCAACAAGGTGTTAAATGCTATGGATTCCGGAAACTGTGTCCACAGCATCTACACAGACTTTAGCAAGGCGTTTGATCGTGTTGACCATGATATACTCATGCACAAGTTGAGCAACTATGGTGTTGGAGGTAGTGCTTTGTCTTGGATCCATTCATATCTTACGGGTAGACGCCTACAGGTTAGAGTCGATGGCCATCTTTCATTCGAATATATCGTAACATCTGGGGTACCACAAGGATCTCATTTGGGCCCGGTACTCTTCAATATATTCATAAACGATATTGGCAACAATATTATATCAGATCACCTATGGTATGCAGATGATCTCAAAATTTTCAGGCCCATAGCTAGTATGTCAGATATCCTAATTCTACAGCATGATATTGACTCTCTTGGTACCTGGTGCCTTGTGAACAATCTTGATCTTAATATCAACAAATGCGCCGCTATAACTTTTACTCGCTCACACTCACCAATTCCTGCAAAATACAAACTCAAGGATCAGGAAATCATAGAGGTTGATGAGATAAAAGACCTGGGGATCATTGTTGACAACAAGCTCTCCTTTTCTAAACACATTGATAGAATCACATCTAAGGGATTTAAAACCCTCGGATTTATCCTAAGAAACAGCAAAGACTTCAACAACCCCTACTCTGTAACCAGACTTTTTCAATTGCTAGTCCTACCTATCCTTGAATATGGTTCAGTCATCTGGTCTCCATATACTAATGCATCTATAGACAAAGTGGAAAAGGTTCAACGTAAATTCTGCAAGTCGTTAGCCTATAAATTATCATCGTCTACACATACTTACTCCACTGATGAGATTTACCAGAGCTTTCGTATCAATAAACTATCAGCACGTCGACAGGTTGCCGATCTTAGTTTCTATTACAAGGTTGTCAATAATATTATTGATGCTCCAGACATTCTTGGCTGCTTTGAATTTGCCCCAGTAGGCACTTTACTTAGACGTAATCGTCTACTAAAAACTTCTAACTCCAAGAAAAATTATGTGATCAACGGTCCTCTGAATAGACTGGCCAAATCTGTCAATTCTTTTCAAGGTGTGATTGACTTTTACGGAGGTACATACTCTGCCTTCATAGACAATACCTACATTTTTATTTGTTTCTCTTAATGTATATTGCCGATTGGCGTTATTGTAATAATAAATAATAAATATATATATATATATATATATATATATGTATATATATATATTTTTTTTCCGTAGTGCCTTTCTTTTAGGCTCGAAGGACCATGTTTCGTTGTATGTGTCACCTTTCCCGAACTCACCGTGTATTTTTCGCAAAATGGAAGAATATAAAGCACCGTTATAGATGAAATGAACACAAGAGATTCTTAAACTTGTAACTCAAATGTATTTTCGGGTTTATTTTCACAGCTTATAGGTATTATGGTATGTGGGTACACAGTATAAACTTTTTAATTTTTTGATACGTGATATGCTCACAAAACAATTTAAAAATAAAATTAAAATTTGCGCCTCACAAAATATTTTTACTTCACGATGTTCGCAGAAAACCGGTAAAACGCTCGCCAAGAGGAGGAATCGTTTCGATTGGGCCGATGTCGTAGCGCCAGAATGTTGATCTTAACAAGGTGTCCGTCGTTTTTGTACCTTTCTTCGGCGAAAGTAGATGATGGTGTGTGATGTCATTGTGTGTGTGTGTTAGAGCGTGGTGGATGATGTGAAGAAAGTGATGATGAGTGTGGGGAATGTGCCCAATCAGTGTTGCATATATATGTAGATGTATGGGATGATGTTGACGGGCAGAAGTGGGAAGGCTGATACCCATTTAGCCAATCATGTTTTGAGAAGCTGTGTGAGGAAGCAAACCTTGACCCTTGGGGTACTGCATACAAAATATGCATGTCCAGATTTAAAAACAAGCAGCAGCAACCTAAAGATGCCTCTTTTATGGGAAAGGTCGTCGAAACACTATTTCCGAAACACGACCGGATTTCATATGCCAAGCGACGAATCGAAGCTGTAGAGTCACCTCCGTTAGTCACGGAAGACGAACTATTGGCAATAGCAAGGAAAATCAAAAACACTAAAGCGCCTGGATTGGATGGCATACCAAACAGAGCTCTGAAGGAAGCCATAAGCTTAAGACCCCAAATTTTCGCTAAAATGTACAACGCTTGTCTAAAGGAAGAGGTATTCCCCGACTCTTGGAAAGTACAACTTTTGGTTCTGCTCCCAAAACCAAAGAAACCACCTGAAGAACCTTCATCGTACCGACCTCTATGTATGCTCGACATAATGGGTAAAGTGTACGAAAGTATAATACGAAACCGCCTGGAGTTAGCAATCCAGAAAGCCAGCGGATTATCAGAGATACAATACGGCTTTATAAAGAAGAGATCCACTACTGACGCACTACGAGAAGTCGTCGATACTGCGAGATGTGCAGTAAGTGGCAAAAGATGGAAAGGTGGCACAAAAAAGTACTGCGCGCTGATTACCCTGGATGTCACGAATGCGTTCAACTCAGCAAAATGGGCACACATAATCAAAGCCCTGGATGGAATACGGGCGCCCCTGAATACCTCATAAACATAATAACGAGTTATTTTAAAAACAGAAGGCTGATTTTTGAGACGAACGAAGGCACCAAGAGCTACTCTATCTCGAGTCTTGTACCCCAAGGCTCAGTGTTAGGCCCACTACATATTATGGAATCTTATGTGATGGGGAGCTAAAAAGACAGCAAACAACAGATATTAAACTAGTAGCTTATGCGGATGATCTCATGGTGGTAGCAGTAGCCGAACAATTAGTCGACCTGAGAATTAAATGTAATGAGTGCATAAATGGTCTACACCAATGGTTCTCTTCCCTGAGTCTGAAACTGGCGGAGGAAAAAACAGAAGTTTTACTCATAAGTACTAGGAAGATAGAAGAACGAATAGAGCTCACTACAGAGGAATGCGAGATTACCTCGCAGCCGCAACTGAAGTATCTGGGAGTAATATTGGATTCCAAATTAAAGTTTAAAGAACAACTGGAGTATTCTTCCGCGAAGGCAAACAAAATCCATAATGCCCTATCGAGAATGATGACCAATAGAGGCTGTGTGCGTTCCAGCCGGCGATTCTTAATAGCGAAAGCAATGAGTTCCGTAATACTGTATGCGGCACCAGTTTGGATACAGGCAATGGATATAAAAGCGTATGCTAAACAAATAATTGCAGTGCATAGGCTTTCTGCAATTCGAGTAATAAGTGCTTTCCGGACTAAGTCAACCGACGCTGCTGAAGTATTAGCCAGCATGCCGCCCATTGACATTCAGGGAGACGAACTCGAGCGTCTATATCAGCTATCAACGCCTAAAACAGAAACAGAGAGAAACAAGAGCACTAAAATGTGGCAGGAGCGGTGGAATTCCTCATCCAAAGGGCGATGGACTCACCTAGACTTTCATATGACCCAAATGCTTAGTGGACATGGATGCTTTAGAAGCTACCTTTTCAGATTCCACGACATCAATCCGAATTGTCCGACATGTGCAAGGTATATAGAAGACTCTGAGCATGTATTATTTTATTGCCCTCGATTTTCGAATACAAGGGAAAAGCTAAAAACCACACTCGGTGGTAGTTTTACGGTCGATAATTTAACGACACTTATGTGTCAGTCGACTGATAAATGGAAAGCTGTCAGCGAAGCGTCAGCATTCATAATGACCAAACTGAGATCTTTTCAACAGAATATGCGTCCGTCAGTCCGTCTTGTCCCTCCCACGAAGTAATACTTAATCGGTGGTTCCGTGGGAGAGTCTTGAGTTGGGAATAGGTTAGGTTTAGCGGATTAAAGTTCCGCACTCCGGCTTTCGATGCTTCCGTCTACTATAAACAAAAAAGCCAAACTTACAGTGTGGATAACAACGCAGAGTTACATTCCATTTTCAACTCGATTTAAATTCGATTAAGAGTTATTGTAATAAAATAAGATTTTAATTCTATATGGTAAATCGAGCAAAGGACGGTTAATTTAACTCCTATGCGAAAAAGGTATATCAAAATATAAAACTTTGACTAATTAAGGGGTTAGGGGTAGTCAGAGGCACGAAAAATGAGAACTTTCAGTATTTTTTTTTTTGCTATTAAATCGTGGTAAAGTAGTAATATGGCATCATTATATGATGTGTGGATTGAAAGTCACGAAATTTTCAAAAAAAAAAAAAATTATTTCCAAGATTATAGTTGTTTGTGTTGATCTAGTTCCAAAAAAAAGGTACTTGCGGTGACAAACATCTAAACTCAATCGGAATAGATAAACTCGAGCCTGATCAACGGATGTTTTTTTTTTCAAAAATTGACAAAATGGCGACCTCAGGAAATTTTTGCGAAAAAATCAACAGTTACTTGGTATCAGGAAATTTTTGCGAAAAAATCAACAGTTACTTGGTATTAAAAAAATTGAAATTTTTGAAAAAAAAAAATCCTTCGGTCAGGCCCGAGTTTATTATGTAATATAGAAGCGGTTTTCGAGTTACAGTTGTCACCAGTTCAAAAAACATAGTTTTGAGAATAACGCGTTTAAAGTTTCACACTAGCGCTTTGAAGTTCCCGAGCTCTTTTTGTTATTTGTCAAATAACTCAGAAACTAATTATCGGATCAACGTGAAATTTTCAGAGAGTATCAAATTTTGAATTCGGAATTCAAATTATTAGGTCGCTACAGAGTTTCTTGTAGAAAGGGAACAGAGTGGAGAACGTAGCGACTCCAGTCTTTAAACGATTTTTTCTCAAAATGGTGTTTTTAAAAACGGTTTCCACTCTTAAAGGAAGAGTTTTGAAGGCATCTAGCTCCATTATGGAGATAACATTTTTAACGTAATTCTTTATCGCGCTATGCAAGCCTCGTACATGACCTTTGTTTTACGTGTCATTTCAACCATTTATTTAACTATTATACACTAATAAATAAATATAAAAAATCATTTTGTATTCGTCATGAATGTATTTATTTATAAAAAAAACCGGACCGATTAGTTAGTTTCAACATTTAAAAAAATAGCGAAAATCTGTGTTTTTTCGGAGGGTCACACTCAGACGATCTCTTAAAAAAGATGTCCCGCAAACAATTAAAATGGGAGCACATCATAGACAATGTTCTAAAAGCACAAAAGTAATTAATACTAAAAGACTAATCTAAAAAGCCGGCACACAGCTGTCCCATTTTCTACAGCTCTGGTGACTTGTATACGGTGCGCACTTTCGTACCAAGCTATAGTATGCATATATATGGTGGATATAAACAAAATGAGAATAACTTACTTGAAACAACGGATGCAGTATCAGTCCATTTTTTGTTGGGCTTTTCACGGCGCCCTATTTTTTCTCTTTTGAACTTCTGTAAAAAAAAAGTTTTTATTAAAATATTTAGAAAATATTAGCAATGGAAACTTACAACCTCTAATAGTTTAATCATCTTTTTAACTGTGATCAGCTGTGACAAATGTACAAACGAAAAATCACCGTTGCATTTTCATACACTCTTGTATTTGAAAGGCACACACATTTTTTGTTGGTTTTTTTATTGCTTTTATTATTAAAAATCACGAATATATAATACAATGACAAATACAACAGATACCGAATACACCTAGTAAAAAATTGGCAAGATTATGATTCTTTTAGCGCCGCGATATGAAGGTATGGGTGGATAGAGGAGGTTCTCAGAATTTAAAAATATCAACTATTGCATATAACAAGTTAAGTTTGTGTGTTTACATTCATGACGAATACCAAAAACTAAACAAACATTTTTCAGTTTACTATATAAAGGGACAATGGTTCAAAAGGATTTTTATTGCATTCGTATAGGTTATATGTTATATATTAGTTAACACTTTGAGCCCCGCGTGCCCACCAGTGTTCATATTTTTTCTGCAACGGTGGGCCGCATGCTGACGAAGGGCTGTGCTTTAGTTGACAAGCTCGGACCAAAATTTGTTTACTTAGTTTTGTTGATTTTTTGTGATTGAGGTGACTTTGTCATATTTATTTTTAATAAACCAAATGCATTTTTGTTGTTTTTTTCCTTTTTTTTTGTGACCACGGGTGGTCACGATGTCCCATAATGAAAATCCACCAATGCCCACGGTTTGTCACATTGCCCCAAATCGTCAAAACATAAATGTCCACCGGTGGGGCATGCGGGGCTCAAAGTGTTAATAAGTAGAAAAAAATTATATATTATTGCACGTTTATTTTTTTCTGCATCGGCAGCTTTCGGGAGCGTTTCAAAAAAATAACAATGGTCGGTTGAACACCGAGGTGTTCAAAGTTCTTTCGTGTCGAACTTCTGTCTGCACTGCCGGCTTTCGGACGCCCTTCAAAGAAAGAATAATACAACTGCTAAACAGAAATTGACTTTTTTTTCACGATACAAAATATTGCAACACTAATATTTGTGATAAATCTAAACACATAAATCTTTTGAAACTGTACTAGGTGCACAAAACAATTTTTGAAATATATTTATTTTCTTATATACATAAATAAATAATAAATGAAAATTTAAGCTATATTTCAATGTGTACAGTGTCACTAAAAATATTTAATTGAAAAATGTGAGTGAAATAGCGTATATTACTTTTACAAATTTCTGAACTTTAAATACAAATATCTTCTAAACTATAAATCTGAGGCGGGTATATGCGTATACATTTTTTAAGCCTGAGGTGCGTCTTTATCCATCCGTACCATCAACGTTATAGTGAAGTGTTAGTAAGTGAAAAGTGCATAATATAAGTGAAAAAGTTATTCACAAATTATCACTGTAAACATTGTCAATTTTTCAACTTTAAATGCAAATATCTTTAAAACTATAAGTCAGCGGCAACTATATGTATATATATTCGTGATCTGGAGAACTTCACCTTTCCAGCGATACCCATTTTATCCCCGAAATCCGGGGATGATATTCTAAATTTTACCCGACGGTTTTTCAACACTAAATCTTTGATTTGTTGAACGTGAGCTTCGTCGGTTGAGGTTGATGGTTGCCCTGGGCGCTCTTCGTCTTCGACACGTTCACGGCCGGCTTGGAACTCACTATACCACTTTTAATCATTTTTTTTTAGACATATCCGCATCACTAAAGTCTTTCTGCATCATCCTCAACGTATCCGCAGCAGAAAATTGATCACGTAAATAAAATTAAGTGCAAATTCTTTGCTCAACAAATTTCGACATCGTAAAAAACGAAAATCTCACTTTTAGCAGCTCACAAAATGTGACTGACATTACTACCAACCTAAAAAAAATTAATTTTCCAAATCCTTCGACACCCGCAGTTTAAATTCAAATGTCACCTTATTTTTTTGGGCTTAAATATAAAGACTTGCGAACACCTTTTGACTTCACACCGCATACATATATCGACATGGAAAAAAAATAGTCAAATTTAAACCACTAATATCGGATAAGTTTACTAAAAAAAAAAAACAAAACAGACCATTTTGTAAAACATTAAATTTCCTACAAAATATATAGACCGAAATATATTTATATATTTTTATTTGGGGAAGGCTATTCTTATTCTTTTTTAACGTTAATTTTTTAACAATATTAAATATTTCTTCGTCTCACCTTCTTCAGTTTTCGGTAATTCAACTACTCTAGGATGAGCATGTCCTTCACTTGCAGCAAATGCTGCAACAGTGGCTTTAGCTGTGGCCGAAGCTCTAACATCCTGAGAACCCTGAATGTCAACTGTTTCGTATACGTGCTCATAAACTTCTCGGACTGCGTTCAAAAAATCGCTTTGGAGAACTTTCTGTAACGCAGAAAGCTTAGTTGTCGGAAAATCTCCACTACATTGTAATTTATCTAGTAATTCAATGGCCCTGTTTATATCTAAAAAAAAAAAATAATATTACACCAAGTTTTTTGCAAAGTAATTACAATATAATTCACCCTTAGATAAAGTCAACGGCTCTACTTGAACGGACATCTTCTTGACAACTAACAAATTTCTCACCTTAGTACCTCACCATATAAATAAATTATAACACTGTTCCCAAATAGCATACACACACAGTTTTGCAGAAGTTATGAACTTTTCTAGCCATCGATTAATTGTATATCACTAGTCGATTAATTCCGTGCGATTCTGTAACGTGAGACAGTATCAAGTCTCTAAATTTGAGATTTTGAGTTAGAGACAATTTTTGAGACTTGAGACGATTTTGCTATTCTGTAAGTGACAGTCTCAAATCCTTTACATTTCATTATTCAGAGATGTTTTTACACTTGAATGATAATAAATATGTCGATAATAAATATTAAATTTTCTATAACATAGTCAAAAAACATAATTATCAATAAAAATGAAAATATATGTTGACTTTGTTTCATAATATTTACGAAATTTATGTAAAATGTATTTATTTTTAACTTTTTCGTGTTTGAATTGCTTACAAAATGTAAAAAAAACGACAATCGATTAATATCTATGATGATCTCTATTCAGTACATTGTAAATGGCAGCAAGAGTTCTTTTTAGTTTTGTGACCAGCTAACTACCAGGTCTCAATATTATGAGACTAACGCTAGAGACTGTTTAGTGAATAGTAACTAGTATCAAATTGATACTTTGTCTCAAAATGTCTCAAATAGAGACTAGAGACTGGTTACAGAATCCCGCTAATTGTTTTACTTTTGCAATAGCGTACTGCTCGACCACACGAGCCAGTAAAGTGTTGCAACAACCAAAACAATAAATATTTGTAATTTCTCTATCCTAAATAAAAGCGACAGCGACGAATTACTGGAATTAACGGGATGATAGTAGAAAGGGGAATTAGGACAGTTAGGGTTGAATGTTACAGACAGGAAAAAATTGCAATTGCGTTTGAACCAAATTGGGTCAAGTATTTATTTTAAATTTAAACTAAAAGCGTATTGTTCTCAGCAGTGTAGAGAGCACAGAAAATAAGTGATTAAAACAGAAAGACTATCAAGAGGTATGGTACGCTACTGATTTTGCGAAATATAGAGCTAATGAATGAGTGAATAAAGTTGTTGAGGAGTGCACCGCGACCTTTGGTCTATTGTGCCCTATCTTAACTCACATTGACTCGCTTAGCCCCAGCGTATCAATGAAGTCCAACAGACTGGCAGGTGCAAGCGAAGCAATGCGATCCCTATCCGGAAACAGCCTTCCAAGAGCCTTAGCCCTGCATCTGCAGACTGTTGTGCAGTCGATCAGCAGGTGCTCCGGGGTTTCAGGCTCTCTGTCGCAGAACCGGCAGTTAGCGCAAGAGGATAGGCCCATGGTGTGCAGATGCTTGTTCAAGTTGTAGTGGCCAGTGTACCATGCGACCATTAGCCTGAGCTTGTTCCGTGGGATGTTTATTACAGCTTTGAACCTTCTCAAATTGTATGCCATAAGTTTGTTGTTGTTGTTGTTGTTGTTGTTGTTAACGGTTATCTAATCCCCGTTAGGATGGTAAGGGTTACTTGTATTGTCGTCGAGGTCATCTAACGGTAGGCCCAGGAAACGTGCTGTTTCGACGGGGTCGGACCAAAGGGAGGAGGGTGCTAGATGGGTAGGGTTTGTAGGGCATGCAAAGAGGTGGTCAGTGTCATGCGGAGACTCGTTGCATGCAGGACATACATTGGGTATGTCGGGGTCGATTCTGGATAAGTAGGAGTTTAACCTGCTACAGTATCCAGAACGAAGTTGCGCTAGGGTCACTCGCGTTTCTCGCGGCAACTGGAGCTCTTCGTCTGCAATAGGTGGTGGTTTGACTCCAAGAACGCCATTCACGGGGAGGGAGTCGATGAAGGTGTTGATGGCTCCACTGTGAATGGCGGCCAGTGTCTGTCGATAGTTCGTTGCTTCCGAAGTCTGGTCGGCGTACTGTCTGATGTCGTTGACATAGTCGAGGAAAGACCTCTTGATGCTCCTTGGAGGCGGTTCCGCTCCAAGCAGGTGGCTGCAGGGGTGATTCCTGCGGAAACAACCCAGCAGGAACTGTCTGGAGAGGAGTTGATTATGTTCCCTTATAGGTAGCATACGCGTCTCACTGTGGAGATGTTCGATGGGAGACATCAAGAGGCATCCTGTCGTGGTCCGGAGTGCTGTATTTTGGCAGGTCTCGAGTTTCCTCATCTGCGTACCACTGCATCCAGGCGACCATATAGGCGCTGCGTAGTTGAGGACCGGCCGGCCGATTGCCTTAGGGTTATTGACAGTCGGGATTTTGACGCCATCGACCGCAATATTAAGCTCAAGTCTATACTCCTTCGTCCAGTTTGTAAATATGGTCGCTGTGGATTTGGTGGGTGAAAGTTGGAGGTTTCGTGAAGTGAGGAAACGAGAAAGGTCGGAGAGGTAGCTGTTTACTTTCGAACACATGCCATCGATTCCATTGCCCGACGTCATTATCGTGCAGTCATCTGCGTACGAGGTTATGGAAACCCCCTCTGGTGGTTGAGGAAGTTTCGAGATATAGAAGTTAAACAGTAACGGGGAGAGGACACCACCCTGCGGAACCCCCTATTTAATTCTTCTCAGTTTCGATGATTCACCTCGAAATAGTACGGATGACTGATGACCGTTCAGATAGTTCATGGTCCACCTCTTTAGCCCTGGAGGGAGAGTGGTTTTTTCGATGTCCTGCAGTAGCGTTGTGTGATTGACCGTGTCAAAAGCTTTTGACAGGTCCAACGCTACGAGGATCGTTCTTTCGCAGGGTGGTTTCTGGTTGAGGCCACGAACTATCTGGGCGTTTATGACGCTAAGTGCTGTGGTGGTGCTGTGCACTTTACGGAATCCATGCTGGTGGCTGGCTAGGCTCAAGTGGTGAGTGAAGGTCGGGAGTAACAAGGCTTCAAGTGTCTTCACTACTGGGGAGAGGAGAGTTATCGGGCGATAAGATTCCCCTTTGTTGGCGGGTTTCCCAGGTTTCAGTATTGGGACCACTCTTCCGATTTTCCACACATCGGCTACTTGAAGAGTGGTGAGCGACAGGTTGAAGACCTTGGTGAGATATTTTACTCCCGTCGAGCCTAGATGCTTTAACATTAGCATATTGATTCCGTCTGGGCCGATGGATTTGGATGATTTTGCCTTGTTGATGACACCCTGAACCTCCCCATCGGTGAAAGTAAGTGGCGCGCAGTTGTTTGGCATTTTGCGCAGCCGTCGGCTAACACATCTCTTAGCTTTGTCTACCGAAGGGTGCAGTGTAAACTGCCGGCTGAAGTAGCTCGCGCACTTCTTCGGGTCCGAAGAGGCATGACCATTGAATTGAACTTCAACTCGGTCATCATGTCTCCTCGGATTAGACAGAGCTTTGACAGTAGCCCAAAGCTTACTCACACCGGTGGAGAGGTTGCAGGACCTCAGGTGCTCTATCCATTTCGTCCGCTTATGTTGATTTACCATTCGCCGAATCTCCAAATTGAGATCCCTTATTCGGGGATCCCCGGGATCGGCATGGCGTAAGGTGTCGCGCTCATTAGCTAGAACCGCTGCTTCGGCTGGGAAATTGGGGCGGATTTCCGCTAGTCCTCCAGCCGGGATGAAGCGAGCGGTAGCTGCTGCGATCACCTTGCGGAATTGACGCTCGCCAACGCATACGTCCGTAGGAATGGGTAGAGCGTTGAAGGTGCTCTCGGTAAATTCCGTAAAGCCGACCCAATTAGCTTTTTTAAAGTTAAAGAAGGTACGGTTGTCCACGGAAACGAAATCGGAAGGCTTCTCGATCGAGATAATTATGGACAGATGGTCTGAAGCGAGAGTTAGCATAGGTCGCCAGGTTATGCTATTAACCAGACCACCGCTAGCAATAGTAATATCTGGCGAGCTATTACAGGTGCCCATAACTCTGGTGGGGGCTTCGTCATTCATTGTGCAGAATGTCAAGCCGTCTATCTGTTCCGCCAGCTCCTTCCCCCTACGATCATTTGACAGGCAGGAATGCCAAAGATCGTGGTGCGCGTTAAAGTCACCTAGTACCATACGGTTTTCACCACGAAGTAGCGCACCTATATTCGGGTGATATCCTGTAGGGCAACATGTAACTGGGGGGATGTATATATTGAATATTTCGAGCTCGACATCGCCTGACCGGATAGCTATGCCCTGACATTCCAGGGTAGTATCCCTTTGGTCGATGTCTTCTTCGATTAGACGGTATTGCACAGTGTTGTGCAATATGAAAGCTAGGCCACCACCACTATCTCGCTCGCGATCTTTACGTATTACGTTGAAGCCTGCACAACTCAGAAGATCTGAGCGGCTGTTTAACTTGGTTTCTTGGACCGCAGCTATCGATATACGTTCCCGATTCATAAGTGCAACTATCTCCTCGATCTTACTCTGGAGTCCGTCGCAGTTGAATTGAAAAAGTCTGGTGTGTCGCGGGTGTCCGTGGGTGATCCTGGGGGTGAGGGAGTGACGTGTAGGTGGTATTTGTTGCAGCTGCAGAACCCGCAGGGGTTGTTGACGGCCTGACACACGGAAAAGACTGTGCGAGGGACCAAGAGTTGCTGATTGGGCCTCGCACGAGGATTGGAGCGGGATGAAGGTTGGGGAGGGGGATAAGTCAGAGTGAGAGCTATGTTGCCTGTTTGAGCTCCTGACCGTTAAGGTCCTCAGTTGGCCACTCTGGTTAAGTGGCGGCGCGGCGCGCGAACTATGTGCAGATTGCACAGCCGTAGAGGCTTGTGTCGCAGCATTGCGCAGGCAACATGGGGCCACGTAACGCGTGGTCCACTCCCTGTGAGTCTTAAGGCCTGAGCAGGTCTTAAGATGGCTCCATCCATTGCATGTGTTACACCTGACCGAGGTGGAATTTGGATGGAGCCTTTTTGCGCAGACGAAGCAGAAGAATTCCTCCGGGCCCGGGTTGGACTCAATGCCAGCACGAGTCAGGAGGATACGGAGCAACCCTGCTGCTAGGCGTTGCTCCAGTGACGACAAACACAAATTAATACTCACCGATCCAATGCTCCTCCCTGCCCACTCCTTCTTCCTTGCGTAGCAGCTCCTTCATGGTGTGGGGACCCACCCCGTAAAGGTGCGGGTCCTACCATCTTGGTGGAGGCTGCGGAGCGTCTTTACTACCGTCGTCTTTACTACCGAGTGTAACATTAAACTTTTTCCTGAAGTTAACCATTTTGGTAGCGCTGTCCTTCAGGAGGAGGTCCAGTGGTATATTGCCACTTTTCTTTTCCGTCCTCTGGGACGAGACTACCTTACCTTTTAAACACACCTCAGCCGTTATTTGCAGAAGGGTGTGTTCGGCTACCTGACGAATAACCAAATGAAGCGGAGAAAGTTCAAGTAGAACCACTAGAGCTGCCTTTGGACAAGTGCGCATTGCACCTGTCATGCAGACACAGGCCAGCCGCTGTAGCTTCAGTAGCTTAGTCTTACCAGATGTTTGCGACGCTACTGAGGCCCAGGCCACCGCCCCATATGTGATTATCGGTCTCACTATCATGGTGTACAACCTACGTAACGATCCTTGGCTTACAGCCCCAGCTTTTATCGCCTTGACCAAAGTCAGGTTAACATGCTGCTTCCACCTCAGAGTGGAATGTAGCATCAAACCGTGGTATTTGACACTGCTGGTCATCCCTGTCTCACTGCCTCCAAAGTAAGGACGCCCCGGTAAGGACCTGCGTCTCGTAAACGGGATTACGGTCGTCTTGGAGGGGTTGATACTCAGTTCAACATCCCTGCACCACCCCTTCGCTAGGTTGAGACCTCTTTGTATTAAGTCACAGAGAGTGTCCTCATATTTGAATTCTGCCATAAACACAATGTGGTCCGCATACCCTTGCTAGCGGATTCCATTGTCCGTTAGCAGTGCTAGCAGGTCGTCTACGACTAGACTCCATAGCAGAGTTGATAACACACCCTCCTGTGGGCAGCCACTTGTTGTGCCGAGACGAATCCTTCTATCACCTACTGTGATCTCAGCAACCCTGGTGCGCATCTATCCATCCACACACCGGGGCTGATTTCTCTTCTCCAGTACCCTTGCTACACTCTTTTGAGACGTGTTATCAAAGGCACCTTCGATTTCCCAGAACGAGCAAAGCATCATTTCCCCATGCTCCGGTGAACTCTCTATCTCGGAGTTCAGCTGGTACCGAGCAGAACTGGTAGATCTGCCCGCTCTGTAGGCTTGCTGAGCTGCATGCAGCAGTGATCTCTTCAGCGCATTCGTCCTTATTTCCTGATCCACGATCTATTCCATGGTTTTTAGTAGGAAAGACGTGAGGCTGATTGGCGGGAAAGATTTCGCCAACGAGTAGTATTTCCTTCCTACCTTGGGTATGAAGATCACTTTCGCTGTCCTCCATACTTCAGGGATGTACGCCATTGCGAGGCATTCTCCCAGCAGCCGAACCAGGTAAGGCAGTAAGACGGCAATTTCGCAGAGTCTTTTGAAGCTTGCCTGCCTTGCAGACGTAATCTTCTTATTGTATAAGGTGAGATGGCTCTTGTATAAGGACTTTTCCAACATTCAGAACGTTTCGGAACCAGAAATTCAATTCCACACACAAAAATAAAAATTAATAAAACTTATATTCTGCCCAGACCCGGTACGTTTCGCTTTGTTGAACAGGCTGCGTACTTTTTTTCGGAGCTCTGCTAGTTTCTTTGACCACCAAGGGGAGTTAAGTCTGTCTGTGGGCACCTTTAGGGGGCAACTGCCGTAATAAGCATTAATTACAAACCCATTCAGCTCAGATAGCTTAGTCTCCAATCCAGGGCCTGAAACGCTATTATCTTGCGCCAACGTTTTTCCAATCCTCAAAACAGTCTTAAAGTCAATTTCCGGAATAGCCTTTAGTAAAAAAAAAACACTTACTCGTGGTAAACAATTATCACCGAAAGACTTTTCCAACATTCTGAACGTTTCGGAACCAGAAATTCAATTCCGGTGAATATAAGATAAGAGAAATTATCGTAAAAATCGCGTATACTAAACAATAATTATTTCGATGTGACATTCGCTTATAAAAATTGTATTCGCTCAAACATACAAAAACTGTCCAGAACTCTTTTGTGAACTTAACAGAAAGGCGATTCAATATATATACACAAGGTCTGTCGCAAACGCAACAGAACTTTTTAAATATAACTGTTTCTGGTGGCGCCACCTATTGGTGGGTATATAAAAAGTTTGATCTCTTGTTGACATTTCGTAAAAATTTTAAGACAATTGGATAACTACAATCGATGTTATCGATCAAAAAGTGACAGCAGCTTTTGGTCATCGGTCGTAAAATGCACATAAATGCATATGAAGACAATGCTCATTTGTTTTTACGATTCCGAGGGTATTGTACACCGAGAGTTCGTCGCACCTGGCCAAACGATTAATGTTGTGTTTTACCTTGCTGTTATAAAGCGTATTTTGTCACGCATTCGTCGTGCTCGACCACAATATCGTGGGGCAGGGTCCGGGCGCTTGTAGCTCGATAATGCGCCATGTCATCGGTCGACGCTTGTCACTGATTTCTTGACAAAAACTCCATATTAACCATTAATCACTCACTCTACTCACCTGATCTGGCACCCTATGATTTTTACCTATTTGAAAAACTTCGTTTGCCCATGAAAAGACACTGGTTTCAGGACATTTCAGCTATCCAAAAGACGACGACCGATATTCTCAATAGCATTCCGAAAAATGACTTTAAACACTCATTTGAAATGCTAATTGACCGGGCTAAACGCTATATCTAAGCACAAGGAAACTACTTTGAATAAAAAAATATAACTTTTGAAATATATTAATTATTTGTTGTTGTTTTTTTTTTAACAGTCCTGTTTCTTGCGACAGATCTTGTACATACATATATATTCGTTCACACACATTATTTAAGCATTCAGCAAAAAATAGGTACACGCAATTTAAAAATTCCATTCATTTCTTTTCAGTTAGTTTGAAGACAATTGTTCGAGGCACAAAATTCAGTACGAATAATTCGGAGGAGTCAGATATCACGACAGAATGATACCGAGAAAGTCCTTCATATAGAATATATCGACTCAAGAGCACTTAAAAAAATAACCTTTTCTACAGTAAAACATGGCGGCCGGGTTCGCTCGATGGGAAATTTCAGTTTATAATGAACAATGAATGATAATGAACAAATATAATTATCTTAATGTTTTAAAAACGAAGTAAACAAAGTACAGACAACCTGCGACATGGGGAATGATTTATTTTCCTTATTCTAAAACATCCTTGCACATCCCGCAATAATCTTACCGCAATTGAACACTTATGCCACCTACTAGAGAGAAAACCTAGGCATCATACTGTTACCAACAAGAACGCACTTAGGGAAGAATGAGAGGTCTAAGCCCAGAAATAACAACTAAATTGTTACGTTAATGAAAAATTGTGAGTTAGAAGTCATTAAATAACGTGGATATGCTGCTAGTTATTGATTTAATATAAATAATTTATTCTGTTATTCTTGAAGTGAACGCAGACTTTTTCTGCTGGGTTTGAATGACCGTTATATTTTTAAACAAGTATGAATACTAGTTAAATATTAGTTACTTTTATTCAATTAAATAAAGTACGAGTACTGTATTTTTTTAAAATCATTTCATAGAAAAAAGGAAATTTGCGTAGGTGAACGCAGGCTCTCTGTCATATGTATGTATAAAATTAAATATACCAAAGAAAACGACGTTGAGTAGGATACCCACGACACCCGGCTCTACGCACCGGAATTGACCCGGATTTTATCCGGCCAAGGGCTGTTTTTCAGCGATCTAACCCCGTTTGGATCGGTAAGAGTTAATTTAAGTTTGTCGTCATTATAGCAATGCCTTGCAGCAGGGTTGCTCCGTATCCTCCTGACTCATGCTGGCATTGAGTCCAACGCGGGCCCGGAGGAATTTGCGCCAAAAGCCTCCATTCCACCTCCACCTCGCTCAGATTTATCACATGCAATGGAAGGAATCATCAGGCATGGAACTTAAGACTCATGGGGAGTAACCACGAGATACGTGGCCCCATGTTGCCCACGCAATACTGCGAGATTAGCCTCAACGGCTGTGCAATTTGCACATAGTTCGCGCGCTGCGCCGCCACCCACCCCGAGTGGTCAACAGAGGACCTCCACGGTCCCAGGAGCTGAAACAGGCAACATAGCCCCCACTCTAAATATCGACCGCAGGGGTACTACCCTACAATGTCAGGGTATAGCTATCCGCTTGTTAAGGCACATGTAACAACATGGCAACAACCGACCACACCCAAAGGATCAATGTCCAAAGTACGTGATAACACTAAACTACACCATTATCAAGAACGACAAATTATATGTATTGTAGATTACTCAGTATAAATGGAAGCATAACCATACAGGCTTCGTCTTTTGTATTTTGAATATTACTGAATAAAGAACGTTCTGCTGTCAATGCAGAACTAAAATATTTTTTTGACTAAAATAACCCAAGTGTTATTAATTAGCTCGAAATATTCAATAAATAAATACTCCCAGTTACACGTTGCCCTACAGGATATCATCCGAATAGAGGAGCGCTACTTTGGGGTGAAAACCGTTTGGTACCTGGCGACGTTAACGCGCACCATGATCTTTTGCATTCCTGCCTGTCAAACGATTGTAGGGGGATGGAGCTGGCGGAATTGCGGAACCCCGTTAAATTTCCCAGCCGAAGCAGCTGTTTTAGCTAACGAGCGCGACATCTTATGTCATGTCGATTTCGGGGAACCCGGATTTGTTTAAGTCTTCTAAGTTTTGAATTTTTGCCTTGAAACAGTACGGAGGATTGACGACCGCTCATGTAGTTTATGGTCCAACCCTTCAGTCCCACTAGCACTTCAGTAATTCGGTTCCACACATTTGTTTTGTATTCAAAAATGCAAAAAAACTTAAATTCCATATTTAACTTTCGTTGAAATCCATTTATTTACATTATGGTGTTAGAATTAGAATTAGAATGAAAGTTGAGGAACGCACTGCGACCTTTGGTCTATTGTGCTCTCTCCTGGCTCACATTGACTCACTCAGCCCCAGCGCATGAATAAAATCCAACACCTTGTCAGGTGCTAGTGAGGCAATGTGATCCCTATCCGGACATGATAGTCCGAGGGCCTTTGTCCTGCGTCTCCAGACCGCTGTGCAGTCGATCAGCAGGTGCTCCGGGGTTTCAGGCTCCCTATCGCAGAACCGGCAACTTGCACTAGAGGATAGGCCCATGCTATGTAGGTGCCTGTTTAGTTTGCCATGTCCGGTGTACCATGCGACCAGTAACCTGAGCTTGTTCCTTGGGAGGTTTATCACAGTTTTGAACCTTTTCAGGTTGTAGCCCCCCATTAGCAGCTTGGCCTGTCTCATACCGCGAGTTTGGTGCCAATGCTGCTCCCTGCCCTCTACCTCTTCCTTACGGAGCAGCTCTTTCATGGCATGGGGACCCACCCCCATGAAGGGTTCGGGTCCTACCACCTTGGTGGAGGCTGCGGAGCGGGCGAGCTCGTCTGCCAGTTCATTACCGGCTATTCCTTTGTGACCAGGCACCCAGATTAGGTGTACCTGGTTCTGTTCTGCAAGGCTGTTCAGCCTTTCCCTGCACTCCTGCACTAGTAGCGATTTGATCTCATAGGAAGAGATCGCCTTTAGCGCCGCTTGACTATCGCTGAGGATCGCTATTCGCTCATTACGATAGTTACGATGGAGGTTAATATCGATACACTGGCTTATTGCGAAGACTTCCGCTTGAAAAATGCTCGGGAACTCTCCCAAGGGTATGGAGAGTTTAGTGCGTGGGCCCACAATCCCTGCGCCGATTCCCTCAGCCATTTTAGAGCCATCGGTGTACCACCTTAGCGTGCTATTCCTCAGCATCAGTTCGAAGTTGGAATCATCCCATTCGTCTTTACTGCCAAGGGTGACCTTGAATCTTTTCCTGAAGTTGACCGTTTTTGTAATGCTATCCCTCGGGAGGAGGACCAATGGCAAGCCGCCGCTTATCATCTCCATCCTCCGGGATGAGATTACTTTGCCAAAACCGCACCCCTCCGCCGTTATTTGCAGAAGTGTGTGCTTGGCTGCCTGACCGATAACCAAATGAAGCGGTGCCAGTTCCAGCAAAGCCTCCAGTGCCGCAGTTGGACAGGTTCGCATTGCACCCGTCATACAGACACAGGCTAAACGCTGTAGCTTCAACAGTCTTGTCTTAACAGAAGTTTGAGACGCTATTGAGGCCCATGCCACCGCCCCATATGTGATTATCGGTCGCACTATCATGGTGTACAACCACCTAACGATCCTTGGCTTACAGCCCCAGGACTTTCCCGCCAGTCGATTGCACACCATCAAAGCCTTCGTCGCCTTGATCACGGTCAGGTTTAAATGTTGCTTCCACCGCAGAGTGGAGTCAAGCATCAAACCCAGGTATTTGACACTACTGGCCATCACTATTTCACTTCCCCCAAGTGAGAGATTCCTAAGACCGGGTAGGGACCTACGTCTCGTAAACGGGACCACGGTCGTCTTAGAGGGGTTGATGTTCAATTCAACTCCCCTACACCACCCCTTTGCTAGGTTTAGACCCCTTTGGACCAAGTCACATAGAGTGTCTTCGTATTTGCCTTTGGCCATGATCACAATGTCGTCCGCATACCCCTGGCAGAGGATCCCATTGTCCGTTAGCAGTGCTAACAGGTCGTCCACAACTAGGCTCCACCCTGTGGGCAGCCTCTAGTTGTGCCGAGACGTATCCTACTATCGCCTACTGTGGTCTCCGCAACCCTGGAGCGCAGTACGGCTTGTATCCATCTGCGCACCGGTGCTGCCACATTCCTTTTCTCCAGTGCCCTGGCTACACTCTTGTGGGACGTGTTGTCAAAGGCACCTTCGATATCCAAGAACGCGCAAAGCATCACTTCCCCATGCTCTAGTGAGCTCTCTATCTCAGAGGTCAGCTGGTACAGGGCAGTGCTCGTTGATCTGCCCGCCCTGTAGGCATGTTGAGCCGCATGCAGCGGTGCTCTCCTCAGCGCATTCATCCTTATTTCCTGGTCCACGATCTTCTCCATGGTTTTTAGTAGGAAAGATGTTAGGCTAATTGGCCTGTACGATTTTGCCAATGAATAGTCTTTCCTACCTACCTTGGGTATGAAGATCACCTTCGCTGTCCTCCATATCTCAGGGATGTACGCCAATGCAAGGCTCTCTCTCAACAGCCGCAACAGGTGGGGCAATAGGAGTTGCTCCCCCTGTTGTAACAGCGCCGGGAAGATGCCATCCACCCCCGGAGACTTGAATCTCTCAAACGAGGCCATTGCCCACTTGATTGAGTCCGCCGTAAACAGCCGTCTGGCTATACTCCAATCCTCACGGGATGGCCTGTGTTCGGTCATGGGAGGACACTGGTCTTCCCGAACTGTCTCCGGGAAGTGCGCCCGCAGAAGCTCCGTGGCTCTGTCCTCTGCACTGGTAGTGAACGTCCCATCGTTCCTTTTGATTGCTATTTCTACGTCGTTTGTGCACCTTGCCAGAGCTTTATGCAGCCTAGCTGCTTCTGGCGTAGTGGCGACATTCTCGCAGAATCTCCTGAAGCTGGTCTGCTTTGCAGACCTTATCTCCATGTTGTATAAAGTAAGATTTCTCCTATATTCAGCCCAGACCCCCGTACGTTTCGCCTTGTTGAACAGGATTCGTACTTTTTTCCGGAGGTCCGCTAGTTTCCTGGACCACCAGGGGCAGTTACGTCTGTCCCCGGGCACTCTCAGGGGGCAACTACCGTGATAGGCTTTAGTCAAAGACTCATTCATCACAGATAGCCTTATCTCCAGACCCAGGCCAGAAGTGCTATCCTCTATCCGCCCCCCCTACTTAACTCCTCCCTTAGTATATCCCTGAAAGCGCCCCAATTCGCCCTCCGGGGATTACGCCTAGGGGGGAGGGGCCTGACCTCTACCCCTAGCAAGAACCTTACAATTCGGTGGTCCGACAAGGAGGGCTCCGCCGAGACTCTCCATCTCGAGACCAGTCCTCTTGCAGGCTCGTTACTCAGGGTGATGTCCAGCACCTCCCTCCTATTTATAGTTATAAATGTGGGCTCACACCCAACATTTTCTATCACTAAGTTACTACCTACTATGTATTCTAAAAGAGACTCACCCCTTGCGTTACAGTTGGTGCTGCCCCATTCCAGATGGTGGGCGTTCGCGTCACAGCCTATAATCAAGGGAAGCCCATGTCTGCTACAGTGATCCACAAGCCGTTCCACCACCTCTGGAGGTGCCGTGGATGCCTCCCCTGGGAAGTAGGCTGAAGCCAGGACGAAGTCTTTGCCCTCAAAGTCCCTGGCTTGCACCGCCACCAGATCCTGCGTCAGGAACTCTGAAATACAGAAGAAATCAATGTTATTCCTGACGACTATGCAAGTTCTAGGCCTCTCACTTGAGAGATCCCAGATTACCTTATTTGACTCCGTTTTGAGGCCTTTAACCTCTCCTTTACGGGTCCAAGGTTCTTGGACCAGCAGTATGCCCAGCTTCTCTACCGTGAACCTGCTCGTTATTACAGCTGAAGCTGCCGCCGCGTGATGCAGGTTCACCTGGGCAATCTCCATATGGACGGCCATCATAATATCGGTTCGAAGAAGGGCACTCCCTCTTCCCCGCCGGATATCTCGCCACCATCCAATGGGTCTCCTAACCCGTCTAGGAGTTCCTGTGTTGAGGGGAGATCTGCCCCCTGGTCGCAGTGGTCCTCTGCGGGGACGATGGTGGTCGTTGCTGGCATTGCCCTCACAGTCCCACTTTCGCCGGGCTGATCCACCACCTCGTCCACCTGCATCGGCACTGCTTCCGGGGCCGCCAATGGCGCGGCCTGCCTTTCGATGCTCCTGCCTACCTGATTCGCGGGCATTGCTGCTCCCTTGCTCCCGGTGGCTACGGGCCTGTGAGGCCGCATAACCACCGTGCTAAACCTGTAATACAGGCGGAATCCTTCTGCCCGGACGTATTTGTATGACTCGTCGTCTATGTACAGGTTTAGCCTCCATCCCTTCATTCCACCTAGTTCTTCCATCTTGCTGCTCGCGACGCGCCAAGATGAAGTGCTAAGCCCCAAGTTCTGGTTCTTCACCAGTCCTAGGGCATACTCGTATGGTTTGTCATCGCTTCTTGGGAGGACATTGTCATGCTGTGCATGACGGGCAAATCCTCCGCCCTCCTCGCGCATAAGGCCGGACCCTTCCAGCCTCCTAGCTTTGGTGCAACCTCCCGCAGCCAGTTGGCAGACCTCTCGTCCTTGCACTCCACCTGCAGCATACCTCCCTTAAACTCCATCCCCAAAAAGGACGCCGCGAAGTTTTGTCCTCTGAAGACCTCGTCCAAGAGGAGGTTCTGGAGCACGGTAAGCTCCTCTGGCTTCAGCGCCTCCGCCGGGTAATTATGAGGTAGTACAGCCATGCGCATGCCTTTAACGGCATCCGCATACCTGCGCCGCCCCTCCTCCACCCGGTGGGGAGCCGGTCCGGATTGTCTGGGCATACGTTTCGGAGGGCATTGCCCTACTATCCCCACGCCGTGCGGTCAGTGTAGCACCGACCGGATGGTTACTGGTGCCACTGCCTTCCGCGCGAGCTGACCTGCCGTCGTCACGCTCCTTTGCTGGGGGTGCATTACTCCCTTTGCCTCTGCTTCTGGCCATAGCCTCCGCCGCTTCAGGAGTCTTCCCCTCTCGCAGGTGCCGCAGGTACCACCTCATCATGGCACCGCTCATTCCCTTCCTTCTTGGGTCATCACACCCTCCGGGTTTTCCAGCTTCTGGGAGAGGGCGTTGCCCACCTCTTCTGCGCTTCCTTTTCCTTCTGCGCGCACCGTCAGGCTCTGCCCGATGTGACTCCCCCGAGTCCGACCCGCTCCGCCTGCTGCTGCAGCGGCCCCAGGCGTTTTTGGCATGCATGCACAGCTGCATGAGGGCATGTCGTCGCTATCCTCCTTGGCATGCTCCACAAATAGCGCCCGTACCTCCGGCGAGAGAATGTCAAGGAAGTCCACCTTCCGTCTGGCTCCTTGACCCGATCTACCTTCTACTGCGTCAGCTTCCTTCTCGTTGTCCGTGTCCGTTCTCCGTTGTTGTTGCCTTAAATCCGTGTTATTGTTGTTTGTTTTGTTTGGTTTGTCCATCTGTGTCTTACGACCCTAGGCTCAAACAGGGTGAGCCGTCAGGTCTATTATTTAAATGGGGACTAAGTAGGTCAGCCACGCCAGAGCCCCTTGGCGCGGTAAGGCCACAGTTACACCCCAATTCGGCCCGGTGTTGGGGAGGCTCCGTTATAATACAGCCAGATTTACCTCCCGGCTGCAAACCATCCAATGGGCACGGGTCGCATGACACCCTGGATTAGGAGGTGGTAGCTCTTGGTTAGCGCACGCATGCGGCACCCGACACCCTGCCCGGGCGGTGCCTACCACGCAGGTTGGGGGATGCCGAGTATGCCTTGCGCCTAAGCCCCTGCACCGCGACAAGGTGCCTACCATTCGCAGAGGTTTATGGTGTTATGAGTTATGTAAATCTTTGAGAATTTTCATTATCATCATATATATATCTCGGTGGTGGATCCGCCAAGGTTATTTTTTGAAACGCGGCCGTAGATACGTTTTTTTTTTTCAAAATTATGATATGTATTGGATCTGCTTTTTCTTAAAGCCTAACAATAAGATATACAATCTTAAATCTATTTAAAAACTAGACAGGCTCAAGCAAGTTATTGAGCTGTTTTGATGATACGTCGCTCTTTAATACGAAGGCATATCTCTTCTCTTAAGTCGTCAAGGGTTTGGGAGATCTCGGAGTTTAGATATATATTTAATTCTGCTATCTTCTACTCCTTTTTTACCATAGGAACACCAAGGTCTTTAAGGATATTTTCGTTACGCTTGTACCTTGGTTAACACATGATTGTTTTAAGCATTTTTGATTGGAACCTTTGTATTATATCAATATTAGTTGCACAGGTCGTACCCCACAGTTGAATGCCATACATCCAAATCGGCCTTATAACTGCATTACATAAAAGAACTTTGTTCTATAGGCTCAGTTTGGAGTTTTTATTTACAAGCCAATTTAAATTTGCAGCTCTAATCTTCATACATTTTATTTTACTAGAGATGTGTTTTCTCCACGTGAGTCTTCTATCTAGGTGAATGTTACTTCGTTCGCTTGGGGTACTAAAATATTGTTTATTTTTACTCCCGGGCACATCTTTGGTCTTAGCGAAAACGTAATATGTAATATTCACATTTATACGCCAGTTCGCTAACAAATCCTTCGACAGACCTTAATTGCTCAGCTAATATTCTTGATGCTAAAATGTGGCATTTGGTATGGCTCACTATAGCTGTGTCGTCCGCAAAAGTTGAAGTTAATACATTATTAGCTGTTGGAAGATCTGCTGTATACATGATGTATAGTATTGGGCCTAAAACACTGCCCTGAGGTACACCAGCCCTTATCTGCCGTTCATCAGATATGAAATCTCCCACTTTTACCATAAATTTTCTATTTTTTAAATAAGACTCCAATGTTTAATACAATTCTAAAGGTAGAATTTTATTAACCTTATATAAAAGACCTTCGTGCCACACCTTATCAAACGCCTAAGCTACATCTAGAAATATTGCTGAACAGTACTCCCTGTGCTCAAATGCTTCTCAGTAATTCTATTTACTTACTTATTGTGTCATGTTTCGCAGGATATTGTATTATTTTCATTGAGGAAAGGAGACATCTTTGATAGTAATACTTTTTCAAATACTTTTGAATGACAGGGTAGAAGACTGATTGGTCTGTATGAAGACGGCTGTGTCTTTCCCAAGTTTATCTATCAAGATAATCAGCGACTTTTTCTATGAAATCGGATAGTATCAGAAACTAAGCAATGCATTGAAGAGCGAAGAAAGCAGCTGTACAGCAATAATTGGTATATATAATTTAGTACTTACTTTTGCTACCCACTCCTTTGAGAACGCAATGTATATGGATATTCTTTTTTTCTCACTTCAAGGTGGATCACAATTTTAATGGAGGGTAAAAAAACGTTATAATAAAGATCTCCCTGGTCGGATACCAGTGGAAGCGTGACAATAATATAAAATAAAAAATGAATATTAAAAAATGTATTAAAATTTGTGGACTCCCTGGTTGGATACCAATGGAAGTTTTCCGGATGTATTTATAAAATTCTACAGAAGAACACTCGCAATTAATTAGTTGGTTCAGCTGCTGCGCACTGAGGATCTCCAGAAGTTGGAACGGTTGTTGAGTTGCGCGCCGAAGATGACAAAAATGTTGAAAACGTTGTGCCGAAAAGTAGCAAGAAAAAAAAAACGTCCGCCGATGATTACTGCTCGAGATTCGTGGTCGAAAGGGGCCGTTCACTTCCACGACGAAGCATTTTGCTCGTTGGGCGGTGGTGGATTAGCAGCTGCGTCTATTGATGTGTGTGTGGTATTTTCTGCTGCTTCCAATGGATGTGTGGTGTGTGAAACTGCTGTCTTCAGGTGTGGTGTATGTGCCAGTGTTGCTTGTGAGTGGTGTGTTGTATGGTATAGTGGCGCGTGAGGGCGGGAAGCTTAACTCATTTAGATATCCCAGCCCCCCTAGGGGAATGTTCAGCCCAGCAGTCGCTGAAGCTGCTGCAACGTTGCCACAACGTTGCTGAGCCCGGATGTACGTCGATGGGGCGGCCTTTGATGACGCCTTGTCGATGCTGCATTGCGCTGACGCCATAGACGGACTCCTGGGGAGGTGGCGGCCTTCGCCGAGGTGCCACACGACTGGTTTGCTGCGGTCTGGTTGTGTCGCGGCTATGCGGGGCAGGTGGCCGACCGACCTCACGTCTCGGGGTGCGGTGGAGCAGCGTGTGATGCTGCCTGCCACAGATGTCACACAAAGCCCCTGAGTCACAGTCATGAGTTGCGTGCGTGGGTACCAGACAATTGTGGCAATGCCCATGCGCCTGTACTATCAGCTGGCGTTGAATTGGTGACAACCCCTTGAAGAGCCCACAGTATTGCAGTCGGTGGGGGCGGCGACAAAAGGGCCACCGTAAGCGAAGGGGCTCCGCTGGTGATGACGGTGTTGTTGTTGGTGCTCGTACGATACTACGAGCGGTAGTTGACAGTGTTGTTGCAGTGGATGTTCGAGGCGCCGGTGTTGGGGCAACCCCAGGACGGGGCACACTGATGGCCGATCGCAGTGTTGGCGTTGGAGTTGACATGTTCTCTGAATCCATATTTGCCTGTATGGAGAAAAAGTCGTGTTTAGTTGCAACTCATTTCTATATATTATGAAATTGTGCGATTTGTAACCAACTTCATTTGGTTTGTCAGAATTTAGTAATCTAACCATTGTATTGTAGTATCTTTATGATTTATCATATGTGCGATTGATTTCGGTTTTAGTTATTAGGCGGATTTTTCAATTTCTGCGTGTCGGTATTATTGTACGGATTGTTTATTATGTGTATTTTCGTTATTATCTGCGATTGGTAAGAAGCATAGTTTAACGAGCGGTCTCGTTAGAGTTCCGTTTTGAGTACGGAGGTCAACTACTCGTATGTGACCGTCGGAGCCGTGATGTAGCTCCTCTATGCGACCAAGCCGCCATTCTGTAGGGGGGAGACAGTCGTCATGTATTAGGACCAAATCTCCAAGCTTTGGCTCCTTTTCGGGAGTTTTCCAGCGGTGCCTTTTGTGAAGGTCCTTTATATACTCCTCCTTCCATCGGCGGCAGAATTCATGATGGAGAATTTTAATTCTTTCCCATCTGTTTAGTAAGGATAGCGACTCCACGCCTGGCTCAGGTATGGCCAGAATGGGTGCTCCTTTGAGAAAGTGCCCTGGTGTAAGAGCTGTTAGATCTGAGGGATCTTGCGAGAGTGTCGTCAATGGCCGTCAATTGAGAACGGCTTCAATACGAATTAATAATGTTGTAAATTCTTCAAAGTTAAATTTGTAGTTTCCAGCTACTTTTTTAAAGTGGGATTTAAAGCTTTTTACCGCTGATTCCCATAAACTACCCACATGAGGAGCGCTTGGAGGGATGAACTGCCAGTTAATGCCTTGGGAAGCGTACTTTTTTGTACAATCTCAGGTGAAACTTGTTTGATAAAGTCCACAAACTGTTTTTCAGTGGCTCTTTGAGCACCTATAAATGTCTTGCCGTTGTTGCTCATAAGCTTTGCATGGAAAACCACGTCGTCCGACGAAGTGAGCAAATGCCGCGAGAAAAGCCTCTTTTGTCAGATTAGTACATAGCTCGAGGTGTACTGCTTTTGTCGTAATGCAGCCACGTAGCCTTCCATCAGTGTGGCAGACCTTAGCATAGACGCCTTTATTTAAAAAGACCCAGCAAAATCGACACCTGTGATAGTGAAGGGCAGAGCAAAGTTGCAGCGTTCCGGTGGAAGTGCTGCCATAATCTGTGTTTGCATCTTTTGTTTATGCAACTCCTTTTCGTGCAGCTTCGAAAGCAGCTTTGAAATCGACGAATAGGTGGTGTGTGTCGATTCTCTTTTCATGGGTCTTTTTCAAGATTTGGCGCAAGGTGAATATCTGGTCGGTTGTTGATTTACCAGGTCTAAAGCCACACTGATAAGGTCTAATCAGTTTGTTGACGGTGGGCTTTTAATCTCTCACAGAATACGCTCGACAGAACCTTATATGCGATGTTGAGGAGGTTAATCCCACGGTGGTTGGCGCAAATTGTAGGGTCTCCTTTTTTATGGATTGGGCATAGAAAACTTAAATTCCAGTCGTTGGGCATACTTTCGTCTGACCATATTTTGCAAAGAAGCTGATGCATGCACCTTATCAGCTCTTCGCCGCCGTGTTTGAATAGCTCGGCCGGCAATCCATCGGCATCTGCCGCTTTGTTGTTTTTCAGGCGGGCAATTGCTATTCGAACTTCTTCATGCTCGGGCAATGGAACGTCTGCTCCATCGTCATCGATTGGGGTATCGTTCGCCTTCTCCTGGAGTAGTGCGTTCACTGCCACTCAGCAGGCTGGTGAAGTGTTCCCTCCATAATTTAAGTATGCTCTGGGCATCGGTGGGTAGATCACCTTGAGGGGTTCTACAAGAGTATGCTCCGGTCTTGAAACCTTCTGTAAGTCGCTGCATCTTTTCGTAGAATTTTCGAGCATTACCCCTGTCGGCCTGCTTATCAAGCTCTTCGTACTCACGCATTTCGGCTTCTTTCTTTTTCTGTCAACAAATGCGTCTCGCTTAGCTCTTCAACTCTCGGTATCTACCCCATCCCGCACGTGTTGTGGTCGATCATAATGTTGCGAGGTAGACAGCCTGTTTTCTCTCCGCTGCGACACGGCACTCCTCCTCGTACCAGCTGTTCTTTTGCACTTTCCGAAAACCAATGGTTTCGGTTGCAGCTTTACGTAAGGAGTTTGAAATGCCGTCCCACAGTTCCCTTTTACCCAGATGTTGACGAGTGCTCTCAGATAGCAGGAGTGCAAACCGAGTAGAAAATCGTTTGGCTGTCTGTTGTGATTGCAGCTTCTCGACCTCGAACCTTCCTTGTGTTTGTTGGCGTGGGTTTTTTGCTGCACAGAGGCGGGTGCGAATTTTGGCTGCAACAATATAGTGGTCCGAGTCGGAGCGCACGCACATCTAAAACACTGGAGACGTGTGTTCCGTCTATCACAACATGATCGATCTGGTTGATGGTTTTTCGATCCGGAGACTGCCAGGTAGCTTGATGAATCTTCTTATGCTGGAATCTAGTACTACAGATAACCATATTTCGGAGTCCGGTGAAGTCGATCAGCCTCAACCCATTTGGGGATGTTTCCTCGTGGAGGCTGAATTTACCTCCAAGCACTCCTAAATGGCATCTTTGGTCACTTCGTCCTTCTCTTCCGCCGGGGCGTGAGCGCAATGTTGAAGAACCTCGCTTTGATGCGGATTGTGGCTAGACGTTCATTCATAGGATTGAATGATAGTACTCGGCGACGGAGTCTCTCTCCCAGCACGAATCCAACACCAAACTTGCGCTCCTTTATATGACCACTGTAGTAAATGTCACGAGGACCTACTTGTATCTGTCCTTGTCCCGCCCATCGCATTTCCTGGACGGCGGTGATCTCAGCCTTTATTTTCACGAGGACATCAACCAGCTGGGCAGCGGCACCTTCCCAATTAGGGGACCGGGCATTCCAGGTGCATGCCCTCAAATCATAGTCCTTAATTCGATTGCCATAGTCGTCATCAAAAGGGGGGTCACTTATCCGAGGCTTGTTGCTTCCTTTCATTGGTGTTTTTTTACGTGGCTAGTCCCAAACCCAGCGCACAACCTTTAGTAGGGAATATTTTGCCTTCTCTCTTTAGCTCGCCTTTAAACGGATGTTCTTAGGCTACCCAGAGGATACTTGGTCAAAGACCGGAAGTCGTGAGCTGCTTGAGTTATATATAAAAGAATCGTTTCTGGCCACTCCCAAGTGAATGGCGATCAGAGAACTTTCCTCACTTGCGTGAACTTCTACACATGACTCCATCCTCCAACATTGTGTTGCTGGTAGAAAATCCGAGCTGTGCCTAAAGAAACTAACAAACCTTCGCCGATTGTCACCGCTTCGCTTGCTGCTCGAACATCTTCGCCGACAAGCTAGCGTAAATATTTGGTTGTCAAATAAGTCTTGCGGTATTTTCGGTAGTTGGCGTTGAAGCATCTCCACACCAATATATTACCCCCATCATGCTTTACTGTACCCTGCATATACCGACAACCTAAATGCTTTCCTGTTGGTTTTCGTGTCATTCCATCTGAATTCTGTTAATTTTAATCTTGACTCATCTAAAAACAATACTGACTTTCATTGCTCTAGAAACCAATTGATATGCAGTTTCACAAATTCCAAACGTGCTTATCGATTTTTTTTTTTTAATATAGGGTGGGCCATATAAAATTTTAAATTCGAAGATAGGGTGTAAAAGATTGAGTATAGCGTTTGCTGTATGGCATGTAGCGCTGTCCTGCTGGAACCAAATGTTGTCCAAGACTTCCTCTTCAATTTGCTTGAAGAAAAATTCGGTTTACATTGCGTGATATCGCTCATTGATGGTTTTGGCGGTTTCTCCTTCATTTTCGAAGAAAAATGGGCCGATGATTCCACCAGACTAAAATCCGCACAATACAGTGATTAGTGCTGGGTGCATTGGCTTCTCGGCGATTATTTTTTACCTTGAAACCCTATCCCTGCCTTAAGAAACAATTCAATTTTATTTTTATAATAGATGAAAAAAAGGTAAAAAATTCGTGGGGCATAACTCATTACACTAACACTTGGATTATCGGTGTAAGCACTTCTAATGATTAATTTACCGTTATCTGGCAGAAAAAGAATTTTGCAGGTACTTTGAATATCAAATCGTAGATCAGACTCCAAATAAAGCTACTAAAAATTGTTAGCAAAGCACCTTCAACTGAACTTAAATTATTAATTGAAAGGGAATTCACAAAAGTTGTGCGGCAAAGGGAGCTTTACAAAAAATATTCTGAGGGGTTATCAACAATATCGGCTATTTTACGCAAGAATAAAGCTGATGGAACCGTTAAAAAACTTAATACTGGTATTAGGGAACGTTACTTCCGTAAAGGATGACTTGAAAAAAGATTCAAAGATGTCAGCAAAAAACGTTGTAGATAGCTTATAACTAAGTGTGAGTACGCGTACAGTACAGTGACGCGCCGTTGGCGCTGGTCTATTTAGCTCCCGTGCTGCGAAAGATCCATATATAGGGTGGTCATCTTACGTTTTAAATTTGAATTATCTATATTTCGACATTCGAAACGTCAAATACCATTCGGAAAAGTGAGCCGCTATTCACTAGAAGAAAACTGGGAAATATTGAAAACTTTTTTTTCAAAGTTTTGTTTTACCGAGGATGGTCAACTTTGCCGAAAAATCATCTTTTCGGACGAGGCTCATTTCCACCTCAATGGTTAAGTTAACAAACAGAATTGTCGCATTTGGGGCACAGAAAACCCGCAAGTAATCGCCGCGAATTTATTTCTAAAATATGGGTTTAGTAATTTTATTCGGATCTTTTGTACATTACTCAGCATACTTTTTACAGTCTAGGGAAATTTTTTCGTCCCTTTTTAGTTTATAAATTTAAAAGTAAAGTCCGTGTTCACTGTAATTTTGAAACTACTTGACCGACTCATTTCAAACTTTGTACACATATTTGACATATAAAATACCTCCCTCATCGTTTAGTAATTTTTTTTACATTAAGAGTATTTTAAATAAAAAAAATAAGAATCAGAGAACGATGGGGGAAGATTTGATTTAATTTGACTATTTTTTCTTGGTTTTTTATTTGCGGATAATTTCCAGCTGAGTTATGGCGAACACTGCAATTTTTTTTTTCTGAAGACGTTCTCGGAGAAGCTCTGTTACCGATTTATCGTCTTTTGATCAGGATTTAAAGCTCTCCCAAATGCAAAAGCCCTATTATATATACAAGATACGTTGCAAAGTGAAAGGAAATTTTTGAATCTAGTGCCCCCGGTGGCGTCATCTATATGTCGACTGGTGCGTTAGAATCCGCTATCTGTATCGATTGTCCAGTGAGAATTTAATGACATTTCATAGACTGAAAGTGAAGTTATTACGTTTTAAGTACATATGTTTGTTTGTGTTTGTTTGTGTTATCGGTGCGAAAACGAACAAAGAGCCATCATTAAATTTTGTTTTAAGATTGGGAAAACTTTTGCCAAAACGTTTCAATTGATGAAACAAGTTTATGACGATGATTGGTTGAAGTGGGCGTGATGACGATCAACATGTGGGCCTATCTAAATCCGTGATCACCGGAAATTACATCGAAACTGTGCGTGAATCCATCAAAAATCAGCCGTAATCATCATTGAAATTTATGGAAGTGGAATTAAACATCTCCAAAACATCGACTTATCGCATTTTGACCTAACATTTGGGCTTACGAAAGATGTGTGCCAAACCGTGAAAGATGTGTGCCAATCCGCACAAATTGAGTGACGAGCAAAAATTGCTCAGAATCCAACATTCGAAGGACATCGTTGTGGCAGACTATTTGACCAAAACTTACATTTTAACCATTAACCACTCCCCGTATTCACCTGATATGGCACCGCTCGACTACCTCCTTTTCGGAAAAATGCATTTGCCCATAAAAAGAAAGCGTTATGCAGACGGCCATTCAAAAGGCTTGCAGCAGTCAAACTGGCGGCCATTTCAGCCAACGAGTAAAAACACTCGTTCGATATGCTTTTGGACTGTTCCAGTCATTTAATCTTAAATTAGGTAAGAATCTCGGAATTCGAGATACCCTGCTGTAAGTCTGTAAATACTTATATATTGACATCCTAAAAATTGTCTCAAAACCTACATATGGTAGCGTGTACGCAAATTTTGTTTGAAAAAATTTTTCATACGGGGAACCGTTTTCGAGATAAAGGGCGGAGAGCGCGCGGTCACAGCATCACTTCAAGTCAACCGGTGCCTCCGGTCAAAAACGCGCCATATATAGTTGATGAACTATCGATAAATCAATGACTTTAAATATTTGTAATTTTTTATTAAGTATTATATTATATTTTATCATTTTCTTCATGCCTTAAATCTATTTCTATTCAATAATACTGATCACCGTTTCCTAAACAAAAAAAAAAAAAATTAAGGGAAAAACTTAAATCATTATATCATTGTATTCCCATTAACACTAATGAAATTTTAAATAGAAAATTAATGAGTGCATCTTCTTTAAAATCTGTAAATTTTAAAATCCTTTCACTAAATTATACCTGGGAATTATACGGGCCCCTATAATACACTACGGACCTTTCTATTTATAGCCAGTAGGGACAGATGTTCAAGATGTATAGTACGACCGTCTTCCCTTTGTTTCAGTTTGAATCGTATCTTGGTAAACTACGGACGTACAATTTCAAAAACTGTGGCTAATTTGTGTTTTCTATGTAACTAGCTGACCCGGCAAACTTCGTTCTGCGCAAAATTGATTTTTTTTTTTAATTTCAAAAATTACACCGGTATTGGTTTTAATAGAATATGAACGATTTTTCCTTATTTAATTGTGTATACTTTAAATACCGCCTTTTTTGTCCTTGACAAATTCCCAATATTGAAAAATAGTGAAGGAAAAATTATTGCTGAGTTATTTGAACTATTTTTGATAAAAAATTTAAATAAAAAAAACATGATATACAGGCAGGTTCTGCAATTTACTTCCGAGTGAATATTTGTGGAAAATACCTTCTGTACCTAATTTGACAAAATTTTTACAAATTTTACTCGGAAGTGACTTGCCAGAACCTGCCTGATGAACATTTTTTTCGAGGGTACATTAATGATTTTTGAATTTAATTGCTTGAAAAATGCTACTCTTTTCAATAATGCTGACACATCGCGTCCAGGATTAGTTGACAATTTAATAAAATTAAGTTTGTACTATTCTCATTCAATTTTATTAGTTTTAATCGCGTCTCGAAAATATATAATTTTAGTACATATTTAGTTTAGGGCTGCACGGTACACGATATATTTGGTTTTCTGTTCCGCGGCGTAAATAAACAGTGAGGAAGGTTTTCCAACACGGGAACACGCCACATAGAGCTGGCCATGTGAAAAGCTAGACATTTCTAAATTTATGCCGCATACTTCCAGCGACTACCCTTGTGACTTGTTTATTGTCATCGGAAATGCAAGTTTCACTGGGAAGTGCAAACGTCTGAATTGGAAAGGCAAGTCTGTTGAAGTTAATGGAATTCGGGGAAGTAAGCATTTCTCTCCCTTGAACGGGCCTTTCAAAAACGCTTGTCACTATTAAATTGTCCATTAGCTTGGTCACAATCAGTCGAGTACCATTGCACAGTTTGGGAGCATGAAGATTCCGTAGCATAATAACTACAGACCCAACTTTGAGACGCAAATTATGAGGCGGCGTTCCAGGCGGCATCAAAGAGTTTAAGAACTCCACTTGTCCATTTCCGATTCGCAGCAGCTCTTTTGAAAAATTCCGCAGTTCTATCGTTTTGCAGCAAAACTCGCTTATTCATGGTCAATGAAATGGTTTCAACAAACCTCCACAAATGCGATGACTTCAGACATGCGTTTAGCTCATCCGCCGCTATTGATTTTAGAATCACAGGAAGTGTTTGTCTAAAGTCGCCCGACAGCAATATCATCACTCCTCCAAAGCAACGATTATTGTTGCGCATATCTCTCAGTGTTCGGTCGAGTGCTTCTAATGATCGTTTGTGGGCCATTGTGCATTCATCCCATATGATTAACTTACATTTTTTTAAAACTTGTGCCATTGCTGATTGCTTTGAAATATTGCAAATAGGACTTTCGTGTATTTGCAAGTTTAATGGAAGCTTTAATGCTGAATGTGCCTTCTTCCACCTTCTAACAGTGTTGTAGCAATCCCGGTAGATGCAAGAGCTAATGCAATACCACCTTGACCACGCATTGCTGCTATTATTAAAGACAATAGGAACGTTTTGACAGTCCCGCCGGGCGCATCGAGGAAATATATGCCACCGTTTCCACTATCTACAGCAATTATTAGCTGATTGTACACACTGCTTTGCTGTTCATTCAACAGTGGAACATTTGTTTGTACTTGTTGTTGCAAGTGAGTTATATCGTAAGCACGCTCGCGTTCCAATTCGCGACTCACTAAATCCCTTGTTTGACGACTTGGTGCCGGCATATGAACTTCAATCAATAGTTTTCCACTCATAAGTAAACATAAATATTCAATAAGGTCTAATGCTTCATTGTAGATGTCAGCGTTCATTTGTAAGTCGACATTTCTCGTCGCCAATCGCAGGCGATGTAAAATATCTTTTGCCATGTCATCTTTGTACGTATCCCATAATAGACGCGGGTTTGAAGGCTGACATGTCGAAATTATAATAGCGAAAAGTGTACGAACTGCAGTGGCTGGCGAAGAAGCTATTGCTTCCGCTAGCGTTTGATTCCAGTGACTGTCGTGTTTAAGCAATTGCAATTGTTGACATGCTTCTCGAAATGTTGCACAAATGGTACCATCTACAGTCCTCAATGATTCAAATGAAGTTGAACCGCGTACATTAATCAAAAGTAGGTAAAAGCAATCATCGTTCTTTGGATGGATTGTGTAAATTCTTCCCAATGCATCAGTTGAAAAAGCACCTGGATATCCATCTACCGGATGGCCGTTCTTCCTGCGCAACCATTTCATCGACGATGCATTCCATGTATAATACCGAGGCATCTCCGAGTAAAGCAATGTTCTCGCGAACGGATCACTGGCGCAAGCTGCAAAGAAACTTGTTAAAGTGGTTGCTGGTGGTATTTCCGTTCGCTGTACTATGTTCTCTGCGTTGAAATAAACTCGCTGGCCATTCTCCAAATGAGCTGCCAGATGCACAACAGTAGGATGGCGTTCATGAATTGCAAATGAAAATATTCTCCAGATTGCTTCATTGCAGTTCACATATCTGCCCATTTGAAATTTGCTAATTTCAAACATACTTAATTGATTTTATTGAACTGCAATACTCAACATTTGGCGAATATGGAACGATCCATGTGTTATTAACCACGAAATTTTTTCCTTTCAATTGAGTGATGAATGTTCTGCCATTGTCAGCGGGTGAGCGACGCCGATAGAGAGGGTATCCGTCGTTTCCAGTTTGAGTTTCCGAAATAAAAGCACAGGGATAGCGTTTTTTGCATTTACTGTCCGACATACAAACCGAAGATGGATCGTGTTCTCCGCATGGCCATCACCACTTCGCGCAACTCTGGATCTATTTCAACATCAGGAATTTCGGCGGAAATGATGTCATCATTTTGGTCAGGTGTAATTTTCTCAACCATCCAAACAAGAATGTGTGCGTGGGGCAAACCTCTCTTCTGCCACATGTATACTTTGTTTTGTAATAAAGTCCATCAAACATCTGAGTTTTTGTTTAAACACGCGTGCTGTAACGTCATGGGGATCGCTTGGTTGTTGACCGGGATGCAATAGATTCGTAATGTCTGGCCATTTTGGATTGCAAGGAAATGTAACAAACAAATCCGGCCGTCCATAATTGCGCACGTAAGTCATCGCATCCTGGGAGTACTCATGCATGTGTCTAGGATTGCCAATATATGTCGATGGCAAAATATAGAGTCGACCAATATCTGTAATATCCGCATTACCATTCATTGCATCTCCTAAGTGAATATACTCTTCAGATCGCAACCTCGACTGATTGTATCGCATGTAATTAAGTCGTTCTGTCTCAACTTTAACGTACATGTCAACTGCATACTGTTAAAATAACCGTCCATATCTCAGTAAGTGGTTGTCATAGTTTTGGCGAATTATCATTCGATATGCGTAAAACTTCATTGAACTGACTTTTTTATTTGTCTCGACACCTAAAAGCTTAAATTACCTATATGAAGTAGGAAACAAAAATTTTTTTTTACTAACCATTCACCGGATTTATCATCTTATATCCTAACTGATATCCGTCTTCTCCAAGGCAGAACATGAGCGGATATTGCATTGCGTCGTAAGACCGATGTGTCTCACTTATCCATTTTAGTGCGTTTTGATTTCAACGTTTGATGACAATATCACGCGACTGCAAATTTTCTCCAACAACAACAACTGATATTTCGCTAACTGTAGGTGCATTATATTGTCTTTCATGTGTCCCTGTTGGTCTTTTGTCCGCTTGTATGATTATACTATGATCATCTGTTGGCATACGTTCCAACGAAATCGTAAACAGTTTAATGAGGCCATTGTGTTCGTGTATCATTTGCTGCAATTGTTCGATTATTTCTCTTTTCGTTGTATTGAAGATAACACAACGCCGATTTACTTCATCATGTGAATCTCCCAGAAAGTAAATTTGGAGATATTTGTGTTCTTGATCTGGATGCCGCAACAGCGATCCAGCGAGATGAAAAATTTGCCCATGAACCTGTATAATTGGAGGAAAGCTCTGTAGTTTCTGTCGAATATTGTTTGGCAAAAATACCTTAAACGTTAGATTGTAGTTTTGTTCATTTACAATTTCACCGCCAAACGACGTCATTTGAAAACAATCGTTGTACATTTTAGTGTGCTTTAAGAAATGGCTCGAGTGAGGAGATTCACCGTAAAGTAGCTGGAACAATGGCCGTGGTAGTGGAAGCAATTCTGGCAACTTAACCTTTCCCCCGGCGCAACATAACCCTGGCGGTTCATTTTTAAATTTGACTGCATTGCAATATTGACAAACTACTGACATCTGACCGATTTGAACAGATGCGCTATATTGAATGTTTGGATCATATCGAAAACCTGCCCGTTCAATGTTCACAAAAGAAAGATGTTGCCGCTGTTGTCGTCGAATAATCGCATGTTGTGATCTTACTTCATCACTTTGGCGAGCACGAACTTCCCTTCTTCTCGATCGTTGTTGCTGATTGTGAACTTCCCTTCTTCTCAATCGTTCTTGCTGATTGTATGTTTGGTTGACATCTTCTAACTGGTGCGTGCTATTCTCCAGCGGTCTATTTCGTGGTGATACCCTCTCAATAACACTTTCCCTTTGACGTGCTCTGCTATTTCGTGTTCTCCTTGCGGCCTGGGAACTCCAAGAAGTGTAACCAAACGTACTGATTCTTGGCATTGTAACAAATATCTAATTGGAAATGATCATTCATTTGCATAAAGTTCATATAAGGTTTTACGGACCAAAAGCTTACCTTTGAAAACTCAAACAAAAAAAAAATGAATTAAACTAAGGAAGCAGATCAATTGAATGATAAATTCCAATGTACATAAATCGGTATTCGCCAACACGCTAAATCACTTTCACTAAATAACTCACTTTTTAAAACAAAATATATCAGTAAAGCAAGGCGCATTTTTATTGCCCTCTAAATTTAGCGTGTTCGATTGCAAAGCAAAATTGACGTTTAATTTAATTTGTGTTTGTTTCAGAAAAGTGCCATTTCCATAAACCAAAAATAGCACGTAACACAACCAAAATTACGATATAACCGCTACTGTCACCGATAAATAAACAAAAATAGCAAGAAACAACCAAAATGTCGTGATAGGTGGAAAATGAGATAAATATATGGTGGATTAACAACCAAAATAATTAAAGATTGTATGGGAGGTACCACGCCCCCTTTTTCGATAACGCCAAGTTTTATGGGTGTGAATGGTGTTGTTTCCTATAGCTCTATAAAAATTTTCATGTTCCTACCTTAAACACTTTTGAAGATATTCACCTTGAAAAATTCAGTTTGTATGGGAGGTGCCACGCCCCCTTTTCCGATTACCCCTTCTTTTATGTGTAGGAAGGCTTTTGATACCATATAGGTCTATACCAATTTTCAGGTCCCTACCTTGAACCCTTTCACAGATATTCTGCTTAAAAAATTTAGTTTGTATTGGAGGTACCACGCCCCCTTATTCGATAGCCCCCGGTTTTATAGGTGAGAGTGGTGTTGTTATCCTGTAGCTCTGTACCAATTTTCATGTTCCTACCTTAAACACTTTTGAAGATATTCGACTTGAAAAATTCAATTTGTATGGGAGGTGCCACGCCCCCTTAATATTTTGTTCTGATTTTAAGACATGACCTGCGCATGGTAATAACAAACAAATCCCCCAAAGAAGTATTTCATTTGGTTCAACCGTTTTCGAGTTTTAGCGTTACAACTATACACCATTTCATTTTTATATATATAGATAAGTCAGATTCGGGAGGTGAATCGCTTATTGAAGTAGTGCGCGGTATGAAATCTCTACGAACTGCAAGTGTCGAACGAAACGTCTGAAATATTGATTATTTAAAATCAGTAACCTCTGTTAAAGTGCATGAAAAGTGCCGAGGTGTTTACATTAATAAAAACTGTATCCAAACAGCAAAACGGAAACGAGAAGAAGGAAAAACTATAACTTCTCCATTAGTACTCCGTAAAAAACGAGGTGGAGTGTTTGATTTTAAGATTCAGTGTATATTTTGAGGCGAAGTTGCTGATAAGGCTGCAGTGAAAAAGAAAAGAGAAAAATACAGGCGGAAGATAAAAAATGTGAGTATTCTAGAGTTCAAAGATATTGTTATCAAAAAAGCAGAAGAACGTGGGGATGATTTCTGAGAATTGGTGAAAAGTCGTATAATTTTACAGTATGATTTGATCACTGCTGAAGCGAAGTACCATGCTGCTTGCTTTACGAGTACAAACTTTTCAAATAAATCATCATTATCATCGCCTCTTCAGAAACCTCGTCAAGATAATCAAGTTACAGAAGCTATGTTAGAGATTTTCAATTACATCGAAAAATCAATTCTGTTCTCAATGAAAATAATGTAACGTTCATTATTGATGGCGGATTTCTTCTTCATCATGTTGTATGGAGCAGAAAAGATACTTTTTCTATTATTTTTGATAAATACATAAATTATTTACAAAGGCATTACAGTTCCAAGAACGTAAAAGCTATGGAGCTGCAGAGAAGAACTGCTGCACTTTCAAAAACGTATGAAGTCTGTTTCGATGAAACAATAGTTGTACCAGTTACTCAAGAAAAATTCTTATCAAATCGAAATAACAAAGATAGGCTCATTAATATGTTAATTGAAAAATTACAAGCTGCAAATATTACTACTAAACGAGCCAGAGATGATGCGGATGTTCTTATTGTTGAAACTGCAATTGAAGAATCAAAGTCTGAAAAAACTGCAGTTTTAATAAGACAAGATATTGATTTACTCGTCATTTTCATTGGGCGTACACTGTCTTACGAACAAGAATTTTTTTTTTTAAGTTGGGAAAGGAAATGTAAAAAAGGTGATATACTAGACTAAAAGTTTTGATGATTATCCTCATTCCAAAACACATATTTTATTTCTGCTTGCATTAAGTGGATGTGGCACAATTTCTGCGCTTTTTAAAAAGGGGAAAAAATCATTATTAAAAGTTTTTGAGAAACTGACAAATTTGGATGAACTAGCTGCAGCATTTGAGAAAGAAAATTGTTCGGCCCAGAGATTATTAGAGAGTGGAACTCAAACCTTATTGGCAGTCTATAATGCTCCGAAATCTGTGAAAAGTCTCGATCATCTTCGTTATATGTATTACGTCAAGTCTACAAAACTTAATAAACCTGTACAGCTTTCAAATATTCCATTTCGAACGTGTATGATTTGGAGCCCCAGGTATGGGGTTGGGCAATGCGAAGCGATTTTCTGGAGCCTATCATGACAATTTTACCACCTGCTCCAGAACATTCTGCAACTGCAAGAGTGGTTGTGGTTCGCGATGCGGATGCAGGAAAGCAGGCTTGCAATGCTCTTTAGCTTGTGGCCAAAGTAATGGGCAAGCTTGTCTCAATGCTCTACCATATCAGAGCGATATTAACGAAGATTGAACTTTTGACCCCGAAATCATGGAAGAACTTGAGGCAAATGTCGTGGAAGACGATAATGAAGACCAGTTCGAAATTGACCAGCAGCCGGAAGACGACTATGAAGACGAAGAAAATGAGTAAAATTATAAATTGTAGTTTTTGTACCCTTTATTCCATTTTTTACTTTTAATAAAAATAATTGTATTGAATGATATTTTTTAATAAAAAGATAAATTCATAATTTATTTGTGTTTTTTATCATGTCAGAAATTATGAATATTAACTAGGTTTAAATTCAAATATAATTCCTATATTTTCATTAACAATTCTGCAATTACTTGGGCAGGTAATCATTGATTTATCGATAGTTCATCAACTATATATACCGCGTTTTTGGCCGGAGGCACCGGTTGACCTGAAGTGATGCTGTGACGCGCGCTCTCCGCCCTTTATCGCGAAAACGGTTCACCGTATGAAAAATTTTAGAGAATTTTGTATTCTACAATATTGATAATAAATACAAATAGCAAAAAACCCATAGGAAATGAAATATTTACAAAAAAAAAGGGCAAAAAACCGATTTTTGTGACCTTTGACCTCGAAATTTAATATTTGCGTACACCCTACCATATGTAGATTTTGAGACAACTTTTAGGGTATCAATATACTGTAAATACTTGTATATTGACACCCTTACAGCTGGGTATACCGAATTCCGAGGTGAACTTACTATAATGACTGGACTAGTATTAAAGCAGGAGACAATTTTGAATACAATAAATTGATTTTGCGAAAAAAAACATTTGTTCTGTTTTTTTTTTAAGTCCTATTACTAAATTAAAATAAAATTGTATGACGGGTGAATATTGCGGATATTCCCGCATATTAAATTGATCACATAAGCCGTATTCATAAGAAATTAAACGCGGTGCTGTCCAAAGAAATATTCAGCGGCTGTGAATCGAGGCGCGGCAAGGTCAGCTAGGCGACCAGATCAATATATACCTCCAACGATTTCTTTGGAGAAAACTCAGCGACGAAAAGTTTTACAAAGAAATCATGGGTGTAACAAGAAAGAAAATTCTTGATGCCCAAGCGGATTTATCCAAAAAGATTTTGTACACTTTTTCAGAAAAGGCAAATAATTTCACGAAATCGGGAGCCCCTAGGGCCAGCCAATGTACATATGACAGGTAATACAGTTACGAAAGTTAGAGGTGTTTCGAAAGTATTTTAAGAAAGCTATCGTTTGGTCAAATATTATTTTATTATAATATATACATTTACACGCAAATTTGAAAAGATTTTTAAGAGTGCTTGGAATGGCATTTGCGCGTTTTTTTCAAAATGGTTAGTTTGTTTAATCTTATAATTACTTAACGTTACTTTAACGAAATCTGTTTGGTTTTTTAATTTCAGAGATATAGTGTTCTCCTAAAAACGTCTTTTTTGAAAGGATTAGCTGTAGTTCCTTTCCAAATATTATGATGTCAAAAAAGTCTTGCGGTATTTTCCCTAGTTGGTGCTGTAAGCGCGTAGTTCTAGTTTTATTCGTCGCATTTTGAAAGCTCATTTCACGCGCTAACACGTCTTTGATTGACTGTCGTTTCTTTTAAGTCATTCGTGAGTTATAGCGTCGCAGACATGGAGCAAAAAAAGAGAAAATACGCCATATTTTACAGTACTACTACGATAAAGGCAAAAATGCATCTCAAGCCGCCAATAAAATTTGTGCAGTTTATGGACCCGATACAGTTTCCATTTCCACCGCACAACGATGGTTTCAACGTTTTCGTTCTGGTGTAGAGGTGGTCGAAGATGCGCCACGCTCCGGAAGGCCTGTCGTCGAAAATTGCGATAAAATCGCTGAATTGGTCGAAAGAGACCGGAATAGTAGTCATCAAACCGTTATAAGCCATTTGAAGAACCTTGGAGTCACTAAGAAGCTCGATGTATGGGTGCCACACGAATTGATGCAAAAAAAATTCCAAAAGACTTTTTTGACAATCCATTATTACACTTAAACTGTACAAGTGTTACAAGTGGTAACTTGTTATTCGGCAGTCGATAATGATAAAGTGACATTGAGACTATTGTTCCAGTTGCTCATATAGGCTATGCTTATCGCTGCTCATACTATTGAGATGTCCAACTCTTCTTTCACTGGAAGTGAGAGAACAATTGCTAAAAGTCAAAACCACCTAAACTTTAACAGTTGACTGGATTGGGTAGGTTTTGACGTTTTGCAATTGGAATGACTGGAACGGCCAGATTGAAATTATACCAAAAATATCGGTGAACGAAGGAATTTTTTGCCACCGTTCAAGATCATAATAAAAATTTTAAAAAATGAAAATCAAAGAAAATGTGAAATTTAAAAATATTTCATCAAACGTTTTGTAATTTGATGCATAATAGAATTACTTTTCAATTACAAATGATTATAAAATTTATTAAATGAGAACTAACGGGCTTAATTCACCTTATTAAGTATTGAAAGATCAAAAGATAGATATTTTAATATGCCATATAATCATAAAAAAGGATTTAAGTAGTTTCGCCATATATTACAAGTTCAATATATAATAATTTACAATCGTAGTAAATGTTGGGTGTTTTAATTTAAAATGCCCAAAAATTCTTATTTTCTTCGATCTGGCCATAATGGAAAATGTCATAAAAAACGATTTTGAGGCACACTGGAATAAGTTGGGCATCCCATTATCCCTGATTGAGATGCTGGTTCGTTACTAGTAAATAACTATTTGGGTTGTTATTGTTTGCTGTACTGATAGTGCGCTTCTATTGTTCTAAGATATAGTTGTTTTGATGATTTTTCTTTAATGCTTACTGAAACATGAGGTTGAGGTTAAAGGTTAAAGTATTAACTCTCCCCTCTCTTGTGAAAAATAGATCTCCTGATCTACATATACGTATAGTATAGTTTCTCAGATATACAATTTTTTTTTTATAAATTATATATAGTTTGAATATTACAAATATACTTAATCCTAGGACTACAAGTACTCCTATAGTTATGAACATATTTTTGATTGGGTGTTCTTCAAATGGTTTTAAAAATTTATTTAATTTCTTAATGTTGTCAAACTGTTATTCGTTTTCTGATTCCAATGTTTCAAGAATGTGAATTCTTTCGTTTCTATTAGCTATAATATAATCTTTAATTTCTTGTTCCTAATTGTGGAATTGTTCTAAGTCAAAAATAATTGTTTCATTAAATTGGATTAAAATCAATCCTTCAATTGATTTGTCGTTTAAAATACGTTTTCCTTGTAATACAACATTACCATGTCCTAAATCTATAATAGGTGCGTTATTTTCTTGGATAACATTACAATGGGCTTCGTAACCTTCGATCATTGGTATTGTACAATTGTCATTAGGTTCTTGTTTACAAATATATTTACTTACATTATTTTTACATTTAGATGTTAATATCATTTTATCTTCACATTTACTTACGGTTTTATTCATATCTACCTACATGCGTGTCTGCATATTCGAGTATGTCAATATCCGGTATACTAGTTTGTTCCTTTTCTAATATCCTTCCAATCTCGTCCGTATTTATTGCTGCTGAATAAAGATTTCCGTTCTTCGCGAAATTAATTGTCGTAGTTAAGTCAAATAACTCCTTTAATAATTCTAACAATATAACTTTTTGTTTAATCGTCTCAATATTAAAAGTTTTCATCATTATTTCAAAGATGGAATTAATTTGTGTTTGTTTGTTATTATTTTCAATTATGTCGTTGAGTATTGTTTTAATTTCAGTCAGGTCGTCGTGGTCTGGGACTCCTGTAATAAATTTCAAAATCGATTCTAAGAAATCAAGAGATCGTCTTGAGCGTCTGGCTTCGTCGTAGTTGTTTTTTAAGGATTTCTATTCTGTTGAACAATGCTGTTTCTGTTGCGTCTTCACTAGGCATCTCTCCTTTATGTTCGGCGATCTCGTATTATGCTTTAAGTATTTTGCTTAATTTCTGATACAAAAATGGTGGGTCAGTCTCGGTTAACACGTACTTCTGATCTTGTAAGTCGGTTATTTCCTGAGCTAAGGATAATGCTAGAATTAATGTTAGCGTTATCTTCATCATTGTTTCTGAGGTTGTCCTCATGTACGATCTTCCCCTCCGTTGTTAAAATTGTGTCATCACGATTCTCTTGTACTGTTTTCTTCAAATAGTGTGGATTTGTTTGTTTCGTCGGTTTTGTTTCACATAAACTGTTGGTCCTGTTTTATATTCCTTTTGTGTTCGTTTTTTTATTGTGATATGCTTATTTTCGATCAGTCCTTCAGTATTGCTCCTTTCAAAAAATAATTCGATAGGTTTCCTTTTTATGACGGAATGTATTGTCCTATTGTATTCTTTGATTGCGTTGAATAGTTCTTCAGTCGCGGTTAATTTATTTGTTTTAATGCGAATTCTAGTAATTTCTAGAATGGTTGAAATGGTTCAACTTGAGCGTTCGATGTTAAAAGGTTTGCTGCGGTCATTGAGTGTTCAATATAGAGCCGTTGGAATGGAGCTTTTGCTAGTCATTAGTTTATTACAAAATTTACAAATAATTTTCTCATATATGCGTATTTTGAGAATCCATCTATGCATCAGAGATACATTGTTCCGGTATCGGTTTGAAATATGTTCATTTGTATTTGTGTGCTTATACCTTCGGGTATGCGTGATTTTGCAAAAACTTGTTTTGTCGGATGGCTTTCGTATTTGTTCTCTTTACAAATGCTGCAATTTCTAGTTAGTCGGATTACATAATTTTTTATATTTGACCAATAACAAGTTTCTAGTATCTCTAATGTATTACTTATTGTTTGCGTTTCTATGTGCTCTTTCATGCGTATGTTTAATTATATTTTCTCTATCTTCTTCACTCGTAATGTCCTTTAATAGATTTTGACAAAATACCTTTTTCTCTATATTAATTACAGAATTTATAATATCGTGATTTTCATACCAGGTTTCTAGTGTAGTGTGAAATGCGGATTTTGTACCTATCTATAACTTCTATTTTTCCTACTGTAATTCTATCGTTTTTAATATGTCCTAAAAATTCTGTGTTTTTAAAAAATTTTTAACTTTTCATAAGAGATTTTCATGTTGGCTGCGTGTAAAGTGTGTATTATATTGGTGATATCTTTCATATGTTGTTCAGGGTTAGCTGAATATATTAGGACATCATCTATGTATATACACGTATGCGAATACTCCTATGAAAGGTCTGAGGATGTTGACAACGCATCTTTGAAAGATCGACGGTGCATTTTTCAGTCCAAATGGTAGTCGTAGAAATTCACTCGTAATGTCCTTTAATAGATTTTGACAAAATACCTTTTTCTCTATATTAATTACAGAACTTATAATATCGTGATTTTCATACCATGTTTCTAGTGTAGTGTGAAATGCAGTCGTGAAATTGGGTTTTGATAATTTTAGTGTATCTAGCGTAGTTAGTGTGTCTATCAAGTCTTGTGGTGTGACGTAATTAACCTAAAATCTCTCGTGGTTTGCAAAAGTATATGCTCTTTCTAATGCATTTTGTTCACATATTTTTATCACAATTTGTGTTTTAAATTGGTTCAGTGGAGCGCTGACATGAGTGCGTCGGCTACTACATTTAAATATCCTTTAATATATTAAATTTTTGCTCCGTATTCTTCTATACAAATTTTACATCGTTTTAATTTTGAATTTGGATTGTCCTCTGATATTAAAAAAATTAGGGATTGATGATCGGTGTAAATAGTGGTATTACTAGTGAGATCATACAGATAATTCCTAAGTTTCTTGAGTGCCCAAACGATTGCTAACATTTCTTTTTCGTTTGTTGAGTAATTTTTTTCAGCTCGCGTTAATGTACGTGAAATGAATGCTATAGGTTTCTTGCCTTGTGACAATACAGCACCAATCGCATGATTGCTTGTGTCTGTAGTCAAATCAAATCCTTTTCCAAAATCTGGTTGGAATAATTCTAATTGTTCTTTTAGTTTATTTTTTAATTTTTCAACTGCTTTAAGTGCTTCCTCATCTAATTTTACATGTACTGAGCTACTTTTATTCTTTGAAATATTACCATTCTCTCCTCGTAGGTAGAGTGTTAATGTTAAATTTTATATAATATGAGGTCATTCCCAAGAAAGATCTTAAGTCTTTCAAGTTTGTAGGGGTTTTGTACCTATCTATAACTTCTATTTTTCCTACTGTAATTTTACCGTTTTTAATATGTATTACGTCAAGTCTACAAAACTTAATAAACCTGTACAGCTTTCAAATATTCCATTTCGAACGTGTATGATTTGGAGCCCCAGGTATGGGGTTGGGCAATGCGAAGCGATTTTCTGGAGCCTATCATGACAATTTTACCACCTGCTCCAGAACATTCTGCAACTGCAAGAGTGGTTGTGGTTCGCGATGCGGATGCAGGAAAGCAGGCTTGCAATGCTCTTTAGCTTGTGGCCAAAGTAATGGGCAAGCTTGTCTCAATGCTCTACCATATCAGAGCGATATTAACGAAGATTGAACTTTTGACCCCGAAATCATGGAAGAACTTGAGGCAAATGTCGTGGAAGACGATAATGAAGACCAGTTCGAAATTGACCAGCAGCCGGAAGACGACTATGAAGACGAAGAAAATGAGTAAAATTATAAATTGTAGTTTTTGTACCCTTTATTCCATTTTTTACTTTTAATAAAAATAATTGTATTGAATGATATTTTTTAATAAAAAGATAAATTCATAATTTATTTGTGTTTTTTATCATGTCAGAAATTATGAATATTAACTAGGTTTAAATTCAAATATAATTCCTATATTTTCATTAACAATTCTGCAATTACTTGGGCAGGTAATCATTGATTTATCGATAGTTCATCAACTATATATACCGCGTTTTTGGCCGGAGGCACCGGTTGACCTGAAGTGATGCTGTGACGCGCGCTCTCCGCCCTTTATCGCGAAAACGGTTCACCGTATGAAAAATTTTAGAGAATTTTGTATTCTACAATATTGATAATAAATACAAATAGCAAAAAACCCATAGGAAATGAAATATTTACAAAAAAAAGGGCAAAAAACCGATTTTTGTGACCTTTGACCTCGAAATTTAATATTTGCGTACACCCTACCATATGTAGATTTTGAGACAACTTTTAGGGTATCAATATACTGTAAATACTTGTATATTGACACCCTTACAGCTGGGTATACCGAATTCCGAGGTGAACTTACTATAATGACTGGACTAGTATTAAAGCAGGAGACAATTTTGAATACAATAAATTGATTTTGCGAAAAAAAACATTTGTTCTGTTTTTTTTTTAAGTCCTATTACTAAATTAAAATAAAATTGTATGACGGGTGAATATTGCGGATATTCCCGCATATTAAATTGATCACATAAGCCGTATTCATAAGAAATTAAACGCGGTGCTGTCCAAAGAAATATTCAGCGGCTGTGAATCGAGGCGCGGCAAGGTCAGCTAGGCGACCAGATCAATATATACCTCCAACGATTTCTTTGGAGAAAACTCAGCGACGAAAAGTTTTACAAAGAAATCATGGGTGTAACAAGAAAGAAAATTCTTGATGCCCAAGCGGATTTATCCAAAAAGATTTTGTACACTTTTTCAGCAAAGCAAATAATTTCACGAAATCGGGAGCCCCTAGGGCCAGCCAATGTACATATGACAGGTAATACAGTTACGAAAGTTAGAGGTGTTTCGAAAGTATTTTAAGAAAGCTATCGTTTGGTCAAATATTATTTTATTATAATATATACATTTACACGCAAATTTGAAAAGATTTTTAAGAGTGCTTGGAATGGCATTTGCGCGTTTTTTTCAAAATGGTTAGTTTGTTTAATCTTATAATTACTTAACGTTACTTTAACGAAATCTGTTTGGTTTTTTAATTTCAGAGATATAGTGTTCTCCTAAAAACGTCTTTTTTGAAAGGATTAGCTGTAGTTCCTTTCCAAATATTATGATGTCAAAAAAGTCTTGCGGTATTTTCCCTAGTTGGTGCTGTAAGCGCGTAGTTCTAGTTTTATTCGTCGCATTTTGAAAGCTCATTTCACGCGCTAACACGTCTTTGATTGACTGTCGTTTCTTTTAAGTCATTCGTGAGTTATAGCGTCGCAGACATGGAGCAAAAAAAGAGAAAATACGCCATATTTTACAGTACTACTACGATAAAGGCAAAAATGCATCTCAAGCCGCCAATAAAATTTGTGCAGTTTATGGACCCGATACAGTTTCCATTTCCACCGCACAACGATGGTTTCAACGTTTTCGTTCTGGTGTAGAGGTGGTCGAAGATGCGCCACGCTCCGGAAGGCCTGTCGTCGAAAATTGCGATAAAATCGCTGAATTGGTCGAAAGAGACCGGAATAGTAGTCATCAAACCGTTATAAGCCATTTGAAGAACCTTGGAGTCACTAAGAAGCTCGATGTATGGGTGCCACACGAATTGATGCAAAAAAAATTCCAAAAGACTTTTTTGACAATCCATTATTACACTTAAACTGTACAAGTGTTACAAGTGGTAACTTGTTATTCGGCAGTCGATAATGATAAAGTGACATTGAGACTATTGTTCCAGTTGCTCATATAGGCTATGCTTATCGCTGCTCATACTATTGAGATGTCCAACTCTTCTTTCACTGGAAGTGAGAGAACAATTGCTAAAAGTCAAAACCACCTAAACTTTAACAGTTGACTGGATTGGGTAGGTTTTGACGTTTTGCAATTGGAATGACTGGAACGGCCAGATTGAAATTATACCAAAAATATCGGTGAACGAAGGAATTTTTTGCCACCGTTCAAGATCATAATAAAAATTTTAAAAAATGAAAATCAAAGAAAATGTGAAATTTAAAAATATTTCATCAAACGTTTTGTAATTTGATGCATAATAGAATTACTTTTCAATTACAAATGATTATAAAATTTATTAAATGAGAACTAACGGGCTTAATTCACCTTATTAAGTATTGAAAGATCAAAAGATAGATATTTTAATATGCCATATAATCATAAAAAAGGATTTAAGTAGTTTCGCCATATATTACAAGTTCAATATATAATAATTTACAATCGTAGTAAATGTTGGGTGTTTTAATTTAAAATGCCCAAAAATTCTTATTTTCTTCGATCTGGCCATAATGGAAAATGTCATAAAAAACGATTTTGAGGCACACTGGAATAAGTTGGGCATCCCATTATCCCTGATTGAGATGCTGGTTCGTTACTAGTAAATAACTATTTGGGTTGTTATTGTTTGCTGTACTGATAGTGCGCTTCTATTGTTCTAAGATATAGTTGTTTTGATGATTTTTCTTTAATGCTTACTGAAACATGAGGTTGAGGTTAAAGGTTAAAGTATTAACTCTCCCCTCTCTTGTGAAAAATAGATCTCCTGATCTACATATACGTATAGTATAGTTTCTCAGATATACAATTTTTTTTTTATAAATTATATATAGTTTGAATATTACAAATATACTTAATCATAGGACTACAAGTACTCCTATAGTTATGAACATATTTTTGATTGGGTGTTCTTCAAATGGTTTTAAAAATTTATTTAATTTCTTAATGTTGTCAAACTGTTATTCGTTTTCTGATTCCAATGTTTCAAGAATGTGAATTCTTTCGTTTCTATTAGCTATAATATAATCTTTAATTTCTTGTTCCTAATTGTGGAATTGTTCTAAGTCAAAAATAATTGTTTCATTAAATTGGATTAAAATCAATCCTTCAATTGATTTGTCGTTTAAAATACGTTTTCCTTGTAATACAACATTACCATGTCCTAAATCTATAATAGGTGCGTTATTTTCTTGGATAACATTACAATGGGCTTCGTAACCTTCGATCATTGGTATTGTACAATTGTCATTAGGTTCTTGTTTACAAATATATTTACTTACATTATTTTTACATTTAGATGTTAATATCATTTTATCTTCACATTTACTTACGGTTTTATTCATATCTACCTACATGCGTGTCTGCATATTCGAGTATGTCAATATCCGGTATACTAGTTTGTTCCTTTTCTAATATCCTTCCAATCTCGTCCGTATTTATTGCTGCTGAATAAAGATTTCCGTTCTTCGCGAAATTAATTGTCGTAGTTAAGTCAAATAACTCCTTTAATAATTCTAACAATATAACTTTTTGTTTAATCGTCTCAATATTAAAAGTTTTCATCATTATTTCAAAGATGGAATTAATTTGTGTTTGTTTGTTATTATTTTCAATTATGTCGTTGAGTATTGTTTTAATTTCAGTCAGGTCGTCGTGGTCTGGGACTCCTGTAATAAATTTCAAAATCGATTCTAAGAAATCAAGAGATCGTCTTGAGCGTCTGGCTTCGTCGTAGTTGTTTTTTAAGGATTTCTATTCTGTTGAACAATGCTGTTTCTGTTGCGTCTTCACTAGGCATCTCTCCTTTATGTTCGGCGATCTCGTATTATGCTTTAAGTATTTTGCTTAATTTCTGATACAAAAATGGTGGGTCAGTCTCGGTTAACACGTACTTCTGATCTTTTAAGTCGGTTATTTCCTGAGCTAAGGATAATGCTAGAATTAATGTTAGCGTTATCTTCATCATTGTTTCTGAGGTTGTCCTCATGTACGATCTTCCCCTCCGTTGTTAAAATTGTGTCATCACGATTCTCTTGTACTGTTTTCTTCAAATAGTGTGGATTTGTTTGTTTCGTCGGTTTTGTTTCACATAAACTGTTGGTCCTGTTTTATATTCCTTTTGTGTTCGTTTTTTTATTGTGATATGCTTATTTTCGATCAGTCCTTCAGTATTGCTCCTTTCAAAAAATAATTCGATAGGTTTCCTTTTTATGACGGAATGTATTGTCCTATTGTATTCTTTGATTGCGTTGAATAGTTCTTCAGTCGCGGTTAATTTATTTGTTTTAATGCGAATTCTAGTAATTTCTAGAATGGTTGAAATGGTTCAACTTGAGCGTTCGATGTTAAAAGGTTTGCTGCGGTCATTGAGTGTTCAATATAGAGCCGTTGGAATGGAGCTTTTGCTAGTCATTAGTTTATTACAAAATTTACAAATAATTTTCTCATATATGCGTATTTTGAGAATCCATCTATGCATCAGAGATACATTGTTCCGGTATCGGTTTGAAATATGTTCATTTGTATTTGTGTGCTTATACCTTCGGGTATGCGTGATTTTGCAAAAACTTGTTTTGTCGGATGGCTTTCGTATTTGTTCTCTTTACAAATGCTGCAATTTCTAGTTAGTCGGATTACATAATTTTTTATATTTGACCAATAACAAGTTTCTAGTATCTCTAATGTATTACTTATTGTTTGCGTTTCTATGTGCTCTTTCATGCGTATGTTTAATTATATTTTCTCTATCTTCTTCACTCGTAATGTCCTTTAATAGATTTTGACAAAATACCTTTTTCTCTATATTAATTACAGAATTTATAATATCGTGATTTTCATACCAGGTTTCTAGTGTAGTGTGAAATGCGGATTTTGTTCCTATCTATAACTTCTATTTTTCCTACTGTAATTCTATCGTTTTTAATATGTCCTAAAAATTCTGTGTCTTTAAAAATTTTTAACTTTTCATAAGAGATTTTCATGTTGGCTGCGTGTAAAGTGTGTATTATATTGGTGATATCTTTCATATGTTGTTCAGGGTTAGCTGAATATATTAGGACATCATCTATGTATATACACGTATGCGAATACTCCTATGAAAGGTCTGAGGATGTTGACAACGCATCTTTGAAAGATCGACGGTGCATTTTTCAGTCCAAATGGTAGTCGTAGAAATTCACTCGTAATGTCCTTTAATAGATTTTGACAAAATACCTTTTTCTCTATATTAATTACAGAACTTATAATATCGTGATTTTCATACCATGTTTCTAGTGTAGTGTGAAATGCAGTCGTGAAATTAGGTTTGATAATTTTAGTGTATCTAGCGTAGTTAGTGTGTCTATCAAGTCTTGTGGTGTGACGTAATTAACCTAAAATCTCTCGTGGTTTGCAAAAGTATATGCTCTTTCTAATGCATTTTGTTCACATATTTTTATCACAATTTGTGTTTTAAATTGGTTCAGTGGAGCGCTGACATGAGTGCGTCGGCTACTACATTTAAATATCCTTTAATATATTAAATTTTTGCTCCGTATTCTTCTATACAAATTTTACATCGTTTTAATTTTGAATTTGGATTGTCCTCTGATATTAAAAAAATTAGGGATTGATGATCGGTGTAAATAGTGGTATTACTAGTGAGATCATACAGATAATTCCTAAGTTTCTTGAGTGCCCAAACGATTGCTAACATTTCTTTTTCGTTTGTTGAGTAATTTTGTTCAGCTCGCGTTAATGTACGTGAAATGAATGCTATAGGTTTCTTGCCTTGTGACAATACAGCACCAATCGCATGATTGCTTGTGTCTGTAGTCAAATCAAATCCTTTTCCAAAATCTGGTTGGAATAATTCTATTTGTTCTTTTAGTTTATTTTTTAATGTTTCAACTGCTTTAAGTGCTTCCTCATCTAATTTTACATGTACTGAGCTACTTTTATTCTTTGAAATATTACCATTCTCTCCTCGTAGGTAGAGTGTTAATGTTAAATTTTATATAATATGAGGTCATTCCCAAGAAAGATCTTAAGTCTTTCAAGTTTGTAGGGGTTTTGTACCTATCTATAACTTCTATTTTTCCTACTGTAATTCTACCGTTTTTAATATGTCCTAAAAATTCTGTCTGTCTTTGAAAAATTTTTAACTTTTCATACGAGATTTTCATGTTGGCTGCGTGTAAAGTGTGTATTATATTGGTGATATCTTTCATATGTTGTTCAGGGTTAGCTGAATATATTAGGACATCATCTATGTATATACACGTATGCGCATACTCCTATGAAAGGTCTGAGGATGTTGTCAACGCATCTTTGAAAGATCGACGGTGCGTTTTTCAGTCCAAATGGTAGTCGTAGAAATTCATATTTGACATTATTTATTGATAATGCTGTTTTACCCTGTCTTCTTTTTTTTTATTTTAATTTGATGAAATCCTGATTCCAAATCTAACATCGTGAAGTACTGTGCTTCTATGCTGTATTATTTCATTATCTAATCATTTTTTTTGTTTCAGTTTCTAAAAATGCTCTATCCGCTTGGGGTTATGGATACTGTCTGACCCAAATAGGAATATTTGTATATGTTCTGATTTCTGACTCTACTGTAGTTACGTAGGGTAATGTTTAACTCTGCTCATTTCTTTTCATTAAGTCATTTATTTCTTTTTTATACATTTCTTCTCCTATCATATAATTTATTCTTGCTAATTTATTCTTTTTCACAATTAATACATTTCTTTCTGTATCTATCATTGCTTTCATTTGCTTTTATCCTTTAATTCCTATCAAGAAATCGAAATTTGTAAGGTATCAAGTTCTAAAAATTCATTACTGAATCCTATTATATTCACTTTCTTTTTATATTTAATTAATGATTTACCTTGTAAAGAGCAGCTTGTTTTTTACTTTCTACTTCTATCCTTTTTGCGTGAGGAAATTTTGGATTTACATAATTTTCTTCTGCGCCACTATCAATTAAAACATACACTGAGTTACCTTCTTCTGTGGTCCTTACAAGCGGTGGTAACGCATGCCTTAGAATAAAAAATATTCTTCCTGTTCACATTCTGTATTTGATTGTTGACCGTGTGTAATTTGGTGTTGATCCATTGATTCTTCGGTTGTATATTAGCATGACTTGTATTACCTCGTTCTCGTTTGTATCCAATGTTCCTGCTACTTTCTTAAATGGATTGTGATAATTCTTTCGAGGCTGCAGATTTC
>CM050325.1:77867121-77958210 GCA_027475135.1 Bactrocera correcta | reverse complement strand
AAAACGTCAAATCGTAGAAATTGTGGAATTCTGAAGCAGTCTGCAATGCAAATTTTATAAAGTTGCTATCTAAGATAGCGGAAAATAAAAGGAAAACGTAAACTAAACAATCAAAAACAAGTAAAATTCCATACAAGAACTTGATTTTGAAAGCCCAGTTTGTATGGCAGCTACCCTAGGAAGAAAAAGTCTGCGTACATGGTACCAACCAGAGTTACTCATTGAAAAAAAGGATTTTACATATTTTTTATAAAATTAAATTTATTTTGTTTTCATTAAAGGATATTAAAAGTGTAATTTTATGCAAGCAAAAGTGAATAATTTTCCAACAATATCATATAAACAAAAAAAAAAAAACAGTACAGATGACTAGAAAATCCATTGGAAAATGTCTGCGTACAAGGTACATAAGTCGACTAAAGATATTATGTTTCGGAGTTGCTCTTAAAATTTAATAGGTAGTTGGGTATCCCCTACGTTTTAAAACTTCTGCCAGGCGTTTTGGCATTGAGTCGACAAGCTTTGAGGTTTCTGTCGAAGAGATTTTAGCCCATTCCTCGTGCAGTACATCCTTGAGCATAGCTTTTGAGGTAATTGTGCGTTGGCGGATTTTTCGTTCTAGTGAATCCCACAAGTGCTCTATGGGATTCAAATCTGGCGATTGTGGTGGCGTTCGAAGCTGCTTGGGGGCGCTATGGAGTAACCAAAGCTTAACTACGTCTGCGGTATGCTTCGGGTCGTTGTCGTGTTGGAAATAGTAGTCCCTTCCCAGACCCAATTCTTCCGCGCTTTGCTTCAAATTTCTTTTTAAAATATTTGTCCATAGTGGATTCTATAAATTCCATTCGGTCTACACTATTGCCAGCCATGCACCCCCATATCATTGCTCCGCCACCACCATACTTCACAGTTGGCATCAAGTTTTCTTTATCAACTGCCGTGCTAGAGGATCTTTTTACAATTTTCTTTGACATTTTCAGCCATTTTCGATGCAGTAAGTCTTGGGTTTTGCTTCACACTCTGCAACGTGTTCACGCTCGATTAATATTTTTGGCCGCCCTGAACGGTGCTTAGATACAAAAACGCCGGTATCTATGTAATTTTTTATCACCTTTTGAATGAAGGAATGTGTTCTTCCAACAATCCGAACGATTTCACGGTATGATTTTCCTTCTTCATGAAGTTTAACAATTATTTCTCTTTCAGAGAAGATTATTTCCTTGCCTTTAGGAGACATTGTGTGTATTGAATTTAATTTCGAAGTGAAATAAACAAAAATCTTTTAAAATTGCTTCTCTTACAAAAAAGAACTAAAACTATAACTTACCGCTACTTTTATACTTTGTTATTACGCGGGTAATTCCCGTTTTACTAATTGTACGCAGGCTTTTTCTGCGCTGCCAAATGAGTAGTTTTTGTAAATTTATCGATAAAACAATGTTGTCAGGTTTTTTATTGCCTTAAACGCTATGAGATTATGCAATAGACTAGCAATAATGCATTAAATTTGTTTATCCTTTGAAATATAATATATACAAGTTATTTTTTAACAAAAGCAAATAAGATATAAGCGTGTAGACTGTAGACTGTGTGTAGCAGACTTTTTCTGCCTAGTATATATGCTATTGTCGGCCGATCTGAACAATATGTTCAAAGATCATAGTATTGTTTTGGATAAAAATGCATGTGAAGATATCTTGTCAATAAAGTTTATATAACAATCGAGTTTTATCTGTCAGTTTGTATGACAGCTTTATGCTATAGTGATCCGATCTTAATAATTTTTTCAGAGATTGTAGCGCTGCTTCGAGTAATAATCTGTGCCAAATGTCATGAAGATACCTTATCATATAAATAAGTTTTTCCTACAAGGACTTGAGTTTGATCGGTCAGTTTGTATGACAGCTATATGCTATAGTGGTCCGATCTTAAAAATTTCTTTGAAGATTACATTACTGCCTTAGATAATAATCCCTGGTAAATATCATAAATATATTTTGCCAAATAAAAGAGTTTTTCATACAAGAACTTGAGTTTGATCAGTCAGTTCGCATGGCAGCTATAGTTGGCCGATAAACGTGGTTCCAACAAATAAGCAGCTTCTTGGCGAGAAAAAGACGCATACAAAATTTGATCGATATCTCAAAAACTCAGACATGACTAAAACGATTCATCATTTATAGTATATGCACTAGGGTCTTAAACGTATCCCTTTCGGTGTTACAAACATCGTGAGAAACTTAATCACATTTCATCTAACATTCCTTGGAGTTATGTGTTGTCTGACTCACTTTAGAATCTGGTGATATCTACTCCATAAAATGACGGGCTTCCAAATATACACTATTGATACGAAAAGATTCACCGGATTTGTAGAAAAAAGCGGGAGCCTTTTGGCATGCTTTGTATTGGCTCGCTCTGATTAGGCCGGTTTATGCGAAAATTAGAAATTTCCCTGCCATAGCTGATCCAAGAAAAAATAATCATTAAATTCCCCTGATTATTTTGAAAATTTCTCTCAAGCTAATGATATATGTACATACTTTGGGAAAGATCGAGAGAGAGCAAACAGCTTATCGTAAATATTTGCGCGATGGGCGTTCTTGAAAGATCATTACTAAGTATTGCATTTTGAACATTGCAGCAGCTAATTATCGCATATTTGATGACGCAATAACTGAAACTGTGAGATTAACTGAAACCGCGACTTTTGCCACCGCAAATACTATGAGTAAACATAACGGCATGTCGGCGAATTGTGATTTCTTAGCATAAAGCTTTTACTTGGAATAATATTCAGAATATACATTTACTTATTTATAATATTATAGATATATTTTAATTGAAAAAATCTCCGTTCACATTTTCAGTTGCCTTACTGATCGCTACTGCGGCGGCACAATCGCAATCCTATTACGAACAGCAACAACAAGCACAATATAAGAAACAATATGAGGCACAACAAGCTGAGTATGCAGCGCGCAGAGAGCAGCAGAGCACACCCGCTCACTTGACAAGGGTATCATTGAGGACAACCTCCTATAACAACGCGATTTTATTGCCGAATTTTAACATAAGATCAACAACAGCGTCTACTGTCGCCCACCCAACAGGGCTGAATGTACGGTATCCAGCACCAGCTAAACAAAATTATGCACTTCTGCAAGCATATCCACCGCACGCCACAGTGTCTGAACGGAATCCCGTTTGGGATAGCTCGAAACGTGGGCCGAATGGTGTCGTCGCCCCCAATCGTCGGAACACATACGCGCCCAACAAATTCAATGCGAATCTTTTCCGCGTAATCACCGGACCAGCGTCACAATACAACGTCATTTACTCGCCCATTTCACTGCAATTGTTGCTGGCATTCGTTTCTGTTGGCGCCGGTGGGGAGACCTATAATCAGCTGCAGGATGCACTCGGACTACCAGCCAACAGAGAAGACACAGATAAACTATTCTATAATCTATTGCAAACTCAACTGTATGCCGGCAGTGCACAGCTAGTGATGGCAAATAAAATGTATCATAGCCGACACCTGAGGCTGCAGCCGTACGTGGAGCAACGTGCACGAAATTTTGACAGCTCCATTGAGGCGATCGACTTCCGTTCGCCGAATGTTGCAGCGTCGGCTATTAACAATTGGGTTGCGCAGAAAACGCAAAATATCATACGCGAACTTGTTACACCGGCACAATTGGATGCGCAAACGCAGGCGATGCTTATCAATGCCATCTACTTCAAGGCCACATGGGCGAAAGAGTTCTCTACGCGTGACACCGAGCGACAGAATTTCTATGTGACACCGGCGCGTACAGTGCCGGTCGATATGATGTACGGTGATGACTCATACGCTTATGGTGAATTTCCGGAATTGGATGCAACCGGTGTGGAGTTGAAATATGCAAATTCGCAGTTAACGATGATGATCCTGCTGCCGAACAAGCTTGACGGCTTGGCAGACATGGAGCAGCGTTTGCATGATGTCGACTTGAATAGTTTGTCGAAGCGCATGGGTTTGCAGACAGTGACGATAAGAATACCCAAATTTCGCATTAGCTACGACGTAAATATGAAAGCTCCTTTAACTAAGGTGAGTTGCGATTAAGATTTTTATTTATTTATTTTTCCAAAAAAAATCCTTTAGTTAAGTACGTATATTCTAGTAAATCAAAAGTACTATCGGCAACGTGCAAATGTTAAAAACCGAAACTTCGAGTTTTAGGCTATTAATTCAGCACAGTTTCTCAGTTATAAAGTTTTGAGCGTCAAAGTGCTTTCGAAACCTAGAGTGCTTGGTTTCTGCTGATGTGTTATAAACTCTTCAGATTGGCTCATCGAACCGTAGTTTTCGGCAACTCTGTTCTCTTGAAAGGGGTCCTAACGTATCAATTGCTTGATCTTATCATCTTGATTGGCATAAGTGGGGCCAAAACTATGTTCAAACAAAAGTTAAAAACTTTTATTTTCTGATTGTCATTATTGAATCTAGTACTTGGTTAAAATTTTTAAGTCCCTTACAAACAGTTAAACGGTTTTTAAGCAAAGCTTTTCTGTTCTAGAAAAACATTATTGGATCTGTCATAACCGCGTAATGAACAGATGAAAAAGGGGTGTCCTTATCTGGTTTTCATTGGAACCTAGTACTTGTTTAAAAATTTCCAGTCCATTACAAACCGATTACCTGGGTTTTTAAGCGAAACTTTTCTGTTCTAGAAAAATATTTTTGGAACTGACACAACCACATATCGAACAGTTGAAAAAGGTGGATGTTTTCTCGTCACTCTTCTGATGTAAAAGGGGCTTGATGGTTTTAGTGGTTTCGAACACTTACTTTCGTTCGTTCAATGTGGGCACAGAAAGTTTAAGAAAAGTTAAGTTTAAGCTGCTTAAGCTAGTTTAAGCTCCTCACGCTATGAGACCTCTATAACCGTTCAATACCTCCTGACTTTGTATGAAATATTTGGAAGGAAAAGTCTTAGTAAAAGCGTCATAGTTTTTTAAATTCAAAGAACCGTTATTTAATTTAAGAACATTTCTTTAGTATCGTCTGTTAAATATCTTTATCTCCTTTACTTTACAGCTGGGAATTACAGATCTTTTCAGCGAACGCGCTGATTTGAAAAATTTCTTCTATCCACAAACAGTTAGTGTGTCGCAAGTACATCACAAGGCCTACCTCGATGTCAATGAGGCAGGCTCCGAAGCGGCTGCAGCATCATGTAAGTAATTTAAATTAAACAAAAATATTGAAAGTTTATTAAAAAAAAAAACATTTGTTTGGAATAACTAAATTCATTTAATTTTATCTTCGCACTCTCCGTTCATTGCAGTTATCAAGCTAGTGCCGCTCTCACTGCCCAACCGCATCATCCACTTCACAGCCGATCATCCGTTCATGTTCGCAATTCGCAGTCCGCAAGCTGTGTTCTTCATTGGACATGTCGTTAAAATATAATAAAATAAGACTTACAATACTTTTACTCGTAATTAATAATTTATACATTCTCTAAAGAACTTTTGAGAGAACATTTTGAACAAATATAGAAAAAAAACTGCACAAGAGAATCGCAAAATAAAGAGAGGAATAAGAAGTTGGCATACTTTTAAAACAAAATACTCATCGAAATATGTATGTGTGTATGATGTGCAGTAATTATAAGCTTTCAAGAGCTTTCAATAAAAGTTTTTATATCAACAAACCTTTGTAGTACTTTTCATTTCACATGATAAGCAAACTTTCTGAAAGAGATGCGCAAAAAAAAAAACTGAGAGCAGTTCTAAAACACATTAATTTCCGTTACAGTGTTGAAGAAAAATTTGCATAAAAATAAAAATATAAATGTTTGGAAGTATTTTTGTTGTATTCACCTAAATTTTTCTGGTAAGATGTGCTGGAACTGGCAGTCCTTATTTAAATATAAATTTCAGTTTAATCCATATAATCGGTCTGTTGTGGAAGCAGATCGCCATTTAATTTAAAATACTTATCTTTCTGAACCTTACCTTGGGTTTCGAAAGCATAACCGTAAGGAAGCAAACGCCGAGAGAGCCCCATAAAGAGACCCCTGATCTAACGCTTATGAGAGAGAAAGCCCTTTGAACGGCTGTATTCATCGGCTGCTGAACATCGAATGGGATCAAAAACATAAGAAAAATAGCGAATAAAATAGATCGAGATCGCAAGAAACTCACCACGTGTTTGTCTCTTATCCACCATTGCAAACAAAGAAAAGGCAATATGGAAAAAATTAAGAAAGGTGTTATCAACAAAGCCCTCTTCTAGTTATTTGAGGTTTTAAATAGGGACGCTACAAAAGTAGACCGATAGGGACAGCAAACGACGCCATATTTTTCCCCGCTCTTTGGACATTTCTTTTAAGAAAAGTTTGCAATTTCATCACTGAAAGAAATACGATCTAACAAAGAGTCGAAATTATTAAAATTTACTACCGATATTCAGAAGCAGTGGCCTCAACTTTAAGAGCGCTACGTCCAATTTATGGTTGTCATGAGCGTCCTATCAGATCAAGCGCTTATCACGCTTGAGCATCTAGTCTAAAAATTTGAATCCACAGATACAGTACAAAATGTTTCAGTGCCAGAAGTGTCCGTAGTGTCAAGAATATTTCTGCTTTTCACGCATCAATTGAGGAAGACCCAAATCAGTCTCTCAGACGTCGTTATCAAGCGTTGAGCATCTCAGTGACGTCGTTGGGGCGAATTTTGCGAAAAGATCTTAGCGTACACCTTACAAGATCAAATTGACGCAAGAACTAATGCCGCTTGACCACCATAATCGTCATATGTTCGTGAATTGGGCTGAGCAAAAACTTGAAAATTATCCAGATTTTCATCAAAAAGTCATCTTCAGCTATGTGGCTCATTTCTGGTTGAATGGTTTTGTCAATAAGCAAAGTATGCGTTATTGGCCAGGCAACAATTTACATATACTCCATAAGTCACCGTTGCATCCCGAAAAAATTACGGTTTGATGCCATTTATGGCCCGGCGCCGTCATAGGGCCGTACTTCTTCCGTGATGATCAATACCGGAACTTCACTGTGAATGGGAATCATTACCGTTCAATGATAACCGAATATTTTTGGCCCGAATGGGATGAATGATATGGACTTGGGCAATATGGGGTTTCAGCAAGACGACGCCATAAGTCACATAGCGAATGTAACAAACGATTTATTGAAAGCCACGTTTGGTGAACGTGTTATGTCACGAAATGACCAGGTCAATTGCCAGCGACGATTGAAGAATTTCGTACGAATACCGAACGTGAAATTGCAAGAGTATCTGCCGATTTATGCTTGAAAATCGTCGAAAATTTTGTTCAGCGTCTGGACTTCTGCAATCGTGCCCGGAGTGACAAAAGAAATCGAGTACTATGTACTATCATAGGAATAAAAAATTTCATTGATATCTCACATCGTTTTTGTTTTATTTAAATTGTAGCGCTCTAATTGAAAACCCAGTTATCAAACCAGCACATATGTAGTGACATTTTCATCTCGTTATTGAAATATCCTGTAGGAAGACCCTTTAATTAGTTAATTCAGGCCGTAAAACTTGCTTTGGAAAACTAATAGCAAATTTATAGGCTTAATAGTTAAAATAATTATTTTTTTTTCACCTTAGGCTAAATCATAAATTCAATCAAAATTTAATGCTGGACTTTAGAACAAAACTGTATTTGGGAAAATTCTAATCTTAGCTGTACTATATACATGTGCCTATGTATACAATTATTCGCAGCTATTATCAAGCCAAAAATTAAATATGACAAAAAGTGGACTGAGCGGCGCTTCTGGAATTTAGTCAACTAGCAGGCGATAAAGAGTACACATTCTTTGAAAACGTTTCTGATTTTTCCACTTTCAACTAAAAGCTTTCGTAACAATTAATAAAGTGAAATGATTTTAAGGCCATGTAAGTTGCAAAATAACAAGTATATTTATAAGTATACAATATAAAAATTAACTAAAAAAACTTCCTACAAATATTTCCATATCACGCTTACCATCAGTTTTCGTTGCGCTCAGTCGCATTTTCGTGCTTCAAACGATCACCGCCAACGCACCGGCGCTCACTGCGAAGCTCGCCAGCGATCGTTTCGCCTTGACATTGAGTACAGCGCTTGGCCTGCAATCACCGGCGCAGAATGTGCTCCTTTCGCCAGTGCTCATACAAGCCCTACTCACGCTACTTTCCTATGGCACCAATGAACAAGAGGCTGCAGCACTACGTGCCGCCTTGCATTTGCCACAAACGGAGCGCAAACAAACTGCCACACTGAATATGTCACTGCTATTGAGTTCGATGAAGACGCAAGCGCAAAACAAAGCGCGTCTGCTGAGCGCCATCTATGTGCAGGAACATGTGTTATTCAAATTTCAGGATGAGTTCTTGGAAATGTCTAAACACTTTGAGACACCTACACAAATGGTCGATTTCAAACGTAAAAGCATTGATGAGCTGAACTATTGGTTCTTGCAGCAATCCAACTATAGTTGCGGAGAGGTTCTTGACCCGAAGTTAGCCGATTTGCGTGATCGCTTTGTTTTGGCCTCCGCGGCGGTATTTCACGCGCCATGGGCGGTAGGCTTCAATGTGAAAGAAACGGAGAAATTGAATTTTTTCACTGATCGCACGAAGCATAAATTAGTGGATAGCATGTTTGTGACGCATAAATTCCGCTATGCCGAATTGGCGCATTTGGATGCCAAGCTAGTTGAGTTGCCATACGCGAATCAGACACTCAAATTGTGGCTGCTGTTGCCCAACCAAGTAGATGGGCTGATAAAGCTCGAAGAGCAACTGTTACACGAAGATCTCACCAAGCTTGAGGAGCAGTTGAGCGAGCAAAAAATCGTCTTAACGTTGCCGAAATTCCGTGCCGAATATGATGTGGACCTCAAGGGCGCATTGAGCGCGGTTTGTTGCATAATATGTTATTTTTGTGCTCATGCATTGATAAATGGATAAATTTATTGTATTTTTCAGTTGGGCTTCGCACGCATTTTCGATGGTGAGACAAAATTCACGCACATGTTCTCCTCGTTTTTCAATACGCGCTCACCAGCTGTGACGAATGTGCCACATAAAGCGGTCTGGCGTGTGGATGAAGACGGCGGTGCTTCTGCCGAGGATGCATTTTGTAAGTTTGACTTTTGGAATTAAAAGAGAACACTGTTCGCTGACTTTTAATATCTTTTTGTTTTAGCACTCAGTGGATTTTTTAAACGCCCCATGCAGCTAGTTGTGAATCATCCATTTTACTTCTTAATAAAATCCGAAACAGCCGTTTTAATGGCTGGGCACATTGTGAATGTTTGAGTTAAAGTGTTGGAATAAAGAAACATTATTTCAAATTGCGATATAATTTTTTTTTTTTGCAAAATGTGCTGAAGAACGTCTATAGTGAAGTTCAATAAAGCCATTGATAGTGCTTCTGGGTTCTTACCAGTGGAATATACACCGCTAAATATTTTGAAGCAGAGCCTCCTAGGACGAGCACTTTTTCCCAATTTCATCCGATTGAAAGCGAGTTGGTTTTCCGATGTCTTCTTGCGTTCTATCGTTTAACCTTTGGACCACCAGTGAGCTCAAAAAATGTTAGGCAATAACCAGAACTTGCGCGACTACGATATTCTTATGGTCTGAGTAAATCGTAAGAGGTCTTCGAACTACTGGCTCTTAGCAACGCCAATCTCGTCGCAATTGTAGATGTTCTGACTGGACACTGCCCAATAAGTTTACTTACACGTTGCTTACCAAAACTATATGGAAGAAGGCGAGGTGGGATCATCTTTTCACTTCGTTCTCTATTGCTTAGTTTCGCCAGACTGATATTGAAATATACCTCAAGCTACATCTTTGGCAAATTTAGCGAAGTTGCTGCAATTTATATTAACCGCCTTCATAAAATTGTGGTAAGATCAAAACTCTTATTTTTTAGGAGTTTAAGAATAACACATCGATTTAAGATCAACCCTTTGACCTACTCTAATCTAAGTTTATTTTACCACAAACTTTCTGTATTGTAAAAAGTTTGTTCGAAAAATGGTTACTACTCAATTATCAGCGCAGTTAGTTCTGCTTTCTCCAGACTGGATAATGAGCAAAGCATATGGGTCTGGTAGTGAACGAGGGTTTCGTCTATCTTGGAACCAGTATTGACATGAACAACAAAATTAGCCTCCAAATTCTACACAGACTCTTGCCTACTTCAGACTGAGTAGGCAATTGAGAATTAAAGTAATCTCTCGACGAACAAAGACCAAACTCTATAAGTCAGCCCTTATTCCCGTCCTGCTATATGGCGCAGAGGCATGAACGATGCCGACATCTGATGAGTCCACGTTACGAGTTTGCGAGAGAAGGGTTCTACGGAAGGTTTCTTACAAGTTGATATTTCGATAGATTGAAAGAAATTCGAAGAGAATCGATAACATTTTACGCGATAATCTCGTGAAACAGAAGTAAGTAATGGTCCCTTGGGGTAAAATAAAATATCAGAAATAAAAAATGGATATTAGAGACGGTCAGAAATAAATACCAGAAAATATTATATGATGTACCAAAAATTAAAAGGACTCAACAAATGCAGAAGTATATTTAGTGTACTGGCAAAACTTGCCACTGGGTTAGTAGGAAGTAATGTGACTTCAAGCAGCGAACTCGAAAAACTACATATTTTATCAAACTGGTTTGGCTGTCGGAGAATAGGAATTAACTAAGATACCAATGCATTTTCGGTTTATTAAAAAAATTTATTTCAATGCAAATATAAAAAATATAAATTAAGTATATAAAACTACATTGTTGTTATTTTAATCAAAGCAAGAACCACAACAGTCTGCATCATCATTGCCAGAACAGATAGCAGAACAGATATCACCGCTAAAACACCATTCAAAACAACACAGAAATAAGCAACAATCGTCCGCAGGCGCTTCAATTGCAGTCGGTCCCATTGACCCTACGAAACCTGTTGTTGGGGCTGGTTCTTTAGCGGCATTTTGAAGCCTCCTTTTTTCTTCCTCCAAGTCCGTGTACGTACTCTCTGTGACATGTATTTGTGTTTCCATCTCGGAGTAGCTTTATGGACCGACACTGAACTTAGACTGCACGTGTCAAAGAAATAAACTTAAAAAACTGCCAGCTTAGATTACAGTGATGCAATGGACAAAATAAATACAAATGTGCGTACTTAAATATTGCGCATCGATATTTCACTCTTTACATTCATAAATTTCTCTCTTTAACCGATCAATACTCTCTGCGTGAATGTGCAACGGACTAAGTATATCACATTGTATGCGCAACACTCTTATGGCGACAGGTGCCTTGTAGGAAACTCAGTACTCGTGTAATTTTTCATTAAGCCTAAAATGTCACTACTGAAGAAACCAAAGAGAGAGCAATTTCATAATAATAAATTTATAAAATCCATTTTTGTTAAAAAAAAAGTATCAGACAATGGCTGAGATATTTTCGAATTTAATTTATAATTCACTTTCATTGCAATTTTATTCATTCCTTTCAACTTAAATAATAATTTGCTTGATAAAACTACAAGTCAATGACTAAACGTGAGAAAAGAGTATGTTCATCACTCTTAATAAGCGAATGAGTTTATTTAAAATATTTAAAAATAAAATAAGAAAAAATAAAAATAAAATAAGAATTAAAGCTAAAAGCAGAGAAGAAAATGAAAAAAATTTAAAAAAAGATGGTAAATTATAATTGAACCACAACTTTTGATACTCATAGAACATACGCCATTTTGTTCCTACAAGGGTTGCTGAAAGAGCGCAATAAATTGCATTTGCTGTTAGGTGAGAGAACTTGTTTGCGAATGCAAGCTAAACATCAAAGTATTTAAAAAGAGCTTATAACAAATTCATTAACAATAAGCTTTCGCAATTATCTCTCTGAATAAAATTTATGTGTATATAAGTATGCTATATATTATATTATAGACAATTCATAAGAAACGAAACATGCATAATTAATTTCTTGGAAATTATGAATTTGCTTACACTTTGCTTACCATAAACAAGATTTTCAACTTTTACATACATTCCATAGTTGGGTTGTTACAGTGATTAAAAGAGCAAATTCTGTTTTTAAATTTTATAGTCTGGCAACATATTGCCACAGACGGTTGAATGTATCACCAAAAACTAATCGAGATACTACTAAGAGGGCTGCTATATCTATATTTCTGGCTTAATAATGAAAATAGGCCTATTTATCAACGAAAATGTTTTTTTTTTTCTTGATTTGGCTCGTCTTGGAAGACCCACACGGTCGATTGCGGTTTTGTTTCGGCTCATACGCATAGATCCATGATTCGTCACCTGTGATCTTATAAACGTCTTTTGAAGCACCGCGATCGTATTTTTCCAGCATTTCTTTACATCAATCCACACGAGTCTTTTTTTGAGCGATTGTCAAATTGTGCGGGATCCAACGAGAACAAACTTTTTTTACGGCCCGGTGCCCATGCAATATCGAATGTATGCTGGTGGGAGAAATGCATAGGCATGCCTCTATCTGAAGGTATGTTACATGACGGTCTTGCATTATCATTTCACGTACGCCATAGATGTTTTCTGGCACAACGGCTGTTTTTGGACGACCTTCACGGAATTCGTCTTTGGGCGAGCGTCGGCCACTATTGAATTCGTTGTACCAGTTTTTCACAGTGCTATAGGATGGTGCTTCGTAGCCATACAAAGATTTTAGTTCATCGATGCACTCTTGTCGTGATAATCCACGTCGAAGAAAAATGATCTCTCGAAAATGTTCACGAGTTAATTCCATTTTTTGGCCGAGATGAATTTTTTAACTCCCTGTAAATAAAACAATTCACGATTAAATGACAAAACGTTCTGAGTGATGTTATGCTAAAAAGTGTCAAACTTTCCAATGGAAATGTCAGATTGCACCTGGCAACACTTAGTGTTGCCTAGGCCAGAAATATACTTATATAGCAGCCTTGAAAAAAGATTACCCTACTGACCCCTTAATGAAACTTTGTACACCTGTGTATTTGTTTCAAAGCAGATTGGTATTGTGGACGAGCGGAATCAAATTCTTGCCACTCACACAAAATGTAGATTATTAAAGAAATAATAATAACTTATTTATAACATTGGCTATATTGTTGCTTAATGCAGAAATCAGCAACCATATACTACTGGCAAACTTTTTGCGCAAAAATCGGCAAGCGTGTGCCTTAACTTCATGAAATTCTATAGAAAATTTTTTGAATAAGAAACAGGACTGTTAAAAAAAAACAACAAAAAATTAATATTTTTCAAAAGTTATATTTTTTATTCAAAGTAGTTTCCTTTTGAGTGTTTAAGGTCATTTTTCGGGATGCTCTTGAGAATATCGGTCGTCGCCTTTTAGATAGCTGAAATGTGCTGAAACCAGTGTCTTTTCATGGGCAAATGAAGTTTTCCAAATAGCTAAAAATCACAGGGTGCCAGATCAGGCGAGTAGGGTGAGTGATTAATGGTTAATTTGAAGTTTTTTGTCAAAACATTAGTAACAAGCGTCGACCGATGACACGGCGCATTATCGTGCAACAGGCGCCAGAACCCTGCCTCACGGTATTGTGGTCGAGCACGACGAATGCGTGACAAAAGACGCTTCATAACACCAAGGTAAAACACAGCATTAATCGTTTGGCCAGGTGGGACGAACTCTCGGTGTACAGTACCCTCGGAATCGTAAAAACAAATCAGCATTGTTTTTATTTTTGACTTCTGAAGACGACTTTTTTTTGGCCCGACTTCTGATCGTCACAGAGGTCCTCACGAACTTCTTGGAATCGCTTAAACCACTCATGCACATTACTACGAGATGGGCACTGATCACCATAAACTTTTTTCATTATTTGAAATGTTTCAGTAAACGTTTTCCCAAGTTTAGAGCCAAATTTAATTTTTGCTCTTTGTTCAAAATGCATTTTACGACCGATAACCAAAAGCTGCTGTTACTTTTTGATCGATAACATCTGGTGGCGCCACCAGAAACAGTTATATTTAAAAAGTTCTGTTTCTTTTGCGACAGACCTTGTATTTAAGTAACGTCACAAGTTGACGCAATGGATTAAGACCTTCTTCTAGTCCAAATACACCTGATATTATGATTTCTGACTTTCCAAAGACCGTCAGTTCTAACAGCAAGCCGTTTATGTCGGTTAAGATGATGTGTGATATTGCAAAGTTTTCATGAACATGATATGGTTTATATATTTGAAATTGATTTAGACCTCTTATACGTTTTCGTTGAATAAAAAATATTGAATTCTTTCGCAATATTTTTAAAGTCTGTACATCTCTAAGCAAATTGTTCGGATCATTGGTTTGGTTCATACAGGCATGTGTACAATGGAACTTAGATATCGACCGCTTCCTATATCAGATCAATATCAGTGGTGACCATCTTGAGGATAGTCTCGAATCGAACAATCAACTGGTATAAATCAATTAGAGAGGCATACTGGAGAGCGACCAGCAAGCAATTATTCGTCTTCAATGAAGTATTAGCTGTTTTCCATCTAGTGAAACTCAGTAAGTTTCTAATCGAACACACAATTGGCATAAATTACTTATAACGGAAGTATTCAAGTGTATAGTCCTCTTTCAATATAAACATTCTTAATAAGAGAGCAAAGCTCAAGCATAGAGAGCCGAACCGAAGACTGATACTTTAAATATATTTACAGCTAAAAATAAGATTTATGAAGTTTTATTTTATTGATTCTTAAATACATCTGTAATTATTTTGAAGAAGTCTTTGCCTTTAAAGCAAAGCTTTCGGCACTAATCAAGCTCCGCAAATGTATTTACGACAAACCATCTCAATTGTATGCTTGGTTAACGAAGTTCTTTATCAGCTGATGAATAAAAAAAAAATTCGGGTCAAAAAGTTACTCATTGATATACAGCGAAATAAATTTAGAGGCTGATTTATACAAAAATATTTCAGTGACATACAAGAATAAACAAATTTACATTTATGTGCGTGTATGTGTATGTTTTTAAATATGCTCATTTGTTTACTGATAAGCTCTATTTGTTAATTTGTTTTGCTCTTCTTTAGCGAAAATTGCACAAATCATAAACAAACTACACCAAAAACTTATGTATGTATACAAAAATATGTACATATGTATGTATATATGTGCATAAATAGTTATATTGCATATATATGTATTTATATACATATACATATATACGAAGGTACTTGAGTTCGCTTTTCAGCTTTTCTCAACCACTTAGTCGAAGTTGTTAATTAGTTTCGTAAATAGACAACTGTGAGCTCGGTAGAAAGTGGATGCACTTGAAAAAATTTATATTTATATTTATTGAAAATTTGGCTCAAGCAACTGTTGGTAATAAATAATTCGTAAAATATATAGAAGTAACATTAGAGATCCTCTATCAAATTTCAATAAAGCGTATAGTTCTCCAAAGCCTTAGCGTCAGATTTTGGCCCTATCTACTGTTAAGGACAAACAATTTTACAGATTATTCTCAAAAATCAGTCCCGTGTATATTTTTTATATTGAAAACAAACTCACCTGACGCATCATGCTTAGTTAAAATCTAGCTGATGACGAGAACGCTAAGAAGGGTAATACCTACAAAGATCAAAATGCCCAGAAACAAAACTTATAGAGGGTCGAAAGGATCGAAGATATTTAAAGAGGCTTAGAGGCTCCCGAGAAAAAGTATGTCACTGCCGAACTCATATAAGTCTGAAACATTTTATATCTTCAAGTAAGAGCCGACAGAAAATGGATCAAAACAAGGAATAAGGTTTTAAATGTATGTCATTTATTATTGAATTTTCATAGAGCAGAAATATTGCCACTCTAAAGATGAAAAGGTGACCAACATGCAGGATAATTAGGTACTTGAAGAGTTCTTGAAGTGAGTAGAGTGAATATCCGTTGCACTTTGCTCAAAAGAATCAATTTTCAGCTGCGGATACGTTGAGGATGGTCCAGAAAGCCTTTGGTGATGAGGCTATGTCTAAAAAAAAATTTTTACAAGTGGTATAGTGAGTTCCAAGCCGGCCGTGAACGTGTCGAAGACGAAGCTCACGTTCAACAAATCAAAGATTTGGAGTTGAAAAACCGTCGATTAACAACTGAGACCTTGCTTATGAAGTTGGTATATCGAAAGGCTCAGCCAATACCATTTTGAAGGATGTTTTGGGCCTCAAGCGCGTCAAATCTCGACTGGTACCGAAAACATTAAATTTTTTGGAAAAAAGTCGTCGCGTTGAAGTGTGTGAAAAGATGCTTTCCGACTACCAGGGTGTCATGAAATGCATTATATTTGGCGATGAGACTTGGATCCATGCTTACGGCCCCGAAACAACCGATCAATCGAGCGAATATTGTGCCAAAAGAGAGCCGAGACCAAAAAAATCGCGCCAAAGTCGCTCGTGATTGTGGAAAGACAATTCTTGGTTCTTACGCCACGATAATGCACCATCCCATACTGCCCTCGTAACTCGTGATCATTTCGCCAAAAACTCAACCCATATCGTTTCGCAACCACCTTATTCACCTGATATGGCGCCGTTCGACTTTTGGCTGTTCACCAAGCTCGAAAGACCGCTCCAGAGACACCGTTTTTATACGATAGAGAAGATTCAAGCCGCAGCGAAGACGGAACTGAAGGCCATCCCGGAAAGTGACTACAACCAGTGTTTCGAAGTTTGGAAATCTTCGGGAAGGGATTACTTTGAAGGGGATGAAATTGATTTGGAAGAATAAATAAAGAATTTTCAAAATAAATACAATGTCACCTTATTATATTATATTGTTCAGATTGAGCTTATGGATCAAAACCAAGCTCTTGCATGGAATATTTTGTATATTTAAATGGTTTTATAGTTTCGGTGCAACCAAAGTTAAAGTTTTTTCTTATCTAAACTTCATATTAGACCCTAAAATTTTTCCAATGTAATAAATTTTTATCTTTAGGTAGTTAGTAGTTTGGTATTATGAATCTAAAAATATATAAAATGATGATTTATAAAAACAGTCATATATATTTTTTTCCAGTGTAGGAGTTTTCTCATAGTACTTTATCAGCTGCTGCTAGTCTAATTCTTTGACGAATTAAATATATGCGTCAGTGCCGCGAGAATTTCGAAATTTGTACCAAGCGGTTAGTCGTATTTTAGCGTAACAACAGTTCGGAGCCTAAGCGTCGCTAATCGTTACAATCGAGTCTTAATTGAATACACGTACCGCGCACAGCATGAAATCACTATTATGTAAGTGGGGAAAAATATAAGATGATTAAAATCAATTCAAATACTCAAGGTAAATTACTATCATCTACCTAGTTTTGGCCGCATTAGTCGCGCTGAGTGGTTGCCTGGTGGCTCATGCCGCCACTTTAGGCACTCAAAGTGAAGCTACTGAACGCAATCTCTTCGCTGCCGATATCTATCAGGCTGTCGCTTCGAATCATTTGGGTGAAAATGTCGTGATCTCCCCTGCAGCCATACAAACCGCCATGGCCTTGGCCTTCTACGGCGCCAAAGGACGCACCGCAAATGAAATACAAGCGGGCATACGGCTCGGTTCGGCCAATTCCGACGATGTCGTGCGTCGTTTTAGCGCTTTTCAAACTGCCTTCACACGCAGCAACAATTTACGTTTATTCAACAAGATCTACATAAATGAGAATCTGGAATTTAAGGCTAATTTCCGCGATGTGGCACGTCGTAGTTTCGAGTCGGATCTCGAAACAGCCGATTTTCATCCACCCTACAATAAACGCACCGCCGATCGCATTAGCAAAGAAGTGCAAGAGAAAACCTTGAATAAAGTCACTAATATTCTACAACCGCAACTGTTAAATGATCTAACGGAAGGTGTGATGGTCAATGGTATAGCCTATAGCGCACCCTGGTTGAATGCCTTCAAAGCTGATAAGACAGAACGTCGTGAATTTTCATCCGGTGGTCGGAAGTCTGTTAACGTGGACATGATGTGGACGGTAAATAATTTCCGTTATGCTGAAGTAAATGAATTGGATGCAAAAGTGATCGAACTACCCTATCAAAATACTGAGTATTCAATGCTTGTGTTATTGCCGAACCAAATGAACGGTTTGTCTAATCTTGTACAACGTTTGGTGGGCAAGAATTTGGTCGGACTTGTGGATAGTCGCTTGAGTTCGCAAAAGATTGAGTTGCGTCTACCTAAATTCGGTTTTGAATTTGGTGTCAGTCTGGAGGAGCCATTCCGTAAGGTAAGTTTTCGATTTTCAAAAGATATTTAACTTATGTACCATTATCTAAATAATTGTTATCCCGTCAGCTCGGTGTCACGACTATGTTCACCCGTCAAGGCGATTTCGGTCACATGTATCGCATGTTCGTCAGCCACTATATCAATAGCGCTAGCCACAAAGCATATGTGGAAGTTACCGAGGAAGGTTCAGTACCTTCATTGGAATCCGGAGGTAGTTACTTTCTGTCATATATAAAACTTGTTTTTCTAATAATACTAACATATAATATTTTAGGTATAAAGAGCTTTTTGACCTTCTCACGCCCGAAATCTTTGGAAGTGGATCATCCTTTCGTATTTGCAGTTAAACATCAAGACTCAATTATTTTCATGGGTCATGTGACACACAATGTTTAAAGAGTTTGTGCGAGTGTTGGAAATTCTAAAAAAAAGAAGCTTAACTTAATGAAAATGTTTTTGAAAGCGATTTATGCACAATTTTATATTAACCGCACGAATATTTAAAATACATATATTCAGTAAGATTTTAAAAAATATTTAAAGTGATTTTTCTATACCCGCAAAGAGATGAAGATTATATGAAGATATATGCACGATTCTTTGTTAGGATTCTAACGCAACTGGAAACAAAACTGGAGTCTGAGATACTCCCTTGTTTGCTATAGATACGAGATCTACTATAGAACACAAAACCACCTAAGAAGAAAGAGCACAAAGAAATACGGTTTTAATAAAACCACCTTTCAAAAAATTTTTAATAAAATAAAATGGTCTGTATTGACTTAAGACATTTCAGTTTAAGGATACTAAAGAGAATGAGAAAAGGTTCAGAAAACTAAATTTCTCTCTCCAAGATTTTGAAAAATTTTTTTTAATATTGACAATTTTGTTTGTTTGACTTTTCCAACTCTTTGATAACATAACACTACCCTATTGAGTTCTTTAAGGTTACATGGTGAAAAACTAAGGTTTGATCTTTCAAAACAAAAATATTTGGAGTGCGAACAAACATAAAAATACTCTTCAGGTTCCTTAGCATCTTAGCATCAAAAAAAAAAAAAAAAAAAAACGTACTGAACGGACTGTTTTACGGATTGCGCTTGGTTTGATCCATCTTTTGCTTTAGAGTGAAGATGGAATTTAGTCCATTTTCAGTATCAATCGGCTATCTATGGTTTCGAGCTATCACTCTTTATGTCAGAATTATGTAAAAAAAAAATAGGCCTTTCAATTTTTCGTCTAGGTCACCATCATCATAGAGAATGATGGAATCATGTTTCATGCCTCTCAAGTCAATGTAATATGAGTTGCCTCACTCACTAAATGTTATAAAATTTCCGAACTAATATAGTCTAATATTAATATTCAATTCTTACATACCAAACACAACTTCATAAATTAGATGTTGATTTAAAGGTAAAAATCGCCGTTATATATCAGCAATAATTTTATGCAGAAATAGGAGCACAATGCAGTAGTATACAGACGGCTCGAAAACGTTTGATGGAATTATTGCTGATATAGTGCTATGTGGTCCCAAACCGCCAGTGCCATGGGCAGATTTCCAAGCATTTTTCAAGCTAAAATCTATGCCATTAGCAGGTGAGCAGAGATCATTCTAGAGAGGAACTATCACGAGAAACGAATTGTCATCCTCGGTGACAATCAAGCGACATTTCAAACAACCTCAATCATTGAAATCAAATCACATAAAAGTGCTTCATAAGGTTTCCACCAAAAACAATACCCTACTAGGGTGGATTCTTGGGCACAACGAGTCCGACAGGATCGGAACCGTTCTTCGCTGTGAGCCCTCACTCTTTACAAGACGAGCTTCAGAAGGAGGGTAGAGCCAGTAGAAGTCGACACTGGCAACAAATGCCTAGACTTCGATAGGCGAAATTGTTTCTGGAAGAATACGATATAAAAGGGTTTTAAAAAACTAATCACCCTTTCCCCAGCTTGTGAGATTTTATAAGGCCATTGCAGCCTGAAGTGCCGTTTGCACTAAATATTTCACATCAAAGCATATAACGGATGATCCAAGTAAAGGTTTTTTTCGATAGCCTTTTTTGACAAATCACGCGTAAGTCGTGTCGAGCTGTCAGGTTATTTTTGTTCAGTATTATTTGTCATTTCATAGCGGAAAGACTTACGCCTGAACGTTTACAAATCGTTCAACTTTATTACTAAAATTCACGTTTTGTAAAGAACAACAACATAATCGGCCTACTGAACGTACTATTCACAACACCATCACCAGCACCCAGTTTGAAACCCAGCATTCATTATTGGATAATATTAGACCAAATAGATCACGTAAAGCATGCAGCGAAAAAAATATAGCAGTTGCAGCTGAGAGTGCACGAAGACTGTGGAAGGTCGATTCGGCGCCATTCGCAGCAACTCGGGCTGACGTCTAGAAAGACTTGGCGCAATTTCGTCTAGATCGATCCTCTGAAGTGACAGCGTTTCACTCTATGGGCTCTTCAAAAGTTTCAAGAAGATCCGACATTTTCGAGCCAAATTTTGTTCCGCGGTAAGGCCCAAGAAAAATTACCGCATTTGAGACAATCAAGTGCTGCCAGTTCATTCAGAAAAATAACGGTTTGGTGTTGTTTGTGGGCCGGTGGAATCTTCGGTCCATATTTCTTCAAAAATGATGCCGGTGAGAACTTAACCGTCAATGGCGACCGTTATTGCGCCAGGATAACCGACTATTTTATGCCCGAAATTGAAGCTCGGGATTTCGGCATCATTTGGTTTCAACGAGATGGCGTCACTTCCCACACATCGCATCAATCAAGGGGTTTATTGAAAGAACGCTTCAGTGAGCAGATAATTTCACGTTTTTGGACCGATCGCCTGGCCACAAAGATCGTGTGATATCGCATTATTAAGCTTTTTTCTCTGGGTATATGCAAAGTCTGTAATCTATGCGATCATTTCTGCTTCGATTCAGGCCTTGATCATTCGCCAGTTACCAGTCGAAATGCTCGAACGAATCATCGAAAATTTAACTCAACGGATGAACTATCTGAGACAAAAGCCAAAGAATGTTCTTTCGAATGGTAATAAACATTCCCCATTAAATTTGAAGTTTCTTTGTTTTTTCTTTAAAAAAAAAGTGGGGAACATCGAAATGGATGACCCTCAGGCGGTTGTATCCAAGTTGAACGAGTCGCAGTGCAAGCCTCACAATTTGATTTAATCTAATATAAATTTGAAAAATTAACAAAAAGCTCTAAGTGTATTCTAACACATTTGTAAGCGGTGAACCCCAATTGCAATTCAACCACATATAACTAGAGATACATTATTTACATATATATATACATAGGTTAAATTAATTTTACAAAAAATAATCGCTTACCTTTCAAGCTCCATATTATTCGGCGGTCTATTATCCATATTTCCGTTATTTTGCTTTTGAGACTACAATAAGTCGGTATTTAGTGTTATGATGCTTAGTTTATTATTTATTTCACTAAACACTGCACTTTAATTTATATTTTTTCACTATTTATTTTTCTTTCATTTATAAATTTATTTTTATTTTTATTTATTAATTTTTTGGAAATTTTAAAAATCACTTCACACACACATTACTTTGTCATAACTCAGCGTAATTGTTGCAAATATAAATTTATATGTATCTCGGCATGATTAAATACCTTGAAATAATTTTATTCACCAAAATTTGATAATTCCAGCGATTGAAACTGCGTGATTATGTCACACAACCGACACATTCCTAAACACAAATATTTGGCGGTTAATAAAAACTTAATGACTTCAGTGGAATTATGCTGGAACCACCGTAGGTAGCCAAACACACAAACATACTTGTATCTAGTTTTCTGCTCCATAATTTTTATTTTCGACACACACAAAATTTATAACACCGCACCATTTGAATCACTGCTTTGTTGCTGTTGTTGTGGTGGCTAATGATTTTCGCACTGATTAAGATTTTGCAGCTCCAGGTGTCGTTTATTTGTTGTTGTTGTTGATTTTATTAACAATTTAAAAATTCAATTTTATGATTTTTTCACATTTGCCTCATAATTTATTTCCAAAAATTATTACTGTTAGCTGTCTATATGTATGCATGTATTTTTGCAGTTATTCACTGGCTTATTGTCGATTACAATCAACTGACGTAAATCACAAATTATGCGCGACCAATGCGAATGCGCAGCGCAGAAACCTCAATAGCCAACGGCGACACCCTCACCGTCAGCATCCACACGTACATACATACATACATACATACATACATATATAAATACATAGTAGGTCTAAGGTCTGGCTCCAGCAGTTTGGTAGAAGCTGCGCTCGGCCGTCATGGCACACCGACCCACTGTGGCGAATTGTTCACTTTTAACTTGATTATTTATTATAGCGGTTTCTTTTTATTATCGGCACATTTCTTTGCATTTTTCAATTTTTCGTTAATTTTTCTAATAGACAGGCATTGGCTGTGTCGTGTCAATTTGTAGATACATAACTGCATATGTATATGTATATTCCGGCTAATCCACGTCAAGGAGTCGATTTTAGGCGATTTTGGTAATATTTTTTTTTTTATTTTAGCGACACAATTGTTAATAGCTGTAATCCATGGTGAGTCACTAGATAATTTTAGAAATAAGGTGTAAAAATTGAAATTCAAAGAATTTGGAACAATTTGTTTGAAGAGTATAACGATATTTTAGGCAAAAAACAGTGCCAAATTTCGTGAAGATATCTTGTCAAACAGCAATGATAATGGGTTTTGGCAGTTACATATATGCAGGGTTACCATGTCGGTCTCAAAATCAGTCCAAGTCCAGTTCAAGAAGAAACCAGGGAATCAGTGCATTTTTTACGAAAATCAGGGAATTTTCACGAAAATCAGGGAATCAGTCAAAAACAATGAATTCTCTGACAAATCAGTTAATATGGTAACCTTACATATATGCTAAGTGGTCCGATATTGATGGTGTACAAAAAATTAGCATCTTCTTAGGGAGAGGAGAGAGGGGAGTACGTATATACTCATAAATCGACTCTGCTCGTCTTACTGTTTACCTAAATATACATTTTGTAGAATATCCGACGTTTTCGTTCAGGATATAAAAATATAATTAGATGATGAGTCCAATGTTCATACAACAAAGTAGGTGTCCTAAGCTTTGAACTCTCCTAAAGTAGGTACTAAAAGTACCAATTTTGAAGGGTTGCTATATATATACGGTTTCAAGCTCAATATTCCTAAACTACCACTTTTTGAAGGTTGTACAATTCTAAATACATAATTGCTGACTGTAATTTCGAAAATTGACGGGAAGTACTTTTAAACAAACTTTTTAAAATGTGGAATCTGAAAACTTAGTACGATAAACCGATAATGAGACCGAGTAAAGTAATTTACGTAGCGAAATGTTCATGCTTTGAGATACGAGAACTCTGGAGCTAAGGATAACGATATAAAGAAACTTACTTGTAGACATTTAGTAGACAAACATGTTATAAATATAGCTGAGTCTCGGTGGAATTCATTCCAGACTTGCCTAACAAGCAGGAAACCGTGCATAAATGAAATATGGAAACTCAAAAAAAATGACATAAGAACTCGAGAAGAGTTGCTGACAGATCCTTGTCTACTTCGCAAATACTAGCTCAAAAGTTATTAAAAGAAAATCACAGATACAACTTTTTGCATTCATGACTTCATCGGAAGCTCAGGTTGGTTCACAGAGGACATAATAAAGTGAGGGGATTTTAGTACTGGTGGTTTCACTATACTTTACCTACCTACCTAGGTCATGGAAGTTTGGAGTAGCATACTGAGGCTTTTAGGATGTATTATGCGACGATCTTGATATATTTTCAACTGACATTTGTATGTATTTTTGAAGTATCTCCATAAACTACTTGTTGGCTATATGATGAAATGTTGGTTTCGAATAAGTAAGTTTGTTAGATGTAAATGCTTAATCGCCTTAAAAAGCACTAAACTATCATTAATACCTTATTCCATATCTTGTCTAACTCGTTAGGAATTTCAAGTTATTTTGGAAGAATGTTGCCATAGAAGTTATATAGAACATGCGAAATTTTTAGATAAATAATTTTTTATAACGTATCAATATAAAATATAGCTATCATACAAACTGAACTATTGGACTTGTATTGAAAAGCACTTGCATTGAAAACTGTTTTCTTTATCGAGATATTTTCACGAAATTTATCATTGGTTTTTATCCCAGGCAATATTACAACCTTAATTGTTCGAGTAACTTCGGTTTGTTGATCGAGTAACTATAGCATATATCTGCCATTCAAACTGAGCGATCAAATCACAGTTAGTGAAGAAACAATCCACATATGTGACCTGGTCTACTAAAATGGGGCTTAGGTGTCAAAAAATCAATTTTTTTTTATTTTTATTTTTTTCATTTTTTTTTTTATTATTATTATTTTTTTTTTTTTTACTCCTAAGCCCTCTTTTCGTAGACCAGGTCACATATAAAAAAAAAGTATAAAGAGACCGCACAATTTTATTGAAACTTTACTCTCAAACAAATTGAACAACTAATGGCAATAGCTGGTCAAAACTTTTGAGTGGAACTAGTGATTTACAGATTTCTAACTGTTAACAGCAATGATCGGCTCATTGAAAATCAGATTTTGCAAGCTTGTAGCACAACTATTTTTTAAGATTTCAGCATAAAAACTATTTCTTATTCACAATTTGTATTCACCGAGTGCCACACCACACCACTTTGACGAACTTTCACTGTAGCTAGAGCACTTTTAATGCGATTTTCAATTTCCAGCAATAATCTGAAAATTGTTTTTTTTTTTTTTGTTTGGTAAATTGGCACCAAAACACGACCAAATCAGACAAGGTTGCGCCGCATTAAAAGTTGCAACAAAAAATTAGCTGCATAAATTCTGCAGCCTTTCTTTGCAACGTTGCAATTCTTGTGCACAATTTTATTTAATTTTTTCTCAATATTTTTTTGTTGTAGTTTTTTAGTGCTGCCGTTTCGAAGTCAATAATGAGGCAGGCTGTTGCTTTTTAAGTAGGTACGAGTACCAAAGCAACTTTTGTTGGCTGTCGGCAATTGTTGCTTGTCGATAAACGCCGACTGGCTGTTTGACTGTTGGGACTTGCGCGGTTGCAGCGAAGGTTGCACGGCTCTGTTGTGGCAATGAGGGTTCGCTGTTGTTCCTGGCGCGCTGTGCAACACGCAAGCGCTGGTTTTGTACGAAAGTATGTATGTGAATATTTTTGTGCAAATATGTGTACGGATATAAGTATGTAATAAGGTGTATTAAATAAAATTTGTATGTACACTGCTTATTTTTTTCCACTTCTTTTTCGATTTTGCGCGCATATCAGAGACCATCTCGGCTTCGTTTGGTCGGCGCACTGTCGCAACGGTAGCGCTTTGAGGCTGCTACTAACGTTGCTTTTGTTAGTACTACTGCGCATGCTACAAATACTTTGGTAGCAACAACAAAAAATACATAGAAACACTTGAGCTTCAGTTACAAATTAAACCAAAAATCAATTATTTTGGGTAATATTTTGAAATCATGTTTGCATTTCCACTTTTTGTCGTTACATTGCTAATTTCTTATATAAAAATATTTATCTAGTTTTACATCGTAAATGCATTAATCATTTTCAAAACTTCCTTATTTAATTTCACATCACTTTTCCACTTTGTTAACTTTTGCTAACTTCACTCAGCGCACAAACGATTGCCTATTTTTCACTTCTAATTCATGTTCTTCGCCTCGTCTCAACTACACAAGCGGCGCAACCCTTTTTTACCTTTCCGAAACTGCACTCCTCAACCGCAACGTCAACACACGATCGCGTGCATCGCGCTTACTTCACTTTACCTACACTTACACTTGTTGTTGTTCGCTTCGTCTGTGACTTCCACCTTCACAATTCGCGTTATTCACGTGTTGCGCAGCTTTTGCATTTCGTTTCGTTTCAATTTTTATTCTTTTCAAACCGCAGTCTTTGCTAATTGTAACACTTCCGCTAAATTGCACTTCTTTCAACGTAAAAATGCGCACACGAACTGACAATAAATTCAAATTGACTTGAAAATCCGCGCAAAACAACCGAACACGACGCGTTACTTCTATGCCGTGTGCAGCAATTCACGCGATGGACGCCAAACTGTTGCTGACTGTCGTTGCTCTGACTTCGTCGGCCGCTACTCCGCTGTATGCTGCCGCTAGCTGGTGTGTTCGCTGCTGCTGTTGTCAGTTGGTCCGTTCTTCGACTGCAGTTGCTGCGCTGCTGGTGTAGTCGAAATGAACTTCGCGATGAACGGCGTCGTGCGGTGAACACATCAACAAATCAACGACGAGTGATAAACAAATTACAATTTGAATTGTGAGCGCTTGGAGTCGACGCAGCGCCAATGGGAGCAACTGAGTGGTGAGCTAGTGAGCGTATGGGAGTACATATGTGCTATTGAGCACTCATAACTTTGTTGGCGCTCTCTCAAAAACTTGTTTGTAGTGTAAAAGCGAAATAAACTTCGCCCATGCTGTATGAAGTAGTTAGCATTATGCAGTCCGAGTTTGTGAACTAACTAGTTTCACTTTAACTCCAAAAAACAGCTAGTTACAAGCTACGCTTCAAATTTGCATTATAAGTAAGTAATTCGTTTTTAGCTCGAAACATTGTGCAATAAGTACGAAAAAATATATCAGAAAATTTTTGAACTCAGCCCATTCAACTAAATTGTTATTCCTCCATCCCTAAATAAGTTCCACCTACATTGATATCACGGTTACAATTCAACAAAAACCCTACAAAAGGGCTTAAGATTGATTCTAGTTTCGGATTTGTTTTATTCACGATAAATGAGAGAAATTAGCTGAACCTGGGCCGTTGGGCTGAAAAGTTATAGGGCACTAGTTAGTCGGATAACAATGTGCTTATAATGGATACGCAAAAAAATTTTTCTCTGTATGTTGAAAGCCGGTATAGAAATGAGAACACTGAATTTTCGATTATCCACCGGAAGATGCAACCGATTGACGAATCGCTTCCGATTGCCACGCCATAGCTTTTCATTCAGCTTCCTTCTTTATCAAGCTTTCCTGATATCTCTATTCATAGGCTTACTTTATTTCATTGTACAGAAGGTGTAAGGAGCTCAAGTCACATTAGCACATCATTTTTCGTGGTTAGTCACAATCCTTGTAGCGATTTCATAAAAAATGGAAGTCGGTTTTAGGTGCAAAGGCATGAGTGACTCTTCCAAAAGGTAGTTAGAATATAACACTGAGTTTAACTACCTTTACAGTTCGGGCCATATTAATGCGGCCATGAGTCGCACCAATTAATGTTCAGAACAATCGGGGTCCCTTCATTATGTATGATAATCTTTTGAAAACCGGCTGGTTGTTTTCTGTCCGTTCATGCAAGCGATAACTTAAATAAAAATCGAGATTTTCAGAGGAAAGTTGGTACCTGTGTTGACTGGCATTTAAGTGGGTTGGTATTGCATATGGGCGGAATCGAGCCACTACCACGCCCAAAAAAGACGTTAAGCGAAAGCCTATATAATGCTAAAGGGTGACTCATTTCAGGATTCCCTACTTAAAAAAAAAATAACAGAGAAACTTCAAATTTAATAGGAAATGTTTATTCTCATTCGATAGAACATTCTCTCTTTCAAATGTTGGTCACACCTACATCTCATATCGTTCATCCGTTGAAATCAATTTTTGGTGACTCATTCGATTATTTCGACTGGTAACTGGCAAATGATCAAGGCCTGAACCGAAGTAGGATTGGCCGCATAGACCATAGACTTTACATTTGCCCAGAGGGAAAAGTCTAACGATGTGATAGCACACGATCTTGGTGGCCAATCGACCGGCCCAAAACGTGAAATCATCTGCTCTACTCACTGAAGTGTTCTCTCAATAAATCCATTGATTGATGCGATGTGTGAAAAGTGAATCATATAGTCAGTTATCCTGGCGCGATAACGGTCGTCATTGACGATTACGTTCTCACCGGCATTATTTTTGAAGAAATATGGACCGATGATTTCACCGGCCCACAAACCACACCAAACCGTTATTTTTTTTGAATGAAATGGCAGCTCTTGAATCTCCTTAGGTTGCTCTTTGGCCCAAAAGTGGCAATTTCCCTCTTTTACGTACCTATTGAACCAGAAATGAGCCTCATTTCTGACCAAAATTTGGCTCGGAAACGTGGAATCTTCTTGGAGCTTTTCAAGAGCGAACAGAACGGAGCGATGTCGCTTGGGAAGATCGAGCGACTTCAGTTCTTGAATAAGCTGTATTTTGTACGCTTTGAAGATCATGACATAAAATGCTTCGTTCCATACGTCAGTCTGAGTTGCTGCTAACGGCGCCGAATTGGCTTTTCACGGTTCTTGTACATTTTCAGATAAAGCTGCTACAGTTTCTTCAATGCGTAGCGTATTCGATCGAATATTCCACAATGAATGTTGAGTTTTAATATGGGTGACGGCGTTGTGAATAGTACGCTCAGTAGGCCGGCTATGTTACCCGTAAGTTGAGCGAAACGCATGATACCGTAACACGAAAAAGCATCTTTACTTGGATCATCCGTTACATATTGTAAATTCTTATGTACGTTTGATCATTCATCCCTTTCGTGTACGTGTTAGTTTTAACGACGATTCTTTTCAATTGGAGTTTCGGTAGTCGTGACTTGCTGGGTATATTTAATTCGAAATAGTTGGCAACCCTCTTCAATGAAGTGCTCTTACAAGAAACCATTTAAATCGGTGCTATTGAACCACAAAGAAGTTCTCCAAATAATACTGGTTTCTTTTACTCAACCTTTACTTAACAAGAACATCAGCCATTCTCAGATAGTGGGTACAGATGAACGCGCATGGCTACAGCACAAAATTCTCAAGTTGTTCGAGTTGTTGTGGTGCTGCTGCGGGGCGCATGCTCCGCTGTGGACACTCGACGGTCTCTTATTGTATTTTTCCCCCACTTTTAAGTTGTCTTCTGTATATCGTTTTTTTGTTTTTATTATTTCCTTAATTCTTATTTCAACTTTTCATTTGGAGCGTTCGCCGTGCGTACGTGCGTGCGTGCCGCTGCGTTGACAGGTGTGCAACGTATAAAATATTTTATCGATTTTTATTTGCTCTGTTCAATATTAATGAAACAACAACAAACATTCGCTTGAATTAAATTCATACTCGATGGAGTAGCAAAGGCAAAATGGCATAATTTGTGGGTCAAGTAATAAAGTAAAAATTTTGTTGTAATTTGTTGTTGTGCTTTATTTTTCATAAGAGATATACTTTTTTGGTGTTTTCTATTTTTGGTTTCAGGCGACAAAGAAAACGCTTATTATTTTTATTTTATTTTTTTGTATATTCAAACATAAAAAAAACTTACTCACGCACGTACTCAATTTTATTTAATTTAAATTCCAGCCGCATCAGTTATTTACCAACTTTTAAAATAATTTGAGCTTAGTGAAGTGTTACAAAATAAAGGAAAGAAACAAGACGTCACACAATCAAAATGAAAACAAAACAATACAAGAGTTACAAAGCCTTTCTTTTCTATATTATTATTCATACTATAATATTTTCGCAGCAATAAATGTAAATTCATACAATAGGTCAAATAAGGAAGGGATCAGGACGACTTAACTGTTTTTTATTATATTAAGTTTACAACCAAGTTTGTAGGACCCAGACGGTAACGTTAGTAACCCTATGAAATATATACAGCATGAAGAGCCGAGTCAATTCAGCCATGGCCATATTTTTGTCTTCAAATTTGCCAAGGATTTTTGTCTAAAGCAAAGCTATAACATTTGGAAAAATGTCCCTCAAACTATATGGTCGAAATCAAGTTCGTTTACAAAATACTTTCTTATTTGTTAAGAGTATTCCACCACAGGTTCAGTACAACCGTAGTTAGCATTTAATAAGTATTTCATCTCCCTAAACTCTGTTAAAAGGAAAAAGGCTAATTATCATCGTAGTAATAGTAATCTTAATCTTAGATTTAAGAAGCGAGTTACTATCACGGTGTCGGAAAATAGGGAATGAGCGTGGTTTTTCCCACCCAGTTACGGTGATATCAGTTGAAATTTAGTTGCGTTCGAAATCTATTCATATGGCTTACGTTGTCGGCATATTGCAAGAATGACCACTTCATTTTTCAGGACGGCGGTTCCCCTTATGACTGAAAATATGGCTGAAAAATCACTGTTTTAGTCCGAGATGAGATTTATTCATCTTATCGCCAAATTCATCTATCAAACTTGTTATATTAGATTTGACGACTAGATTGGGACTGCATAATTAAAGATCAGGTCAGCAACGTTTCCTGCCTTCTTTCCAAAGCTGTCGGCTAGCTACTCTCAGGTAGCGAACGGAGGAAAGGAGGCCTATTATGCGATATGACGGCCCAGTGTTGGCTTGTTTCTCAGATTTTAGTTTAGAAGAGACTTTTTTGAATTTCCACGTAATATCAGACTGGTTAATTCTTGAAACATTTTTTCTCGCCAATGATTTTTTTCTAAAAAAAAGCTCGTTTATCGGATCTAATTTCATGTCAACACTGTCATCATGCTTTTCGGATTAGAAAATGCTGTCCACAGCAGAGGTTTCAATTGAGTTGCCTAAGGCTTATCTTGTGTTTAAGCTCATTTGTTTATAAAACTAAAGCATCACCCAGGGAACAAGTTTACTACTCATTCGGTAGAAATAAGAATTGACGTCGGTCGACTATAACTGGAGTTTGCATTGTTTTAACAGCTGTCAGCTTGACTTATAAAATACATAATCAACGAACGTACTTCGGGACAACATTAGCAAATCGTGTATATTTGTTACCAAGATAAAGGTCCGCTTCGCGCGGTCGACATAATCGCTCAGCATAGTTGGTAATTCGAGCAACTATGCATCGGTTTTTTACATTTACTCTAAGTGGATAATGCAAGTCCAGTTGAGTACGCACCAAAGATGCTGTTGCTGCCTTGGATCAAAGTTTCGAAGAAGGCCCGAAAAAGTCCATCCGAGATCGTGTGCAATAATCGAAGCTAAACCCATCCACTTTATGGAAGATTTTGTGAAAGTATCTTAGCTTGCGCGCTTATGAAATCCATGTGAACGACATTTGGTTCTAATAAGGTCATAAAGCCAACGAAAAAACAGTCAATCTATTGAAAGAAGATTTTGGTGGACACGTTATCTCATGTCGTGGGCTTGTCGCTGGGCCACCAAGATCATGCGATTTAGCACCGCTGGACTATTTTTTGGAGATTATGTAAAGTCCTTTGTCCACGCATATAAGCCTGAGATGATTGAGGTCTTGGAAAAATATTCGGCGCATTGAACGCTGACATACGGGTCCAAATGCTGCAAAAGTAGTTGAAAACTCGGTTCTCGACTGGAGTTCATTTGAGTCATTGCGTACCTTTAATTTTATAACGAAACTGTATTCTTCGTCATAACAGTACATTATATACGTTTTTTTTTTTTCTTCTTGAAACCACATATGTTAAAGTCGCCAAAGGAAAATTCAAAATATTTAATTATTCATCAATATTTAATTGTCGCCTTCAAAGTAATCCCATCGCTCTAACACTCGCTTGCTCTATTTCAATTGCGAATTCAAACTCCATTCAAAAATAAAGCAACAAACTTAAATATGTAAACTTATGATTTATTAAATATTTAAGTGCAAATTCATGAATGTTTCTTAAAAACTAAATAGCTATAAGCGGCAGTAAAAACTGCTTCATAAATTTTCTTAACTAAAATCTGGCAATGTGGCCAGTAAAGTAGATGGCATGAGGGTCACGAATGATGAATACGAATGGATGATCGGCGATGAAAGTTTTCGGATCCCACGGCAAGGACATTGGCACGCCCACAGCAACTAAAAAGACAAAATAATAAAAATGTAATAACAAATTAAAAAAATAATAATTTAAATCTCTTGCATTTGAATTAATTAAGAATTCAAACTCACCGCTAGCAGCAGCCGCTTCGCAACCGATCTCATTCACATCAATAAAAGCTTTGTGTTGAACACGTGAGACGCGTGTGCTGATAGGTGACTCGTGGAAAATGTTGCTAAAATCGGCTTCATCGGTAAACATGGTCTTGATGCCAAGCTGAAGATAATAAAAAAAAAAATTTAATAATAAAACAGTTAAGTAGCAGTGTGTTTTTAAGTTTATAAGCACCTTCAGCAAATATGGCTTCAAGTCGGTATCGAATTCGAAACCGAATTTTGGCAAATTCACCGTTACACTGCTCCATTCCCAACGCTTTTCGAGCTCATCAAAGTCCACACCCTTCAATTTTTGTTCCAACTCGTAAAGACCGTTACGCTGGTTCGGCAATATGAACCACATACGCAAATCGGTATTCTCGAAGAATAACTCAATCGCTTTAGCATCCAATTCTTCATATTCGGCATAGTTGTACCAATTGTCGGCGAACATAGTGGGCACCTTAACCGTTTCGTTTGCGTTAATAAAGAATATACGATCCGATGTGGCATCATCCATGAAGGGACGCGCCCACTTGGCTTTGAAGTAGATAGCATTGACAAGCGCTACATTAATATCGGGTTCGACATTGCTCAAAACATTTTGTATTTTGCCATTCGTCTTCTCGGCCAACCACTTGTTGATTAACTCGACGGCTTTTGGTTCATCGGTGAAATCCAATTGCTCGGCATCGGAGTCAAAGTACTTTTCTGCTGCTTCACGGAATTCCGGTTCAATGACCAACTCATCCTTAGCGTAGATTTTATTGGCGATCTCTAATGTGGTCTTCGGCTTGACAAAAGAATGCAACAGCTTGTAATAGCTCTTCGCAATGCCGCTGCGACTCTGCGACTGCGCATGTAAGCTGCGTTGCAACTCCTTGGCGGTTTTACCATCGGCGCCGTAGTATGCCAAACCGAGCGCAGTCTGTATCGCCACCGGTGAGATGATTACATTTTCGTTCTGCTTCTCGCTGGCGATCGTTTGAAAGAGTTCGGTGGCAAAGAGATTACGATCCTGTATTACATTAGCGGCGACATCGCGACTCAGAAAGTAATTTAATAAGAATACAACAACTAGGGATGATAAAAAAACAATAATTTAGTACTAAGATATTATTTGAATTTACACAGTTTTTATTTTTGTACTAGTCTCCACACAAAGTTACAACAAAAACTAGTTAGTAATTCACCCACCTAAGCACCACTTCATGTTTACAACTCAAGCGGGCTTTCTACTTGAAACCAGATTCAACGTGGTATGTTCGAAAAGAAATTCACTGAAAGACTAAAACTGGGAATGCCGGGATACCCTCCATTTATACTACAGCGTCGGTTCAGCCAAAGCCAAATAGAAGCAAAATAAAAATAAAAGCAAAGAAAAAGCGGCGAAAGAAAGCCGATTAGCATACGAGGCAGGCACAAAAGCAACCAACCGTAGTTACATTCAGGGCCATGATCATGGCCAAAAGAATAGTAGCGCCAAGTGCAGAAAGGGAAAAACAAATCAAAGCGTGTTGCTGAACGCGCAAGCGAGAGCCGAGAACAGTTTGGAAACAAGAGTTTTGTAATTGGAAACATTTGTTGTTGGAGTGTTGTCAGGGCTGAGCATTGAAGCGAAAGAACCATCTTCATTGGGCGCATAATTTCGCGACGAAAGAACATAAAAACCGATGAGTTGCATGCTCTTCTCAACTACGATTACCTGTTGGAGCTCATGGAACTGAGTGTGAGCACGAAAGAGCGGTGTGTGAATAGTTGGTTTCGTTTTTGAGTGAACGTGTTCTATTCAACATACTATACTACTAAGTAAGTTGTAAAGTTTTATTCCTAGTTCAGAACTAGTAACCGACGTCTAGAATCTCATAAAGTCGTTGATGTGATGCAAAATCAATTTCGCTCTTAAAAAAATTGAAGGCAAGCAGTCAGTATACAAGTATTCTAGTTCCAGTAGCGAGTATGTTTTATTACCTCTCCATATTTTTTTATCATCTATATTCAAACCGTGAGCCTAATATATTTTTTGTTCTAATCGTTCGAGTTTAGTATTTCTTTCCATACAAAATCATTAGTTCGAGTATAACTTCGAGTAGATGACATTATTGTAACTAGTGACGTGCATTCCAATATGTTTAAAATGAAAAAAAGTTGTTGTAGTGACCTAACTACAATAGTTGGACATATGCTAACGCGGAGTATTTTGAAGACATTATGATGTGCTTCAATATTGTTGTACATTATTTTGTTCTATCGCTAATAGTTTTGGCAGCGCATTCGTCGAAAGACATTTTAAGACTCATTTTTCTACACCTTCGGTTACATTGTTGAAATTTTACCAAGGATCCCTAATTTTTTTCAAAATTAAGTGTAGCCTATGTCAAATTGGAAGAATGTAGCATTCTATTGGTGAAAGAATTTTTTAAATTGGCCTAGTACTTTTTGAGGATATTTATTACAAACATACAAAAATAGGTACAAATCTTTTCTCTTTATAATATTAGTGTAGATATATATGTATGTTTTTTTGTATTTTGAGTGTGATAAGATAAAAAATGGTTGTTCTGCGTATTGCAGCATAGATGAGCACCGTATTGTACTCAATTTAAAAAATTTTTTCCAATTTTACAAAAACGGCATCGTCCTTTCTCTTCCCAAACTATCCAATGATCATTTTCTTGTACCATTTATTGGAGCACCATAGACATGTCGGCAAGATCAACTTCTTCCATGTGTTTATTGTATTTTGAAACTATAGCCGGTCTCGAAACTTCAACATTTTCGTTTCTTTCCTAATCCAACGCTTTCATGTCCCGAACAACTGTATTATTATACAGCCGGCGCATTGCAGCAATGTCAAGATTAGCTTCGTATTTTATTTTAATAAATTTTCATCTTTTAAGATTAAGGCTTACTGAAGTGAACGAATAATCGAAATACAGTTTGTAATTTTTAAATTTTGGTAGTGCGGATGCTAAGTATAGTAAAACATAATGTCCGATGATATGCCGAGTCTATATGAGGGGCAAGTTTTATCACCAACGTAGAGCGCAAAGTCATAAATAATTCCTGCTGCTTGTTGAAATATGCTCTTAACCTCTTAGCCAAAAGCTTTTATTTATTACATTTGCACACCTCTGAACTTTCCTTTATATGCTGTGAGCTGCTCATCAATGCTTTAGTGTTCCTCTTGAGGTAGATTGTTGAATTTTTCTTTGAGCAACGATAATAGTGGATGAATTTTGTTTAAATTGTCATAATTATTATTTGGATAGTTGTTTCGGCTTATCAGAAAATGGATAAATATCTTTATTTTCCCAAGTTTATTTCTTGACATCGAATCTATTATTGCGATTAATTTGAGCCATGACATTCTAAAAACCAGCAACTGGACTATGACTAACTGCAACAAAAGTCAAAGATATCGATGAATATCTTCATTACAGCAAACGAATTCACTGCCAAACCTTGGAGGGAATACATATTAGTCTGTCCCACAATCAATTTGTTTAAAAGCATGTTGAAATATTGAATTGGCTTATTTACTATGTTAATGTCTTCTTCGGACTCTTAACTCATACCGCTTTGAATGTCGATTGGTCTTTTTCTCCATTTCAATTGGGATACCTAATTTTTTAAATAATTAAATAAGTGCCCCATATTTTCTGTTTCTTTAAAGATTTCTTGGTTGGCAGCACTTTCTGACGTACCAATTCCAAATTCTTCACCCTTTTCTAAAATCTCTTTCAAATTTTCCTCCAGAAGCCCATCTTCGTCTTAATCACACTCTTCAACAGAAGATTTGTCACAGTTCATCGTCAAAATCTGCTGTATGTCAGCATCACACAATCTTTTCGTGCTTTACTTTATTCCCCGAATTCAAATTGATCCACAAGATGTGTATTTTAAGAAGGTTTTTTGTGTATTTAACTTTTTAAACGCTGTTGTTGTTTTTTCATTGGTATGATTTTTTACGTGGCGGGTCCCAAACCCAACGCACAACCTTGCGGAGGGGATTTTTCGCCTTCTCACTTTAGCTCGCCTTCAAACGGATGTTCTTAGGCTACCCAGAGGATACTTGGTCAAAGGCCGGAAGTCGTGAGCTTCTTGAGTCATATGTAAAAGAATCGTTTCTGGTCACTCCCAAGTGAATGGCGATCAGAAAAGTTTCCTCACTTGCGTGAGCTTCTACACATGACTCCATCCTCCAACCCGCCGGGGGAAGGGGAAGACCTCCACTCCGTTGGAAGGACCAAGTGGAGAAGAACCTGGCTTCGTTTGGGATATACAATTGGCGGTTATAATCGCGTAAGCGGTGTCAACGCCAATTAAGCAGAAGAAGAACTTTTTAAACAATGTCAAACATAAAAGTTGCTTGTAAGCATCTTTAGGGTTGAAAAGATTAAAGGAGAATCTTTGCTTGATAATTGGCTGGTTGAAAATGGAAGCTCAAGTCTTTTAAGATGGATCATTGATTTTTAAATGGTAGGACCTTAATAATATGTGACCTTGCCTCCGAACAGACCTACACTGCTTACATGACTGGGGAGTACTAAGAGTCTAGACTATAGGTATACTAATTCTGTGTGGTGAGACTTAATATGGGCGCCACCGATAGCCTTAATTGCCGCTTTATTGTTTTTGACTTAGTGGTTAGATCAAGAGTTACACATTCGAAGGGTATGTTCTCTCCACCTCAATGTTTTCAACTAGGATAGCTACGAGATATTTAACATAGTTCTAGAGAGAAATAGCTTTACTCCATAAAGGAGGGAATTTGAGTACCGATTTTTTTTTCTTTGTTGAGAAAAGACAGATTTCTGTTGTTTTTCGCTTTGAAAGTTAGGCCCAACTGGGTGGAGATGTCAAGGGCCAGTCCTATGTGCAGCGATAAGCGATTAAAAATTATCCCTGAATAAAAAACAGCAGACTTGTCGTTTGTTTTATACTTACTAGCTCATCCTGGTAGTTTGTTGTTTAGAAATAGCCACATTCTCCAAAGCTTGGCTGAGATTAAAATTCGCAGAAATTAAGAAAATAAACAACTAAGATATTACATTACTAATTCATACATACAAAGATCTATGTATGAATTTTTCTTTTATTCCTTAATATATGTATAATAAATGCAATAAGCTTTAAGTTTTCCTCGAGAGTTATTCACTTCTTTTTGTCGAAGTCATGCCTTTTTACTTAATAACCTTGAGCGACCTGCCGACATCGATAAATGCGGCCACGGCATGATCGACGTCGTCCGTAGTATGCGCTGCCGATATTTGTACACGAATACGCGCCTTGCCTTTGGGAACCACTGGATAGCTAAAGCCAATGACATAAATGCCACGCGCTGTGTGATGAAAAATTCAATAATGACAATTGAGCAGAGAGAGCAACAGAGCGGAATAACAATTATACTTACAAAGCATTTGATCAGCGAAAATTGAGGCGAGACGAGCATCGCCCAACATCACCGGGCAAATTGGATGATTTTCGCCGGCAATTATAAAGCCCGCCTTGGTCATTGCGTCGCGAAAACGTTTTGTATTGCTTTGTACGCGCTGCGATAACTGATCGGAATGCATTAGCATATCCATAACTTTAATGCCAGTCGCCACTACTGGTGGTGGCAAGGAGTTCGAGAAGAGATAAGGCCGCGACTTTTGACGCAGTAGCGTAATCAATTCTTTCGGACCAGTCGTATAACCGCCAGCAGCACCACCAAGTGCTTTGCCCAAAGTGGAATTGATAATATCAACGCGACCCAAGACATTGTGGTATTCCTCAGTACCACGTCCGGTGGCGCCAAAGAAACCCGTTGCATGGCATTCATCGATAAAGACCAACGCGTCATATTTGGCAGCGAGATCGACAATGTTGGGCAAAGGCGCGATATTGCCATCCATTGAGAAGACGCCATCGGTGACAATTAGCTTGAGACGCGCCGTTGAAGATTGCAGTTGCTTTTCGAGATCTGTGTTTGGACAAGAAAGACACAACATATTTACATATGTAAAAAGGTTTATTCAAGTAGAGTATAGAAGTTAGTTATTACCACTCATATCACGATGCTTATAGCGCTGCTTCTGCGCCTTACACAAACGTATGCCATCAATAATGGAGGCGTGATTGAGTTCATCGGAGAAGACAGCGTCGTCAGGTGTTAGGATTGCCTCGAATAGACCGGCATTTGCATCAAAGCAAGACGCATACAAAATGGCATCTTCACGTCCATGGAACTGGGCAATTTTCTTTTCCAGCTGCTTATGTATCGTTTGTGTGCCGCAAATGAAACGTACCGAGCTAAGACCGGCACCATATTTATCCAGCAGCTCTTTGCTGTAGTTTACCACTTCGGGATTGTTCTGTTAATTGTTGAAATGAAAATGGACATTATAGATAATTAAATTTTATGCGGCTGCTGCTAGGTATTGGATTTTTATGAAAGGACTAAGAAGTAGTGCCCATAACAGCTGGATCTGTATAATCTAAGTTCTTCAGTTTTAAGTAAAAGGAAATGTAAATGAATTGACTATTGAAGAAATAGCGTAAAGTGACAATGAGTACTTAGGGAAGCCCAAATTTTTCATAGAACTTTAAGAATTACACCTCTAAAGGTGTGGTCTGCCGGAGATATCAAAAATTTTATAAATCAAGAATCGCGTTCTGATCGACTTTTGCGTGTCACTGAGATGCCTTATCTTGATAGAAACGCATTCTTTGAAGGGCTTACATGGGTTTACGGGCTTCAAAAAATCGATTATTTTTATTGTCTTATTAAAGTCTACAAAACCTCTAGAGTATTGCGCTCGAGGCTAGCTAGGCTAAGTGCGCCATTTTTGCATGCGTTTTTCTCGAAACTTTGAAGTGGGCTGGCAAAATTTATTTTATTTTTTACCCGAGGAAACCCATGTAACCCCGTAATAATTTCCCACATCGATTTACCAGAGTTATTTATTGAAAACACCAGTAAAGAAGAAGTTAATAATTTTTTTTCCACAGCCACATTCATTTAAGCTCTTTTTGTATCGACATAGCTTGAAGAATAGCGAATCGAACAAACAGCTGGTATAAATCACAGAGACCAGCGTCATCAAATTGGGAGAAAAAAATATCATGGACCATACATACCGCCAAACCGAGATAATTATTTGCGCAAAAATTCAGGATGCGTTTCTGTGTGCCATCCACGGTGATCTCTGTGCTCTGTGAAGAGGTGATGATGCGCTCCATTTTATAGGTGCCCGCATCCTTGATGCCTGTAATTTGCTTGCTCAGTATATCACGGAACTGGCTCAATGCTGGACGAGCGGCGGCCGAGGCCGTGGCGTGGGCGTTGGACAAGGCGAAGAGTCGTTGACTCTGGCGTCGAACGCTGTCAGCGCCTGTAAAGTATTCGAAATGCATATTTTTTAAATTGAAAGACAAGAAACAAGTTTGTGTAAATTTCAGCATATTTTGTGCAGACGCAATGCATTTTTTTTCGCCGTGGCACTTGTGCGTCTTCGTCTACAGATGTTGTTTATTAAAATTCATTTATTCCTCGTTCTTCGTTGTTCTACAGCCATATAAATAGAACTGAAAGCGGCACGTGTAGGCATGTGCGTGAGCAAGTGTTTATTGTCTATTTGTAAATATGTGTGTATTATACTTTTTTTCATTAGGGTGGGTCGAAAATGGAGGAAAATTGATGTAGAAACCTTTTTGTACCCAGAATAGCGTATGACCAGTTTGTAACCCCTAAACGGAGTGTATATAAATAAACAGTGTGACGAGCTAAGTAGATTTAGCCATATCCTTCTGTCTTTCCATCTGTCCGTCTGTATGTTATATACGCGAACTAGCGCCTTAGTTGTTGAGATACCCATGTGAAATATTGCACACGTACTTTTCACCCCAAAAAGCTGCTCATTTGTCGGAACCGATGATATCGAACTGCCATCAAATATATCTGCTATTCCAAACTGAACTATCGGAATCAAGTACCTATATGGAAAACTTTTTCATTTGACGAGATATCTTCACCAAATTTGGCATGAGTTATTGTCCAAAGCAACGGTGCCATCTTCGAAAAAATTCAACTGATCGGACCACTGTATCATATAGCAGCCATATAAACTGACCGATCAACATCAAGAAAAAGATTTTTTCATATGCCTTTTTGCTACAAAAATGCACTTGTGAAAATTATTATAGCAACGGTGCAGTCCAAGTTAAAATTGTTATTTTTGTATTGTTATCCTATATACCATCCGATTTTATAAACTCGACTATAAACGCGTGAGCGGCGTCTAAGCCAATAAAGACCCGAATTTTTGTTAAAAAAAATGAAATTGTTAAAAAAAAAAATTCCAAAAAATATTTCCATTTTCATAATCGTAATTTGTACCAAAAAGATCTTCAATGAAAGTTCTGAGGCATTGAGATCACAGTTAATAATTTCTATTCACTATTTTTATTTTCACTTCACATCGCTAATTTATATTTTTTAAACAGTATGTTCTCTTCAGATTTGTTTTTTTATATCCACAAGTTTCACATATTTTTATCATAAACGTTCACATAACATATGCAAAGGCCACACACCTCTTAGCAACGCGTATTTTGAGAAAATCGGCATTTTCTCGCTTTGCCAATAATAATTTTGTTATTATATTATTATGTTAAATAATTTCTTTTCTCCTCAAATTTTGGTTCTTTGCTGCGCGACACACCCTCGATAGATTTCGTTTTCAAACTGAATCATTGTCAAAACGCCAATTCTATAGCGACCGGCGGCGTCGTCAATTGTTGCATATAGTGCTGGAAATAAACAGTACCTAGATATATACATATATGCATATCTATGTATGTAAGAGTATCCAAGAGTATACACAACAACAGCTGATTGCTTTATTTATACATTAAAATTTTTACCCATGTCAGCAAAAAGAAATGATAAAATCATAAATACATATATAATAAAGATATATGTATGTATATAAGCATTAAGGTGGATCAATCCCGAAAGCAAGGCGTTCCATATGATCTTTTAATCTCAAAATATACTCAATGCAGGCTGTTCGAATGAAAGAAAGACAGGCGAAAATTATTTACCAATAAAAACCAAACCTTGTGAATTTTCTGAAAAACTTAAAATTTTCGATAAGAACCAAGAGAATTTCCTGAAAATCATTATTTGTTCGGTTTATTTTTTAACAAAAAAAAATTGTTTGAGAATTTTTTTCCATGTATAAGGTGATCCATTTCGAGGCTATCTTCTTCTAAGAGAAACAAGAAACCACAGAAACTTCAAAATTTAAAGGGCATCTCTGGCAATTATTTCTTGAAGATTACATATATCTTTCATATGTTATCCGTAACATTTATCAAACCATTGCTATGCTCCATAGGAGTGTTTCCTCATCAGGAACAACGCATTATCAAACATGACACACAAAATTACATTTTTTCCTTTCCAATAAAAAATTACAAGGTTTCATCATTTTAAGACTAATAAATTGAGGAGGATTGAATGAGATGTCTTAAAACGTTGGTATAATTCAAGTTGAGGTCAGTACTCTAAGGTAAGGGGTAAGTTAAGTTAAGTTATGAGGTCGATCCAAACAGAGATCCCGCATCGACAGCCTATTACGTTGGCCAGTTGCATATATGGATATGTAATAGGTCATACCACCCTTACAACAGCGACAAAGCACTTTGAACTTATTAAAAATTTGTTGAAAGTTTCGGCTATGTCAAGATTTTACTATGTTCAAGTAACGTCCTTCTCTAATAAGCACATTCAATTACTATATATAAAGCGCATCTCATGTTTCTTCTGCCCGACTCATGCAAGCATATCAATTAATTTACAAGCAAAGTCACTTACAATTGAATGTCAGTCTTGTTTCAATGTTCTTCTGTATATTTGATAGGCATGTCTAGGAATATTAGTGGATTCGTAGTTATTCCTTGAATAAATTAATAGGAAGCCATATGATAGTAATACAAAGAGGAATGAATGGACAAATTGCTGATAATGATTGTGAGATACACAGGAATTGAAGAATGTATATGTCTAACGGAAATAAAATATTCTGAAGTAAAATATATATAATATACAACTATATAGTATACTTTATACTTCAAGTATTTCTTTATAGTAAAATATAAAATATATGCATTAGGGGTTTTCACTTTCAAACTTTTTTATTATTATTTCTTTTCGTTCTCTTAACTTATTCTAAAATATGGGAAAAATCAAAAAGGACGTCCTTAAAGTCAAAATTAAGGGTTCAAATTTTCTAAGAGTTCTTTCTACTATAAAATTGAAAACTTTCAATGTCCCCGAAGAAACAAAAACATGTTTTAGATAAAACACCCTAATATACATAAATATTTATACTCAGTAAATCACTTTTATGGTAATTTTATTAAATGGAAGGTACTCCTTTGCACCTCTAACTCTGCGCAGCTATACTTACTTTAGTACAACGTTTGTCTTTTCTGCGAAAATTTTGTTCAGCTATAAAGCACATTTTTAGTTGAATGGAAGCGATATTGAACATAATTCTCGGATTTGGATTGTTGATAAAAAGCCATTCTTGAGACATCCTATTATACTCAAAAAGTCACCTTTTAGGCACAAGATATCAGGAGAAAATGCTACAGTGAATGGGGAGCGCTTTAGAACCATAAATAATGACTTATTCAACCTTAGGTTCCAACAAGCTGCTTTCCATACAGTCAATAAAGCTGGAAACTTGGTAGAATTATGTTAAGTCGCTTGTCTACACAGTTACGCCCGGGACGGCTCTAATTACTGCAAAGAATGGTCGAAATTGTGTCTCTCGACTAGAACTTATTCTGGCAGCCATGGCGGTCACTTCATTTTTAAAACATAAAGGCAAACCCTTATCTTAAACTTTTGGCCGTAACATTAAACTTTATGCGTATTATTTCTTCTTAAAAAGCATGTATCTAAAATACACTCTTTGTATTTTAACAATAATAAATGATTTTCAGTTGTACTTTCGCAGCTCCGGAAGATCACATGAGAAAGAGTATCGTGCTATACTAACTCCTTTGAGGCACTACAACGCCGTGTCGTTAGTTATGAACAGGATTCGGTAAAATACATATGTAATATATATAAATGCGGGAACTAGTCCTTTAGTTTTTTAAATATCAATCTGAAATTTTGCACATGTCCTTTGCCTTTCAAGCAATAATAACAAAAAGAATTCGGCCTAAATCATTTGAAAATATTACTCTTAAACTACACTTGCGAGTATAATCTCAAGTGAATACGTACAATAGTCTTCGAGTACCATCGTTTTTATTTCGAAAAATTTAGTTTCGAGAAAAACGTATTTAAGTTGCACGTGCTCAATTTTAGCCAGGGGCTTCGCTAATAAAGGGGATTGCACAATAAACTTTTTTTTTAGTATTCAACTCAGTAAATAAGGTTTTTATAAAATATACTTTAAGCCAAGAAAATTAGATTTGTTGAAAATCCTCGACTGACCTAAACGTTTTTAAAATATCCATAGCAAGAAAATAGAAATACAAAAATTTTCTCAATTTTCTCAAAAATGTATCAATCACTTAGAGGTTGCATTAAATTTAGAGTACCGGTATATAGTATATAGAACAATAGCTAACATCAAATCACTTTGTATTGTAAATCTTTAAGTAAATAAAGATTATTTACGAGGGCTGCTATATATGTATATTTCTGGCCTAATAATGAAAATAGGCATATTTATCAACGAAAATGTTTTTTTTTTTTTTTTTTTCTTTTTTTTCGTTGGATTTGGCTCGTCTTGGAAGACCCACACGGTCGATTGCTGTTTTGTTTCGGTCTCATACGCATAGAGATCCATGATTCGTCACCTGTGACGATCTTATAAACGTCTTTTGAAGCACCGCAATCGTATTTTTTCAGCATTTCTTTACACCAATCCACACGAGCGATTGTCAAATTGTGCGGGATCCAACGAGAACAAACCTTTTTTACGGCCAGGTGTTCATGCAATATCGAATGTATGCTGGTGGCAGAAATGCATAGGCATGCCTCTATCTGAAGGTATGTTACATGACGGTCTTCCATTATCAGTTCACGTACGGCATCGATGTTTTCTGGCACAACGGCTGTTTTTGGACGACCTTCACGGAATTCGTCTTTGAGCGAGCGTCGGCCACGATTGAATTCGTTGTAACAGTTTTTCACAGTGCTATAGGATGGTGCTTCATAGCCATACAAAGATTTTAGCTCATCGATGCACTCTTGTCGTGATAATCCACGTCGAAAGTAGTGGAAAATGATCGCACGAAAATGTTCACGAGTTAATTCCATTTTTTGGCCGAGATGAATTTTTTAATTCCCTGTAAATAAAACAATTCACGATTAAATGACAAAACGTTCTGAATAATGTTATGCTAAAAAATGTCAAACTTTCCAATGGAAATGTCAGATTGCACCTGGCAACACTTAGTGTTGCCTAGTCCAGAAATATATATAACAACCTTTGGAATAATTACTCACAACATCCGAACCAACAGCCAATTGCGTGAAAACCATAATGAAAAACTCGATCTCTCAAATCAAGCTTTAATTCAACACATTATCACCTTCCAGCCATTAAACAAAACCGGCAATTTGTCCGCGTAGCTATTAGTAGCAAACAAAAACGTTTCATTCTATGGAACTAGTTAATCAAGTGGAAAATAAAAAGAATCGAGAATTAACTCTGCGTTGAGTGAACGATAAGGAATCGTAACGCCATTTAAATAATAACAGTCATCATTAAGGCAAACTGTAACAACCTGTCTGCATTTGCATTTAGCCGAGGCGACAAAGCATTTTACAAGCGAACACCTATAGCGGTGCATACGAACAAAAGTTGTTTGATGCTGTGATGACAGGTTTCTTGCGTCGGCGCGCGCTGTAGAACTGGGAGTGGGCGTCTGGCGGCAACTGCGCCTGAATGCACTCGAATAAATGCGGTTTATTACCGTTAAAAAAGGTGTCAAGCAAATTCTTAAACAACTTTGTGTAATACGCTAGAGACTAGTATAAAGTGAATTATGCTGAAAGCAATTTGAATTTATGTTGTTTTTTAATTAAAGTCTTTTGAATTGCTATTTTCTTTTATGGCTACCTTAAAACTTCGTAATTATTTTTGTTTTAGTGAGAAAAATATAGTTTTGTTTTCTCTAAATATCGAAGGCTTGAGGCATTGAAGGTTTTGTCTTAATCTTTATTGTACACTTATATTATACTTTGATTTTTTGAAAAATCTCAGAACTGGTTCGAAAACTTGAAATTCGTGTCGTATTTTTTAAAAGAAATGACACTTGATGTGAGGATCATATTATCTTTCTGTAGTTGTAACGGAAGTTAATTCTTACGAGTTTAATGCCAAAGTATCCAGAACGAAGTTGAGCGAGTGTCACTCGAGCTGAAAGAGGCAACTCAAGTTTTTCTTCTGTAAAGTTGGTGTTCGAACTCTAAGGACGCTATTCACTGAGATGAAGTTAAGGAAGGAGATAATAGTTTCGTGCGTTGTCTGGTTGGTAATATGTTCTATGTCGTCCACGTAATGTAAAAATGTTCTCTTGGATGTCCTGTGATGATCTCTGGTCGGTAATATGTTCTACGTCGTCGACGTAATGTAAGAATGTTCTCTTGGATGTTCTGTGATGATCTTTGGCTGGGATAAGAAGAACTCGAAGAATTTGGAGATTGCTCGTCATTTTAGTAACCGTAAATTTTGATCCTTCCACTAATGGTATTATCTATCTTGGGTTCGTCTTTTATCTTTTTGTAACCAATTTTTGAAACTTTTGGGGTAAACAGCTCCCTGGCTTATGAAGATTCCAGCTGACGACCAAATTTTTAAAAGCTTCAACTACGAACGCCGAACAAGCTTGAAGTTTGTGCAGTACTCGTATAATTGGAAATGAAATTGGAAGTGAAATATCTGTCAGGAGGATTCATAAGCCACTAATAGTAAAGAGGCTTAAAAAGAGCGTGGCTCAGCAATGTTTACTATTTCGGTAATTCGGACATTTTCAAATGTTTGAATGGTCCAGGTTTTCCTTAAAGCCCATCCTTGACGGATGATCCAAGTAGAGGTACTTTTTTCAATAGCCTCTGACAGATCATGCGTGAGTCGTGTCAAGTTATCGTATTGGTTTTGTTCAGTATTGTTTGCCGTTTCGTCATGGAAGGACTTACACCTGAACGTTTACAGATCTTCCAACTTCATAATGGAAATTCCTGTTCTGTAAAGAATGTGTATCGCAAGCTTCGCTCAACTTATGGTCAACATAATCGGCGTACCGAGCGTACAATTCGCAACACCATCACCCATATCGACACCCAACTTTCATTATTGGATAATATTCGATCGAAAAGATTACGTTCAGCACGCAGTGAAGAAATTATAGCAGCCGTAGCTGAGAGTGTACACGAATACTATGGAAAATACAGTTTGTGCAAGAACTGAAATCGCTCGACCTTCCCAAGCGACATCGCCTCGCTCTATGGGCTCTTGCCGATTGTGTGAGGCACATTTCTGGTTGAATGGGTATGTAGACAAGCAAAATTACCGCATTTGGAACGAAGACAGAGCTGAAGAGATTCAAAAGCTGTTATTTCATCCTGAAAAAAACAACGGTTGTTGAGATTTGTAGGCTAGTGGAATTATCGGTCCATATTTATTCAAAAAATTATGCCGGAGAGATCGTAACCGTTAATGGCGACCGTTATCGCGCCATGATGACTGACTATTAGATGACCGAAATTTGAGCTCGTGATCTCGGCGACATTTGGTTTCAACAAGACGGAGCCACTTCCTACACATCGCATCAATCAATGGATTTTTTGAGAGAACAGTTCGGTGACCACAAAATTTCACATTTTGGACCGGTCGATTGGTCACCAAGACCGTGTGATATCACACTGTTTGACTTTCCTGTTGGGATAAAAGTCTATACGAAAAATCCCGCTTCGATTCAGACCTTGGAGCAAAACATCACGCATGTCATTGGCCAGTTACCGAAGGATAGACCAACTGAAACGTATATGCAACAGTTGTTCCAAGTCTACCAACCAGTAACCCTTCGCTGAAGTTGGGAAGGGATTCATGTCCCATTGACTTTTAACGAGCGAGATATGAATAACTTTGCAGAACACTCTGAAATTTTACTCTTTAAATTTTATGTAAATATGTATGTACGAATATATTAGTTGGTATTCATTGGCCAAGGCCAATAAATCAGGAAGTAAGGCAAAATTATTTTAATATGCGAATATCCAATTAGAAGTCATTTAGTAAAACATTACAAGTGTTGCTACACCTTTTTTATTGCTTTGCACTGTTTTTATGTGCAAATTTAAATATTAATTGTTGTTCAGGTCGTTTGATTGGCGGTGCGTGGCCTGCAGGCGTACTTGGTCCGTGGGCGTTGCTGTCGAGCAGGGAACATGTGTACCCAGTGGAAATTAGCACTATTTCTGTTCACATACACATACATATAAATATATTTATATGAATTATATTATTTTTTATTTTGAAATGCAGCAACATTGAATAGCTGCCTGCCTTGAAATGTGACAAATAGATTTATGGACGTGTAGAACTGTGAAATAATTCGAATTAGAGTTGTAATTGTCAGTGAATTAATTAAAAGCTGCGTATTACGAGCATTAATGTCAGCTTAAATTGAATTGAAGTTCATTGCAAAAATATAAATTGTAATAGTATACAGTGTGGTGTAAAATAATAGGAACAGTAGATAATATAGGGCATCAATAAAATTTCGTTAGTAAAGTTTTTCTTTGGCATCACAAAGTGATGCTTCGCAAGGCTGTTCCGTAAAGCTTTGTGATCTAAAAAGTGTTGTAATTTATTGGGTGCTAAGTATTCGGATGACCTTGAGCAGATTATCGACACTCTACCTTTTTATTTATATTGAAAAAAGGTCTAAAGTTAAAATTCTGACGAGGAAGGTCAAACTCACAAATAAGAAGGATTACAATTAAGTTTCGGTCGAAATTGGCTCCATTTAAATATTACTTTAAAAGTTTTGCTTGTTTCTATATCTCTTCAAAGTATTCTTGATTCTAATTTATATTAGGCTCTATCGGTGATCCAGACGTCGCAGGTGGACTATATATGCAGACCTTTGTGAGGCCATTTCAAACTGATCTTCCAAATTTGCGACAATCAAGAAAAAACTGTTGAGATGTATTTACCTCGCGGCCAAAAAGATTCTCAAGCTTTAAACATGGGCGGCCTTTAGATTAAAGCTTATTAGAACCCTAACAACAAAAAGCTAGCCTTACTGAGGGCAAAGAGTGAACTGGATCTCTTACCTTAAAACCCAGTGCTGGTCAAGCTCCCACGAAACTCAGCTATACAGTAGTAGAACATATGAGAAGAGGAGAGCACCGACCGGCCCCATTTTACTGATAGCGGGGCTAGGGTGCCTTTCCCTGCTAGTTCGTCAGCTTTACAGTTACCTGCGATGCCGCTGTGGTCCGGCAACCATACTAGTCTTATCACAAATCGAATCGATGCCATTGATAACGGTGTTAGGCATTTCTTAACCAGCCTTGAGCATGCGGTTAGTGAGCTCAAGGCTAGCATCGCCTTCCTGCTATAAGAACGATTAGTCACTTTTTTGAAGGATGCTGCATTACAGAGCAATAAATCTATCGCTACTTTAATGACAGCAATCTCTGCTTGAAAAATACTGCAATAACCTGGAAGTTTGAAGATGAAGCTGAAAGATAGTTTTTGACAACCTCCCTGCAAGCTTTGACGTGACTGTGAAGAAACTCACTGTTCCTCTACTCCTCCTATTTACTATGTCTAGGCCCCATAGAACATAATATTGTCGTAGAGCCAGAGGACTACTGTCAGTGAGAGGCAACACGCACGCACCCTCACCATTCTGTATACCACTACAATTCAAAGCCATTTACGTCAAGTCTCATAGCTTTTTACAGTAAAGTAAATTAGATTTGATAAGTTTGTACATATTATATTATTTTCCGTTTGGTAAATGGCATCTATCTGGAATCTGCCCATTGTTTTGGTTATTTAATACCAGATGTCATATTTATAGAGAGATACCCTGACTTTGCCCATCTCAACGGATCTCTAATTACCATATATGTATGTATGTTTCATTGCCATTATGTTTTGAAAATATTTTCGGGCAAGTAATCAACGCGGCTGGCTTGAGCAAATTCCAGCCAAGAGGCCCAATTTGCGAAATGCAAAAATTTTGTTTATTACTCAAAAGTGAGCTTCATCGATGAACAAAACTTTTTTGTGACCATTCACTAAACGTGCGACAGGCTTGATGGTCGTTTATCTTCAATTGTTGTACAAGTTGGATTTTGTAAGCCCGCAAACTAAGATCCTTACGCAAAATCTTCCATAAGCTTGATGGGCATAGCTTTGATTGTTGCGATACTCTGATCCACAGTATCAAAGCGTCTTCGGTGCGCACTGTACGGCATCTCTGAGGACTTGCATTATCTACTAGGGTAAACGTGCGAAACCGATGCATGGTTGCTCGGATTGCCGAATTTACTAGGCGATAAGTCAACTGAATGTTGAATGCAAGGCGCAATGTGTCGTGTTAACCGATTCATTATATTCTTAATAAATTTGCGCGATTATAAATCATGTAACAGATGACTAAAGGACTAGCTCCTAATTAGCTTTATTCAAATTTATCATTGAAGATGAAAATACCGGTAACGTTTCCTGATTATCTTAGTAAATTATCGCTTACTGTATTAAGTGGCTGTTCGTTAGTGCCTTAGAGCTTCTTGCTCTTTCTCGTGGAGTATATTTCCTGAGTTTATGCAACACACTCATAGTACCTAAAGCCTTTTGGGTCAAGTTAAAGGCGCCTGGGCCAATAATAGTCCAAAGGTACTCGCATAAATGTGAATTTTTGGATTATGAATTATTTTACTTTTTTATTACTCATAATATTCAAAAAAAAAAATTCAAATACCAATTTCTACGAATTGAAGTGAAATTTAGTTTTACAGTTAAATTGGCAAACAACAAAAAATTTCAAAATTTTGTCTTTTGTCGCGCAATTCGGTGTATTAAAACCACAATTCACGTTCAATGTCCAAACATAATTGAAGGAGCAAGTGGTCACGGCACCATCCAAACATTCCCTTACCCCCTTCACCATTGCTGAGCAACAATTTCATTGCGAAGCTACTCGTACACACAAATTGATTTTATCTCTTTCAATTTTATCTACTGACTAGCAATTATTTCTTTTTAATTATTTTGATTAAACTCTCCGTTTCTCTTGTTTCTTGTTGCCTCTGCAATTTCTTTAATTGCTGTGTCCATATTGAGCGAAATCGAAAGAAATCATGTAATGGCAAAATAAACTTGGCTACTTTATGACGCACCTAAGCTACTTACTCCTCTTCTGGCTGACGTTTACGGTTGTTACGCTCCCAGTGTTGCTTTTGATATTGCCATGGCGTTTGCAGTGACATCCACGCGGAATGGATGATAAGAAAAGTGAAGATACTGCACGCTTTGAGGAAGTTTGATGAGGCGGGCTTGCGTTCGTTGTCTGGCAGCTTCACTAGCGGACTAGCTGCTAGACTAAAAGTGCTCAGCTAGTAATTGTATGTACATACATATGTATGTATAAGCGCCTAAGTGACTGACTTCTAACTGACGACAATGACAGCGACCGCCAGCACGTCCAATCTGCAGTTCAGTTAGCCCACATGCTGCGCACGCATGCGTACTCCGGCGGGAAAACAGGATCGTCAGTCATTGTTGGTGTTGTTGTTGTCCAACATACGAGTGAAGTGCATTCGTTCAAATGCCAAGGCGTATTTCTGAGTTAATTAGTGGAAATAGAAAAATGTTTTCGGTGTGAGCTCGACACTAGGTAGGTGCTTAGTATTTGTAGATAAGAAAGCATAGATCTATGTATGTATTTTGAGAAAAAGACGTACTATAAGTATGTGCAAGTAGTACTAAAAGCAATGTGTCTACGGGATAAATTCGTTCTGGTAACGCGCTATAGAAAGCAAAGCTAACTGGAATATAAATGCAATATAATATTTTTTATAAAGCAATGCCTCAAAGCTTCGTTCTTTGCCAAAATTATTTTTCTTCTAGCATTTTGCGTTGCCTAAATTTTCTAAATTTTAACAGGACCTGGCGAGTATCGGTCTTCTTTTAAGAATGCATTTGAGAAATCGATTGTAGTTGGGTCCAATGATGAGAAGGTAATTGAGCCACGAATCTTGAGATGATTTAAAGCTGGTCTGATACCCTTGGATATTATCTCTCGGTGATTATCGGTCAAAAGTACCTAGGGCTATCGGTTGCTATTTATGGAGAAAAGCCGATGGCGACTGAGGTCTAAAGTAGTTAGGGTGAGCAGCAGTTACAGGATATGGGACTCTTTGTTCTTGTGAGACACTTTTTAACTGAATATTTTAGGCTCAAGTTACCATTTCGGGAATTATTTCAACGCCGGACAGTCAAACTCCCACGAAGCCCAGCTATATAACATAAGAAGACACGGGAGCACTGACTCGCTCCCATTAAACTGATAGCGGTTCTTAGGTGCCTTTCCTTGCTAGCTCATCAGCTTTAAAATTTTTTGCAATACCAGCCTTATCGCAAAGAGACTCGATGCTATTGATAGCGAGGTTACGCATTTCTTAACCAACCCTAAACGCGGTGTTAATGATTTTAAGGCTGGTATCGTCGCTCTGCTATCAGAATGCTATGGGTACAACCTCGGCCTGGAAAACACTGCAATAGTCAAGAAAAGTTGAAAGAGAGCTCCTGGCAGTAAACCCGTCCACAATCCTTCCCAACAAGCTTTGACCCATCCGTAAAGAAAAAGGGTTTCTTCCCCCCTACAAGTCCCTCGCTTGTATGTGAACAGGGAAGGAGCCACCAGCGTTCGGCTTGGCGACCCCAAGTTCAAGTGATCTGGTATAAAGTCAAAGTGTGTGACGGTTTTCGTGTGTGAAATATGGCTTACGTACCATGGTTGGAGTGGACCTTAGTGCACCACACATGCTGATGAGTGTCGCCTGGGATCTTGTATCTTCTAGTAAATAAAACAATCTCGGTTTTATTTCAGTTGATGTCGAGACTACTTCCGACTGCCCAATTTGTTACGACGTTGTCTCATTCCGTTTCAATCACTCTGTCGCACAGAAGACTGAAAATGAGGTGTTTGAAGTTCGATTCAACCCCAATACCACGCAGAGCAGTTGCGACTGCTTCCGGCAAGACCTTATTGAAAGCTCCCTCAATATCAAGCTTTTCCATGAAGTCCTCTTTGCCTTTCTTAACTCGGACTTGTATATTGCAAGTGCTGTTTTATACATACAACGCCCAATCGTCAGTTGACCCACTTCTACGGACTTTGTTAAATAAATTTCTGCAGAACACTCTGATTTCCGAAAGTTCTCTAGTCCACGAGTGAGGTTTCGATCTGTCTTTCGTATTTTCAGTGAGAAGGAGCTCTCCAGCGCAGGTTTACACGCCGAGTTGAAGACTTTGACCCACTCGTCCACCGTTTCGGTGGTGACCAGCTTTAGGTTTAAATTCATGTTTAGATCAGGGATCAGTAAAGGTCATATGAAGCATTCTCGACGAAACATTCTGTTTGATCACACACTTAGCCACCACTAAGAGCTCGCTATGGGCAAAATGTATGTAAATAGCTGGGAAGAATGCTTCCTCAAATCTTAAGCCGGTAGGCATCATTTCAACTCTTTCACCTTTTTCGCACTGTAAATTGTATTATTTTGAACTAATGTTGCATTAAAGATCTGCGTTGATATTGCAATACCGTTTTAAGCGTGGCTTCTCTTCAACCAGAGGTGTTTAACGCCAGTGGCATTTAACATATGCATTTAACAACAACATATGTATGTACATTTTGCAACAAAGTGCATTGCCCTTAGCACAACTCGCCAATCCTTTTTATTCTCCTCAAATCCTCCTCCACGCATACACACACTCCATTTTATATATAATGATCGGCGTTTAGGCGCGTAAATGAGTACAACTTGTTGACATTTCGTTTATTTGTATTGTTTTTTTGCCTCGGATTTCTCATTACAGGGCAATTATTTTGCTATTTCAAGAATTTCTAGATATTCGGTTTGCATTGTGAGACGTTAAATGGCAAATGGCTGTCACAAGTACACACATACTTACATGCATACTTACATGTGTATATGTATGTATCTATGCATCGGCGGTGCCAGACCTTAGTCAACACTTAGTGCGTTTATACTCACTTACAATCTTATATGGCAGACGTAATGTCATGTTACTGTCATGCCGTCGAGAGAAGATGATAAATGGTTGCTGCGGGCTCGTGTGTATTTATAATATAGCGTTGAATAGTTTTCGATATTGCCGTTATTTAAGAGAAACCGATTTGAGAAAATTCGGTTTGGAAATTTCAAACAAATTTTGTTATATTAAATAGTATAATATGTTTAAAATATTCTCCTAAAATTTCAAATTAGTTCGAGCAAAATTGTTAAAGTTAGTCCTTTTGGAAGTTCCGCCCGTCAAAATATGTGAGTGCAGCGCAGAGTGAGACAACACCGGCATTAAATACAAGGAGTCATTGTAGAGCTCTGAAATTTTGCACAGGTTATTTTTGAGACAATTCCAGTTAAAAAAAAAAAATTAAGGAAATTCGCCCACTTTTACGCCCACCTGCAACACAGTCGAAATTTGTAAAATGCCGTATTGTCCGTAATACTTTAGGTATAACTTTCAATTTTGGTATACTTGAATGTTATATAGTTACAAAAATTATTTGAAATGAAAATTGAACTTTGGCCCACTTTTAACCCCATCATCCATACTACCTCAACATAAAAAGTGCCATATTTTCTAAAATATATTAAATACAACCTTCAAATTCTATATTACTGTAATTTATATCATTTAAAATGTTTCATGCAAAAATTACAATAACACGCCCACTAATACGCCCACCTCCCATTGAAATGCAATAAAAAAAAAACAATATATTTTTTTTTCATTCAATCAACAATTTTTTAACATCATCATGGTATTCTAATTTTTTCAATTTGTTTCTCATTCTAAATGAATTAATATAAGGATCTGATGATATTTGCAAATAGTGCATTACATCTTCATTCGTAGAAATACGTGAATTTTTACGAGAATGGAATAGCCTACAGTTTCTATACTCCTTATTCATTGCTTCTTGCTCTTCTTAGGATAACATTCCTGTATAAAAAAAAAACAAGTTAATATTAAATAAAGTTTAAAAAAAATACTTTCAAAAATAAAAATTGCAAACAAATCTATTGGCAATATAGCCTCAGATACCATTTTGCTGCTGTGAATGAGAACTTTATGCACAGTGATGAGCATGTAGTACCAGCTATAAAGCTCTACATATAATTTTGCAGTGTCCATGCAATATGTATGGAATTTACCAACATCTATATTTTTACTACTATTTATAGTATTTAATATAATTTTAAAGCGGTGAGACTTACTACATTTAGAAAAAACCAACAACAATCAAAACCAAAATTATGCTCACTATATTAGGCTGCTTATGAGCTTTGGACAACTAAAATAATTATAATGCAAGAGACTATTTTCTATTTTCCTGCCAGGCGACAAGCGGCACTACAATATAACAATTAAACTAACCACATTAGAAAGTGATCATAACACAACTTAGATAAGAACAATATCTTGCACTATCAATTTAAATTAAAAATTATGCAACTATCTAACCCAAAGTCAATGATCTTCAACAAAATTATCTATCAAATTAATAACGTAAATAAAATTTTTGTAAACAAGAATATTTTTATTAAAACATAAACTATCTTTAAAGCATAATTCAGAATAACTAACAAAAAACAAATGTAATTTATTACTATTCTCTTGCACAATAAGTGAATAGTAAACAATTAAAAAAAAATAAAAGTAAAAAGTTGTAAACATGCTATTGCATGCTAACATACGTATAGCGACAGAATGTGCGCGTTACGTACTTTTTGTAGTTTTTTGTACGTTTAATGTGCTTTTGCAAACTTTTGCTATATGTCCTCTACTTTAAATTAAAGCTGAGAAAGCTTGATCTAGGGCGAGGGGCTGCTCTATATTTCCTAGGCCATTGAAAATGCAAAATGTTCAATTTTTGCACCGCAATTCTGTTGTTAAGAAAAAAAAAATTGTGTTTTTTTTAAATTTATTTTTTCATTTACTCATTCTACAATAACTAAATTAATTAAAAAAATACTTTAAAGTTACATTTATTATGTATTTTTTTTTTTTTTTGATTATTACATATTGAACTAACATATTTCAAGCGCGTTTGCATACCTCAACTTTCACTTGCTCTAGACCAAAAAGTAATGAAGTTATGAGGCTGAAATTTCAGGGAATTGTTACTCATATATCTGTTAATATACTGTGAAAATTTCATCCAAATTGGACGACACGTCAATAACCATTTTTTTGCCGCGGTTACTATTGGGCTGTCTCATTGTGCAGCGCCTCGAGTTTAAAAGCGTTTCTCTAAAAACTAATTTTTGAGGGGTTTTATTTTACTTTATGTTTAAAATATTTTCCAAAAGTTTTAAGGCAATCGCAATAAAAGTGTAGGAGATAGAACCTTTTGGCAAGCGGCCCGTCAGTCGAAAGATCCTTTTATCGTTTTTTCTCGAAATTGATTTCAAAGTCGGAGGTCACGATTTCTGAAAAACAAGTGGAGCGTTCTTACGGAAATGTTTCGAAATTGTTTTAAACAGGATGACAACTGATTTTTTCAAGGCAATTTGTGTTTCCTTTCATTGGGGGTGTTTTTTTTACGTGGCGGGTCCCAAACCCAGCGCACAACCCTAAGTAGGGAATATTTCACCTTCTCACTTTAGCTCGCCTCCCAACGGATGTTCTTAGTCTACCCAGAGGATACTTGGTCAAAGATCGGAAGTCGTGAGCTGCTTGAGTGATATGTAAAAGAATCGTTTCTGGCCACTCCCAAGTGAATGGCGATCAGAGAACTTTCCTCACTTGCGTGGACCTCTACACATGACTCCATCCTTGAAGAAACGACTGGCGCGCTGTTGTTGACTCGGCTATAATCGCGTAAGCGGTGTCTACGCCAGTAAAGAATAAGAAGAATTTGTGGTAAACATTAAACCTAAAATCATATTAGTGGTACTCATTTAATGTCGCAAACTTGTGCAACTTCGCAAAATGGCGATATCGAAAAACAGCTGTTCATTTTTACATGCAATTTATTTTGCCATAAAGTTCGTTCTAAAATATAACTAAATTTAAATTTAATATTTAAATAAATAGTTAGGGAAACAAGTAAGAAAGGAATAAGTTGCTGTGCAACCGAAGATTTTATACTCTTGAAACTTGCTTGAAGCAGAGACAGGGAAATACCTTATAGTCCAGTCATTATAGTAAGTTCACCTCGGAATTCGATATACCCATTAGGGTATACCTACCATATGTAGGTTTTGAGACAACTTTAGGGTTTCCATATACAAGTATTTACGGACATATAAATGGGTATATCGAATTCCGAGATTCTTACCTAATTTAAGCTTAAATGACTGGACTATTAAGCTATAAAATGTCAATCAGAGGATCGAACATATACTCTATATAACTTACAGACTAACCGACAAATTCGGCATAAGATTTGTTAGACAATCGAAATTCATTATGTATAGTATTTGGTAGTTGGCGTAGCATCGACCCGATTAACCATTATCATGCCACATACTAAAAAAATGTTTGCTGTGTTTCATTAAGGTACCTCATATACAGCCACCAATCATTTGGAGCAAAGTCAGCTGGATGTTCGATAACCCTGTTGTTAGTTATATGGCGACTAGGTCACATTTCGCCCAATTGTATCTATTTTAAGCACAAAGATACGACGGCTGCTATATATATTTCTGGCCTAATAATGAAAATAGGCATATTTATCAACGAAAATGGTTTTTTTTCTTTTTTTTCGTTTGGAAGAACCACACGGTCGATTGCTGTTTTGTTTCGGTCTCATACGCATAGATCCATGATTCGTCACCAGTCCCCATCGACGATCTTATAAACGTCTTTTAAAGCACAGCGATCGTATTTTTTCAGCATTTCTTAACACCAATCCACACGAGCCTTTTTTTTTAACGATTGTCAAATTGTGCGAGATCCAATGAGAACAAACCTTTTTTACGACCAGATGTTCATGCAGTATCGAATGTATGCTGGTGGGAGAAATGCATAGACATGCCTCTATCTGGAGGTATGTTACATGACGGTCTTGCATTATCAGTTCACATACGGCATCGATGTTTTCTGGCCCAACAGCTGTTTTTGGACGACCTTCACGGTATTCGTCTTTGAGCGAGCGTCGACCACGATTGAATTCGTTATACCAGTTTTTCACAGTGCTATAGGATGGTGCTTCATAGCCATACAAAGATTTTAGTTCATCGATGCACTCTTGTCGTGATAATCCACGTCGAAAGTTGTGAAAAATGATCGCACGAAAATGTTCACGAGTAAATTCCATTTTTTGGCCGAGATGAATTTTTTAATTCCCTGTAAATAAAACAATTCAGATTAAATGACAAAACCTTCTGAGTGATGTTATGCTAAAAAATGTCAAACTTTCCAATGGAAATGTCAGATTGCACCTGGCAACACTTAGTGTTGAATAGTCCAGAAATATATATAGTAACCTATGTATGAGTAAAATATGTTTTGTAATTTTCATTGAGATAACTCACATATTGGCCGATATATGCGGTGTAAAGTCACGCGGATGGTCAAAAATCGGTATAAAAGTTATATAGGGGCTTAGAGAAGAATTGACCTGATTCAATCCATTTCTGTTACACAGAATAATTATTGTCAGGAAAGGATTCTCTTTGAATTTCAATTGTATATTAGGTACATTGACCGACATTTCCGTCAAAGTCAACAATAGATACTGGAGTCCACATATTTGGTATGTACATATGTTTGTAGAGGCTTGAACAGTTTTCGTTGGATTTGTACAATTTTTCCCTTAATTTTGTGCGTCGTTATGACACTTTATAAGTTTTAGGTTAAGGGCGGTTTGTACAGTACTCCGATTACGCCCATCTACGACCTCGTATTATTTTTTGTACTAAGAAACCCGCATAACAAGTTTCATCAATACAAGGTGAGTTCCAAAGTAAACAGGACTTTTTGAATCCAGCGCCATCTATATGTAGAATCTGCTATCTTTATCGATTGTCCAGTGAGAATTTCCTGAAATTTCATGGATTGGAAGTGAAGTTATTGCGTTATTGCTCAGAATCCAATATTCGAAGGACGATTATTTGACCGGAAATCACATTTTAACCATTAACCACTCCCCATATTCACCTGATATGGCACTGTGCGACTTCTTCTTTTTCGGAAAAGGTCATTCAAAAGGCTTGCACCGGCATACTGGCGGCCATACCGGCCAACGAGCTAAAACACTCGTTCAATATGCTTTAGGACCGTGCAAAAAGCTGTATTGAAGCAAGAGAGACTCTTTTGATGTAAATTGATTTTGCCGAAAAAACCATTTGTTCTGTTTGTTTTTTAAAGTCCTATTTACTTTGGAACGCTCCTTGTATATCTCATTTTTTACTCAAGTTACAACTTGCACGGGCAGACAGACAGACAGTCAACCGAATTTCAACTTTTCTCGACGCCTGATCATTTATATATATGTATATGTGTATATAAATGAAGAACAGCTGATGCTTATTGCAATATTGCCAAGAAGCGCTCATCTAGCCATTGCCACTATTATTAAATCTCACATTTACCAAAAATTTATTTTTTGTTAATCCTTCGATTAATCATAGCCTATATTTACATCTTACACCTCCACCTATGTATTTTTCCTATACGGAATTTAGCAAACCACTTAGACTTGTCAATTATTGTATATAGTTAACATCTATTTTTTCCCTAAAATATAATATTAGCGTCACGCTGCATTATGGCAGAATTATAAATCATTGCCTAATTGTGTGTTGTAAATTAATTTTGTACGATAATATATTCGTAAGCCCATAATTTTAGTATATGTTTTATATGCCTATTTTATTACTTTACTTTATCACTTTACTTTATCTCACTTTGCTGAATAACATGAGCATGAATACTAGAGAATTTCCTGCTCAACATTTGTAACAAATGAATATAGTATGTATGTATGTATGTACGCAAATGCATTTACTGACAGCCAGGTAAATAATTTTTGAAAACAAAAAAAATTATAGTAGGATGAAACTCATGGGAAACGAAAGTGAAAAATAAGTTATAAACGATTAGAATAACACGAAAAGAAGGGGTGTGCCTGAATATATACTTGTGACCTGGTCTACGAAAAGGGGGCTTTGGTGTCAAAAAATCAATTTTTTTATTATTTTCTTTCAATTTTTTTTTAAGCCCTTTTTCGTAGACCAGGTCACACTTGTTTATTTGAAAATGGGCTCAAATTAAAAAAGAAATCCGTTCCAATCTGAACGAAAGGCCCCGGCGAGATTCGAACTCACGATCTCCTGTTTACTAGACAGGCGCTTTAACCAACTAAGCCACGGCGCCACATGTTTCATCGTGTGGCAAAGCTGTTACTCATAGTTGTTGCTCTATTCGGTGATAACAGCTAATTTTAGCATGCTGCTGTTAACGGCATGCCAATAACAGCGAGAGTAACAGTAAGGTGTGTGAGTACAAACTGCAAAAGCGTACAGTTGCAGCCTGAAAGTATGCTGTATATTTGAGAACAGTTTGAACTCGTTGTTGCTCTGCAGCACTGGAAGGGCAATTGGCCATGCGGTAAGTGCTTACCCCGCTATTAAAACAAAATAGAAATTGAATTTAACTGTTGTATTTGTTATTAGTTTTTATACATATGTACATATATTAAGAGATTTCTCCTCCATAATTACACTTAGCATGACTACTTTTTTTACCCTTACTTGGGGCTTTATGTAAGTACTCTTTTTGCCGATCCTAATATGGAGTTACCAGTTACCGGGTAAATGAGGTGGTAGCGATTGACCCTATTTGCGGGCGTTTCATACAAAAATGGAAATGAAGAAACGCATTGCTAAGGCGTAGAAAAGTAAGCAGGGGTGGTATCCTGGTAAGCACTTATTTCAACAGCTTGGAACTAGTGCCCAGTACCGTAGGATTGGTACGATAAAATTGAAATACTCCTAACTCGTTCAATGTTTCATATTATTTGGTTTTTCAACTGTAACATTTATAATTTTAAAAGAGTATTTATAATTTTGAGTAAAAAATGTTTTTGTAATTTCTTAAGATAAGCATACTTTATTTATTATTAGAGGACCCGTCCACGCTATACTGTGGGTGACAAATAGATACACTGCACTACTACTACCATCTATATTATTTCTATATATCCTACAGTGGACTGCACATGATGAACCGGTCTTCAAGCGGGGAAAAACTAAAAAGTTGGCTGGTTTGGTTATGACATCAGTCTTTTGAACCGCACATTGTATAATATTCATCCACTGATTACTGAGCCAATTATAATCCATTGTACTATTTGGTTGTAGTTTTATTCTAATATTCCAAATATTTAGCAATTGTATTATTTTTGAGGAAGGATCAGTTTGAAATAGTACGCATATACTCCATCGTTTGCGTTTATTTATTTCTCGCTAGAAAGCTCCGATAATAAACGCATCCGACCGCTGCTAAATTCAAAGTGCTATAGGGAAAACCGCGGCCTCCGAAGCGCTATTTATAAGCACGCTCCCCCGGCCGGCCGGTACCCGCCGCAAATGCTGCTCTTGTAATTTTAAATCTGTAATATCGTCGAAAAAATTTATTTAAATCAGATGCTGTAAAGGGTAATATAGAACTTTATTGAATCAACAATGTATTTAAGGTATTTAATTTGATCAGGATTTATACTGTATTGGTTAAAATCGCTTAGCCATTATTTATGTTATTGTGGGATATCCATAAGAGGTATACAATCGCGAAGTTTTCTGTAGACAACAGGCTGAACCTTACGCCTGCGTTTGCAACGTACGCGGAAAAAATTTAACTATGTATGTATTTACATCACATTAGAAAACTCAAAAATAACAGTATTTCTCCACTATTTAATGGATGTTTTATACATATAAATCTTCCTTTTCAAACAATCTATCTACTAAAAAACTTCATAAAAATCGGTTGCGTAGTTTTAAAGATTTAAGCACACAAAGGGACATGGGGATAAAAAAATCGACTTTCTTTTATACTATGTATTGATACTCCTGCAATCTCACAAAAAGTTGAAGCATTCGTGGTAACTATTGTCTCAACAGCTTCCTTATATCCAATATTACGGGCAGGGTATCACCCACGCCATCTTCTTAAATGTACCATTTCGGCTATTTCACATATTTTGTCGACTTGCCACTTGTCACTTCATTTGAAGCTCGGTCTCAAAGGAATAGCGTTTTCGTATACAGCGTTCAAGTGTTCTTTGGTTTCTCTGTGTGGTGAAAACAAAACCATATTTCCGTTAGGCTGAAATTTCGATAGTATCCGTCTAGGAGGATCCTATTATGTGCAAAAAACGGTAAGACTTTATAATTTTGAAATTCGTAATTTGTTCTTCAAAATCTATGACGTCCCCCTCAAAGTAATCCCATTTATGCCAACACTTTTTCCAATCCCAGAAACAAGTCAATTTTCGGAATAGCCTTCAATCCGATTTCAGTAGCTATTTACGTTTAATGTCTTCAATTGACTTAAAACAGTTTCCCCGGAACGGTTGTTTTGAATTTGCTGAATAGCCAGAAGTCACATGGAGCTAAATCAGGGGTTGCGGCACGATATGGGTTGAAAATTTGGCGAAAAACTCACGAAGATTCAATGCAGGATGCAACAGTGCATTATCGTGGTGCAGAAATTCAGAGTTGTCCGTAATTATGGCCTCTTTTTACGAATAACTAACGTCGCCTAACATTTAATGAGTATTATTTTTTATCACCGCGATATCGAAGAAAACTGCCAACATAACTTGATTTTTGATCAGCTTTGACGTGGGTTTTCGGCTTCGGCTAAGCTTAGCTACGATATTCGGCCATTTGATCGTCTGTTTCCTTACTCATCGCAAGTAATTATACGTTTCATGACATCCGGGTAGTGCTTCACTTTTCAAATGGTTTCAAAATGGTTTTCACTGATCTTCTGATATTACAACGGTGTCAGTAAGATCTCTGACTGTTAATCGTCGATTGTCAAGTGCCAATTCCTTTTTTTTATTGACGTGTTGATCATCAGTTGATGTTAATGGCCGTCTTTGACGTGGTTCGCTGTCTACGCGTTCTCGAACCTCTTAAAATAATTTGTATAAATCAAATAGCATTTGCTCGCGACAAACAAGTATCACTGAACACCAGAAATTTGGTTCCGCACACAAAATTTAATGGAACTTCCGAACGCCCTTGTATGAAAGTACTAAGTGACTGGATTCCACAGATATAGTAATTATGATAAGAAATTATGTAATGAAACATACGTATATATTTACGTAATTTTCAATAAAAAAGTTTAGATAATCAGAGATTAAAATCAATTAAAAAGTGATTTGAGCTCATTAGTTACAGATTATTATTGTGTCGATAAAACCCTCTTCTCGTTGGCCCAATTATAAACAATTCTGCTATGTAAACTCGCATTTGAGTTTCCAATTAAATTCTTTGGTAATCGAAGCCGGATTGAATCAATGTTAGTCTTGCCAAATGTTTCGATTGTGTAGAAGCTTGACGTTCGTTTTGATCGCTTGCGTGCAATTGCAAGTCGTGCAAAATGTAGGTTTTCACTTTTTTTATGTCACCTTTATTCAAAGTTTGGACATTAAATATTTGTTCTTAAATCGCTTAAGGAAAAAATCGTGAAATTACTTGGAATCACCTGTGAGTGTGTGCAACCCACGACTTTAAATATTACAGTTTGCACCTTGAAGCAAATGCCGCATGACATGGCGGAAGTATCCGTGGCGGCAACACTCTTACAAAAACCTATAAATAATGCGACGGTAAGATGAATATATAATAATATTCGATTACAAATTATAATGAGTATCCTAAAAGCTCTCAGCGCTATTGATCAAACGTGGTTACGAGGATCGCGCACCAATGGTGGCATACACGATTGATGGTTGTGCCTTCTTTCGTAATAAACGACGTAATTTTCTAGCTGCTTTCGCCCATAAAGCTATGGGTCTGGACAAGTATAGCAATTTGAATCACAGCTGCCCTTACGATGTGAGTTGAGAGGTCTATAAGTATGTTCACAAGCTATAAAAGCTAAACTCGATTCGGGATAATATTGAGATATTTAAGTAATTTAATAGATCATCGAAGAAAAATTGTAACGACGTAGTCGATTTGAGTGAAAAGTGTAGTTTTTTGTTAATTTGTATTCCTTTTATTATCGACTTTAGCGAATATAATTTGTGAACACCGATTATATATACGAATACTTTGCTAATTTTAGTTTGTTTTTGTTTTTAGCACGATATTCTAGTTGATCGCTATGCTTTCAATGGTAGAGCAATCGGAAAAATAATTCCATTTGGCAATGGTGAATTTACTTTCGTCACCAAATGGTTCGCTTATAATGATTTAAAGGCTATTGTTAAAATACGATTTATCGTTTTCGATAGATAATTGTTATGTTTTCAGGAATTAAATTTGTAAATAATTGTATAATAATAAAACACCAGAGATATATTTAAAACATGTCTCCTTCTTCTTCTTTATTGGCGTAGATATCGCTTACGCGCTTAATGCCGAATTTATAACAGGACGACAGTCGTTCTTGCTTTTCGCTGTTTGATGCTATTCAGAGAATCCAAGTGTTGCCCAGTCCTTCTCCACTTGGTTTTTCCAGCGGAGTGAAAGTCTTCCTCTTTCTCTGCTTCCTCCGGTGGGTACTGCGTCGAAAACTTTCAAAACTGGAGTGTTTTCGTCCATTCGGACGACGTGACTTAGTCACCGTAGTCGCTGTGTCTTACCTCCGTAAACAGCTCACTTCGCGTACTGCTCACCGTTACATCGACTGCGGTATTCGTCGTTGCACAAAGGACCATAAATCTTCTGCAGAACCTTTCTCTCGAACACTCTTAAGGTCGACTTCTCAAATGTTGTCATCATACATGCTTCTGTACCATAAAGCAGGACGGGGATGATGAGTGACTTGTAGAATTAGGTCTTTGTTTGTCGAGGGAGGTATTTAATTCTTAATTGCCTACTCAGTCCGGAGTAGCACCTGTTGGCAAGCGTTATTTTGCGTTGGATAACAATGCTGACATCGTTGTTGGTGTTAATGCTGGTTCCAAGATAGACGAAATTATCTACAACTTCGAAGTTATGACGGTCAACAGTGACATGGGAGCCAAGACGCCAGTTCGATGACTGTTTGTTTGTTGACAAGAGATATTTCGTCTTGCTCTCGTTCACTACCTGACCCACTTTCTTCGCTTTTTATGGTTATTGGTATCAATGTCATCGGCGTACGCCAGCAATTACACACTCTTGTAGAACTGAAGAAGTCGTATGATAGAGAGTCGTCTTGTTTGAAACCTCGTTTGATATGGAACGGTTCTGAGAAGTCCTTCGGACCATTTAGTATTGCTTAACGCCAGTTTACACAGCCGGATTAGATTTGCGGGGATACCAAATTCAGACATCGCGGCATAAAGACTTTTCATGGGTTTTTTCCAAGATTTAGCGCATGGTGAAAATCTGGACAGTTTTTGTTTTTCCAGACCTAAAGCCACACTGATAAGGTCCAATCAGTTTGCTGACGGTGGTCTTTAATCTTTCACACAATACGCTCGACAGAACCTTATACGCGATGTTGAGGCGACTTATCCCACGTTAGTTGGCGCAGATTGTGGGGTCTCCCTTTTTTTGGATTAGACACAGCACAATTAAATTCCAATCTTTGGGTATGTTTTCGTCCGGCCATACTGCTGCATGCTCCTTATCAGTTCTTCGCCGCCTTGCTTGAATAGCAGGACCGGCAATCCATCGGCCCCCGTTTTGTTGTTCTTCAGAAAGATAATTGCTATTCGAACGTCTTCTTCGGTCGAGCAATGGAACGTCTGCTCCAACGTCATCGATTGAGGAATCGATTTCAACATCTCCTGGTGTTAAGCTTTCACTGCCATTCACTAGAAGAAGAATAAGTGTTCACTCTATTATTTGCGTATGCTCTGAGCATTAATCACTCAGTCTCTGAGGGTTAGCTGACGGCCAGCTTGTTAAGCTCTTCGCCTTTCGGCCTCTCTTTTTTTCAGCCTGAAAACGCGTCTCCCTTCTTACTTCAACTCTCGGTATCTATCCCATCCCGCACGTTTTGTTGTCGATTGTAACGTTGCGAGTTAGGCAGTCTGTTTTCTCTCAAAACTCTCAGAACGAAAATAAAACAAGAGAAAATTTTAACTTTGCCTGTACCGAAGTTATAATACCAATCACAAATGCAGAATATTTCTTAAAGGACCTTTGATCGGTCAGTTGATCATCAATATGCTATAGTAACTAGATCTGAACAATTTCTTCTGAAATGGCATCATTGCGTTGCAAAATATGGCACAAAAATGCTTTAGTTTAGAGTTGAGTTGTTAAGACCGGCTAAAAAACGTGACAACCATTCGTACATTTGTTTAAAATACCAATTATCTATGTAACTTAAATTTACTTCATGGTGATTCCACCAGAGACAAAAGCTTCCGCTTTATAATCCATACAGCTGGAAATAAAGTATAAGGATCATTCTTGTATTCTCAGAAGTCTTACAGCGTTATCATTCACGACTTGATATATCTTTGAAGAGAAAAATCTAATCCGTTACTGAGTTATCCTGAGACTTTTGTTTCATCGTATAGAGATTTGAAAATCACATTGCTATTTTACCGTCGAAAAGTTCAGAAGTGCAATGTATTTACTGTCGAACGTTTGAAGGTTGCGAATTTAGGATATGAAACCGATAGAAATTATTACATCCCAATTATTATCAGAGATAACGATATGAACAGAAGACGGAATTTTTAAAAATATTTTATTCATTCCGATATTTGAGGTCTTCATAGTAGGCTCCTGCCAGCGATAATCCCCTCCTTTAAGCTTTTTCGCGGCGAGTCATCAGTTCGTACTATAATTCTACGAAGTTGGCTATGGGTTATCGAAAATGAGGGCCAGAACGTTGTCTTGGAGGGAAAAACACTTTTATATTCGCCAAAGAGTTTTTTTCTCCAATTCAGTTAAAATTATTCTAGTGATTTCCAAATTACCAGTGGATTCATGCTGAGTCGACGATCACGAAGCCACGCAGAAGTTCTTTGAACTGAACATAAACAGCATTAAACATTATGTATATAGTGGTTTCACGGTTGCAATTGTTGTTGCTGACGGAGAAAATCTGGTACACATCGCTGCGACAACTTTCTCATATCCATTAATCAAAGCAGAATATGATCTGTCTGTGTCAGCCGTCTCGTGTTACATTATCTCTCGTTTCAAAGTCCGTCCAGTATTTTTTAAATACACAAAATGTTTATCTTTCGAAGATGCGGTTTTGACCTTTAATAGCAACACTTATATATATAAAATTTACCGGAACATTTTAAAGATATAGTAGATAATTAAATTAATTTACCGCAACAGGTATTATTTAATATTTTATAGAATTGATAATGATGTTTTCAATAAACTTAATTTCGAAATTTATTGCTAATACTTAGATCGATTTTGGAGGCTAACAAAGATAAAAAAGAGACATTTCTGGCACAACTCACCACGAATCTATGGTGCTCGAATAGATCCAATAATCGATTGTGTTGCAGATAACTGCGCATCTGATCAACTAGGAAAATTATTCTCTGAACCGTATTCTCGATCGAGATAATATTTTTATTTATAATCTATTTTTCATACAGCTCAAAATATACATCAACCAGAACATCAACCATATTATAGCTCGCCCAGAAGGTGGTAGCTGTGTAATGACCGAAAGGTAAAGGTAACAATTTCCCCATTGTCCAGCCGTTGAAAGGATACTGCTTCAACAATAAGTCATGCTGGTAATACGAAATATGTAAGTAAATTTTCAAAGTGTTCCGTTAGTTTTTGAGCCGAATTGATACATACATTATAGGGGCACGTGTGATTCATATTACTCCATTTCTCCAAGCCCATGAATTGGTATACCAAATTTGCTATAATATTTCGATTCTTATTACGCTGAAAAGCACAGGCGTCAATTTGAAACTCCATTAAAGGTTTGCCGATTTCTACGCCACGTTTGCGAACTACGCCACGCACCTGTCGATTTTTTTTTTACGGTGTGAAAGAAGTTAGGGTTTGTAATCTACCTGATAATCATGGTAAATACAGCAATACATACCGTTGCATTATTGATAGGCTTACGCAGTACAGTAATTTCGACAGTTACTTCGGTGATTCCACGACGCAAAGCCTTAAATTTACATTGCGATATACTGAAATCTTTGCTTACGGACTTGCAATGCATATTCGTAAGTCTCATTCGCTTTTCCTGCAACGGTAAATATATGGGAAATAATTTCTAAATTGTTGTTTTTTTTTATATACAAACATTCACAGTCAGTTTCACTTGTACAACGAGTAATACAAATAATGTAAACACAAATCTTCGTGTTGTATTTTTCCGACCGTAATTTGGAAAATAACACTTCCAGTCTGCACTCATTTTTGTTACAAGTCCTACTAAATGATTAGAATTATTTAGGTGTGGTTCGAAAATACACACGTTTGTAGATGTTATCGATAATTGTGTTTTAATTGAAAAAGTCAGAAAATAATATTAAGGGGTTAGGCACAAACAAATGAGAGTTTTCAGTATTTTTTTGCCACTAATTTATGTTATTTTACAAAAAGCAGTAATATTGCATTATTATAGGATGTGTTGACTTGAAGTCACGAAAATTTCAAAAAAAATCGGACAAAAAAAAATATTTTTATAAATGTATAATCCCCGGCCTGAACGAAGGATTTTATTTTGTTTTCAAAATTAACAAAACGGTGGCTTCAGGAATTTTTTTTTTTTATTTTTGCGAAAAAATTAACAGTTAATTGGTCTTAAAAAATCGAAATTTTCGAAAAAATAAAAATCCTTCGATCAGGTCCGATTTTATTATGTATTCTAAAATCTGATAAATTTCATTAAAATCTACTGAAAGGTTTTCGAGTTGCAGTTGTCACCGATTCAAAAAACATAGTTTTGAGAAAAACGCCTTTAAAGTTTCACACTAACGCTTTGAAGTGCCTGAGCTCTCTTTCTTATTTCTCGAATAACTCAAAAACTAATTGTCGAATCAACGTGAAGTTTACAGAGAATATTTTTAAGATATTACACTGGAAATGCAATTTGTTTTGAAAATTCTAACTGCCCCTAACCTCTTAAATAACTCAAATTACATTGATATGCTAAGCGGTCAATGGGGTTTTTGTGATGTGCTGATTATGAATTTCAGTTTAAAAATTATCACTTCCCCCTATACCCCTTAATTTCAAAACAAAAAATCCTACGTGACAGGAAATATTTACTATTATTTTCGGTTTTAGCAACTCAAAATTGCGGTAGTAACGGTTTTCGCAGTTCTGTAAGCAACTGGTAGTTTGACTAAGGGAATCCTCTCTGTTAGTTCTATAATAAGCAGTATTTTAAGATACTTCTTAAATTCTAGTTTCTACCAATGTACCGGTTTTGGAAATGCGGTAGAATCAAACTTAAATTTGTTCCTAAATATTCTTTCCTTTCCATAGAAGAGTGGAAAAAGAGTGAGGAGGAAAGGGCAACAGAGATACAGATGAGTTCAAACTAGATAATTGGAGGAGGTGGTTTTTCAGCAAAATTAGACACCTGAATCGCATTCTGACTACCAGACCACTACAGTGTCTTATAAACAGAGAACAAAGCAATTAAAGAGAGCTTTCTTACTCTAACAGAGTGTAGTCATATCAAGAAATATATCCATATACATATATACACACTTTGAAATCACTAAAATCTCAAATACCAATACCATAGTAAAGGTATCGTGGTATTCTGTTCATTACATTGCTGACACACACGGCAATGTAGTAAACTCAGATATGTATTACCTTTGTTTCATAGGCATTAAATATTAAAAAAAAAGTGTAAACAATAAATATGTAGATGTCTGTTATGGAGAAAATAAGTAAAATTATTTCAAATACTGTAAAGTTAATCTATTTTTTTCGCAAAAAGGCTATTTAGTTAAAGTCTCTTTAAAATCCTCACATAAAATGATGCATTCCCTGTTTATCCGGAAGAAAAAATGTGAAAAGTATTTTGTTTTCCATTCAATAATTAATTTCTTAAGTCATTTTGACAGAATATTTCGAGGAACTTTTGTGTAAAGCTTTTAGCAAAGTTTGTTACCTGTTTTTTAGCTGTGTTTATACAAATACCACAATGAAACATCATAGTATTGTTAGCAGCAAAATAACGGGTGATTTTTTTGAGGTTAGGATTTTCATGCATTAGTATTTGACAGATTACGTGGGATTTCAGACATGGTGTCAAAGAGAAAGATGCTCAGTATGCTTTGACATTTCATCATGAATAGACTTACTAACGAGCAACGCTTGCAAATCATTGAATTTTATTACCAAAATCAGTGTTCGGTTCGAAATGTGTTTCGCGCTTTACGTCCGATTTATGGTGAGGCTCATTTCTGGTTGAATGGCTACGTAAATAAGCAAAATTGCCGCATTTGGGGTGAAGAGCAACCAGAAGCCGTTCAAGAACTGCCCATGCATCCCGAAAAATGCACTGTTTGGTGTGGTTTGTACGCTGGTGGAATCATTGGACCGTATTTTTTCAAAGATGCTGTTGGACGCAACGTTACGGTGAATGGCGATCGCTATCGTTCGATGCTAACAAACTTTTTGTTGCCAAAATGGAAGAACTGAACTTGGTTGACATGTGGTTTCAACAAGATGGCGCTACATGCCACACAGCTCGCGATTCTATTGCCATTTTGAGGGAAAACTTCGGACAACAATTCATCTCAAGAAATGGACCCGTAAGTTGGCCACCAAGATCATGCGATTTAACGCCTTTAGACTATTTTTTGTGGGGCTACGTCAAGTCTAAAGTCTACAGAAATAAGCCAGCAACTATTCCAGCTTTGGAAGACAACATTTCCGAAGAAATTCGGGCTATTCCGGCCGAAATGCTCGAAAAAGTTGCCCAAAATTGGACTTTCCGAATGGACCACCTAAGACGCAGCCGCGGTCAACATTTAAATGAAATTATCTTCAAAAGTAAATGTCATGAACCAATCTAACGTTTCAAATAAAGAACCGATGAGATTTTGCAAATTTTATGCGTTTTTTTTTTAAAAAAAGTTATCAAGCTCTTAAAAAATCACCCTTTACTACATTGCTCATATGGTATTTTGCTAGTATTAGGTGACACACATATGGTACTTGTACCATATATGGTATTGTTACTACATGTCTGTCTCGGGTACTAGGGTTTCGTCAAAACTGGTAAAATAATCTCATGGTCTCTTGATGGATCTCACATCCTATTTTACGATAAACGTGCTATGCGTTCCAAGACACAGTGATGATGATCTATTCAGACCAGGCACCACGCTAAAATTGGACACCGAAAAATGGAAATATATACATCTAGCTTATTGTAGTAGGCAAACATGTTGTAAATATATGTAGCATCGATGGGGTTAATCCTAACTTGGCAAATGTGGCATAAAATAATAATATGGTCCGCACATGCTCTCAAATAGAGTTCTAGTGGAAGTGTTAACTATAAAAATCTTGTATTGATGATTATCATCAGGATCACAAGTGGTTCAGAGAGGACATAATGGAGTGAGGAGATTTCAGTTCGCGTGGTCTCTTAAAGGGCTTCCTAAAGGGCGAGGTGCGTTGTCAGACATCCACTCTTAGGGATTCAATATTGCTAAACAACCAACAATAATAATAAATAATTGATTCTTGATAAGTGTGAATGTCGCTCAAGAAGCTGCAAAAACATGAGGAGATATTTAGATAATATTGGGTAGTCGAAAAAGTATGTTCGTGTTTCTAATTAAACTTCAACTTATCTTTTTTTTATATATTTATATTGAAGAATAGTGAAAAAAAAACATTTTCGTCGATTACCTTTTGCCAATTTTCTGTTATAGTCGTTATTCCATCAGTGTAAATTGAAATTTCGAAATTTCAAGAACGGAACGAGCAAACCACGTTTGAACTGATACAGCATCGTCTCCGTAAACTTCACTAATTTTCATTTACACAAAAGTATATATAGGGAATCTCTTCATTATTTTGTTGTAACTTTATTTAATTTTTTTTTTTGCTAAATAAAAATTTCACCTTTTCAACACTATATCTTATGGCACAATGTGATAAGTGGTACTGGAGATATATGACTGCAACGATATCTATTGATAAAATACGAAAAGACTTTTTCGACTACCCAATATTTATACCATATTCAAGTGAATCTGCTGCTTAAAACTTGCGATAGTCTGGTAGTTTCAGTTGTGGAATAAAGTTTATGTACCAGAACGACAATGAGCGAAATCGGACTACAACCACGCCTACTTCTCATTTTACAAAATTTTAAATTCCAGCTGATTCTCTCACTTTCCAGTATACAAATCAAGTACCAATGAATGTTTCAGAATGAAGGTTTGGTGAGGTTATAATGGTCGCCTATCACTCATTGCATAGACCTACTGATCCTTAGGAACGCCAGATGGAGGTTCAGTTTAGTTTGAGGTGAAGTATTCGTCTAAAAGGACGTCAACGTTTTTCGCGAACTTTAAGAGCGACTTAATATCTACTTTTAAAAGTTCGTCCAGTCCTTTGAGCTTCGAAGCTCTTAGATACTTGAGACGAGTTTTAGATAGTGATGTTTCGGCGTTTCTCTCATGACAACTTTGCACTTTCCGTATGTGTCGTTATCACTTAAAGATATCCAGCTTGCATGTAATTCTAGTAGGTTGTGACTTGTTAAGAGGCTAACAGCCGTTCGTCAGTTTTTTCGAGACCGTGTGAGTAAGAAGCAAGCGAGCTTTCCTTAGGGGCTTTTACACATAATCATGAAGATATGGCATGTACACCTTGGCCTGATCCATCTGTCAGCCGTTTCGAAAATTTCGTTTCATATCGTTCTTATTGACTTCCGCATTTTCTTTACGGGAGCTACACGGATGACACTTTTGGCAATCTTGTCAGCTGTTTAGTTTCCTGAACCCAGCCGCTTTCCGGCAGTCGCTACATCTAGCTGCAGATGTGCTCTAAGGACATTCTCTGACGTAAAGGGGTGTGAAATGTCGTTGGAGTGGTTCTTAGCGCTCCCAATATGCAGAGAACAGCGAGTCGCTGTATCCATTATATCGATCTTCTGTAAAAAATTTTGTTCATAGCGGTCCACCATAAAGTAAAATTGGCTTGACCACCGATGTGTAACACCAAGCATGAGGATAGGCCTCCACATTGAGCTTCTACTTCAGCTTGCTGTCCGAAATTCCTCCCACGTACTTAATATGCTCCCTAATTGCTTCCATTGCTTCCATGTTGGGATTGTGTACCTCCTTATAAAAACTACCCTATTCGTCTTATCACCATTGGTGTATAACCCCCAGAGGTTCTCCATCATATTACTGATTGTACCTAGGATTTTCTCCGTCACAAGTATGTCGTCTACATAGGCAATTAGTTTATGTGCTTTCCTTTAAAATTTTTCCAAAAGCTCATTAGCTACAAGTGACCATAGGTGGTGGAAATACATCTAACTTCGGAGTTTCTGTTAGGGCTAATCTGAGCAATCTGGCTTCATTCCATTCCGCATAAATCTTTTTGGAGCTCAGTAGCACTTTTATATATGCTATAGTGGCAGGATCTACCCGGACTGCTATCAGACTATTGACGATTGCGACATTGCTAAATGCTCCACTTATGACACAAAAGAGACCCAGGGTATATTTCTTATGCTATAGTTAGGGTTAGCTAGTGGATTACCCTTCCTATAGGCGTGCTGTGCTTTCCTCTTATAAAAGCCTTTAGAATTTTTTCAAAAATCTTCAGAAGAGATGAGGTTAAACTTACTGGGCTGTATTCTTTCAAATAAAGAGGGACTGTTTAGGTCGATTTTGATTTCAACCCGTCCTTATTGGTATTAGGCGTCCACTTAGTCTTTTTCGCCGACATAGCACCTTAAGCCTCTCCTGGAGAACGTAGCAGAGCTTCCTCTTCCATTTCCACTTCTTCCAGCGTTTAGGCTGATTTCGCAACCTCTTTCCATCATTTGGTTCTCCATGTTGAGTTTTTTTTTTTCAATGAACCTCTACTCCTAGCATTTATACCTACCGCCAGGTATCTAAGGAACAGGAGAGTAGCTAGACGCCACTCTTTCGCAACACCCAGACCTGCTCTGGAAACTAGTCTAGTTGCCAAGCTGTGATGATACCAGCAGTGCCCTTCATTGCCCAGTCGGCACCTGGTAGGTGGATATACAGAGCTATGAGGAGTTTCGCCGACCATTTCGAGATAAAACTTTGCCCGAATAGTGTGCTTAAAATCGGCCATCTTTTGACCAAAAATTGTTAAATCGTACTACAACTGTTCAAGTAGCCAGTTACCGGGTAATTGAAGACCAGTTCCTATAGGAAACATTAGAACAAAATATTGATCCACTTGTGAGATATGTCATGGAAATTCGGATTCTAGTTAAAAATAATAATTGTGCTTAAAATGGCTTAATATACAATTTTCAATTTTCTGATTGTCCTTATATCATATACCCGAATTACTCCCACTCTCGTATACACACCACATAAATGATTTTTCTAGCAAGCTTTATCACCACTATATCATTCAGTGTGCGGTCATGCACTGACCGACATTATCACCATAAAATTTGTTGGAAAAACGAAAATCACTATATTACACATGTCATGGCAGTTGGGTCACATACTAAAAAATGTTCCCTGAATTTCATTAAATACCTCACATACTATCAGCAATCATATAGAGTGGAGTCAGCAGGATGTTCGAAAATCCTGATATTAGTTATAAAGGGTGAAGTTTCCACCAATTTTTTATCTATTTTAGGCATAAAGATTCTTATTATTCTTATTGAGATTCATATTGAGATAACTCACATATTGGCCGACAAATGCAGTATAAAGACACCAGCAAGTTCTTTATATTAGGTATGTGGGGCTCAGGGAAGTATTGACCCGATTCAATCCATTTTGGATACACAGAGTTACTATTTTCAGAAAGGAATTATCTCCGAATTTCAATTTTATACCACATACTACATTGACCGATATTTTCGGTCAAAGGTCAACTATGGAAACTGGAATCCACATATTGGTGCCCTGGGTCTTGAACAGGTTTAGTTGAGTTTAAGGAAGTTTTGGCCATCAGGTGGCATACTTCAAAGAAATTATTAGTGAAAATATTTATTCCGTTACATTAATTACTTCTTGATTTGTGTACTGGAAAGTGAAACAGTAAAATGGATTTTTAAATTATGTTATATGGAAGCTAGATGTGGTTGTAGTCCGATTTCGCCCATTTTCGCACTGTGATATTAGGATGTGAGAAGAATGCCATTAATTAAATTTGGTGTAGTAAATGGGTGGTGTCACGCGAATATTCACAACGCGTTTTCCTTTCATTCTTGTTATTTTATCTTTCTTTTATAATGAGTTTAACCCAGCTATGCTTTTCTTTGCTTTCACAAATGACTTGCTCTAGTATAAAATAACAAAATTAGGTGATCCTTCGAGTATATTTTTTGCTGCAATGCAAATAAGAGGAAAGTAAAGTGTAATCAATGAATGAGGATAGATGAAAAGTAGATTTTTGTGTACATACTCCATCTTGTAGTTATATTTTGTCAAACAAATCAGTTGTCATAGAGTTGGAAATGTGCGGTTATGATCATACGTAAAGTATTATATGTGTACCACCAGTTAGTAAAAGTGTAATGCCCACTAGGGAATGGAATTAATCTGCCCATTTTTCTGTTTTCGAACCGGTAGCCATCCAGCAACACGTCATGCTGTCAAAAGCGACAAACAAATTCAAAACTCAAAATTAAATTAAATGTATGTGTTTATGTAGGTACTTACATCAATAGGACAGGTGTGATTCAGATTACTCCACTTTTCCAAACCCATTACTCGATAAACCAATTCCGCCCAAAGATTTCGCCGCTTATTACGTAAAAATGCGCAAAAATCCACAGTGAATTGCGACATCGGAGTGCCAGTTTCTACGCCCCGCTTTCGTACGCTGCTTTTTAGCTGCCGAATTTAATGTTTTACAGTTAGCAAACAGTAGGTGCATATGTATGCATGTATGTATACAAAAGTACTGTATCGGAACATACCGAAATATTATTTACGGCCCCTTGCAACAACATAACTTGCACTGTTATTGCAGTGACGTCGTTGCGATAAGCTTTCAGTTTACACTGTTTTGTAAAGATGTATTTCGGATCGATTGTTTTACATTCGATATTCGTAATTTTAGCGATTTTTTCCTGAAAATATTTATAAAAATATTTCAAATATCTGTTTCATAATTTGATATTAGATACGAACGTTGTTCGCTACTTTGGTCTGCATAAGTATAATAAGCCAAATGATAAATGAAATTCCTAATTTCCGACGTTCATAGTTTTTAGCTAAAAAACTTCCGAATTGTACACACATTGTGAGCTCCATGCAAACTGTAGTCAGCTGGATGCCTAATAAACTAGAAATAGTAAATTTGATTTATAACTAATATAATTATAAATATGTATTTAAGTAGCAATGTTGAGACCCAATTAATTGATGTTATTGCCATTTATGATTGTTCCCGATATTTTGACTATTACGATCAGTGGAAATCATTAGTTAGTAATTATAAGAAGAAAAAAGTTAAGTTCGGTTGCACCGAAGCTAGAATACCCTTTACAAATAAAAATGTTTATATACAAACACCTTAATTTTGTTCTCTACTTTTTAAAGAAAAAACATAGAAACTTCAAATTTTATGGGGAATGTTTATTATCATTCGAAAGAACATTCTTTGGCATTTATGTTTTTAAGATTATATCTTTCAAATGTTGGCAGGGCAAGGTCTAGGTAAAGTGATATCCCACGGTCTTGGTGGTCAATCGACCGGCCGAAAACGTGAAATTATCTGCTGTCCGAAGTGTTTTTTCAATAAATCTATTGACTAAAGCGATGTGTGGAAAGTGACGTCGTCTTGTTGGAACCAAATGTCGACGAAATCACGAGTTTCAATTTCAGGCATCGAATATTCGGTTATCACAGCGAGATAACGGCCGCCATTGACGGTTACGTTCTCACCGGCATCATTTTTGAAGGAATATGGACATATGATTCTATCGGCTTCTACTTGGATCATCTTTTATATATAAAGATCTTAAAAATAAATTTGAAGCAAACAACGGATGAATCGGGTCCTGGAAGGGACTACTATTTTCTACAGGATAACGACACCAGCGTACAGCTCTAGTTACTCTACATACAACGTTCCCAAGCAACTTCTACCGCCACCAAATAACCAGATTTAAATTCCAAATATCATCTATGGGATTCACTGTAACGTAAAATTCGCCAACGCATAATTATCTCAAAGGATGTACTTCACGAGGAATGAGCTTACATCCCTTCGACAGAAACCTCTTTTAATAAGTTTTTAAGAAGCATTCGGTGAATAATATCTGTTCGGCTTATCCATCTTGAAGTAAAATTTGTCTAATGGATTTTCTACTCGTTAGCATATTTTCTTTGGTCAGGAAAGAATCGGATATTCCAATTTAGAATTTCTTCAGATGTTGTGGCGTATTTTGGATAATAATTCCTTCAAAATGTTGTGAAGATATCTCGTTAAATACAAAAAGTTTTGCATACAAGAATTTAATTTTGATCGTTCCACTTACATTATCGGGAATTCCGACAAATTAGCTGGTTCTTAGGGAGAAAAGGACGTGTGCAAAATTCCAGAGTGATATCTCAAACACTGAGGAACTAGTTCGTATACATGCAGACAGACGGACATGGGTAAATCAACTCAGTTAATCACATATATAGTATTGTCTCTGACGTTTCCTTCTGTTTTATATGTTCAGGGTTAAGTGAGAAAGGCAGTTCTAACTTCGATCGCCAATAAACAGTAGCCAGTTAGAATATTTATGGTATATTCTCGGTAAAGTTTGAAAATGGATTAAAATGGGCTACATCCACCCCCACTTTCCCTAAAGTCACATTTTTAATATCATCAGCAGCTTTTAATTTTGGATATATATGTAATGGAAATAAAACTAAAGATTCCAGCATTCCTTAGATCTTAGACCCTGTATAGCGAATGTGAAGATCTCCGTTCTTCTTCGGATGTTAGCGTATCTGATATAGTTTGCTCGATTCGCTGGAGACTAACGAAACGAAGACAGCTTATACATATGTGAAAATGGAGAGTTCAGTTTCTTAAAGCCTTTTCTAGGTTCGGCGTCAAGGGCTTTTTGTCTTACTACATACTTGCAACAGTTCTTATTCAACATGGGCATGGCCAAAACAACTCATCTCATCATGATGCTCATTTATATATATTTGATAAGGTCTCCGATTTTTACATATTTCGTGGCAAACTTGATATACTCTGTTCGGGGTATAATGGTTGTAATGAGGGGAGCTATCGATTTTGCGTTGATTGGTAATATTTTGAAAGTTCACCCATAGTTACAGCCGGTAATAACTAATAGTTTCATTTTCTCTCATGAATAGTTATTATCTCCGGAAATACGAACAAAAAGTTCGATTTGTGCTATAAAACTATTGGAGAGCTTTTAGCATACCTCCACTAACAAAAACCAAACGTATTAAAAATACAAATAGTTTAATGACGTTAATAAATGACTTCGATGTTGGTTAGCAGATATCTGTCTGTTAGGTTCTGGTTCTGGTTGACTTAACCAAAACTACATTTTTTTACCATAACTTAACTGGCTGGCGGGCAACCATATATTGAGGAAATTTTATGATGCTAGGAAGCTCAAAATTCCTGAGAGGGTTTTCAAAAAATGTACGGCCCGCCTCGTTTAAGCTTCGGGTTAATACCGTCCATCACTCCAAAGATTGGATCATAAGCGTGGTCACTTAAATTCAAACCCTATAAACCTTAAATGAAAAAGTCCCTGGAAGAAAATACAGGTCAATTACTGTCAATTATAAAAAATAGCAAATAAAAAGAAGTCAATACCCTTTATAAGTCATTCAACCTAACTGTCGAGTTTGAAGTTTTTTAATACTTTGACTGATATATTTTCTATTCTGCACGAAGTATATTAAAAAAAAAAACGATCTATTGTTATTAATTTTTAAATAAGTTTAATAACATTAGAACAATTTTCAATAAAAATTTAAGTTTCAATAGCAACAAAATAATTTTTTATATAAAACAACAAGATTTCGTGATAATTTTTGTTTGCCTAAATATTTAATGACCACCATGTCCACCGAAATCATGACCACCATGATGATGGATAGCAACACCATGTTCCTGCTTGATTGAAAATCCACTAGAATGACCGTGACCATGATCATGACCATGTCCATAATCATGACCGTGTCCATAAACATGACCGTGGCCATGGCCACCATCCCCACCATCTCCACCATCGTGCGATTCAACCTCGGCGTGTCCACCATGGTAGCTGGTGTGTCCATGATCAGCTACATGATGGTGTGTGGGTTCACGGTGTACGACGGCATGGAAACCACTGTGCTTGTCAGCCGTGTAGTGCACAGTTCTCTTGTGACCGTCCGCTTCAATCAGTTCATAATGTCCGGACACCTTATCACCATGACGATGTTCACTCTGCTCTTTGATATCACCCGTCTTCGTATCCTTAACGCCATAATTGAAGTGATACTCAGCGTGTGAGTCATGACCATCGTCGTGTCCATGTCCGTGTCCATCGTGGCCGTGATCATCGTGATGATCGTCGTGTGAGACTAAATGCACCGAAGCATGACTGGAAGCGCTGTGACCCCCATGATCATGTCCATGATGTCCGTACGGTAAGGCACTGACTACCACCAGTGCGAAGCAACATACGAGTGCAGCGAATATCTACCGAAAAACAGAGATTTTGAAAAATTCTATTATAATGTACATATTTATGAAATAAATAACAATCGAACTCACCTTAGAGCCCATTATTTCTATTCAAATTAGCAGCTGTAATGGATCTGGGTGAACTGTGCTTATTGTGCTGTTAAGCTGCGCTTTTATACCAAATTTGAGTGGCGCACATTTTCTTTTACACTATCTTTCGTTCAAATCTGCAGTATTTTCGAATTGAATTACGAATGCAGCGCAAATCGCTGACCTTGTTATAAACCGTATTAACAAATATGATAACTGTTTTAAATCTAATGTATTTAATTGACGAACTAACAATTGCCACATATTTTCTACGTCTACTCGGTTCAATTAGTTTTATATTCTTTTAGGAACTTTATTTTTTCCTATGTGTTGAATTGAATTTTTATTTTTTTGAAGCAAATATCAGTATCTTGGTCACGTTTGAAAATATGGTTTGGTAAACAATTTGCGTATATCTCTACTATATCGTCATTTAAGTCGGAATGCTATCTAATTTGGTAATTTTAATTGATATATAATTTTTAGGGTGGAAGTTACCAGAGTTTCCATATGATGGGTTCCGGATAAGTCGATCAGTATCAATAGGTTGTTGAACTTATATACTGAGGAGCCAAGTGTTCAATAAGATAATTTATTAAATTACCGAAAACATTAGATACATATTCTGAAGTCGTAATGCTTGAAAGTTATCAAAAAAATTGTGGTTATTGGATCTTCTCAGTAAAGTTCGTTTGCTATGAGGCGCGTTCTTAAATGAACTGAACTTTCAGTTGATAATGAATTCTACGCAAATCAGAATTCGTAAGATTTGACAAAACCATATATCCAATAACGAAAGCTACTTGTTTTCCAACATCTCATATTTAGCACTGGAGAAATTCGCAATCATGTCAGTAATCAGCTAGTCATATTATGGCCTTATGGTTTCCAATGAAATCATACACTACCACCATAAAACGGTTATAGGCGTTTTTCTACTTATTGTTAAGTAACTTCGGGAAAATATGAATGCCTTAAAATATTTAAGATTAAAAGGTTTGGAAATAAATCTTCAAATATTTGAAAAATTCGGATTCATGATTAAGAGATTTTACTAATTATTTAATAGGATCCAATTTAACTTACAATGTCGCCTGTTTGGAAATCAACTATAGAGATAAGGACATGGACTCTTTACTGGCGCAGACACAGCTTATGCGATTATAGCCAAGTTAACAAAAACGCGAGAGTCGTTTCTTCTATCGCAAGGTGGCGCCAATTGGAGATGCCTAGCGAATCCAGGTCCTTCTCTTCCTGGTCTTTCCAACGTAGTAAAGGTCTTCCTCTTGCTCTGCTTTCCCCGGTGGGAATTGCGTCGAATACTTTCAGAGCTAGAGTGTTTTTGTCCACACGCATGACCTAACCAGCGCAGCCGCTGTCTCTTTATTCGTTGAACTGTGTCAATGTCGTCGCATATCTCATAAAGCCCATCGTGTCATCGAATGCGATATTCACCGTGGCCAACGCACAAAAGACCATAAATCTCTGGCAGAACATTTCTCTCGAAAACTCCTAAGGTTGTCATCGTCCATGCCTCCGCATCATATAGCAGGACGGGAATAACGAATGACATATAGAGTTGTGTTTTTTGTTTGTCGAGAGGGGACTTTACATCTCAATTGCCTATTTAGTTCGAATAACACCTGTTGACAAGAATTATTCTGTGTTGAATTTCGAGGCTGACTATCTTGTTGCTTTTAATGCTGGTTCCAAGATAGATGAAATTATCTACAACTTCGAAATTATGACTGTCAACAGTGACGTGGGGGCCTAGTCGCGAGTGCGACGACTATTTGTTCGATGACAGGACATATTTCGTTTTGCCCTCGTTCACCACCAGACCCATTTGCTTCGCTGCCAAATCCAGTTTGGAGAAAGCAGAACAAAAAGCACGGGTGTTGAGGCCAATGATATCAATATTATCGGCATAGGCCAGCAGCTGTACACTCTTATGGAAGATTCTCCAGCAGCAGATTGAAGAAGTCGCACGAAAAGGTGTCGCCTTGTCTGAAACCTCGTTTGGTATCGAAGGGCTCGGTGAATCCTTTTGCAGCTTCTCGACGTCAAATCTGCACAGAGGCGGTTGCGAGTCTTGGCTGCAACAAGATAGTGGTCCGAGTCGATGTTAGGATCTCGGAGCGTACGCATATCTGAAACACTGTAGACCTGTCTTCCGTCTATCACAACGTTATCGATCTGTTTGGTGGAATTTCAATTCGGCGACAATCAGGTAGCTTGACGAATTTTTCTATGCTGGAATATAGTACTACAGATAACCACATTTCGGACCCTGGCGAAGTCGATCATTCTCGATTCTCGTCGAGGCTGAATTAACCGACTGCTGTGCCAAAGATATCTTCCTTGCCGACCCTAGCTTTAAAGTCGCCAAGCACGATTTTGAAGGCATTTTTGGTCACATTGTCCTTCTATTTCGTCGGGGCGTGGACGCAAATCAGTGATGCGGATTGTGGTTAGACGTTCATCCACCGGGGTGAATGAGAGTCCTCGGCGAAGGAGCCTCTCCCACCACGAATCTCACACTGAATTTGCGCTCCTTTTTATGGCCACTGTAGTAAATGCCACAATGACCTACTCAGTCCTTATGCCGTCCATCGCATTTCTTGGACAGTATGGTTAAATGGATGCCATGGTTAAATCTGCAGTTTCAATCTTTTATTAGAAACACAAAATAAAATCTTTTCTCAAGACATCTTTTATTTTTTCTTTATTATATATGTATAAATATTTTTTTAAATATTACTTATAATGATGTTAAAGAAACACGTCATACTTAGATTTAAAACAACTTCTGTGAATTATTTTAAGAACATAATTGTCATATATTAAGCAGCTCACAAAAAAACTTGTGAGAGTTTTTCACCGCTTAATTAACATTGGATAACTTGAAGTCTGCAAATTTCTCTGACCTATGCATTTTAGAAAAGGATTGTGGTTCTTTTCGAGTGTGAAATGTAGCTCTATGTATTGGCAGGAATTTAAACAAATTTATTTAGAAGGGTATTCCATTCGAGATAATCAATTTGCATTCTAAAAACATTTTCAAAAAAAGACATTTTCCGCTTTTGTTAACTTTTAAGTAACTTTAATAATATCAGAACAGTTTTCAACAATCATTTCAATTTCGACTAAAATAAAAATATCCTCCTCATAACAATAATAAAAATCCATCGTAAATAGGCACATATAGATCATCTAATGTCCACCGTGTCCACCAAAATCATGTCCGCCATGATGATGAACCGCAACACCATGTTCTTGTTTGATTGAAAACCCACTAGAATGACCGTGACCATGATCATGACTGTGTCCATAACCATGTCCATAATCATGACCGTGGCCATGACCAGCATCCTCACCATCTCCACCATCGTGCGATTCAACCTCGGCGTGTCCACCATGATAGCTGGTGTGTCCATGATCAGCTACATGATGGTATGTGGGCTCACGATGTACCACCGCATGGAAACCACTGTGTTTGTCAGCCGTATAGTGCACAGTTCTCTTGTGGCCATCCGCTTCAATCAGTTCGTAATGTCCGGACACTTTGTCACCATGACGATGTTCACTCTGCTCTTTGATATCACCCGTCTTCGTATCCTTAACGCCATAATTGAAGTGATACTCAGCGTGTGAGTCATGTCCATCATCGTGTCCATGTCCGTGTCCATGGTGACCGTGATCATCGTGATGATCGTCGTGTGAGACTAAATGTACCGAGGCATGACTGGAAGCACTGTGACCATGACCATGTCCATGATGGCCATACGGTAAGGCACTGACTACCACCAGTGCAAAGCAACATATGAGTGCAGCGAAAATCTGTAAAAAGAAAACAGAGAATTTGAGAATTTTCATTCTAATATACATTTGTATGAGATAAACATCAGTCGAACTCACCTTAGAGCCCATTGTTTCAATTCAGATTAGCAGCTGTGATGGATTTGGCTGAACTGTGATTAGTTTGCTCTTAACCAGCGCTTTTATACCAAATTTGAGTTTGAAGCATTTTCTTTCACATTATTTTTCGCTTATATCTGCAGCATTTCCTAATTGCCGCACTAATGCACTTTCGACCCAATGACCTTGAAATTAGAGGCTGTTTCTTGTTCATTTTGGGTTGCTAAAACCAGACATGATGTTAACGTTTCCTAACGTGGGATTTTTTGTGTGGCAGTCAAGGGGTGTAGGGTATGAATCACCACTATGAACTAAAATAGCCAATGATTTACGCGAAGGAAATTTTTTTAACTTAATTATATGTAATCAGAACACCTCAAATACTCCGCAGATCTCTTAACACATCCGTCGCAAATTTTTCTTTCAGATTTGTTGAGTTGAGTAATTATAAGTAACGTAGACTTAATGTACATAATTTACGACCTAACGATTTGCAACATTGATTCTGTTACTTTGAACGTTGATTGTGTATTATGTGTTCGATAAGACAAAATCAGTTTACCTATTATAAGTTGACATTGCCACCCATTTCTCCTCTCTTATCTCCTAGTAAATGGAGTAAGTTCGAGTGACACCGAAAAGTTCAGACTCGAAGGGATCAATTTCATTATTCGATAAAATCGTGAATGGTTAACTCAAAGCGAAAATTATAATAAATTATCCTGAATCGATAATATTATACTACATACTCTCTGGGTTTAATTAAGTGGTGGAGGATGAAGCCATATATGCAAGTCAAGTTACATATGTAGATAATGATGGTTTAGAACATAAGGATGTTTTCTACATTTTTGAACCGGGTTTGACAACTCCTTTGGAGGTCGAAGTTGTCTTCGGAGCTTTGTTTTTATCTTCAACAGGGTATATTAAGTTTACCATGATGTTTCAAACATTTAAAGGAAACGTTGAAGAGCCTATAAGGTGTTTATATAAATGATAACTATGACGAGCTGAGTCGATTTAACCATGCCCGTCATTCGGTCCATCTGTATATATATAGATGGGAAGGTGCCGTTGCCCAGCTGGTTGATGTCTTCGTAAAAGTAAAATGGACAACACCGAGGTCCAAAAGATAGGATGGACGGGGCAAGGACTGACGAAAAAACGAAGCTTTTCAACATAACGGTGATTCAATCCCCAGAAAGGACGAAAAGCTGCCCCGCCACGGCAGGGTAAGCAAAGAAGTTGAAAAATTCAGTCTCCACGGTGAAGCATCACAAAATGGGTTTAGGCAGATCAACTTTGCCGAGACCCGAAATATGGTTTGCTGTAGTACCAGATTCCAGCATAAGAGAATTCATCATCACCGATGACGATAGAGCAAACGTTCCATTCCCTGTCCATGAAGAAGTTCGAATAGCAATTACCCGTCTGAAGAACAGCAAAGCGGGGGGGGGCCGACGGATTGTCAAAAGAGCTATTCAAATACCTCGGCGAAGAACTGATAAGGAGCAACTGATAGTTGGGCTTAACTCTGATACTGATTAACCACATGATCAATTATTAACTAAGGCAGCAGGCGGTCATCAACAAAGCTCCGACTAAACCAGATAAGGAATAATCGGAGTTTCTTTTTTAACAAACATCACAGCTTTGTTCCAATGCATTCTAACTCGAGTTCTTCTGTGCTATTATACACCTTTCACGCGGCATTATCCAAAGAGCATATAAATACTACTTTGCATAAGTGTTAGGCAATTTACACCAATGCAAATTCTAAGCTTCTCACTATAAAGATTCCTGATAAAAGGTGTTTGACTACCTAGAGAACTATGCATTCTTAAAATAATATCCATTTTCTGTACTTAAGCAAAGTGTCTGAGCACACACTCGATGCCGACTTCGCCGGAAGTTTGCGTCGCACACAATACGAACTCAACAAAACTGAGCCTAATGCTGAAGGGTGGGGGGAATATTCGTTTTATAGCGCCTCTTAGGCACCTAAATGAGCAAAGTTTTCTAAAGATATTTATCGTAGACTATGTTTCCACCTTTCGTTGAAAGAAAACAAGCCACTCAAATAGGCGTTTATGTATAGATTATTGTGCACGTTCAAAAAAAGGGAAAGAAAACATTTGAAATAAAACAAAAGCAATAAAATCCAAAGCTGAAAAGCAACAATACCACAACAACAGTGGTTTTTGTATTGCGTAAGAGAAATGAAATCATATACTAAGTGCCGAAGGGAGGAGGAAAGTTCACAGTATATTGTTTGTTGTATTTTCCAACGTTTACTTACGACTTACTTTTTCGCCACATTTAGGCCCACCTCCGGGGGCATAAGACGTATAAAACTTCGATTTCCAGGAAACAACATTTTATTTTTAACTTTTTTCTTTCATTTTGTTTTCATTTCTTATTTTAACATACATATTGTGTTTGCCTCTGCACCCACCGTCCAGTACCCTCACCAACATCTTGGAAGCTAAATCTCTGCGCTTTTATTTTTAAATGTAAGCCGATAAAAACAATCGAACTCAAACAGCCAAATTGGCCGGCAGACGGCTTACACACTCTCTTCTGAGAGGATTTACACGTTGTCTACGTGGGTGTACACATGTGTGCATAAATCGTGTGGATGGAATGGGAGGGTATAATAGGAACGTGCGCGTGTGTTGGAGTGCGTATACTCGTATGTGTGCCTTTGGAACAAATAAAGCCATTAATGTGAAAAAGTATTTTAAATGATTTGGCGTTCCTTAGAAATGAAGTCGTTGGGGAGGTGTGTGACTCTCTTATTTCGCGTACGATTAACAGACTTTCTGAGAAGTCGTCGTTGCGAGAAAGCTCTTAAAGTATGCTAAAATAATATTTTTACACAATTTTATTAAGATAGTCCAAAAAAAATCCATATACTCAATAAAAAATATACAATATAAATCTAATATAGAATATAGAAAATCACCACATTTAGTGTAATGGGGCTAGGTCGGGTCCATGATCTCTTGATTAATTTTTTACAATAAAATACCTGAAAATATGTGCATTTAATTTTATAGGAATATCTTACGTATTGTATATATCAAGTCCACTAGAATTGCGAAAATCGTTATATTAGCTAAATACATATAGCAGGTCAATTAAAAGTCTTTGACCTGAAATATAGATTGCGCTACTAGAATGAAATCCACTGTTTCGAAGATTGGAAAATCCGTTGGCATAAGTGCATTGCATCTTTGGGGATTACTTTGAAGGGGATGAAATTAATTTGGAAGAATAAATAAAGAATTTTCAAAATAAATATAATGTCACCTTATTTTTTGGGACTGCAGTCGGATCATTAGTTTGTGAATTATATAATTTTGGGTGAAGCATTGTAAAAAAGGGGTACAAGGAGTTTTACGTGTTGATAAGATATTGTTTTTTGAAGGGAAAAAATAAAGTTGGTGGAATCAAACCAGAGTGCAGTTACATTATATATATTTGTTAACTTCTAAGTAACTTTATTAATGTCAATCAATTTTCAAAAAGCATTTTAATTTCGATTATAATAATATAATAATTTTAAATAAAAACAAGTCGAATGTATCACAAATTTGTACAGAAAAATCATCTAATGACCACCATGTCCACCGAAATCATGTCCACCATGATGATGAACCGCAACACCATGTTCTTGTTTGATTGAAAATCCACTAGAATGACCGTGACCATCACCATGACCATGTCCATAGCCATGTCCATAATCATAACCGTGGCCAGCATCCCCAATATCTCCACCATCGTGCGATTCCACCTCGGCGTGTCCACCATAGTAGCTAGTGTGTCCTTCGTGGCTATGTTCATAACCATGTCCAGAATCATCACCGTGGCCATGACCACCATCTCCACCATCGTGCGATTCAACCTCGGCGTGTCCACCATGGTAGCTGGTGTGTCCATGATCAGGTACATGATGGTGTGTGGGCTCACGGTGCACGACGGCATGGAAACCACTGTGCTTGTCAGCCGAATAGTGCACAGTTCTCTTGTGGCCATCCGCTTCAATCAGTTCATAATGTCCGGACACCTTATCACCATGACGATGTTCACTCTGTTCTTTGATATCACCCGTCTTCGTATCCTTAACGCCGTAACTAAAGTGATACTCGGCGTGTGAGTCATGTCCATCGTCGTGTCCATGTCCGTGTCCATCGTGACCGTGATCATCGTGATGATCGTCGTGTGAGACTAAATGCACCGAAGCATGACTGGAAGCGCTGTGACCCCCATGATCATGTCCATGATGGCCGTACGGTAAGGCACTGACCAACGCCAGTGCGATACAATATACGAGCGCAGCGAAACCCTGCCGATAAACAGAGAATTTCAATATTTCAATACAAAGTATACATAGGTGTAAATAAGTTTATTAATCGAACTCACCTTGGAGCCCATTGTTTCAATTCAAATTAGTAGCTGTGATGGATCTGGTGGAACTGTGCTTAGTATGCTGTTAATCTACCCTTTTATACGAAATTTGAGTTCCAAGCATTTTCTTTCACACTATCTTTCGTTCAATTCTGCATATAGTAGTTTCTAATTGCCTTACGAACGCACGCAAATCGCTGACCTTGTTATTATTTCGTAATTATGTTATAAATAAGGTAACGGTTTTAAATCTAATGTATTTAATTGACGAACTAACAATTGCCACAAATTTTCTATGTCTACTCGGTTTGTCTATTCTTTCATTCTTAATTTTAATTTTGCCTATGTGTTGAATCGAATTTTTCTATTTCCGAAGCAATTATCAATAAGCTGGTGGCTTTATCACTTTGAAAATATTTAATCTTTTAAACAATCTGCTTTTCTCTTTTTTCGTCACTTCAATCGGAAGATTGCCACAGTTACGTGATCCTATACCTTTGAGCTAAGTTCTTTAAAAATCTCAAAGTGTCAAAAACCTAAATTTTTTCAAAACTTTTAGTTTTGTTTTTACAATTTTGGTGCTCTCTATATTTGTAAAATCCACTCCTTTATCAGTTCAATAGCTACATGCTTTTATATATTACGTATCCTAAACAAAAATGCGCCCTAATTTGTTGGTTTGTTCTTTCTTTTTTATTGCAGAACTTCGTAGCAAAATAACCATGCAATGAGGGTTTCCTCTTAGGTCAATTAGCATCAATCGGTTACGGTAGGTCCGTTCGAGAGGCTGAACTTTCATACTGAAGAGCCAAGTGCTTACAAAGATGTCAACTAAATTAGCAGTCGTTCGTCAAATTTCCGAAAATACCAGATGTATTTTCTAAAGTCGTAATCCCTGAAACGTTCATGATAACATGTTTTCTTTGAATTTTTACTATTGAATGGATTAAAAATGCAAATAACTGTCGGAAGGGGGTATTCTAGTCTAGAAGCATGAATTTCAGGTAATTTTTGAAGTGTCGTGAAAAAAGGCAATTAATATTTTTACTATCCATTTTTTTATCAGTTATTTGTTAATTTTAGAAGAGTAGAGAAAAAATTAAAAACTAAAAAAAGTAAAAAATTTCAAAAATTATGAGCTGACGAAGTGGGGAGTCTCTAAAAACTTCCACGTGACCATACCCATGATTTCAACCCTCCTAGTTATCTCAAACCAAAAAGAAAAAAAGATTATTAATCTAGAATAATGTCGCAATGGCCGAAAAGTGAGGGAAACAAAATTTTCACAAAATGGCGACTGCCTAAAACTATGACTGTTTCGAATTTCTTAAAAATAATAAAAATATAAATTTGGGGATGGGGCTAGTTCCAACCATAGACAAGCCTATAAAGAAGACTCTATAAAAATTACAAGTAAATCGGTCCCGTAGAACCTGAGAAATCATTTCGAAAAAGTTAGTTTTGAGAAAAACGCGTTTAGAGTTTCGCGTTCCGGCCGAACCAGTTTGGATGCCGGGTCAGAAAAATGCCTATATCTCCGAAAATTTGCATTTTGAAAAATCCTCTAGAGCACATGTTTTTGAATAGTTAAGCTTTAAAAATATTAAAAAAAAATGGTTTTTTTTTTTTAATTCTAGACTAGAATGCCCCCTGAAGTCAAAGACCGACATTATATTAGCGCGAATATAAAAAAATGTTGAAATCGCTAATAAATGCTTAAAAAGCAAATATTTTCGAATTGTAATTGTCTGTTCACTACATATATTATATATTTGCTCATTTAACCAGAATATAGTATGTATAGATTGCCTTTTATGCTTTGAGATTTGATCAGCACTAGTGTTGCAATATGACACCTCAAAATTTTATCGTTAAATTTGACGTTTTTGATGGTTTATATACTAAGAACATTTTGACATACGTGCGCTATTTGTGTTATTTACAGTAACTTAAAATATTCTTCTACATAAAAAAATGGAATTCAATTGCGAACATTTTTGCGCGATTATTTTTTAAACTTTTGACCAGGATTAACTCAGGAAGAGTCAAATTTAACTAAATTTTTGACTATGAAGCTCCAGTGTTTATTGATGGTATAGTGAAATCATTCCAGATCGTAGATCACTACGCGGCAAATAGTTAGTTCTTGTTCCGGAAACTATTGACGCTGTACGTAAACTCATATTGGAAGATCATGTGGCCTATCGTGAGATTGACACAACTATGAGCATTAGTGAATTAGCATACATTAAATATTGCATGAGCAATATCCGATTCCCTCAAAAAAAGTGTCGGAAGAAAACTGGACATGTCGCAATCATACCGATACATACAGAACAGTAAATTACGTCTGGTATGCAATCATTTGTTTGATAGTTGTCTCGTAAGAAATTAGAGGAACCAACAACCGAAAACGGATCTCTCTCCGCTACAACAATACTAGCTCTCACACATCGACTGTGCATTTTTGAGCACTCAAAAGATCGATTTGTTGAGTCATCATCCGCATAGTCCTGACTTGGCACCGACTGACTTCTTTTTATTCCCGTTCGTAAAAAATAAAATAAGAGGGCAATATTTTTAGACCTAAATAATCAATAATATTATAGCAGGCAGCTAATGCCCATAATTTTTCGTACGAAAAAATTCCACCTTTAATTTTTTAAAAAAATATTATTGGTAAAAAAAAAATCTTTTATTGATTACTAAAAAATTTATTTTAGAAACTCGTGTTAAAATTTGATACTAATCGGTTTAGTATTTGAGTAATGTTGATCACCGATATCGCAAACACCATTTTGGAAAAACGCGTTTAAAGAATGGCCTTGTACTTCCAAGCACTCTGAAATGCCTTTTCAAATTTGCGTGTAACTCCGAAAATATTCAACGGAACGTTATGAATTTTCTTTATGAATTCTAAAATATATGTGTATTAAAAAAATAAAATTAAAAAAAAAAAACGATTTTTTGATAGCTCTAACTA
>CM050325.1:77775313-77866621 GCA_027475135.1 Bactrocera correcta | reverse complement strand
TTCGGAATATTGGAATAATGGAATAATAACCAAGTTCCGCTATCTCTTGACAAACCGCACGAATATGGTTCTAAACCTAATAGATCACATGCACTTTAACTTCTTGAGAATAACTATGATCTAGTGAGCTAATATTTTAGATATTTTTTTTTTAAATGAAGCTCAATAATTTTTTGCCTAAAACTACAATCAAAATTAGAAAGGAAAAGTGCCCGTCCCTCGCCCATGTCAAATTATCCCAAATGAAACTTCGCATTATTTTAATGCAGACATTAACACTGTGGTGTCTTGATTTACGAGTATGCACTAATGACAAGTGGTCACTTTGTTTTGCTTGTGCCAACACCTGCTGACCAGCAGTAATAAAGCACTAGTAATTTTCGAAAGTACGCCATAAGAGTCTAATTGCGACAACGAACACAAATAATAATGTTATTGTTCAATTAATGCGAGTATTCTTTTTTATGAACGCATTCGGCGAATCATTTACGCCGCAATTAATAAAATTTTAATTATGCTAACTCAAAAGTGTTATTATTTGTCCAGTTACTGGAAAAAAATGGCTGCAGCGCGTGATGTGATCGACGAGCAGACTAACTTGGTTATTTTGGAAATTTGATACTACACATTCTACACACACATACATACAAGTATGTACAAACATTCTTACAGACATAATTTAATTTTATAAAAAGTATATTGTCCATCATTAGCAGCGCCGGCAATGAGTTGCGGAAACAAAGAGCTGTCAAATCACTTAGCTAATTCACATTAAACACAAAAACAAAGAGTTCTGCTTACTTACCCCGGCAAAAGAAGGCAATGCGCAGTTTTCAAGCTGTGTGTGCAAATTGCCGCCACGCCAAGTGGCCAAAACTGGCCATCAAAGTAACGTGCCACAAAACTCTGAGCAAATAACCATTGTAGTGTTGCTTTTTCTTTTGTTTTACTTTAAACGCATAACGAAATTTGGAAGTATTAAACCTGCCGTTAATAGAATTTAATTTAATAACAAAATGAACAAATTAAATATGAACAATAGAATACATACACCAGTTCTTATTTAAAATTTAATCAATTTAATTTGAGCATTTTATTTTTGCTCTTGGCATTTGCTCATAAATAGTTACAGTTTGTTTGTTTAGTTATGATTTATGTATTGTTAGTGGCGTGTTCTCACCAGCGTGTTAAGTTTACGCCAAGTATTTCCTAGTACCGCAACGGTGCCTAATTTAACTCTTTGTTAATTTTTTTTAACTTACACAGTGTTATCCACCCAGCACGAGCGGTAAATATAGCTAATTGCCAGTGTATTTTTCGTGATTTACATTTTTGCCCGTCTGGCGTGGGTGAGGAAGTTTTCAAGGGCAATCAGTTGGTGAGACAATCCAAGTAAATCTTACAGATTATTTCATTATCAAGGTTTGTTTTTGTTTTTTTCCGTTTACCCAATTGCTGAGCGTTTCAAAAATTATTAAAATAATTTAAACTAGATTAATATTATATATTGATATATGTATATGTAAAAAACTGGCGTTTCAAGTAAGTGCGTAAGTGACGTGCTGGAAACCAGTGAGCAGGGGAGGCTTTTGTAGAACCTAACTTTTGAAAAAGAAAGAAAAAGCCAATATTGGTTGAACCGAATCTTTAACACCCTTTACAAATACAAAAGTTTCCATACAAGAACTTAATTTTGATTTGTCAATTTATGTGTCAGCTAAATACATATGTATCATGCGATCTGAACAATTTGTTCGGACATTGCTGCATTTCAAATAATTCTTTCTTCCAATATTTAATACGGTGTAATAAAGAGCTTGGCAGTGAGTTTAGGATTGTTGTACAGTTTGTCATGCAAATAACTTAATAATGCAAATAATTTAATACCAGATCAGAAACTGTCAGAATCTAAATAATTTGATACACGTTATTGTATAGCGCGCCGTTTCGTTTATAATCAATCGTTATAAAATTTGAAAATTTTTACCGGAACGATATGAAATTTTATTTTTGTATACATGCTATTCGGATCAAATTGAAAGGTGAGTTTTTAATTTATACTTCGAATGTTTAGAAGTAGTATAACGAGTTGAAAGTTGGCCGTGATAGTGTTGAGCAAAATGTGGTGCCAAATCGGCCAAAAACATTGACTGATGAACATCGCGTCCAACAAGTCAAAGAAATGGTGCTTGAAAATCATCGATTAACTATTAGAGACATTGCTGATAGTTTGGGCATATCATTTGGATCAGTGCAGGCGATTTTGAAAGACGAATTGGCTTTGAGAAGAGTCAAATCTCGAATGGTTCCAAATACACTAAATTTTTTCGAATGAAATCGTCGTGTTAACATTTGTGAAACAATGCTTTCTGACTATCCAAACGTAATGAAACGCAGCATAACTGGAGATGAGACTTGGATCTACGCTTACGATCCCGAAACAACCGGTCAATCGAGCGAAGATCCTGCTAAAGGCGAGCCGAAACCAAAAAAAAACAAGTCAAAGTCGCTCAAAAATCAAGGTCATACTGAATTGGTGATTCGTGATCATTTCACCAAAAATTCAACAAATATCGTTCCGCAACCGCCGTATTCGCTTGATTTGGCATCGTGTGACTTCTGGCTGTTTAGCAAACTCAAAAGACTACTCCGAGGATACCGTTTTGACTCAATTGAGGATATGTATGCAAAAGGCTCTGATGGGTTCCAAGTGATATGATGACTGGAAAATTCATAGCGGAAGGAGTTTACTTTGGAGGAGATGAAATGGATTTGCAAGAATAAATAAAGATTTTAAAAGTATAACAAAACTCACCTTTCAATTGGATCGCAGCCGAAATCGTTTTTTCTTGTTGTAGATAACTAAGAAAAGAAAGTTAAAAGGAAGTTTGTTTTAAAATTTTACTTTAGAGAAGATAGTATACGTTTTTTTTCCTTGCTGAAAAAGAGTCGATTAAAAGAATGAAAATTAAAATCCTGCAAACGCGACAGAATTGTTTCGTTCAGTATCACATGATCTTATAAACATACATATTTTAAGTTTAAACAGTTAGTGTGTAAAGAAAGGTATTTTGGTTTTCAGTTTGCATTGTACCATATTTAGTAAAAAAAAATGCGAAAATAGTCTTTCATAAAACACACAAAAAATTTTCAGAGAAAAATGAAGGGGCTCAAAGACCAACTAAATTATTTGAAAAATTATTATTTTTACTGTATTTCCTTGTCTTCATGATTTTAAATAAAATTAAATATGCGAATGCAATTTTGTGTATTTTATAAACAAAAATGTTCAAAAGATTGATGATGACAAATTTAACAAGATAAACAGTTAGTACTTAACTCGGACCATGCCTTTGAAGCATAGGGATAAAGTTGCTTACAATTTTTTTTTTTTATATATTTATTTTTAATATATTTAGTACGCATTTCAGTTATCGGCAAAGTGAATAAGTTTCTTTACAAATTTTTGTTAAGTAGACTAAAAGTTATAATTAAATAATGAATGAGCCGTTTATGCATATCAAATGATCACAAAAAAGTTAATGCTACTTTTTGAAAAGGTTTAAAAAATTTTACAAATCCATTAGTTTTTAGTAACCATAGACCGAAATTAACTCAATACACACGGAGTTAATTATTCAAATATAATTTTTTACAGTTTCTGTAGCTATATTTTAACATATTGAATCATTAGACTATAAAATGACTGCGAATCTACGCCTCACCGTGCCTCCTTTATTATTCCAATTAATTACAACCCATTTTATGTGCTTTGCGTGAGTCAAACTCAATAAAGATATGCTGGTTTTAGTTCTATAGCTTGCAATTACAAACCGAGGAATAGGTGCATGTACAGAGATTTATTCAGAAATAGCTTCGTCTTGTTATTGTTATACACTAAACATATTCTAGCTTGCAACGAAGTTTGTAACAAATAGAACTAAACGTCGGAGATCCTATTATGCGTATTTGACAAACTGAATCGATTTAGCTATGCCCATCTGCCTATTTGTTTGTATGTACGTGAAATAGTTTTTTGGCTACCCAGAGGATACTAAGACCGAGAGCTGCGTGAACCGTATTTGAAAATCGTTTCTGGCCACTCCCAAGTGTATGGCGCTCAAAGAACTTGCTTTACTTGCATGAAATTCTACATATATGTAGGTCCACCCTTCTGGCGCGCTCTTGTAACTCGGCTATAACCGCGTAAACGGTATATACGTCAATTAAGAAAAAGGTAATAGCCTTAGATAATATAGATTTCCCTAAGAGTCACACTTACTTGTAAGCCATCTGCCGTATGATTAACTCCAAACTAATCACTTGCAACTAAGCAGACGTTACAATAAAATCGCTCCGCTAAAAGGCCAACGTAACGTATGAGTAATCTGAGTTTTACAAAAAATTGTCTCATTACTCGACTTCATGTATAATCGTTGAAGATAGTTGTATGGTCCAGTGCATACTCATGCGCAATTTATACACCGGCATTGCTAAACTCTGGATAATTAATATTATTAATATTATAATCTAACACGTGTGGTTGGCGAAGGGATCGAGGAGATCACAGTTGGGCAACCGCAAAAATTAACAAATGAAAGCAAATCCGACCTCGACAATGAGAAGTAATTAGATAAAGTTTTACTGCATGTGATATTCATATTTCTTTATCTATCTACGTAGATAAGTAGATAAAGATTATTAAGTATTCAAAAAAGAACACATCAACATTTGAGGGTTAAAGGGAGATTTATTAACTCTTTCACTTAACCAAGCACTTTTTTGGACGCAACACAATGCGTACATTTTTCACATTGTGTGAATTAGGAACATAGGGATGTTTTACTACACATTTGTTATTGTGTTTTCTGCAAAATAACCTCAATCAACAAACTTTGGTATAAGTAATATTTCCAATACTGTAAATACGTTTTTGATACCTTCACCACTTACGGCTATGCCTAAGTTCTCTCAAAATTTATATACATACCTTTAGAAAATATAGTTTTGAGGACTCAAATATGGTAAACATTAAAATGAAGGTTTATGTCGTATACATTATTGTCTTTACAAAAAAACCCGTATAGTTCCAAAACATATCTAACTGCTCAACGTGAACGTGCGACCTGTATGGTAGTCTACTGCCTGATTGAAAAAACGGCTACGTCAGATGTCGGAAAACGATCATCACGTTGACCATATATACTTATATAATATATACTAATCGCTATCATTTGTGAACCTTATACTTTAAGTTATACTACTAAGTTAGTTAAAATGTTTACAGATTCTCAAAAGTGACAAATAAGGTATGAGTAAACTATGAAAACTAACGAATTCTCTGAATGATGATATTTTATTTAGTGCAAGATGGTTTTAAAATCGTAAGCGTACGACAAGTCTTATAAGAAAAACCCATTGTTTTACAAAATTAGTCATTTAATATTGGAATATAATGGGTTGTCAAAGAAGTCTTGCGGTATTTTTATTGAATCAATTCGTGTGGCACCCATACATCGAGCTTCTTAGTGACTCCAAGCTTCTTCAAATGGTTTATAATGGTTTGATGACTACAATGCCGGTCTCTTTCGACCAATTCAGCGATTTTATCGCAATTTTCAACGACAGGCCTTCCGGAGCGTGGCGCATCTTCGACCACCTCTGCACCAGAATGAAAACGTTGAAACCATCGTTTTGCGGTGGAAATGGAAACTGTATCGGGTCCATAAACTGCACAAATTTTATTGGCGGCTTGAGATGCACTTTTGCCTTTATCGTAGTAGTTATTTTGCTCCTTGTTTGCGACGCTATAACTCACGAACGACTTAAAAGAAACGACAATCAATCAAACACGTGCTAGCGTGTGAAATGAGCTTTCCAAAAAGGTATAGCATGACCCGATGCGACGAATAAAACTAGAACTACGCGCTTTCAGCGCCAAATAGCGAAAATACCGCAAGACTTTTTTGACAACCTAATATTAACACGAGATGCCGAAAGTGACTCTTTCTTTGATTCCCAAAGTGTTAGAGAGCAGCGAATAGAACAAATTGTACCAGCTGCTCAAACAAACGGGTAGCATTTATAACGAAACCGCATACTAACAAGTCTCTTAAGCATACTCATATACATACGAGTACGTTTCGTGAATAAATTTCTCTTGCTCTAGAAGTGAGCGGCTTTTATATCTTACGTCTTTCATATAAAATTATATATTAATTCCAGCCTTAAGTTACGAAGATCATTAAATACCAAGTTTTTGTCAAAAAATTATGTATGCATTGTCATTTTAAACAGTTATTTAACATTTATGAACATTGTGACTGAAATAGTAAACTTGTGAAACAATATTTCGAAGCATTTAAGATATCATTTATAACACTTTAATGAGCCTACTCTTATAACTAAACTTCAATTTGCTAACTTTTTTGTTGCTTTTGCATATAAATTTGTATACCCTGAATAAAAATAATATAGTATAACTATTAAGTTTGCCACAAAGCTTGTAACATATTCAGAGACCGTACTAAGTACATATATAAATGAATAGCGTTTCGATCTGAGTCGATTTGTCCACGTCAGTTTGTCCGCTTAACTCTTGGCTGTATATATGAAAAATAGTCTGCTCATTTGTCGGAATAGTCGATATCGGGTCACTAAAGCTTATAGCACCGAACGATCAGAATCAAGTGCTTGTATGGAAAGCTTTTTTATTTGACGAGATATCTTCAAGATAGTTACCATGGATTATAATTAATTGCAATATTCGAAAATCTTGTCATATCAGATCATTATGGCATTTAACAGTTATACAAACTGACAGATCAAAACCATGATAAATATCTTTTTATACTCCTATGCTATCAAAAAAGCATCTGTGAAGAATATTCCACCTTCGGTGCACCCGAGGTTAACGTTTTTTTCGTATTTGAAAAAATAGCAGCAATTTTCGAGTACCAATTTTTCACAAACCAGCAATAACAGCTAGTTGTCTTCCCTGAAAGCATGAATGGCTGCCCTAATATTTTCAGAAAAAATGGTAATGAAAAAAATATTAACAAACCTTTTGGTATGAAAGTCATATTTGGCTCACCCTTTTAGTCAAGCATAAGTGTCTGCTTAAGATCTTGTGTATATGCACCTCTATCTGTATCTACATATATATATGTATATAATTATGTACATATACGCAAGTACATATTGTATATACACCTTTGTAGATGTAGCACTCGTGCACGTACTCACTCTCTGTTCAAAACAGATAAACCAAATTGGAAATTTTTTAGTTTTCGCCGCGATATATCATCAGCGTCAACGTACTGAATTTGTTGTGAAAAGTTATTTGAGCTGTACGCGTACTTGGGTGGATGTACTGTGAAGTGCAATTAAGCTAAATTTCATGCGATTTGGGCAACTCGAGAACACACAAAAACTTAACGAAACTATTTGAATTGAAACAAACTGTCAAAGACAATATATTTTTAAAAACAGAAACTGAAAAACAATAACAATAGAATTTCGGCAATTTTTTCTTATTTGAGTTGGTAAAGCAGTCGAAGAACAGAGGTATCCTGTTGGCAGCTTGGAAGACACATTAAAACGAATATGACGAATTTATCGGCAGATTTACAGAGTGTTTTACTCTACTTAACAGCATTCTTTATGGTTTTCCTCTCGTTTGTGGTGTTCAGTTTGTGTTTACGTGTATTACTTTGGATCTATATGCAATACACCCAACGGCCACTCAGGGACTTGCATGCAGACGACAGTGAAAGGAATGGCCGACGCTGTTCCATGCGCTCAGAAAGTGGTATGTTTAAAGGCAGAGAAGTAGTTACGTTGTTTCCAAAAACGCCTTCATTTAAAGGTGTGTAATTTCTTGTTAAAAAAACTTCAAATTTGGTGACGTGACCAGACCCTGCAATGCCTGGCGGCTGTTTGTTTAGTAAACGATCAACCGCAAATGTTATCTACGTTTTGTTTTAACACAACATATGCGGCACATGTACAAAAGAGTAAACAAAAAACAGCAGTAACAATAAAATGCTGCCGTTCCTCATCAAGTATTTACCTCAGTTATGATAAGAAGAGAGCTTTCCAAACCGAGAACTTCCTCTCTTAAATAAATAATATAGGCATGGGTACATACATACTTCGTAAAAAGTTGGAGCTTAAAAGCACAAAGCCCTGATGAAAATAGATAACATATGCAAAAGCGTTATCAAAATTAACTGTTATCTTTTATTAAGCAAAAAATATAATTTCCCAAATGTCTAGGAATTTCTTAATTTCACGAGAGCGCGTTCATGAATATATATGTATAAATACATGTATAAATACATATAAATACATGTATAAATACATATATACTCATCCTCATCATATACATCCATAAATAAAACAAACGATGACTTCAGTAAAAATTATATCGACGAAACTTGGTCACGTGTTCCTTGGCACTTTCGCGTACTCGGTATTGTATATAGGAGCGGAGCAGGCCCACAAAATACAAAAAGCCGCAAACTAAGATACAGAACTGTAATTTGTTATTGAGGATAACAGTAAAGAAGGTCATATGTGGCTTGTGGCTTTAAAAAAATAGGCGTGGCGCCACCATCTACTAAGCTTAAATTTCTCTCAAGCCACTAAACTACATCCACCAAATTTGCTCAGGCTATTTTTAGATACCTCCTCATCGATGTTAAAATGGATGAAATCATTTGATAACAACTAAACTAAATAAATAGGTTAGAAGCATTAAATTTCATAACCGAGATGTTAGGGAATAGAGCTGAAAAACTATCGCCAGTCGAACCAGTCGATAGTGTCGATTGTTTAAAAAATACTACCGATAGTATTTTCCCCTTTAAATGAACTTAATTTGTGGCTGGTTTTAATTAAGGGGTTATATACAGTTACAATACTGAAAACAAAAGGTTTTCCAGAATTTTTTCTGAGAAAAATTTTAAATTTATTTTGAGAGGAACTACAGCTGATCTCCGGGAGCTCCTCTCATAAAAGATGTTTTGCTGTGACCACTACATATGTATATTGCTGAATTGGATCCTCTGAAATTAAAAATCCAAACAGATTTCGTTAAACTAATGTTAAATCTGTTAAAGCAAATCGAAGAAATAAGCGAAATATTTATATATTTTGACAAAATGGCGGTTTCTCAAAAAAAAAATTGATTTTTGACCAAAATTTCGGCCTTAAGGGTAGTCAGAGGCACGAAAAAATGAGAATTTTCAGTATTTTTTTTTTTTGCTATTAAATCGTGTTATTTTACAAAAGTAGTAATATGGCATTATTATAGAATGTGTTGACTTAAAGTACCGTGAATTTCAAAAACAAAAAAAAAAAATAATTTCCAAAGTTATAGTTTTTTGTGTTGACCCAGTTCCAAAAAAAATACTTGCGGTCACAACTATAAGTCCCTGGAGATTCATCTAAAATCAATCGGAAAAAAAAAAATTAATTTTATAAATGGATAAACTCGGGCCTGATCAAAGGATTTTTTTTTTTCTTTAAAAATTAACTGAATGGCGGCCTCCGGAAATTTTTTTCTAAATTTTTGGAAAAAATCAACAGTTAATTGGTCTTAAAAGATCGAAATTTTTGAAAAACAAAACATCCTTTGATCAGGCCCCAGCTTTTTATTTATTCTAAAAATTGTAAAAATCTGCTAAGCGGTTTCCAAGTTACAGTTGTCACCAGTTCAAAAAACATAGTTTTGAGAAAAGCGCGTTTAAAGTTTCATACTAGCGCTTTAAAGTGTCCGAGCTCTCTTTGTTATTTTTCAGAGAATATTTTTAAAATATTACACGTAACGAAAATGCAAAAAAAAAAATAATTTTTTGAAAATTCTAACTACCCCTAACCCCTTAAATTGTTTATAAAAAAATTTATCGGTGAGAAAAAGTATTCGATTAATTACTAAAAATATATTTAAGAAGATCGTGTTAAAATTTGAGGCTAATCTGTTTAGCCGTTTTCGAATAATTTTGATCATCGACTTTGAAAATATCATTTTGAAAAAAATACGCTTAAAGTTTGTCCCCGTACTTCCAAGCACTCTGAAACACCTTTTCAAATTTGCGTGTAACTTCGAAAATATTCACCGGAACGATATGAAATTTTCTGTTGTGTTCTTAAATATACATATGTATGAAAATAAAGTAAAAAAAGATTTTTTTTTTATTCTAACTGTATATAACCCCTTAAGAAACATGGCTGTGTACACTTCATTTTTTTAAATGATTATTTACTTATATTTTTTTATAAAATAAAACTTGAACAATGACGGAACGTTTCGGTAGAGTACTTTTTTCCTCAATAATCCATTTGTTTTTGTTCGCAAATAGTAATTTGTTGACGTTTCTAGCCTTTAGTGCAGCTCTTCTATCAGATATTAGTAATCCAGCCTGGCTAAAGACTCTCTCAGACTAATGCCCTCTGGGGGTATATATGAGTACGTACATACTACGAGGGCTGCTATACATATTTCTGGCCTAATAATGAAAATAGGCATATTTATCAACGAAAATGATTTTGTCTTGGAAGACCCACACGTTCGATTACTGTTTTGTTTCGGGCTCATACGCATGGATCCATAATTCGTCACCTGTGACGATCTTATAAACGTCTTTTGAAGCACCGCGATCGTATTTTTTCAGCATTTCTTTACACCAATCCACACGAGCCTTTTTTGAGCGATTGTCAAATTGTACGGGATCCAACGAGAACAAACCTTTTTTACGGCCAGGTGTTCATGCAATATCGAATGTATGCTGGTGGGAGAAATGCATAGGCAAGCCTCTATCTGAAGGTATGTTACATGACGGTCTTGCATTATCAGTTCACGTACGGCATCGATGTTTTCTGGCACAACGGCTGTTTTTGGACGACCTTCACGGAATTCGTCTTTGAGCGAGCGTCGGCCACGATTGAATTCGTTGTACCAGTTTTTCACAGTGCTATAGGATGGTGCTTCATAGCCATACAAAGATTTTAGTTCATCGATGCACTCTTATCGTGATAATCCACGTCGAAAGTTGTGAAAAATGATCGCACGAAAATGTTCACGAGTTAATTCCATTTTTTGGCCGAGATGAATTTTTTAATTCTTTGTAAATAAGACAATTCACGATTAAATGACAAAACGTTCTGAGTAATGTTATGCTAAAAAATGTCAAACTTTCCAATGGAAATGTTGATTGCACCTGGCAACACTTAGTGTTGCCCAGTCCAGAAATATATATAGCAACCTATGTATATATATAATATATATTGTGAAATTCGATTACGAGAGAATGTTTACTGGCATAAACACCGCTTACGCCGTTAAAGCCATAATTCTCTTCCGAGGCTGTTGTTTAAAACTAAGTGCGCGCAACCAAGCCAAGAATGAAAAGATAATTTTGGTTTCCCTGCAAGCTACACACCAGTCAAATTGTAATTTACTGGTAACAGCGTTATCCGAGATTTCTGATAAACTTTCTACGAGTTTCTTAGGGCTTAATTGACAATTCTAACCGAAACTTTTATGTGCGATTGTTCATCTCTTTCATACACATTGAGGTTATGTGTTTGAACCTACAATTCGAGTTCGCAAAATAATTTTGACATCTGTAGCTTTTAGCGTGAAAATCGCCGAAATCGGACTATTTAACTCAATCAATATCATTGTATCACTTCACAGTATACAAATCAAGCATTAATCAAGATATCGAAATAAAACTTTTCACAAGTATTGCCATCTTACGACTAAAAAAGTTGAAAACGGATCATAATTTTTCAATTCCGTGCATACCGAATATATGGACCACATTGCCTACCAAAAATAGCATTGAATTAATACTCATTTTCTAAACCGTTTATGCCAATTTGTTAATTTGAAAACTGTAAGAGAAATTATATAGCAAATCGAACCGTTTTTCGCGGCTATTAATGTGAACATAACTGTTTGTCTAGTATGCCCATTTTATTTCGATACTTTTGCGCATCATGGTGACGAATGCTTGTATGCACAAAGTCCCACACTATCTTAAATATTTGCTAAAACACATACAACAGCAAAAACAAAAAAAAAGTTTACTTCGGATATACTGAAGATATAATACCCTTCACATATGTTTTTATTAAAGCAAAAGAAAAATTTGTTCGGTTATTGTAGCATTGCCGTGGACAATAATCTACACCAAAGATGAAAGTTTTCCAGACTTTCTTTTTGATCGATTAGTTTGAATGACGGCGATATACTATAGTGGTCCGATATCGCCGATTTGGACAAATTTGGAAAAAATTTCGTTGTAAAAATTGAAATTGGTATCTCATAAACTGACGGACTAGCTTGTGGAAATACGAACAGTCGGGCATGGCTAAATCGATTCAACTAATAACGCTGATAATTTATATATACATTTATAATTTATAGAGTCCCCATTTTGTTCAGGGTATAAGCTAAAAAATATAAATATGCATACATATATACTTTTATATATAAATAAAGTTCAATTTGCCACAACTAAGCGCCTTATTGCCTGCTTATCAGCTCTGCTCCCCCCATTCATTGTACCGCTCCTAGCCACGCACCTCACGCCAATCTTATCAAGTTAAGCACACAGTTAGTAAGAATTGATAAGGCTTAGTCGCTCAGATCTTTGTCGGCGTTGTCTTCCTGCCTAAACGTTGTGGCCTACACGGCCTTCAGCCTTCATTGTGTATATGTTCGTACACAGACTTATCAATTGGCTAACAAGACAAGTTCGGCAATTGCACCTGAAAGCGTTTTCATTCGGAAAGCTCAATCAGTACGGATAAACAATACAACTAGCAGGTTAAAAATATTAACGAAAGGCATTGTAAGGCCAGCAAGGTGGCCGATATCAGAAAAGTCACAATCTTGACAGATATGAAAACGAGGCAATAATAAATACTTTAAGGCGAAAAATAATTTTTTTTGTATATTTTCACACTTCAAGTCGTAAGTGTTTGCAATTAACGCACGCGCATCGAAAATACACACTTGAAAGTTAAGAAGCATAACGATTTTCGAAAATAAAAAAGTTACTAATTCGAACATAATTTCCCGCCAACGAAAATGGATATATTTCTGGCTTATATCTTCACATTTTTTCTCATATTCATCGTAATGCCAATTACATACTTCATACTACGGGTAACTCTTTTGGTATTCACATTTGTCGAAATATCTATTAATCATATCTACATTACTCTCAGTTCGTGCTGTGGTTTGTGTTGGATTATTGCGGCTGCAACAAGTCGTATAGTGAAAATCGACGTGACCGACAAGCTCGGCGGTTAACAATCGGGCATATATATGGTATGTTGTTCATAAGTCTGTTTATTTTTGTTGATCATTAACAACGGTGCAGTGGCGTTAAAGTGACAGTTAAGAATGAAGTGTTTAGTGTTCTAATATTTCAATGTTTTTAGATGTACATATATTCTTAGAAAAATGGGCAAGAGACAATGCTAGATCCTCAAAACTTGTAGAACATTCTCTGCTGTAAAACACCAATGATTGTTTACCAATACTATTTCTTTGTTCCAAATCAGTCAAATAATTTTACAGTCCTTTTCTTTTCTTTAGTTTTATGCTTTGCTAAAGAAATCCATATTTTTTCATATTGTGGATCAGCTATTTTTCTAGTTGATAGGTATTCAAAAAAAACTCTTATTGCGATCCTACAAGAACCGTAACTCTTTAATATTGAAACTCGAAAAATGAAACAAAAGTAAAATGTCTCACGCTTTTAGACTAGACAGCACACTGACGTATGAGATATATTTAGTTCTAAAAACCATTACAACTTTTAGTATTTGCTTATAACCTTCACAAAATAATATTTTATTCTAGATAAAGATTTTTATGAGCAGAGCGCACTCGTGACCAATGATACATATATATTTACAACGGCATGAGTTTTTACTCAGTCATTTCATAAAAAAAAAACACTGCCGTTAAAACGTAAATATAATTATAATGATTATACACTTGTTTCCTTCTCTGCAAACTACACGAGGAATGCATATATGCCTCGTGTAGTTTGTAGAGAAGGAAAACAACGGCTTCTGAAGGTTTAGGGAATCAGATTTATGGCATATAAGATAGTCGGTAAGACTCACTAAACAAATGCTTACAGCTGTGTCAGATTTCACCGAGTTTAGGCTCAAAATTTTCATGTATCCTTTGAAGTTATCTGGTATAGCGGTTTTATTATACAAAAATATATATATAAATATTTACCCATCTGCGGTTCGGACTCTCTAGAGGAATTTTTTTGCAATCGGCTACATCGGTGGATAAAGTCGAAATAATGCCTTTTCACTTATACAAGTATGGGGTGCTCACAGTTACATTTTAATTTTATTTACCGTTAACATCAAAAAAATATTTTACCGCACGATATCTTGGTTTTCAAAACTCGAAATTTACTTTTACATTTATACTCTTGCACCATGTTGCTACAGAGTATAATAGATTTGTTCACCAAACGATTTTTTGTAACACCTAAAACTTATCGACCTAGATATAGAGTTACATAAATATAAATGATCAGGATGATAAGACGAATTGAAAGCTAGATAAGCAAGTGCTCGTTCGACCGTCCGTCCGTCCGTCTGCCTGTGTAAAAATTGAGATATTGTCATGAATCCTTGTACACGTGTTTCTTGGTCAAACCGGGAGGACGAGTTTACAGATAGACGTAACGGACCAATGCCACGCCCATAAACCGTTTTTAATCGAAAGCCTATAAATTGTAAAAATTGCAAATTAAGATACATATGTACCTGTTATTTGGTACAGGAGATTGAAGTAGCAAGGGGCACCTGTAGTTTTTTGATTTTAAACACGTGGATATATATGTGTATATTATATATCTCTCAAATGTATATCTTGCACAGAACAAAGTATTTTGACTATTAACCGACGGTATGAAAATGGATGAAATCGGAAGATAATCATGTTCACTAACCAAATAACGGTTTTGTCAGAAACTACTAAAACTGCAGACACATTAAATTTTGTGTTCAAAATGGCTGAGGGTTTTACATGGACCGGGCTCAACATTTGATGATGGCAGCGCTCACATTTAGTCATACAACAATTTTAAATTCAATCTGATTTTGTTACTTTATGTAAAGCATTATGTAGATCAAGCGCCGATTAATAATTGTGATAAAACTTTCCACAAAAAATGCCTTTAAGGTATGCCATCTTAGGTGTAAAAGTTGTCAAAATCGGACCATAACTCTTCTAGTTCCTAAATACCGAAAATGTGGACCCCAGAGCCTATGACTGACTTTTTACCGAAAATATCGGTCAATGTGTGAGATATATTATTGAAATTAGAAGAAAATCCTTTCCTGATATCGGCATGTCTGTATGTCAAAAATGGGTTGAATCGGAACAATATTCTTCTCAGCCTCCATGTACCTAATAACAATATTTTGCGGCTATACAAACCAGATAAAAATAGGGTCATTACTACCCCTATCTGCCAAATAAATTTTCAAGCTTCCGGCTGGCTTAAGTAAAAAAATTGTTAATTTTTGTTCATAATTTTAAAGATCTTAATTTAACTTCCCTCTCCGGACCGTTCGATACCAAACGAGATTTTAGACAAAGCGACTCCCCATCGTACGACTTCTTCAACCTGCTGCAGTAGAAAATAATTCCAGCTGTAGAACTTACTCGAGCAGATACAATCTTTTATAAGAGCGTACAGCTGCTGGCGTATGCCGATAATATTGATATCATCGGCCTCAACACCCGCGCCGTTAGTTCTGCTTTCTCCAGACTGGATAAGGAAGCAAAGCAAATAGGCAGTAAGCGTGGGCAAGACGAAATATCTCCTGTCATCAAACCACACAGTCGTCGCATTCGCGACTAGTCATAACTTCGAAGTTATAGATAATTTCGTCTATCTTGCAACCAGCATTAACAGCAACAATGTTAACCTCGAGTAGGCAATTGAGAGATAAAATCCTCTCCAACTTCTGATGAGTCGACGTTACGAGTTTTTGAGAGAAAGGTTCTACGAAAGATTTATGGTCCTTTGCGCTTTGGCCACGCCGAATGTCGTATTCGATGGAATGATGAGCTGTATGAGATATACGACGACATTGGCGTAGTTCAACAAACTAAGGGACAACGGCTGCACTGGCTAGGTATTGTCGAGCGTTTTTGACGAAAACACTCCAGCTCTGAATGTATTCGACGCAGTATCAGCCGGAGGAAGCAGAGGTAGAGGAAAACCTCCACTCCGTTAGAAAGACCAGGTGAAAAAAGACATGGCTTTGCTTGTAATCTCCAATTGGCATTACGTTGCGAAAAGAAGAAATGACTGGGGCGCTGTTGTTAAGTCGGCTACAAGCGCATAAGCGGTGTCTACACCAGTAAAAAAGAAGAAGAATTTATTCTTCAAACTCTCTGCCGTTCCCTTCAAAGTAATCCCACTTGACTCCAATACTCTTATAACCGAAGAAAATTGTCGATAAAACCCTGAGTTTTTACCTGCTGTGGTGTTTAATCTCACCTTTGCCACGATATTCGGCCGATTGATCGTTATGTTTCCGGGTCGTAAGTATGATATCCTGGTAGTCGGAAAGCATTATTTCACAGACGTTTATGCGACGCTATTTTTCGAAAATATTTAGTGATTCTAGAACCAATCACCAACCAGCAATTCCTTTGTTTGATTGACATGTTGATCATCAGTTAATGTTGATGGCCGTCCCGACTTGGTTCGCCGTCAACACATTCTCGAGCCTCTTTGAATAATTTGTGGCAATCAAAAAACTTTTTCACATTTTCTAGGTCAATTGAACATGATTTTAATATAATTTTCATCGAATATTGAAAGTTGAATTCTTTCACAAAACTTTTAATATGAAGTTTTGCCAACACCTGATGGTATTTTCCCGGTTTTATTTCTTGCAAGCTTCTGGAGTATGAAACGTTCGGTTACACCGAACTTAGCCCGTCCTTACCTGTTTTACTTTGAGTTAGATCCGATATATGGGTTTGTAAAACAATAGTTTCAAAAACATCTTGATGATTATAACTTTATTTATTTTATTTTTAATTAATTCTATGACTATTACTGTTTGTGTTGAAATGCTCTGATAAATTACATTTCTAACCGACAATGGAAAGCTTTTCTTTGTATAGGTTCTAATTTCAGCAGATAACAAGCCATGCAATAATGTTTCTCTTAAGATACTTTGAATGATCAATATTATATGAAACATTCTTTAAAACCTTTGTCTCCTTGGGACTCAAGTATTTACTTCTAGCAACTCTCTATTGGTGGAATAACATCATAAATATTGCTGAAGAAACGTCATCTCAGCTAGCTTCGCCATTGATGTCTATTAACTCAGAACCGCTTATTTTAAAAGCGACAAAGAGAGTTTGTTTGGAATAGATTTTGTTTTAATTTAATGTCCAGTTATGTACATATGCACGAGTATTCACAAGAAAAATTGTAGAACTGCTCTGTAATTAGATAAACATAAATATTTATTATCTCATAACGGAATTCACAACTAACTCCATCCCCGGAAAATAATCTCCTAACTATAGTTGATACCTGTACTTATCATTCACATCTCTTTTTTCTAAACTTCTTAGAATTTCGCAGAAACATAAATATATGACATACATATACATACGTATATGCATATACATACATATGTACATTATTAAATGCTTATGCATAGTTAAGGTTGGTCGCCAATTTATTGCTTAGTCATTTTTGCGCTTTAGAATAAATTGTTTAAAGTGGCTAAAGCCAAATACATATTTATATGATAGGGTGGTATAATATTTTTATTTCATAAAAAAATCAATCGAAATTGTTAAGGCACTATTCTAATTGTTTTAAACTGGTATACATGGATATAGATAGAACTAAATAGAATACTTTGGTGAGCTTAATTTTCTACTTCCCATTTTGGAGCCAAGGAAAAGACATGCGTTTCCTTTAAAAAGATTTTCACCGAAATATGCACCCACCTAATGTGTCAGTGCCCATTCGATCCCCGCTTCGTCGCCTGAAATTAGCCTATAGTAGACGACATTTTATCAGATAACAGTGCCAAGGTAATTTAGTTGGTATTCATAGAATGCTACATGCTTATTCTTAAAGTTCACCTGTTCAAGCAAAATACAATATTTTTTTGTGCGCCAAAAAAAAAGAGCTAGTGCTATAGAGTTCTGAACCCTCGTCGTTAAATAAGCGAAACGAACGTCAAGCTGAGCACGAGCTTATTTAGTGCAAATACTGTGCGGCTAACATTACATCGGCAGTCGACTACAAATTACAATAAGTAATTTGGCAACAACATGGGTGGCATTTTATTGTTGATTTCTTCAGCTATAGCCTTTTTCTTCGGCTGTCTTGCGATCGCTTTTTGTATGCAAATGACTATTTGGGTTGATAAGAGGTACGAACGGCAGATTCGACGAGCGAATATTCGATATAGACGGAGACAGACGGAACGTAACACTGGTATGTTGTTGTACGGTATTTTTTGAATTATGAATCAAGTTGATTTAGAAAGACTTCTGAATGTTTAAACAAATATGCGTTTCAAATAATAAATTTTTACTTCAAAATAAGAGCGAATTCCTTTGATTTTATTGAAATATCAAAAAATTCTAAATTTAACAAATGAAAACTAAAGTCACGGAAGTTGTGTTTTATGGTACATTTCGGGATTTGGCGATCATAGTGTTACAATGGGGCAACTCAAAACTTTATCGTAAAATTCGAAATTTTTTTGGTTTTTAGAATGTTTTGATATACATACGAGCGCTATTTGTGTTGCTTACAGTAGCTTAAAATATTCATCCCGGCCAAAAAATGGAATTAATAATCAAACATTTTCACGCGTTTATTTTTTTAACAAATATCGAAGTGGATTATCTCAGCAATAGTGCACCGATGAACTTATGCAATTTTTAGCAATGAATCTTCATCAAAAACTAGAGTTTATCAATTGTACGATTTAATATACGTGGCAGAACACTCCAAGAGAGATTTCGTGAAGGTCGTCCAAAATCAGTTGTTGTTCCGCAAATTATTGATGCCGTGCGGAAAGTGATATTGCAAAATCTTTATGTGACCTATCGTGAGATAAAAATTATAGATATTAGTGGGACCAGCATACATTCAATATTGAAAGGACATTTTATTGTAATATGTAAGCATTTGTTTACGGTGAGGCCCAAACAATTTATCGATCCCTCAAAAGAATGCATTTTTGGGCACTCAAAACTTCAATTTGGTAAGCAATCCACCGTAAAGATTTGACTTGTCACCGAATGTCTTCTATACCATTTCCATACGTAAAAGATAATCTAACAGGTAAACGTTTTTCGACAACTGAAGAGACATGTTCAGAAAACATGTTTTGGAGATATCACAACCCCAGAGTTGCAAAAAATCTTCTGCAAAAGTGTGTAGTTCTAGATATTCTCCATTAAATATTTCGAAAAACAATAAAGCGATTTTCGATTATTAAAATCTGTTTTTGTTCTCTTATCCCGAAATATAAAAGGCAACTTACCTGTTTTAAACTTTGGTTCTCGTAAAGGTCTATATTTGTAACTCTTTGCATGCAAATAGCCTTTTTATAGGGTAAAGTTGAAAAGGTTTCCTATTAACAATGGGAGAAAGGTTTTGTGAATGAAAATCATTTTATCCTTTGATTTAATCTCCCTCTAGAGTAATGCATTTATTGGTCTATCAACATTTCATTACCAGACGATAGTGTGAAGCTTCTAGGTCTTCAAAATTTGCTTTTTTTGAACGCCCACATTTTACTGAACTTAGAACTATTGCATTTACTGCACTCATATGAACGCAGTGCTTTTAATGTAGGAAAAGCAATTTATTGTTTGTAGTGCGCTCTCTATCAAGTCAAGGTCTTCTCAAACCAGGTTTGGTAGCTCCAGAAATAGTAATAACACCTTGAACAGGGTATATTAAGTTTACCACGAAGTTTGTAACACCCAATAGGAAACGCAGGAATTTTTTCCTTTTCTCCCCAAAAAACTGGAAATTTGACGGAGCCGCCGATATCGGATCACTACTGTATATACGAGTACATACCTGTCGCACCAACGGTCACAACCAAACGGTCAAAATAAGTTCTTGTATGAAATTTTTTTTTTATTTAACAAAATATTTTCACGAAATTCAGCATGAAGCCGCCATACACACTAAACGATTAAAATCAGGTTATTGTATGGAAACGTGTTTCTTTAATGCACGAAAATGTTTGTAGTACCCTTTATAAATTTAAATTCCAACATCTATACTATTTCCACTATTATACCTGAATATGCATTTTTTTAATTTAGAGTTATCTTGATGTCCTTTTGATGAAAGAAAAAAAAAAAAACAAAATGTATATAAAGGATGATCCATTTCAAGGTTCACTAGTTTTTTAAAGAAAAAAAAAAAAAACACATTTCTAATCTTCAAATCTAATGAGAAAAGCTTATTATCATTCGAAAAAAATATTTTATGGCATTTATTTTCTATGATTATCTCTTTCAAATGTTGGCCGCGGCGACGTCTTAGATGGTCTTTCCGCCGAGTTCAATTTTCGATGACTCGTTCAAGCATTTCGACCGGTACGAGTAACTGAAACTGTACTTGAATCCAAGCGAGATTGTCCGTATAGACTTCAGACTTTACAAATCCCTACAGTGAAAAGTCTAACGGTTTGATATCACACGACCTTGGTAGTTATGTAATCCATCAGCCCAAAACGTGAAATTATCTGCTCACCTAACTCTTAACTTAATAAATCCCTTGATGTGATCTTTCAGAAAATGCGCTGTCATGTTGAAACTAAATGTCGCCGAGATCACGAGCTTCAATTTCAGGCATCAAATAGTCGGTTATCATGTCGCGATAATGATCGTCATTGGCGGTTACATTCACACCGGCACCATTTTTGAAGAAATATGGACCGATGATTCCACCGGCCTACAAACCACACCAAACCGGTGCTTTTTCAGGATAACATGAATTTCTTCAGTTTGTTTTTCGTGCCAAATGTGTTAGTTTTGCTAGTTTACATACCCATTGAACCAGAAATGAGCCTCATTGCTGAAAAAAATTTCGCTCGAAAAATGCTGGGATCTTCTTGGAACTTTTGGAACTTTTTAAGAGCCCATAGAGCGAAGTGATGTTGGCTGGTAAGGTCGATCGGCTTTAGTTCTTGCACAAGCAGTATTTTGTAAGCTTTCAATTTAAGAACTCGACATAAAATACGTCAAGTCGTTCCATATGTTCACAGCAAGCAAACGGCGCCGAATTTACTCTCCACGATCTTCGTATACTCTGTTAGCTATGGCTGCTACAAGTATATTTTCTTCACTGCGTGCTGGACGTGATCTATTCGATTGAATATTATTCTATATTCAATGCTGGGTCTCAATATGGGTGATGGTGTTGCGAATACTACGCTCAGTAGCTGATTATGTTGACCATAAGTTGAGCGAAGCGCGCGAAATACATTCTTTACAGAACGTGAACTTTTGTAATATAGTTGAACGATTTGTAAACGGTGTTCAGGCCAAACAATGCCAAACAATACTGAACAAAAATAACAATATCAAAAATTATCCCTACTTGGATCCCCCTTTGGAAATATAAATCGAATATGTTTTCTCATGAATACGACGCCTTAGCGTACATATTTTTTTTAAATATGTAATGAATAGATTGTTCAAGACCCTCTTGGAATATATTTGTTTAAAGAAGAGTGGCAAGAGATAATGCAATAACCTGAAGCTAGTTGCCAAAAAAAAAATCAACAATCGAAATCGTCAGATTGTGTCACGAGTCCAACCGCACGTGGGTATCGTAAGAAATTACTTAATTGGTTATCATAAAATGCCAAAGTTAATTAATTGGGCTTTTAATTAAGCTTAAGATTCGATCAGAACAAGACAGGCACATCCGTGTTGTTATAATTGTAAAAAGAGCACGGCACTTCCTGTCCCTGTTTAGCAAACAAATCAAACTCGTAACTAAACCCATACAGAGATACTACAGAATGTGAAAAATATTTAATCTTATCAGCGAATAGGTATAGTGAGTGCCATTAGGTCTATGGATTTTATTATCATTACGCCACTTGTGGTAGAGACGATGAAAAACGCACACAACCCAATTGAAGTTGTACAAAATAAAACGAGTGTAGTGCGGATAGCATGAAAGCTAAACAAAACGGTAGTTAATGGTTTTAAATACTGAAAGGAAATACTGAAATAGCTTATGTGTTTGACCAGTGTTTCGTTAATGTCAGCGCATTGTAGTCGTAGTCGCAAAGCACTAACATACCTATTACATGATATACTCGTAGACGAACTGTAAAACGAGCGTCGTGATGTAAAGATACTTCGACAGTGATTTGTTTTTAAGTATAGAGATATTGGAGGGACCAGTGCTGAGTTTCATATTATTGACGTAACACGTAAAGAATTGGCGCTGAAAAGGTTCTCGGGTGTAAGAGTGCGTGGAAAATGAGTATTTTTACCTTGCTCGTAGTCATATTTCTCTTTACATTTGTGGTATTACCAATTTTTTGTTATTATACACGAATTGAAAGCAAATCGTTGTCGAGATTATGTCCGCAAGGATATAGAATTTGTAATCGCTATCGCTTTCGGCAGCGCGGCATGTGGCAACAAGCAGGCATGCGACGTTCTTATAATGGTGTGTATAACATTTTAATGAATTGAATGGTCTAAGTGCGTTCCTAACCATGTTCTTGCTGTAGTGAATTAAAAATTTATAGATTTCTGGAATAAAAAAAAATAATCGAAAAAATAAAACAAAAAAAGAGAGGAAAGTGAAATACGTGGCTAAGACTCTAGACAGTTAGGACTTGTCTAAGGCATGTGCATAGTGCTAAGTAAGTTTAGGGCAAAACTTTCAGCATATTTGTGCTCATGTATTTTTTAATAAAAAAAAACTTCAATTAAATACTATCCAGCCAGTGAAATGTAACTTCATTCGAAGTATTCTAAAAACAAAATTATAAGCACACAGTTAAAAAACACAACACTAGTTGTAGATTATGGAGTAAAGTTATTTCCGCTATAAAAAGCCTGAAAAAAGTTTTTATGGATTGATTGACATGAAAAGAAGGAACGTTAAATTCGTTTGCACGAAAGTTATGATACCCTTCACAAAAAAAAAAAAAAAACAAAAACAAAAGTGAACATACAAGAACTTAATCAGCGAGTTTGTATGGCAGATATATGGTGTAGTATATTCAGATCGGATTGTATCGTTGCCAAATTTGAAGAATTTCCTCAGGTTAAAAACAGAAAAAGTACTTCATCTTTTGTACCTCAAAGACCTGTGTAAAATTTCATGAAGATCGGTTGAGTAGCTATCGAGAAATCTTGCCAAACGACTTTAAAAATGCAGTTTCGAGAAAAAGGTGTTAAAAGACGGCGCACTTAGCCTAGCTAAGCCTCGAGCGCACAAGTTCTCAAGGCTGTATTTCCGAATCAACTTGAAAACTTAGGAAAATATTCTAGAGCTGTGTTAGAATAATAAGACAATAAAAACAAAACGATAATTTTTAGTGTACTCTATTCAGGGTATAATAACCTGCTAGTTGATTGACATACTCGTAGAAATGATAAGTTGGGCTACTTTCACATTATCGATATAGATTAACAAGTCGTTCTGATAATTATGTATAGAGTAGCCATCAAATAAAATAGATTAACACATACACTGTCAAAATCGCGCCATCCGAATTATTACGAATTTCATTTACGGCAATGAATTTCAAGAGACGCCCACAGAACTCGTTGTTTTCAACTCTGTCGACTTGTTTGGAACTTTAATCAGTTTATCAAAAATTTAATATTACAAGAAATAATAACCATTCACCAAATCATTGCATAAATGATAGGCAAAGCAATTTTAACACCTGACGTGACATTTATAAACGCTCATAAAGAAAATAATCTTATCAGCTTATAGGGGCAATATCGCACTTGAGTGCCTATACACAGGGCATAAAATGTTCAAGAAAGGTATAACATGCATTCAATATTTACAAATTTTGCACTGCAAATGCGCTATCAATTAACATTTCAATTATCATATGTTTAAAATCGCCTTGCTTATCGCACTGAGCAGTGAACTTGAAGAGTTTTTATTTGTTTTTGATCGGATTGCGGTAGTTTTCTTCAATTGTTCCGCCAATAAGCATAGTTGTTTGCGGCTGAACTGTGCAAATTTAGCTTTAAAATTAGTCAAAATTGTTAACTACGAAATCATACTTAGAATGATGTTCATTACTTACTTTGTTATTGTCATAATAATAATGTTAATTTATCAATTTTTTGTGGTTCGTAAAAAATTAAGAATTGATTTTAAACTAACGAAAATCTAATAAATTTTTCTTTTTATTCAAAATGAAGGTAACCCTACGCATGTTTACCGTAATGCGTGCACAAAATCGTCTTGAGCGTGGTATGAATATTTTTCATTTGAAATTTTACAAAATATTATAGTGTTATTTAAACTGGAACACGTAGACTTCAAATATTTCAAAATATACTAACTTGTGTAAATGTATTGTGTGTAATCACTAATTTAAAACTTGGCAATGATATTTCAGTATTCGCAATACAAATTGTTCCAATAACAAGTTTTAAAGTAGATAATTTTTAAGACTTATAAACTGACTACAATCCACATCGCATAAGCACTTGTTTGAAATTTTAAACCTTACTTATAATTTAATTAATGAAGTGACGTAATATTTACGGGCTGATCGGTGGTAATAAAGTGTGATAGAAAGTGAGTTTTAAAATGCATCGGAAAAATACAATTTCTTCAGTCAAACTTGTTGACAAAGTAATGTTTTGGAAGTGCATAGGTGGAAATGATCTCGGTGATATGCAATTTGTTGACGAAAAAATAATCAATGATATTCAAAAAGCTGTTTAAATTAAAATTTTTCTGTTTTTCTTAGAAAGTGTTTAATGTTTGACGAAAAATGTTATTAAACTCATGAAATAATACAATTTAAAACTAAACGAGATAGATATAGGGTTAAATATATGTTAAATGATCAGGATGACGAGAAAAGTTGAAATCCGATTGACTGGCCATAACTAAGCACTAAATTAAAATATAGAACTCTACTTTGGCGCAGGCGATCCCAGTAGCAAGGACACCTGTGGGCAAACAATTAAAAAAATGAATGGTCGTGGCACTAGTCTCTAATAAGTTTAATAACATCTAAAGCTCCAACCAATAATGTGAAAATGGAAATCGGATGAAAACCCCGTTTACTCCCCACACAAGGTTCATTCCAAAGTAAACAGGACTTTTTGAATCTGGCCCCCTGGTGACGCCATCTATATGTCGACTAGTGCGTTAGAATCAGCTGTCTTTATCGATTGTTCTCTGAGAATTTCATGACATTTCATTGATTGGAAGTGAAGTTATTGTGTTTTAAGTGTCAGTATGTTTGTGTCAGGAATAAAGGGATGTTCAACTTATTCCAGCGTGAGAGCGCCTCAAAATAAGCGTTTTTTATAACATTTTCCATTATGGCCAGATCGAACAAAATAAGAATTTTTGGGCATTTTAAATTAAAACACCCAACATTTAGTACGAATAAAAATTACTATGTAGTGGCTATTTATAGTATGGAGAAACTATTTAAATCTTTTTAAAGTATATTAGAAGAACTGATTTTTGACCTTTCAATACCCAAAACAAGAACTTAGGTTTGTTAGCTCTCATTCATTAAATTTTTTTATTCATTTTCCATTGAAAATAATACTATGATGCTTCAAATTACAAAACGTTTCATCAAATACCTTTAAATATCACTAATTTACTTAATTTTCATTGTTTTACATTTTTTTATAAGTGGTCTTGAACGATGCAACAAATCCCTCCGTTTATACATTTTTTGGTAAGATTTCAATCTGGCCATCGCTCGTTTCCAATTGCTAAACGTCAAAACCTACTGAACTCGATTAGCTGTCAAAGTTCAGTAGGTTTTGAGAGGAGTTAAACATCTCTTTATCTCTGGTTTGTGTTATCGGTGCGAAAATGAGCTTCGAACAAAGAGCCAACATTAAATTTTGTTTTAAAATAGATAAAACTTTTACCGAAACATTTCCAATGAATGAAACAAGTTTATGGCGATGATTGCATATTTCGTAGCAGAGTGCACGAGTGCTTTCAACATTTTTAAAGTGGTCTTGAAGACATAAATGACGATCAACATGTGAGGCAATCAAAATCCGTGATCACCAGAAACTCCACCGAAATTGTGAGTGAATTCATCAAAAATCAGCCGAAATCATCATTGAAATTCATGGAAATGAAATTGAACATCTCCAAGACATCGATTTATCGCATTTTGACCATTTATTTGGGCTTAAGAAAGATGTGTGGACGGTTTGTTCCGCACAAATTGACTGACGACCAAAAATTACTCAGATCCGTTTCATCGTCGCTTCTGAGCGATTATTTGACCAAAAATCAAATTTAAATCATTAACCCGTCTTCACCTGATATGGCACCGTGCGATTCCTTCCTTTTCGGAGAAATGCATTTGCTCACGAAAGGAAAGCATTATGCAGACGTAGAGGCCATACCGGCCAACGAGCTGAGACACTCGTTCGATATGCCTTTGTACCGTGCAAAAAGCTGTATTGAAGCAGAAGGAAACTATTTTGAATAAAATAAATTGATTTTGCTGAAAAAACCATTAATACTGTTTTTTTTTTTTAAGTCCTGTTTACTTTGGAACGCACCTTGTATAACGGTACTGTCTAATAACTAAATGAGCCAAAAAACGAAAAAAATTTGACGCCGGGATGGTATGACAAGGTTTTATCCGGCGGGAATAAAATTGGGAAATGAGCGTGACACCGCCCACTTTTTGGTGAAATCAATCGGACAATAACAAAGCCTACTAACCATATAGCACAATTTTAAATTCTACTGGATTCGTTTAGTTGCCAGTACACAAATCAAGAAGCAATTAATATAACTGGAGTGTATGCCACCTTATGACAAAAATTTGTTGAAATTCAATAAAACCTGTTCAAGTCCCTAGGTACCGAATATTTGGATCCCGGTAGTGTATAGTTGACTTTTGTTCGAAAATATCAGTCAATATCTGAGATAGATGTTGACATTCAGGGATAGTATTTCTCTGACATTGGTATGTCTGTATGTCAAAAAAGGTGTTGAGTCGGACTAATACTTCCTTTAGCCCCCATATACCAATATGAAGATAATCGAACTTATGGGTGACTTTGTACCGAATATATCGGCCAATAAGTGAGTTATCTCAATGAAAAGGAGCTATCGTGTCTTACTCATAACTGTGTATCCTTATGTGTCTATCAATATAGGAGTTATGTATAGTAGATACATATATGTATACATATATAAAATTGCTGGGATTTCGATCCTCAGATTGACGTTTTGAACCGTAAAGTATTTCCCTGACTTTGACTCTTGTAAGTTACAAGAGTATAAAATATTCGACTGCACCCGAACTTAGCTCTTCCTTCATTGTTCTTAGTTACTTTAACTTTGAAAGTAAGCTTAACGTCCTCTATTGGATTCAAAACGAAACTATTGACTGGTCAATTATGTAAAAATGCTGTTCAATAGATGGTATACATATTTTGTCTAAGATTGGTTGGTGGTTATTCGCATTTACAGCTCACCACTTGGGCCAGATTTACAGCTTTATATTCAAAAAGACGGTCCGTCTTAAGTTCTAATTTTTTGAACCCTCCGTGAATGTGCTCGGTACTTAGAGCATACCATCCGAAACGAAAAGGCTTATTTTGGATCATCAGAAATTATAACATTTCTTCAAATGCTTAAGGTAAAAGATTCGTGTACCATTGTAGTCTTTCTTGTTGGATTTTAAGGATCAAAAAGGTTTTTTGTTAGCCGGCATCTATTAAATGCGGCCTCTTTAAGACGTTTTCATACATTCCGAGCGAGTGCTCATTTCAATTCCATCCCATTGTACGAACTCGCTCTTTACATAATATTATATTCTATAACAATTTGACATGCCTAGACATGTCTTCTTTTCTCCAGTGCCAGAGTTTCGTTGAAAAGTCTCTGTTTTTTCTAAACCTTTAAAAAATACCAGTTAAATGGTTTAGTGAAATCAACTTTAGCGCTTATACATCTATCACGGAACCTTACCTGTAGTTGAAGTACATCCGGAGGGAAAGGCAAAATTAACATTATTTTTTTTAGTTAGAAAAATATTTCAAGTAGAATTCACCAGCTGATCTCCAAAATTAAATATCAACCTTAGCTGTTATTTCACCATTTTAGCTATATTTTCATTCAGGCAAGCAGCAATATCAATAAAAATATATCAGATAACAGCGTAATCAACTAAAATCGATTGTTAGCAGATACGCTTACGAATGTATGCCCATTATTCCAAAAATGTTTTTCTATAATTGTAGAATTGAACTTAATTAGAATGTGACTTTACAAGTGACAGTTACGCACACTTGACCATAAGAGATGAGTCCACAAATCGCGACAAGTCATATTTTGCTCTATAGCCGCTGAAAAAATTATAAAATAAACCATGAAAAATAACAGGGGACCACTTAGTAAACATTCTAGTCACTGGGTTTTTCCTTTTCTTAGTGCTTCTATTAATAAAAACATCCTAAATCTTTGATTAATTTTTACATTCACCTTCCTCTCTTTCCAGATCGCCAAGGCAACATTTTCACAATCGCAAATGAGAGCGCCAACAACCCGTTACCACATCGTTTTTCAGATTTCTTCTATGTTGAACCGAGCGCCGAAGATGCTGCCCGCATTCGCGCACAACTGGAGAAAGATGAAAAGGATTTACCCACCTACGAAGAGGTGATGGCAATGAGTGCCGCTCAGACGGCGGCCGGCACTTTATCCCCACCACCTACAACCTCAACAACGTCCATTGCCACAACGGATACGACAGTGCCGCCATACTCAGAAGTCGATCGGAATGGGACCCGCGCAGCCCCACTAAGCTTGGAAATGGGTGCAACTGCGAGACCAACCGGAAACGTAACACCACCAGCTGCAGAAGCAGGAGCAGCGTCAACATCCCGTGCAGCCGCCGCCGCCGCCACAAGTACAGCGACTCCAGCAACTGTGGTCACCATTGCCAATTCGGTATCAAATACGAGCGTGTGATCCACCCATTTGCATTCAACAGTCAATAGTATGCCATATTGGTCTGCATACGGATGGCGTGATGTACGAGCAATATAGTGTCTTCTGAACTTACAAATGCAACCTGCTGAGCATTACATAAACGTGTATAAATATTTGTAGGCTTGGCAGGAAAGTCAATATTGCCATGTGCTAGTGATTTCATTAAGAGTACGCATTTAAATGTCCTTTCATATGTACATAGACACATTCCGACATTTTAGAGACTGTTATGTTTTTACCAGTGCATACACAGGAATGTCCTGTACCTATTTATATAGTTTCTATTTTGTGTAAATTAACCCTTATTTTATAAGAAAACTTATTAAAAAAAAGTGTGAGTAATTAAAATAGCTTTACAACAGGTGCCGCAACTACCGGTTATTTGTAGAGAGTACAAATACAGGTACTCTTCCACATTTAAATCGGGCACAGGTGCTCTTTTATTGTAAATGAACGAGTATTCATAATGATAGATAATATAAAATTTTAGCATAAGTTGTTGTAAATTGAAAGCTTTAAAAATATATATGTACCTTTACAAAAAAAAAACTGAAAGTTGTTGTGTGTGTGCTTTTTCATTTCGAAGCTAACTAGGTAAGGCCGTAAAATCGAAAATGAAAAGTGAAATAATCAATTAGAATTCAAACTTGTGTTATATGAGAAGTGGGTGGGGCTGTAGTACATGTATGAGGGCTAAGGTAAGTATTGACCGGACTCAATTTTGACACAATGATATACAATATTATTAACAAAGAAACATTTTCCCCATTTCAATAGCATATCTCACAGATAGACCGGTATTTTCGGTAAAAAGTCAGCCATCCACACTGGGATCCACATATTCGGAATTTCCGGTTAGTAATTTTACATTCGAGTTGGCAGAACTCAAAGTCACTACTTGTGCCGATTTGTATACTGGAAAGAACCATATGGAATTTAAAATTGTGCTATGCGGGAATTAGGCGTGGATGTAGTCCGAATTCGCCCACTTGCATAATGTAATATCGGATCATCAGGATATTGCTATGTACCGAATTTGGTTGAAATTTGTCAAATAGGTCCGGATATATGTCATTTCATCGTCCAATTTTGCCCCCGGCTTCTATAAAATCCTCCTGAATTATCCTGAGTGTGAATGACAGGCACTTTGTTGTGGTGTAAGAGCTTTAGTCGCAAGGCATACTCGGCACCTCCTAAATGGTGCGAGCGGTGCTGCATGACATTGCTGAGGCGCGTTGCCAGAAGCCGCATGCGTGCGAAAACCATGCGTTGCCACCTCCTAATCTAGTGTGTTACGCGACTCCCGTGCCCTTTGAAGGTAGGAAGTTGATGTGGCTGTATTCTAACGAAGCCTTCCCAACACCAGTCCGAATTGGAAGCAACGGTGGTCTTACCATACAATGAAACTCTGGCACAGAGGACCTTTGTGTGCCGATTATCACCCATGGAGCGGTGGCTTGAGCCTCAAAAGCATCGCAGGCTTCGGTAGAACTTTCACATTCGATGCGGCAAGGACTTCTCTGCATCTGAACGTACCCGACAGGTAGTCATACTATAACTCACACCGCTTCACCTAGTAGTCGGTCAGGGAGCCAGACATATACTGCTTCAAATGACAGATGAAAGGCGTGGCAGAGGTAAAGTAATCTCATTCCGGCGTGTGAAGGACTTAATTGGTCTAATATCATTGGCTCTTCTCCCAAGAGACAGCATTGCCAAAAGGATAAACTTCAGCAAGAAGTTCAAGGTTACCCTCGACAGTAAGGCTGAATGGAATGATTTCACTCTCAATCTACTGCTTAGGGATAGTTCAACCTAGCGGTATAGTGACGTCTCGAAGACATCGGAGGAAATTTGTGCAGGAATCACAGGGCCACGCACCAAACTTTGCATACCAATGGGAAGTTTTTGAAGCACATTCCAAGCAGAGATATTTTCTAAAAATCGGTAAAGATTAACCACCAACGCAACTATCGCAACGAACGACAGCGGAACTTAAAGCGATCTCTGCCTACGAGATCAAATCGCTACTGATGTGCCTGAGTACCCGGTCACAAAGCCTTAGCCGGGAATGAACTGGCAGACGAGCCTATTTCGCAGCATCCACCAACATGGTAGGACCGGAACTTTTACTGTGCTTGGTTCTCATACCATAGAGGAGATGATCCGCAAGGAGAAAGGAGCAAGCAAGGAGTGTTATTTGCAAAATTTCCAATATCGAACATACCAAGTTGCTAATGGGTGGTTACAACCTCAACAGGCTTAAATACGCAATCAATCTCCCAAGGGACAAACTCCGGCTACTTATCACATTCTAAACATTGTAAGCTCAAGAAGCACGTATATTACATAGAGCCTGAAACTCCAGAAACCTCATCCTTACTGTTTTCCCAAGGAACATGAGTACCAAGTTTCTTAGAGATATCTCAATGTTTACCTAAGTTGCAGCTTGTACCTTCGGACGGACGGACAGGCAGACAGTGATACGAATTTAAACTCCTCTTGTCATCCTAATCATTTATATATAAATATTGTGACAAAAGGGCACACGGAAATTGTAATTAAATTCCCCGGGTAAGATGCCAAGTTTGATTACAGCAGTTGCCTGAGTCGGTACACCTCAGAAGTGCATTGCGATTTTTACAATGGATAAAAATTCGAACAAAAAATGTGTCTCAAATTTTGAATGTCTAACCAAAATTTCGTCTGCGGAATCGTTGCGAAATTTAAAAAAGACTTACATACCATGATTCCGCTTTATCAAAAACTCAAGTCTATGTGTATTAAAAAGCCTTCAAAGACGATCGAGAGATCATTGAAGACATCCCTCGGACGACTTTCCACCTTTTCAACTGATGAAAATATTAAAAAGTGAAGGATATTGTGCTTAAAAATTGTCAGTCAAATACTGGAGAGATGTTCGTTTGAAAAATTTTGATGGATATTTTAGATACGAAATGCGTTCTTGCTCGATTTGTCCAGATAAAGCTGATTTTTTTCAAACAGAGTACCGTAAATAGGTCTCTTTGGACATGCTTGATCGTGCCGTTTTTGGCCAAGATCATTGGAAGGACATTCCTCAGGGAACTGAGGTAGGAGCATGGTCTCCGAGGGTACATCCGTTCCTGTCAATTTCGGCCGGCCCTTACACAAGGATAATGAATTGAGAAAAAACAATAGCAATAGCAGCGGTGTACATGATTGCAAGACGAGAAACGGCACTCAAAGCCCAGACCACAGGATTTTAGAAGCAAAACTGACCAGAAGAACACCGACCGCTAATGGATTTAGCGTCCAAGCTGATCCCTTTAGACGTACACTAAGACTGGTGCTATCATCAAAAAAGGCGCTGACCGTGGAAAGCCTGTAGAAACGAGATCGTCCCCACCTGGGCTGCAAGACAGCACGCCCCATTTGGCTGCCTTAATGACCGATCAATAATCAGATTTTTGACTTACTTACCACTGAGACGAAACTCCACGCACGCCCTCAGAGCGAGTACAACATGGTCAAAGAAAACAGATGAAATATCCCAATAAGAATTCAACGCCGAAAATCCCCGCGAGGATGAGCAGCTGACACAAAAGACCCTGCCTAAGAAAAAAGCCAGTCATGAGAACTAGGAAAGAGGACCACTGTGTGCAAGAGTAATGAAGGCAAAGCACCAAACCCCAAGAAGAAAGCTTTCCATATGCAATTGTCATTGCACACATTGGAAATAAGTATGTTGTACAGTGTTATACTTAGAGCTGTCAAGAAGGAAGATGCCCTTAAAAACCTTGGAGAGTTCGTCTCGTGAATCAGGAGACGGTAACAGACGAGTTAATCCTAGAAGTGAAAAAGGCGCAGATGACGAACACGGGTGCATATGAAAAGGAGATATGCAAGGTTCTAGGTGACCAGACACAGATAAGAGCCATAACCCATGTGTTATCGGTAGAGATTCGCAACCCAAATAAGTTAACAACGAAAGAGGGTATAGTAAATGAAATTCGATCACTAATTAATGGTCTAGGCTCCTTCAGCGAAAGTTCGACCAAAAGGGCTTACGAGGGTTCGCAGACGCAGACGAAAGAAGACTGATTCAACGCAAGATCAAGATTGGGTAAGTGATCTGTAAAATAAGGGAGAAGCCAAACTTTAGGAAGTGTTTGAGGTGCTTGGAATATGAGCATCTGACGAGGACGTGTGCCAGCGAGGATGACAGAAACAAATGTTGTGCCAAAAGTGACACTTCGCCAAAGAATACGACAAAAAACATTCCTGTGCGGCATGCAAAGCCAAAGGAAAGAGGATACGGATCACCGCATCGGAAGTTGGAAACTTCTGCAATGCGACCACAACAGAAATTAGGTATTGACTTACGGAAACTAAGCTGCAGCGAGTCGGAGAAGAAACGTAAGTGGTGTATATAACGAGCAAAAAAACAAACAGAAACGGTCATCTTAAATATCGATGAATACAGCGTTACAACGCAAAACTGACTGAAGTACCTTGGAGTTATGATTGATGCAAGACTGAATTTCAGCTACAGTGACAGCGGCCCCAGTAAAAGTAGGAGAGACAGGTGAGCCTCGAATAGTGAAAAAGACAATGAGATACGGTAGAAATAGAAAGATATATAAGCCGTACCGGCCTGGATTGAGAGGCATTACGGGGAGAAAGACTTTTATCTTGCGCAATTCTTGACGGGCAAGGCTGTTTTTGTGATCAGCACATCTCTTTCTCCTGCTCAAGATATGTAATGGAGAGAACTACCCGACAACGTTATAAGTCATATGCTGCAATCAAAGCTGGTATGGATGAAAATTAAAGAGCGGGCCGTAACAGCGATCCAAAAACTCAGGATAAGAGATAGGCACGGAAGAGCTTAAGACCATCTTAATAATCCCGGAGGGAGTTTGAGAAGACGCAAAAATGTTGTAAGAATACTGATCCCACGTCCATGGAAAACATTATAACTGCCGATGGGACATATGCTTATGAGTTGGACATGTAAACAAGTTAACAATCATCGGAATGGAACCCGCTTTCAGTCGATGAGAGGAATCAAAACTCGCTGAACAAATGAAGGCCATCCCAAAAAGTGCTTATGAAAGGGTTTCGAGTGTTTTACATCTGGTGAAGATTACTTTGAAGGCGACAAAATAAACATTGATGAAAAATTAAATATATTTACAACTTCCGGGTAGATACAACCGTTGGACAAAATTAGTTGATTCTGCGGCAACATCTTGCAAGAGGAAAATTAGCTTAAGAAACTTCTTTGGAATAACCAAATAACCAGGCAGAAATATATTTTTCTGGTAGATCCAGTAACGGGTATTTTTAGACATATGGTTTGATGTAATCCGTATAAAGAAGAAATTGATCGTTTTAACTGCGTTTAATATTCGGTTGTTATTGTTGTTTTAGCGGGTACCTAGTCCGCGTTAGGACGGTAAGGATTAGCTAAGTTTTCGTCGACGTCATCTAAAGGAAGGCCTAAGAAACGTGCTGTTTCGACGGGGTCGAACCAAAGAGAGAGGGGTGTTAAATGACTGGGTGAGTGGGGCATGCAAAGAGGTGGCCAGTGTCATACGGAGACTCATTGCACCCAGAACATATAATGGATATGTCGGGGTCTCTTCTGTATAGGTAGGTGTTTAACATGCTACAGTACCCAGAACGAAGCTGCTCAAGAGTCACTATCGTTTCTCGCGGCAACTCGAGCTCTTCCTCGGCAATGGGTGGTGGTTTGATTCCGAGCACGCCATTCACTGGGAGGGAGTCGGTGAGGATGTTGATGGCTCCACTGTGAGTGGCGGTCAGTATTTGTCGGAAGTTTATTGAGTCCGAAGCCTGGTCGCCGTATTGTCTAATGTCGTCGACGTAATTGAGGAATGACCACTTTATGTTCCTAGGAGCAGGTGACTGCAGGGATGACGAAAGAACATCCACTTTATGGACGATTTTGAGGAAGGAGCTTGGTTTGATGGCTTGAAACCGATCGATTATTATTGCAAATAGTTGTCGGAAATTGGGTCTCTCAGCTGGAATTTTTTCGAGCCAGCTGCTGCGTTGACTTGTCTTAAATAATTTTTAAAACATATTGGCAAACTTGTATCTTTATAATTAAGCTAAGTTCTCGTTTATAACATTTAATTATAATAGCATTTTATTTCCGCTTCAATAAATAATTCGAATTTATTTTTTTTACGCTTCCATGAATCTAAAACTAATAATTGCATTCTGCTCTGCGTTCTTATTGTTCCTTTCAATAATCAAAACTTCTTTTTTATTTCTTATTTTTATTAACTGTGCAGCTGTGTTTATATTTCCATTTAAAGAATAATTATTGTCCAAATTAAACTACATTTGGCAATGCTCTAGCTCAGGTAAGAAATGTCAAAAGAATCAACAGCTGTTGAATATATTGGCATATCATTTATTTCGCCATTTCAATTGCAAACAGAAATTTCGAGCACGTACTAAAGTAATATGTTATCATTCTATAGTAGCTGAAGAAATGGGAGACATCAAAGTAAGATTCATCTCTCGTTATCATACTTCATTAAATTATTAAACATTTCTAACGACAGGTTGAATTTTCCGTACAAATGAGAGGAGAGCATTGTGCTGAAAGAGTGCGCAATGCCCTTCAGGGCACTAATAAAGTTGAGATTGACTCGTCCGAAGGACGAGTTACAATTGAAACAAAAGAACCGTGGTATGTGCTTAAGGATAAAATCGAGAGCACTGGACGAAAGGCTGTATTAGTTGGATTTGGGGGACAGTCTGCGGTTGCGATTATAAATACTACCGGCAGTGACGTTGACCGTACACCGATACAAGGAATTTTGCGTTTTTGTGCGTTAACAAAAGATAATCCAGGCGTGGTGGTGGATGGTGTTGTAGACGGTTTGACGCCTGGATTACATGGTTTGCATGTTCACGAGTCCGGGGACGTATCAAGTGGTTGTGCCTCCATCGGAGAACATTACAATCCACGCGGCTCACCACACGGCAGTCCGGACAATGCACCAGATTCACGACATGCGGGTGATTTGGGCAATATACGCGCTGATGAAAGTGGTCGTGCTACCTTTCGTTTTGTCGACCCTGTATTAGCTGTGTGGGATATCATTGGGCGCTCAGTGGCGATAACAGCGAATGCTGACGATATGGGGAGAGGTGGCAATGAACAGAGCCGCATCGATGGCAACGCTGGTGAACGGTAAGAATTTGCTTTTACCATTGGTTTCTAAGGTAAATGAAAGAATCTGATATTTTATAGCATTGCTTGCGGTATAATTGCACGTTCAGCGGGAATTATGGAAAATTTCAAAAAGATTTGTGCTTGTGATGGCGTGACGCTATGGGATGAAAGAAATAAACCTATAGCTGGTGGAAATCGGGCACAAAAAATATAAACGAAGGATTTCGGTAGAGTTAAGCATATAGTTATGTCTACATAATAAGAGGTACGCTTAAGGTGTAATAAAACAGGTGATATGAAGTTATACAATAAATATGTAGTTGCATTTAAAAATTTAAGTTTATTCAATTTCAATCATCTATGGCTTTGCTTTCTTTGGCTTTTAACTTTATTTTGGCCAACTGCGCTTTGCATTTACTTTTGTAACTTTGTACTATTTTGCCACAATGTATAGGTGGAGATATGGAGAAAGTAGCGTGGATCTAAAAGTTAATTGTAACATAAAAAACTATAAAATCAAAAATAATGTAATTAAAAATAAATTACATCTAAATAATCTTCCAGTGTTTCATAAGGTATGCATTGTTCCAAAAGATCAATTACAGTTTTGAATTCCTCTACTTTTAAAACGAATTTCATATCAGAAATATTTCGCTTGTACCAATCAGCATATGCCGTTATATTTTTATCAATATCCATCGTTACTGCGGTTGCGGCTCGTACCGTAAGTAGCAAATGAAGCATACACTCGAGTTTGGGAAGTACCACTATTTGACTTAGTCTGGTTCTTAAGTATTCTATGAAATACATACAAAAATTAAAATGTCCTGTGTTTTCTTCTTAAAAGGAAAAATGAACTAACTTCGTATGAATGCCGAATTTTCCTCGCTACATTTACTTGAAATTGTTTGTAAAAGAATCAAATAAAATTTCCATTGACTGAAGTGCTCCAGAGAAGACAACTTAAAAAGGTACGAGATCGCTTCCTGCTCAGAATGCCGAAGTAACTGAAATTGCAAAAGCATTACTAAATCACTTATTTCAGTAATTTTCGAAGATACATACTTTTTCATACAATCCCTTAGTGAATTGAATTTCATCTACGCCCTCATTGATCCAGTTTGAAAAATTACCAAAAGCTGTTTTGGCATTGCTCTTATGTAAATCCAAGACAGTACCAATGTGCCTCTGCATCAAACTTACTGTAAAATCAGCTAAATTTAAGAATATCAAGGATTTACGCCTTAAAACAAATCATTGCAAACAAAATATGAAAAAATTAAAAATTTACTTGGCATGTTTTTCGTAATGCCGTTTATGTAAGTTAAATCATTTAGTTGCGGGTTCTCTATTAAATCTGTATACAGCCTGGAAAGACACTCATCAAGTGCGTCATTTAGCCTTATTGCATTGCTGCTATCTAATATTCATAAAGTAAGTTAATAACTGTCACTATAAATAATACCACAAAATATTACCATAATGCGCCACGGTATACAATTCTTTTAATAATTCAAATTCTGCTTCGAGAAAATCATTCAGAATCAACTGTATTTCCTCATCGTTCTCCAGGCTGCAAATGTAAATATTATATTTAACGAATCTACAATGAATTTCGATTATTCTTACCAACCTTAATATATAATTACTTGCAGTAAGCACATTCGCCGATTGCAGAACAGCCAAAACTCGCAAACTTCCTATATTCCATGGCAATTTGCAGAAATACCTCGCAGCTAGCAACTAAAGAGAAGTTTTTTAGAATTCTTGCAGTTGTAAGAAGGTAAAAATATTTATACCTGCTCGAGTGGACTTAAGCTTTGAAACAACATTTTCAGCTCGAACCTATCCAAGAGAACTGGTCTACTGCATCTCTCTTGTATAGCCTATAAATTACTTGCATAGGTATAAATAAAACGTCTCATATTGTACACTTCATTTACAAATACACTTCATTTTACAAATTTATACCTGAAATACAATCCGCAAACTCTCATTTACTTCATAAGCCATTTCACCTTTTTGCTATTGCATTAACAATAACAAGTAAATTGTTTCAACTTCTAAATTAATGAATTGAAAGTGGCCTTTTAACAACAGATCGCTCATTTGATTCAAAGTGGCGCCAAAGAATAACAGCTGTTACTTTGTAGGTCTGTTCGGGTGCAGCAAATATTTTTTCTGTGCAAATACACATATTTTTATTATGTATATGAATTATGATGTTGTGTTGTAATCACAAGTTTTGGACATGTTACCACCGTACTGACAGTTATTGAACAAATATTATATATATTTAGATATCCTATTCTGGTTGCATAGACCGCTGTGAGTATGGATAATTCAAGTGATCGAATATAACGATAATAGCTACACAATCGATTTTAAGCGCGACGTTATCATTCCCAATTACTCTTCTTTAATTAAAAATGCGAAAAAAATGTAGTAACATAAAATCTCAACGATTTTTCTATTGTTTTATTACAGAGTAACTGCAATCTCCTCAATATCGAGAATATAAACATTTTTTTCGAAGTAAAACTTAGGGAAACCGTAGGCGCGCTTTTATACTTTTGCAAATAACCGTTAGATTAACAAAATTGTGTCCAAATGAAAAACTATGGTAAGCTTTTTTTGTACATCCTTAGCGTAATAGTTTTGTATCTAATACATAAGTACAAACAACTTGCAAACTACACTTTCAAGATACCGCTGTAATATTGATAATAATTTGAAATATTTACATATTTACCTATCAATATATACACACATATATAAATAATGCATTTATGTACTATATAGCAATGAGCAAGTGATCTAGTTTTGCAGATTTGTGCGTCGATATTGAACAAACGCGTTTGTGTTGAAATGTAGATAACTCAGCTGCCGATAAGCCCGATTGCTGGAATAGTACAAACTTACGTCATTTCTACGCGCAACGGTGTTATTTTTACCATTTGTATGTATGTGTATTAGGGAAGACAATTTCCGGCTCTTAGTAAAGTTTGTTAATAGCACCAAATTCTTATATTTTCTGGAAAGGAAAGCAACTGTCTTAAATTGTACAAGTGACAAATGTGTATACAAGTTTCAATCTTAATCTACATATATGTATTTCAATATTAATTAACTAAAGATTTTTCATTATTTTTTTTTATGCGTGTGCTGCCAGTGTACTATTATCGGTGATCACGACAAAAATCTACTCCCAGGTGCCAAGCAAAAAAAATTCATGATACGTAAACCAGTCGTACACCCTAATGTACTTCAGCACTCTTATAAGACGAGTAAAAATCACACTAGATTTAACTTTTCTTTTACATAAATCAGCTTGAATCATAAATATACAAGCTCATTGCTGTTGCAACCGCAGTGAAGTAATGGTATTTTATGGAAATGCCGCTTAATAACGGAATAATATCGGTATTTTTTATACGTTCGTTTGAATTCTCGTAATTTTTTGCAGTTAAAATGTCAAAAAATGTTAATTATTTTAATAACAATGCATTTGTGATTATGAAAATGTGAATATTTAAAATAAAAAATAAATTAATTTTACACATGTCTGTGATCTACACATAAACAATCGCAAAGGCAAGTGGCAAAAACAATCAACCAACACTTAGCATACTTATGTATGTATGATTGTTTGTAATTTGTAGATAATTTGAGTGATATTTGTGCGAAAGAAGTAAGCAAATCTTCACACTTCGAAAAGTGATAAAAAGTATTTCACATTGATAGATTGTGAAAATAATTTATTTATAAACTGTTATGTACTTCTGCTTGTTGCTGCATTGGCATTGTTTGTATATTCTTATATATGCATACTAATGTTTGTACATATATGTACATATGTGGATTTCAAGAAGTAAATAAACGATTTTACAATAAATATGGTATTCTCAATTACTTCGTAGTAAACAACAGATAAGAGTAACAATAATAATACACAATAAAAAAGTACAAATCAGTATTTAATTCTGTTTACTTAAGAACTACGAAGACTGCACCATTTAGTATATAGTTTGGATGAGCATGGAAGATCTCAATATTTGCACCATATCTTTAGTGATAATAGTATTCATACTGTTCATCATTCGGGTGAGTAATATGTACATATGTATGTATGAACATACAATTATATAAATTTAAGTGAAAGAAATAAAGTTCGGATTGTATACTCTACATACTCAACGGCATAAATAAAACTAACTAAAAATTTTATTGTATCACATTATAGTTATTATTAATATTTGCTTTAGTTCCAAATAATTACTTCTGGCATAACTTAGTGTGTATTATTTACTTCAAGCTTAATCATTTATATTATATTATAAAACTTATGCTGCCGAAAATATTTGTATCTGGCGCTACATGAATGGAAAAGTTAATGTCTACACAGAGAGATCTTGCTACAAATAGTAAATTGCTGCTCATTTTGTAAAGTACTAAGCTTAACAGGAATTCTGTTCAAGTTCCATGCCATTTCATTCAATGATCGCAAGTTATTGATTTGAAAGTAAAGCTACTTTTCAGCGTTCATAAAATACAAGTATTCATTCATTCAGTATTCATATGTACATATGTCATATGTACATGTAGTATATGTACGTTTGGTGACGAAGTTGGTTCAAATTGTTTGGTTGCCATAATTTCTTAAATATGTTTGTGCTATTGTTTTTAATAGCTTAATATATTAATTATACATTATTATATTTTCTTAAAAGCAATTGATAAGAATTTGTATTAAAGATGTTATGAAATAGTTTTGCATTAAAAAAATCTTTTTTAGATTATAAAAAAGGTATACATATATCTAGCACTTCTAATGCATAATACTATTTCTAAGCAATAACATTTTTAAATAAATCAAATCTGTTAAAAAATCTTATAATAAAATACATACATATATAAACAAATAAGGAAGCGCAAAATCCAGGTATAACCGAAGATTTAATTTTCTTGCAAGGATTAAAGCCGGAGTAATACCTTTAGGTACATAAGGCTTGTTAGTTATATGGGTATAAGGCAAGTTTTCACCTGATTTTATTCGTTCTTAGCACAAATATGCATCGTTATTAGAAAAACACCTTTTTCATTTTAATCGAGATAACTCTTACGTACTACTGTGCCCAAAAAATAAGGTGACATTGTATTTATTTTGAAAATTCTTTATTTATTCTTCCAAATCAATTTCATCCCCTTCAAAGTAATCCCTTCTCGATGCAATGCATTTATGCCAACGGATTTTCCAATCTTCGAAACACTGGTTGTAGTCACTTTCCGGGATGGCCTTCAGTTCCGTCTTCGCTGCGGCTTGAATCTCCTCTATCGTATAAAAACGGTGTTTCTGGAGCGGTCTTTTGAGCTTGGTGAACAGCCAGAAGTCGAACCGCGCCAGATCAGGTGAATACGGTGGTTGCGGAACGATATGGGTTGAGCTTTTGGCGAAATGTTCACGAATTACGAGGGCAGTATGGGATGGTGCATTATCGTGGTGTAAAAACCAAGAATTGTCTTTCCACAACTCCGGCCTTTTTAGGCGGATAGCGCTACGCAAACGACGCATAATGTGCAAATAATATTCCTTGTTGACTGTTTGACCAGTTGGAAGGAATTCATAATGCACAACACAACGATAATCGAAGAAAACAGTCAACATGACTTTGATTTTTAAGCGACTTTGGCGCGATTTTTTTGGTCTCGGCTCTCTTTTGGCACGATATTCGCTGGATTGATCGGTTGTTTCGAGGTCGTAAGCATAGATCTAAGTCTCATCGCCAGTTATAATGCATTTCATGACACTCTGGTAGTCGGAAAGCATCGTTTCACACACTTCCATGCGACGCCTTTTTTTTCCAAAAAATTCAATGTTTTCGGTACCAGTCGAGATTTGACGCGATTGAGGCCCATAACATCCTTCAAAATGGTATTGGCTGAGCCTTTCGATATGCCAACTTCATCAGCAAGGTCTCTATATGTTAATCGACGGGTTTTCAACACCAAATCTTTGATTTGTTGAACGTGAGCTTCGTCGGAAGTGTCGGAGACCCATATACATATAAATGATCAGTATTTTGAGCTGATGTCATTTTCTCTTCAAGAAGATACTCATTTGCCGGAACTGCCCATATCGGACCACTATAACATATAGCTGCCATACAAACTGAACGATCGGAATCAAGTTCTTGTATGGAAAACTTTTGCATTTGACGTGGTATCTTCACGAAATTTAACATGGATTACTGCTTACAAACAAACTGAACACATAGTGTACTAAAAGAAATACACCTGTGAAGGGTATATTAGCTTCAGTGCAGCCGAAGTTAACGTTTTTCTTGTTTTATATTAGTTATATGGGGGCTAAGGAAAGTATTGACCCAATTCAACCTATTTTTAATACAAAGACATACTATTATCATGAAAGGATTATCTTCAAATTTTAATTACATATACACACATTGACCGATATTTTCGCTAAAAAGTCAACTATAAGCACCTGATCGATATATTCAGTTCCTAGGGGCTTGAACAGTCTCTGTTCCATTTGGGCACAATTCGTGGAAAGCTTTAACATGATATATTAGTTTATTCTTTTTTTTATACTGGAAAGTGAAAGTTTCAAATGGGATTTAAAATTGGGATCAAATTTGGTTGAAATCAGTCGGGCGGGTCTGAAGTAATGTTATTGCACTTAAAATAGGGCTCTAATTTTGACCCTAGTCCTTTCAAGCCCTCTCGTAGCATCAGAGGGCTAAAATTTAATGCCTCTGGCTCGCGCTTTTGGTAGCTTTTAACAGTACCGTTATAAGGGGAGTGGGCGAGGTTATCATCTGACTTTACCTATTTTCATGCTGTCGTAAGAGTTGTAGTTGTTTCGGTACAAATTTGCTTCGTATACCTTTATTGGTTTGGAAGATATATACATTAAACTTATTAGGGCGCGGAACCAAATCCACTTTTTAAAGATTTTCAAGGCACAAATGTATCTCTTTAGTGTGATTCGTTGTGCCAAATTTGAGTTCTCTATCTTAATTTACGGCTTAGATGTGGCACTTTGTACGTTTTCGAATAACGGCTTTTTTTGAGCCTGCAGTGGTCCAGTTACACCCTTCTACGAACTCATCCTTACCATTTTGCCAAAGAATAATGGTACCAAGTTTCATCAATGTATCTTAAAGGTAAGGTGCATTCCATTAGGGAAGGACACAATAGGCAATGACGCCAGAAGTCATCGCGAAGATTCAAAAAACTTCGTTGCATGATCTTAAAATGAAAAAAAGTTTCAAAGATCGTCTAGGTCATATCTACCTCCATAACTGACGAGAAATTATCACCCACAATTTTCATATTATCGGCTTTACAATTTAAACAACCACTGGTTCAAATTGAATAATTTCAAATATAATTTTTTAAATATATAATAAATCACAAAAAAAAACATAAATATTTAACTTATGTATGTATGTTCAATATACAGATATACACACCGATATGACTTTCAACTTTTTAACAATTTATAATATTTTTTGTTTGTTTGCAGATACTCTCTTTATCAATTCGAAATTTAATTTTATTGCGGCAACTGAAGTATGAAGGTATGTGTACAATTTGTTTTAATATTTAAGGAAATCTCATCTGTTTACGCATATCATATATGAAGAAGAAAATAAACGGGTTGGTGAACTGTTTGTGTCGGTTTGAAAAGGTGAACGCCGACGACAGAGGTTCTGGTTGACAATTCAACATGGAATGGTATTTCAAACAGACCAGTGATATTAAGCAAACGATTATTGTACTAGTCCAATATTAAATCAGCGGTCAATGATCTTAAGAGTCTGTGTTACTTTTGGAAAAATCTTGTGGTTTCAGTGAGACAGTTGGTATAGCAGTGAGAAGTGCGCTAGACAACTTAAGAGCTAAAGGCTTCTTATATTTCTCGCATTTCCGCTGACTTCATTATGAAATACTATATGTCAGGAACGACTCAACCAAATTTAATAACAACTACTGTTCTGACATATTAATGCTACAGGGTGATCGGAAAAACCCAACACTATTGTACTTATAACACAATTTAAAACTCCATCTGATTCTATCGCTATAACTAAGGCACTAATGAAGATATCGGGTATGTGCACCCACATCTCAAAAACGGATCATAACTATTGAAACCTATTATTAAGGGGTTATTCTAGTCTAGAAGCATGAATTTCAGGTAATTTTTAAAGTGTCGTATTTGTTAATATTAGAAGAGTAGAGAAAAGAAATAAAAACTAAAAAGAGTAAAAAACTTCAAAAATTATGAGCTGACGAAGTGGAGGGTCTCTAAAAATTTCCACGTGATCAAACCCAAGATTTCAACCTTCCTAGTTATCTGAAACTAAAAAAAAAAGATTATTAATCTAGAATAATGTCGCAATGGCCGGAACTACGGAAAAGTGGGAAAATTTTTTTTTACAATATAGCGACTGCCTGAAAAAAAAGTTTTTTTCTGACTATTGCGAATTTTTTAAAAATAATAAAAATAAAAATTTTGGGGATGGGGCTAGTTCCAACCATAGACAAGTCTATAAAGAAGACTCCATAAAAATTTCACGTAAATCGGTCCAGTGGAACCTGAGAAATCGTGGGTATCGTTCCGAAAAAGTCAGTTTTGAGAAAAACGCGTTTAAAGTTTAAAGTTTCCCTAATATCTTTTGTTCAATTAGTTCCGGCCGAACCAGTTTGGATGCCGGGTCAGAAAAATGTCTATATCTCCGAAAATAATTTGAAATTTGAAAAGTCCTCTTGCACACATATTCTTGAATAGTTAAACTTTAAAAACTTAAAAAAAAAAACTATTTTTTTTTAATTTCTAGACTACAATACCCCCTTAACGTCAGTGAAGATTGTTTTCCTTTTCATTGGGGGCGTTTTTTACGCGGCAGATCCCACTTCTACACATGACTCCATCCTCCCGTCCTGTTATATTGTGCAGAGGGCATGGACGATGACAACATCTGATGAGTCGGCCTTAGGAGCTTTTGAGAGAAAGGTTCTGCGAAAGGTTTAAGATCCTTTGCGCGTTGTGCACGGCGAATATCGCATTCGATGGAACGATGAGCTATATGAGATATACGATGACATTGACATTGCTCAGTGCATTAAAAGATAGCGGCTCCGCTGGCTAGGTCATGTTGTCCGAATGGACGAAAACACTCCAGCTCTGAAAGTGTAACATGTACAATTCACAAAACATCTTTTCCTTATCATAATGTGTCCTTTTATTTAAAAATAGATATAATGGATGCTTCTTCTAGTATTTTCAGCTTCCGGCAGACTTTTTTTGATATACATCGTTCAATCTCACTTTACCTATACAGACTTTGTCAATGTTGATTAACATTTATCGTATAATGGGCTGTTACGGTGCATCTTGTAATTGGAAGTAACGTCACAGCTTTTAAGCGAATTAGAGATGAGGAAGCAGAATGATGGTCCTATATAAAAAGTGATCAAGCTAAGCAGCCGAATTAGACCCAGAGCCCATTCGCTGAGAGCTAGCCAGCATAAACAAAGCAGACTCGATTTAGAAAAATGCGTCAGCATACAACTCAAATCCGATCTGCAGGAGCAGAGCAAGCCAAAAAGGGTCGTTCGTAACAAGTTCGTTAGCACGCAGCTGAAAGCCGAGCTTCTACGGCCTAATTCCACTGCTTTGCTATATTTTTACTAGATGTCTAAAAGCATTTAAACCGGAAGTATCTCCAATTTCAGCAGTTTTTAATGTTATATGTATTTCTCTCCATTTTACTCCAAGTTGATTTCCTCCTAGTCCATTCTTACTACTATTTTGCATTTGAACCTTATCAAAAAATGATCAAGTTTATTATATTCCTGCAACATGTTTCTGCTTTTCCATTGCTAATGATTGCATATATCACCCAAAACTAATCTAGCTAGATATAGAGTTATATGGATGTATATAAAAGAGTCAGAATGAAGAAACGAGTTAAAATCCGGGTAACTATATGTTTGTCCGTCCATCTGTGCAAGCTGTAACTTGAGTAAAAATTGAGATATCTGAAACTTGGTATGCGCATTCCTTGGCAAAAAAATAAGGATGAGTTCATAGATGGGCGTAATCCGCGTAATCACACCCACACAACGCCAATAATCGAGAACATATAAAGCAACATATCTAAGTACTAAATTAAAATAAACAAGGTGGGTTCCAAAGTAAACAGGACTTATTCAATCTAGTGCCCCCTGGTGGCTCCATCTATATGTCGACTGGTGCCTTAGAATCTGCTATCTTTGTCGATTGTCCAGTGAGAATTTCATGACATTTAAACGATTGGAAGTGAAGTTATTGCGTTTTAAGTGTCAGTATGTTTGTGTTATCGGTGCAAAAATGAGCTTCGAACAAAGAGCCAACATTAAATTTTGTTTTAATATGTTTTAAAATGGGTAAAACTTTTACCGAAACGTTTAAATTGATGAAACAAGTTTATGACGATGATTGCCTATTCCATAGCAGAGTGCGCGAGTAGTTTCAAAGTTTTCAAAGTGGTCGTGAGGACTTAAATGACGACCAACATGTGGGTCCATCAAAATCCGTGATCACCGGAAATTCCATCGAAACTGTGGGGGAATTCATCAAAAATCAGACGAAATCATTATTGAAATTAATGGAAATGGAATTCAGCATCTCCAAAACATCGATTTATCGCATTTTGACCAAACATTTGGGCTTACGAAAGGTGTGTGCACGGGTTGTTCCGCACAAATTGACTGACGACCAAAAATTGCTCAAGATTCACGATTATTTGACCAAAAATCACATTTTAATCATTAACCACTCCTCGTATTCACCTGATATGGCACCGTGCGACATCTTCCTTTCCGGAAAAATGCATTTTCTCATGAGCTAAAACACTCGTTCGACATGTCTTTGGTCCGTGCAAAAAGCTGTATTGAAGCAGAAGAAGACTTTTTTGAATAAACTAAATTGATTTTGCCGGAAAAAACCATTTTTCCTTTTTTTTTTTAAGTCCTGTTTGCTTTGGAAGACATCTTGTAGAACTCTAATTTGACACAGGCGATCCAAGTAGCATTTACTAAATGCAACAAAAACTGTCCAAGCTCCTTGATGTCACAGTACAACAGCTAATCTGGGGGGTGAGGAATTCCAAGTCAGGGTGATGGTACTAGGTCAGTATAGTAAAGGAAAAAATTAAATAGGTCATAAAAAAAACTGACACATACGAACGCCAAAACCTTTGAGGGTTTTACTATACTGACCTAGTACCATCACCCTGACTTGGAATTTCTCACCCCTCCCCCAGACAATAATCCCAAAAATGTTCCACAGTGTATGTGGACCCAGTGCCTATAGTTGTCTTTTTACCGAAAATAACTGTCAAAATGTAAGATATATAATTGAAATTCAGAGAAAATACTTTTCCGATAAATATGCCTGTGTGTTACAAATGGGTTGAATCGGGTCAATACTATACCAAAATACCAAGCCTCCATATATCTAAAATAAAGTTTTTCGAATTTCCGGGTACATTTATACGCAAATATCGATCAATATGTGAGTTAGCTTAATAAAATTGAGAGAGCTTGGTTTTCAAATAACGTTGCAGCTTTGTGTTAAAAATTAATAAAATCGGGTGAAAACGCGTCCTACGGCCCTATAACTAATAAGCCTTATCAACCTAATGGTATTGGTCCCTGGGCTTAGTCCTTGCAAATTCTAAGAGTATAAATGTTCGGTTATATCCCCATTTGTTTTTTTTTTTAGTCTTATTAAATTTTTGAGATTTTAGACAGAATTTTTTAAAGGACAATGCGTAAAATGATCACAGCAAAGAAATTGTCTTGCGCTGATGCCGTCTTGTTCGCGGTGTTATTCATTCACTCTTGGCTCACATTGTATTGGGTCATATTGATTAGCTCAATATAGCAATGTAGTTCTAAGTTGCAACTTCTGACAAATGTTTTTGTCACGCTCCCATTTATGGAGAGCTCCCTTAGCCGGACAAAATTATTGCGCCGGTTATGAGGAATTACACTGTATCATGACATACCAACTGACCGTTTAATATTAAGTTATTGTATAGAAACTTCTTTATTTGTAAATGGTATTCTAGCTACAGCTCTAATGCAGCCGAAGTAAACCATTCCTCCTTCTTGTTTTTTTTTTTTTGTTTTACGAACAGAATATTTTACTTATACTTCCTCGTAAATAAAGCCTATTCGAAGCATGTTATGTATCTTATCTTCCTTCGTACTTTTACCTTAATTTTGAATGATAAACAATTCACACAACAAAAACAATATAAGAAAGAGCTTAATTAATATCTAATAGTTGACTCACAGTATTATTGAATTTAATTTGAAATAATTTTCTACACACTACGACAGAGCGTGTAACGTTTTCGTGGAATAAATCACAGTTGTGAAATTTGTGTACAACGAACAGTTGGCGAATAACTAGAAGCAGCCAGAAACGAATAGAGAGTTGTTATAAATTGTTTGTTTAATTTTAGAGCCAAAACGCCTCCGGATTTTTTAATTAAAAACTAAACTTATATATTGTTTAGTCTTCATATATCTTTTTGCTCAGAATCGTATTTAACGGTTTTGCGATGTTGAATAATTTCGAAAGCACCACGCCAGTAAATGATCTATTAAACAATACGACAACGACGCCAACACAATCCGACTTCCATTGTTGTAATTGGTTTGGGCTTTATCATTATCTAGTCGTGCTCTTTGTTCTTCTAGTGGGATTATGTATACTGTTCGTAAAGGTATTGTACTAAAAAAAGTATAGTTTTGATTGATTGTGCTATTAATGAAAAATCTCTTTAATTTTATTGAAGATGATAATTAAAGCTCAACGAAAAGCATATAGACTTTTGCAGCCAGGTAAATATTCATATTAATTACTTAAATCGTTATTTTTTAAACTTTAGAGAGGGTATCTTAAGTTTCCTACGAAGTTTGCAACAGCCTTCTAGGAAACGTCGGAGACCCTATAAAGTACATATACGAGTATGTTGAGTTGAGTCGATTTAGTCTTGTCCGTCTGTCCGTCCTTCTATATATACGTGAACTAATGGAGATATCGACTAATTTTTCACGTCATTTTCTTACCAAAACGCTGCCCATTTGTCGAAATCACCGATATCGTACCACTATAACATATATGTAGCTGCTATACAAAAATTAATGGTCGAATTCAAGTCCTTCTATGGGAAACTATTTTATTAATAAGGCATCTTTATTAAATTTAGCGTGCCTTATTGCCGAAACCAATGGTACAACCTCCGAAGATATTGTCCAGATCAGATAGCATATAGTTGCCATCCAACCTGAACAAATGGAATCAAGAGCTTTTATGGAAAACTTTTTTATTTGGTTGTTAGAAAAGATAAGATTATTCTAAAAAGCAATGCACAAAGCAATAACATCAGAACCAATTGTTCAGATCGGACCTCTACAACATACCTTACAAACAGGCCGAAGTTACTTTTTTCTTGTTTTAATACTGGACTCCCTTAATGGATTGAAATATCGTAGGTGGATTTCTTACGACACGCTTAGGCCTTCAGCGGATTTCTTTGAAACCACCTAGAGTAAAAATCACTTCACTTTACTTTGCCTTCCCTGAAGTACCCTGTGCTTCTGATGAAGTTCATCAATTTAAAAAGGAAGCACCCTTATTAGAGTTCATTTCATGGCACGTTTTTCTGCTTGTGGAGCAAGTCAGGACGTGTTTCCAAGAGACTCAGCTATATCTCCCTATATAAAATGTTTGTCGATTAAATATCTACAAGTAGCCAGAGGCATATAATATGTATATTTCCTCTTTATCGCAGTTTAATTATACCACAGGATGTTGCCTGTTCTGACTAGTTCATCCGCTTCGTAGTTGCCAGGAACCCAGTGCAGGTTATCGTGAAATAGGCTGTTGGGTCCACTAATAGAGCAGGACATTTGTGCACTATCTTCGATGAAACTTTTAGAGACTTAAATGATTTCAATTCTGCCTGTCTATCTGTGTATGTAAATATATTTCGTGTTGTAAACCTCTTTGTTAGAACAAGTGGGCTTTATTTAATTTCTATGATCTCCGTTTGGAAGACACTACAGTAGTCTGGTACTTGGAAGGCGTTGTTGGTATTTAAATTTTAAAAAAGACTTCAGTTTCCACTGGTTATTCTTTGTCCACCTCACCTCCAACCCACTCCACTCTCGAAGGGAAGGAAATATTGGAGACCGAATTTTAACGTTTGATTCTAAAGGATCACGAATGTCATTTACATTAGAAAACGGTTGGGAAATGTGTCTGTAATATTAATAAGAAATGTCTGAACTCTTGAAAAATTCTGATCTGTGTAGCTTATTTTAGTGTTTATAGTGCTGGCTTCTATAGATATACTGTGTTCAAAAAATAAGGTGACATTTGAATTTTAACTGCGCGCGTCGAAGGATTTGGAGAATTATTTTCTTTTTTTTTAGATTGGTAGTACTGTCAGTCACATTTATATCAAATTTCATGTCAAAATATTAATTCGTGTTTGAGATACTTGTCGTTTTATGAGCTGCTAAAAGTGAGTTTATCGTTTTTTGCGATGTCGAAATTTGTTGAGCAAAGAATTTGCATTAAATTTTGTTTACGGAATCAATTTTCTGCTGGGCAAACGTTGAGGATGGTGCAGAAAGCCTTTGGTGATGAGACTATGTCTAAAAAAAAATTTTACAAGTGGTATAGTGAGTTCCAAGCCGGCCGTGAACGTGTCGAAGACGAAGAGCATCCAGGACGACCATCAACCTCAACCGACGAAGCTCACGTTCAACAAATCAAAGATTTGGTGTTCAAAACCGTCGATTAAAGATTAGAGACCTTGCTGATGAAGTTGGCATATCAAAAGACTCAGCCAATACCATTTTGAAGGATGTTTTGGGCCTCAAGCGCGTCAAATCACGACTGGTACCGAAAACATTGAATTTTTTGGAAAAAACGCATCGCGTTGAAGTGTGTGAAACGATGCTTTCCGACCACTAGGGTGTTATGAAACGCATTATAACTGGCGATGAGGCTTGAATCTATGCTTATGACCCCGAATCAATCGAGCGAATATCGTGCCAAAAGAGAACCAAAAAAATCGCGCCAAAGTCGCTCAAATGTCAAGTTCACGTTGACTGTTTTCTTCGATTATCGTGGTGTTGTGCATTATAAATTCCTTCCAACCGGTCAAAGAGTCAACAAGGAATATTATTTGAACATTATGCGTCGTTTGCGTGGCGCTATCCGCCTAAAAAGGCCGGAATTGTGGAAAGACAATTTTTGGTTTTTACACCACGATAATGCATCATCCCATACTGCCCTTGTAATTCATGATCATTTCACCAAAAACACAACCCATATCGTTCCGCAATCATCGTATTCTGGCGCCGTGCGACTTCTCGCTGTTCACCAAGCTCAAAAGACCGCTCCGGGTACACCGTTTATATACGATAGAGGAGATTCAAGCCGCAGCGAAGACGGAACTGAAGGCCATCCCGAAAAATGACTACAACCAGTGTTTCGAAGATTGGAAAATCCGTTGGCATAAGTGCATTGCATCGGGAAGGGATTACTTTGAAGTGGATGAAATTGATTTGGAAGAATGAATAAAGAATTTTCAAAATAAATACAATGTCACTTTATTTTTTGAGCACAGTATCTTATATTTATGAAATTATTTAACTTTATGTGTAAAAATTACATATCAAAGTTTTTGTCCGCGATAAACTGATAAACTACAGAACCGATTTTAATAAAATTTTGTGCACTGCGTACATTTTGATCCGACTTAAAAGATAGGATAGTTCACACAATTCAATATTCCCCCGAAATATTGCAAAGGGCAATGCAAGCTCTGGACGGCAAAGAAAAACTGGTGCTGTTTTGCTCTTTTCTGTTTAGTTTACTATCAAATTATTTATTGTATGCTTTAACCACGTGTCTGGATATATATAAACATTGTGTTGTTAACTTGTTTGAATTAAAACAAGAATAATGTTAATTTCGGTTGCCCTGAAGCTTTAATACCCTTCACAGCTTCAAGTTTTTCTTACAAAAACTTAATTTTGATCGATGAGTAGATTTTGATCAGTTTGCATGGAAACGATATGTTATAAAGGTCCGATATCGGCGGTTCCGTAAAATAGCAGATTCTTGGAGAGAAAAGGACGTGTGCAAATTTTCGGATCAATATCTCAAAAACTCAGCGATGTAAGTATACATACGGATATGGCTAAATCGGCTCGGCTCGTCATGTTTATCATTTATATACATATTTTATACGATGTTCTGAGTGTTATAAACTTCGTGTCAAACTTAATATATCCTGTCCAGGGTATAATTATAAATTTACAAATACAGCACAACAAAAGTTCCGTGCCATTATTGTTCAATTAGCACAAAATACTATTAAAAATAAATATTTCCTACAACAAATTGAAATACATAAGTGTTAAACTACCTAAAAATACATGTAAGGAAGCTTATAACGGTATCTTATCAAGTCATTTGTCATTATTTCAACGGAGGAAATCCTATACCTTAGATAAAATTCGCAAATATTTCTCGAAATTTATCGAGAACGAATTGCTGTTGGTGTACACATATACAAAAAAACATAGTGAAAGCCATGATTATTAAGGCCAAGTAAAAAAATCCAAACTTGTGTGACAATTTCGAATGAATTCAAACGTTAGTTGAACATAAACTTTGGATCGCAACGTTTGTAACCTTCGAAATAGTCCGCAATGTCGGCAAACATTACCACGGTCGGTACAACAGTCGGTACAACAGTCAGTACAACGGTCGGTACAACCATCGCCACGACTATCGCCACACATTTACAGAATGCCACCGTGAGCAATCAAACTACACCATTCTACAATAACAACTCAACATCAACTACCGGCTTTAATTATTCATTTACAATACTACCGTGTTGCCAAATTCAATTTCCCACCGATCCGACCATTATTACCTATGGCGATTATTGGTACTGGGATGAAATATTTTATTTATATATTATGGTTTTCCTTCTGTTTGCCATTGGAGCGGTTTATGTACGTAAATATGTACACTCATACATATGTTTTTTGTTATACAGGGTTTGTCCGGAAAGTAATAGGACTGATTTTCTTCCGCCGCGACTGGATTCGATAGGGGGCGCTCTTAGCTAACGAATGAGCGGCTGGTCAGTTGTCTCCGAGCACCTGGAGAGTCAGGACAAATATTTTCGCGCGACGTGTTTCTGTGAGTGGTGCAAGCCGAAACTACAGCGTTTGTTAGAGCAGAGTTACTCGGTTAAATTCTGTGTGAAATTCGGTAAATCTGCGGCAGAGAATAGTGTGTTTCGGTGGTACCAGGCCTTTTTGGAGGGCCGGGACGAGGTCGCTGATGAATGAGCAAATCCAAAGTGAAAATGATGCGGTTGTCTTTTTTAGCATCAAAGGCATCATCCTCCATAAATTTCTTCTTCCTGGACAAACCGTCAATGTTAAGTTTTGCGTGGAAGTATTCATGAGACTCAAACGAAGCCTCAATCAGGTCCGACAAGACATCGCAGCCGATCGGAAGTTGCACCATGACAACGTCCCCGCTCGCACCGCATTTGTTGTGAACAGTTACCTAACCAAGGCCGGTATCCCAACGCTTCTACAGCTTGACGTAGTCCCCGAACTTTTTTGCTTCCTTGCTTGAAAAGGCCGATGAAAGGGGATCCAAGCAGCATGCACCTCGGTTCTCTCTCTCGACTATGCCGGAGAATGCCTTCCGTAACGCCTTCAGTGCTAGGAAATCGCGCTGGCAGCGCTGCATCGACGCAGAAGGAAACTATTTTGAAAGTTTTTAAGTATTGTAACGATTGGTTCAATAATTTTTTTTTTAATCGACTCAGTCCTATTACTTTCCGAACAAACCGTGCATGGTGTGGATTATCTTTGATCAGTGCTAATTCTATTTTACTTTTCTTATCACGCATGTGTGTACCGTTATACGAAGAAGGCTGCTCGTCTACGTGTAAAACGCTTAGAGGCACAAAAGCAAAGAGGTAACTGAACATAACCCGTTAAACGATGTTATGTAGAGATTTAAAGATTTTTTATTATTTTTGACTTATGTACATACTTTTGCTATAGTATTCTTAATTTATTCTCCAAAGTCTATGTTGTCCCCTTTAAAATAATCTCCCTTGGCACCAATACACTTATACCATGGCACCATCGTTTTCCTAATCTTCGAAATAGTTGTTAAAGTCAATTTCCGAAATAGGCTTTAATGCGCGAAGCAATTCACGTTTAATGTCTTCAATTGTCTCGAAACGGTTTCCTCGAGCGGTCGTTTAGTTTGCTGAATAGCCAGAAGTATCTAAATGATTTTCCAATATATAAATCAAAAAGCAATCAGTGTATCTGGATTAAACTTCTTTCAATCAGTGAGGTATGTTATTAAAATTCCGAGGAAATGTTTCTTTGATAATAATAAACCCTTCTGTTTAAAATGGGTTAAATTGGATCAATACTCGTACTTCCTAAGTACGAGTACCTAATATAAAGATTTTCGAACATCCAGTTGAATTTACATCTCATATATCGGCCAACGTAGTTTAACATAAACTTTTGTCGCCACCTATGATTAAAGCTTTATTCCTTGCAAGTTGCAATAGTAGACTTGAACCTAGCCCTTCGAGCCGTCACTGGCTCGAATAAACTCCCGCACCGCTTTCCAAGTAATAAGTCATTTAATCATTTCGGTCTTACCTACGTATAGCTTAACAAATTCAGATAAACAGACAAAAAATAGTTTTGCACTGGGGCCGTATAAGTCTTCTTCAATAAATTGATTGTTTCAATGGTTGTATGGTATGTAGCGCGATCTTGTTGGAACTAAAGGTCGTCGTCATCAACATTCTCCGATTCAGGCGCCAAAACCTCATTAATCATGGCTCTATGGCGTTCCCCATTGACGGTAAAGTTAAGGCCGGCTATATTTTTGAAGGTCTCTGCACATAGTACACACTTAACTGTGACTTTTTGAGGATGTGATGACTTCTCAACAATGGCATGTTAATTGTCATCACTGCAAATGCAAGAATTTTGTTTAATAATGATCTCATTCAATCAGCCGTGAGTTTCAACGCTGAAAGAAAAAATCTTGTGAAAATCGGGATCGGTGGTCAACTAGTTTTGGGCCTATTCACCGAATATGTGACGCGTTTGATGGTCTTTCGACTTCTATCCTTACACGAGTGGAGTTTTTGTAAGCCCGCAACCAAAATCCTTTCTAAAAACCTTCTATAAAGTAGATGCGCACCGCTCCATCTCGTCACGCGAACCAAACCAATATTTCATTAATAAATTTGCACAATTTGCAAACATTGTTCCGGAGTAAGTCTGCTAGTTAAGAAATGAGAAACCAAACTGGCTATAAATCAAGTCTAAAAGTCTAAAATTACAACCTCTCGATGTCTCCTAATTCTTTCCACTCTCCTTACTAAATTCGAAGTCAATTCGTCGAAACAGTACGATGTATCTGAAAATTTGTAAATCCTATCAAAGGTGTCATCTAATTCTGGACTGTAGACTGCATAACTGAAAAAATCAATAATCCCATAACAGTGTGTATTTACATCTAACTTAAGGTGATAATATGAAGTATCAGCAGAAGTTGAACCAACTTATCACAGAATTGCACTGCTAATACTTCTTGGTCTCTTGAGACTATTCATCATCATTATAACTTTTTTCAAGCGACCACATTACCACACTTTTCTTCGTAGTTTATCACACTTTGGATGGGGATTTCAGTAACTTATGTTAGCAGCCTTAATGGTAGAAGTGGAATTGTGAATATATTATATATATCAGTGGAATGTCTGGGTTTGAGTCTTACGCCTACGTAGTTTACTGCTTTTTTGTCCTTAGAATATTAGTAGTTGTTTGCATACTTATTTCGGGGGGTATGTGCTCATTTGTTAGCAGTCGAGTCGAGACATGCTTGTGTTCCTATCACTGATTAAGCTTTCTTCATGTTTCTTCTGTGTTTTGTGCTGTAATTACTTCTGCAATTTGTCCGCGTGGTCACTTAAGTACGATTCGTCCGGCATTTCGAGTTTTAGTATTAGTATAGCGTCATAGCAGATGTTCCACAGTCTGGGCTTCGCAGGCAGGCGTTGTATACATTCATTAGTACTGCGGGTCGCTGTACAGGGATTATTTTCAGGATTTCTGTTGACATCCCGTCCGGGCCGGGTTATTTGTTGGCCTTGAGCTTGCCAGTGGCTAGTTTGAGCTATACGTGGGTAAACTGAGGGATTTGCGGAAATCTTAGAGTATGTTCTGGATCACTAGCCCTTTTTTCGTGTGTGGAGAAGAGTGCGTTTATGATGTGATACATTTTGGCAACGGTTAGATCAAGTGACTTTGCTCGAGCACCGAGTTTCTTTATTACTATTTCATACTTAAGTCCCCAGGGGCTTTTTTAATATTCTCGAGTAATGCCTCCCATTTTTTATTTTTGCTATCATCGATGGTGTGTTTCAGCTCCTTTTCTGCTGTTTTATATTGCTCGGCTTCTGGGGATGCGATCTCTCTGCGCCTGGATCTCGTGTAGGATCTGCGATGGCGAAGGCACGTGCATTTGAGTTTGGCGATATTTTCAGTCCACCAGTAAACTGCTGCTTTATGTTTGCTGTGGGAAGCCTTGTGCATTGATTTCTGACAGGCTCTTGTTGTATTAATTAATTATTTATTAAGCATTGTGTGCTCGACAATTTTCCTTGAACTTTTGGAGGAGCTGCTAGCTGGTTTCTGGTTGTTCTATTGGGTAGGTTCATTCCGAAGTATTTAGTTTCGCAATGTTACACTTTCCACTTTTTGTATGGAAAACATTTTTTTAAAAGATATCATCACGAAATTGGCATGAATATATAAAGCGACGCTTCAATTTCTAAGCATATATGTGACCTGGTCTACGAAAAGGGGGCTAAGGTGTCAAAAAATCAATTTGTTTTATTTTGTATTTTTTATTTTATTTTTTTATTTTTTTGAAACCTAAGCCTCCTTTTCGTAGACCAGGTCACATATATTGTTCAGATCATATCACTATAGCTATCATATAAGTTAACGCCCAAAATAAAATTTTTGTAATGAATACTTGATCGTTTGCAAAGCATTATGCCTTCGCTGCAACCGAAGTTGTCATTTCTTCTTGTTTTGCTTTCTTTTAGATTTGTGTTGCCAAGAAATAATTAATACAAAATGGTAAATCATAGTAAAAAAGGTTCCCCAGCTTAAGCTCAGTGCAATTTTCTGTAAGTTAGATTGACAATTTCAGTTTATTGAACCATAGGAAATACGAGCTTAAAGAGCATCTAACAATTTCAGCAAATTAAATTCTCCCGCCGACCTCTCATAAATGGTCGGCACCAACAACTTTATGGTCAGATATTAAATATGTGGTAATTTTTTGCAAAATACTAAGCACTTCCCACACATTCTTGAAAACTTTACCACCCACATAATGGCGAACTATTATGAGCTATATCCACAAGGAAATCAAGCAATTATTTATAATCAAAACAATTTCAAACAAAGTGCGTTTACTCGCTTATTTATCAATATAGAAATTCATACAGTTTATTGTTGTTATAATTTATTAGATTACTCGCTGGATGTTAGCTTATGTAATAACTTAAATTGTTTTGTACGCTGCAGTTACCTTGTCGTTTAGTTGCAAAAAGTTTCACATCGAAAAATGGCTATTTTTAAGTTAAAAAATAAATCAACACATTTCATACATATGTACACGCATACAATCATAATTTACTTATACATAGGTATATAAACATTAAAAGCAATTACGAAAAAACTTGAAATATTTGATCTTCATTTGCTAAGCCATAGTTACTTAGTTACCCGTAACTCTATAAAATTTGTTTCAACGCCGCCAAGAAACCGAAATTCACGACACCCAAATACACATAGTAGATGTTTAATTTGAATATCTCCCATTTCTCACGCACCGCCAACCGCAGAGCGGTCCAGCGCGCTGTGTTAAGCGACCGCTGCTCGTTGAACGTCGAATGTACACAGCATTTGGACATAACCCAGAAGGCGGTCATGCGGTTTTGTGTGCGAAGCGTAGCCTCAATGCCGCGTATCAGGTCGTTGGTTTTCAGTATGAGCAACATCTGACGATCGACTTGCTCCAGCACATCGGAAATATGCGGTAATACGAGTGAGGTATTGTTTTGTAGCGTAGCTTTCTGTGTGATAACGAAATTATAGAAATTATTATATGCATATATGAAGAAAGCTTACTAATGCAACTACCAACCTCTTCTTTGGAGTATTTGACTTTGTTGATGCCCTGAATAAGCGTCTCCCAAGGACGACCCGTTACCATACACGCAAACAATCCATACAAGTCACCTTTGATGCCCAAGTTCTGACTATGTACACGCATAGCCTTGCGATCCACATTCAAAATGCTGAGCCAAAGTTTGGAGTACTCATAACGAAATCTGTCCGTTAGATTCGCATAGAGCCCATGATCTAATAAAACGATTTCTACTTGTCCCTTTGGACTTTTATGCACCAGTATATTGCCAGGATGTGGATCACTGTGCACGAAACCTGTGGTGAATATCATCTCCGAATAAAGTTGGCCGATTTTATTGGACACAGTGAATGGATCGATTTTATGCTTTTTAATATAATCGAGATCGTTGACTTGTCCGCCTTCGAGATACTCCATGACTAGTATACGCGGTGAGCTAAGTTCCCAATAAATTTTCGGTACGCGCAACCATGAATATTTCTGGAATTGTTTGGCAACTTTTTCCGCATTTTTGCCCTCATTTAGAAAATCCAATTCAATAGGCAGATTCTTTTTGGACTCATCAACCAACCATTGCACCTTGAAGTCCGGAAAAACTAGCGCCATAAGTTTCACTAAAACCTCCATTGTTTTCATGTCAACGCGCGAGTTACCCTTCACATAAGGATGTTGTACTTTGACAGCGACCACCTCGCCCGTCTTTAATGTCGCTTTGTGTACCTGCGCTAGTGAGGCGGTTCCAAGCGGTGTCGGCTCGAATGTCGCAAATATGTCCTCAGGATTACGTTTCAAATCCTGCCGTATGACCTTATACAGATCTTCGACGGGATTTTGTGGCGCATTCGAGTGTAGTACTTTCATGGTTTGCACGAATTCTTTGGGTAATAAGTACTCTAGTGCACCAATATGTTGACCGGTCTTTATGTAAACACCTTTATTGACGCAGATGAGATCGAGCAGCTTTTCTGCGGCTATCTTATGTACACGACTCTTTTCCGCTTTGTACTCGGGCGTAGTTTTGTCCCACTCCCGAAAAGTAGAGTTCACGTTTGTATGTGAGCGCCACATCGAAAACGGTGATTGCCGAACGGCTGAGACGCACAATACCCAACGAATTGACATCATAGTCGTTAGTGTGTAGGCTGAGACCGGTGCTGACGACGCCGGCGCCAATGATGCTGTACGAAAGGACACGTCGTAACATTTATGGCACACTGTTGATCCGTTTTTGTTTACTCAGCTGGCGAAAAGCAACAGATTTGTAGCGTTCGAGGAAAGATAAGTGAGGAAGCTGTAAATACATAAAAGATAATTAATGCGATGTGTTCAGCAAATATTGCGTAGAGGGTAAAAGGGGTGTGAGTGTCACACGTAAAGATTTGTGATGTGATTTTAATAAGGTGTTGTGACAGGGCATTAAATATGCTAAAAATACGTTCTCCACCGATACTCGTAGAATTTTATATTTTGATGCACACGTGTTTATATGTATGTACGAATAAAAATTTTCGGTTTAACTACTCTAATTTCAAAACATGACGCCGAAAGTCTGCATATTAATTCATATTTCTTTCACTGACAATCAACTAACTATAAAAAGTAGATAGAGTGACTTTGAGGTTAAGTTAAACCTTATAAATCAATTAAACAAGTTTAACCAATTTTTTACCCGAAAAATGTTCACTTATAAATATTAAATTTAAAGCCACTCTGAAAACTTGGCGGATTTTTATTTGCTTATTGGAATTTTATGGAATCTAAAAATACAAGAATAAACGTAAACTTCGATACCGAAGCTATTATATCCTTCACAAATACAAAGAGACTAGTGCAGATGCCTTTGAAAGTGATAAAAAAGAAAGATATTCATAGAAGATTGTAGCTCATCGGAAACGAAAACTAAAATAACAAACATTATAGGAAAAATAATTTACGTGCGATCTCAGGTCGTGAAAAGGTAGGGGAGGTGGTGGTGAATTTTAAGGGCATGTTTATCTCGATTTCCAGCAAAACTACGACTCCTATAGTTATATGGCAATGTTGTGGGCAATGAAAAGATGTATAACTTTTTTATCTGAGATATGTATTATTTATTCACATAACCTCAAAAATTATGTGAATAATTGCAATATCTAAAATTTTGGTTTCTTTATCGTGCACAAACCGTTTTCTTTCACGAAATTTGGACGAAACTTATCTTCTTATGTCCCAAACATACCGTATTTTCTAATTTAAAATATTATGGAAGAAACTCTCTTTCGACTTAAAATCAAAAAAAAAAAATATCTGATTTTGAATCAAAAATTCTTAAGGGGTTACATACGTCCCGAATTTTCAAAAAATCGATTTTTTTTAAAGGTTATTATTCTTTATAGTTTTAGGCGTATTTCTGTGAAAGTCGATTGTAAAAATTAGATACAAAGTTATGGTAGAAAATCAGACCGCCCGACGAGAGTTTAATGCACACAGGTGAAAGTTTAAACGCGTTTTTCTCGAAACTACTTTTCCCGGCACGGTCTGCATGATAACTCATACAGTTTTTAACATTTTTTGATGCGATTTTTTTGAAATATTCGAAAATGTTTTCTTTATAGTCTTGTCGAGCCGGATTTTCGATATTTTTATTAAAAAATTTTATAAACATAATTAAAGGTGTGACATTTATGACGTAAAACGCATACTTTTTTCTAAATTCCGTAGATTGGAAAATTTTTCGAATTTAAAAAATTCGGCTCGACAGACTATAACTAGAACTTCATTTTACAAGATTTTTTTTTATTTTACAAATCCAACAACATTTCAAGGATAAATGATGCAGACCGTGCAGCAACTTTTTTTTTTCATTGTACTTTGGGTCACGTGATATTTTATGTACTAATTTTTTTAAAGAAAAATTAAAATACATTTTTTTATAAACTTTAAGTACCAATAAACATTGTATAAAATTTCTTTATATTTATTTCTATTTTTATCCCTTCTGAAAACAGTTTTTCTTTTAGCGCATTTTTGGTGCTGCTGGACGTATGTAACCCCTTAAGTAAAAATTTCTGTTTAAAAAAATAGTCCGTAGTTTTTATATTTGATGAAATCTCTATTTTCTGATGATATAAAAATATGTACATGCATATATATACCCTGTCAAGAAAGTATCGGAAATTCTTCATTTCCGCTCTCATCTTCCGCTTATATAGAATACAGGTAGATTTATTTTCCTAGGTTGTTACAACTGTCCTTAATTATGATGCCAAAAATTACAGCAGCTGTTTACGTCAGTCGACCTCAGTAGTGTTTGTCGAATTTTAAAATTTAAATCAACGTATTTGTGTTAAATTTTAGCCAAATATTTAACGCATATTGAGCGAGCACCGTCACACATCAGGTGAACCTGATATGGCCTCCTGTGACTTTTACCTTTCTCCACACTGAAATATCCACTTCGCCGAACCCGCTTCGACGCAATTAAATACATTAAAACAAATTCGACGCGAGAGCTGAAGGCCATCCCGGAAAGTGCCTATAAAAAATGTTTTGACGATTGGAAGAAGCGTTGGCACATGTGCATCGCTTCAAATGGATGTTACTTTGAAGGCGATAAAATAAATTTGGATGATGATTGAGAAATATTCGTTTTATTTATAAATTTCCGATACTTTCTTGTACAATATGTACATCACTATGATAAGTTGGCGCGGAAAATGGTAAAAACGATCTTCCGTCTTTCTCGACCATTTGAGGGTCTAAAACCATTTATTTATGTGTTTAATAACTAATTATAATGCTCTGAGTAATATTTCATTTCGTCTGTACTACGCTCTCGCTCTTTTTCATTCAAGTTTTTTGAAATAGTCGTAAATTACAAGATTATTTTCTTTCATCTTCGAAATAGTATGACCAAATTTTGGATCTGACATAATTTCTTGATTGCTTTGTGCGCGTAACTCAAATAACTTTCTTTATAAATAATTATGTTTTCAATTGAAAGACGCAAATTTGCAAATCTTGTGATTTAATGTCACTTCAATCAATCATCATTACTACTTTGAGCATTTGCCATGTGTTATCAGGCAAGTCTGGTCTGATAAGAAACTGAACGGCAAAAAACGGAGAATTAGAAAAACATAAAAATCCCCATTTACACAATAGCACAATACATTAAATATGTATTTGTTTGCTCGAATGTGTTTGTATATATTTAGGCGCCGTGCCAAACAGCTGATCGCGCATTACAGAAAAAGAAAAAATAATAAAATAAATATTCACGCAGCGCTCATGAGGAACGCAAAGAGTAACTGCAGAGAATGGTGCACGTTGTCTCACCGCTGATTGTTTGTTTTTCGTGACTTTCACTCCACCAATGCCAAGCCACAATGCCAGGGCAGTAAAAACAATAACAACCAGCAGCAATATCGCTTAACGTTCAATAACTGCGGCATGGTAATGCCAGTAGAAGTAGTGTACATACGTTGCTGAGGCAGTGTGACGTGGTTACATAAACAATAAATAATTTAGATTGCGTTTTCTAAATTACACAAACCGACGAGTACTCGCGCACAAAAACATACAAACATACACACATACGTTTGGTGGAAGCGGTGCGAATTTCACTTACATAGTATTATGTAGTCTTGCCAAATTTTTGTGAAATCGTTAGAATCTATCAATTGCAGCACAAGAACCGTGGCAGTGAAGCGCCGCTAAATAAATGAATGAGCACGCCGCGTAATGCTACAACTCCGTCGTTTGCATGACTTTTGACACTGGTTTAATTCATACCGTTTATTGATGACGACGATGGCAGTAGAACGATGACGACAACAGCATCGACTTTGACCTTATCACAGCCATTCAACACATGCGTTTACCGTGAGCAACAACACCCGACTGACTGGCTCGCAATGCTTATGTGTTTGGCTCTCGTTGAGAGCTTGGACGCCGCACCTCCCTGCGTGTGCTTTGGCTGCGCTATTGTGAGTTTTTCTATGCTCACACTCCCGTCTGCATATTTGTTTTCTTTTTTATTTTTGTTTTACTCATACATTTCTATGTATTATTTGAATACCTCTGCGCTCGTCAGATATTTATACCCCGAACAGGTTTAAGTTTGCCACGAAGTTTGTAACACCCAAAATGAAAATTCGGTGGAGGCCATATAAAATATACATCTGTATACAATATATAAATGATCAGCACTGCGAACTGAGTTGATTTAGCCAAATCCGTCTGTCTGTATGTACGCGAACTATGTAGGTTCCAAGTTTTTGAGACATTGAACTAAAATTTTGCACTCGTATTTTTCTCACTGCTTATTTGTTGGAATCGCCGATATCCGCTTGCTATAGCTTATAGCTGCCATACAAACTGAACGATCGGTATCAAGGTCTTGTATAGAAAACTTTTTTATTTGTTGAGCTATCTTTCCAAACTTAGCCATGGATTATTGTTCAATTTCAAACTCGGCTCTAAGCACGTAAGCAGTGTCTACGTCAATAAAGAAGTGGAACGATTCAAGCTCCAAAGAATTTTAGTGGTCGAGTCTATATAGCATATACAGAATTCCCATATAAACCAACCGATCAAAGTTCTTGCAAGCAATATTTTGTATTTGTGAAGGGTATTATAGTTTCGATGTAGCCGAAGTTAACTTTCTTTACTTTTTTGTTAAGGTCGGTTTGTGTACTGAAGTTCAACAGGTACTGAACCGCATGAATTTTAATGCGCTGGGTTATTTGGGTTAAACGAAAACAAACACATTTCCATTAAATAGCAGCGCTGTGTGTTTTTAACTAATGATCATTAGTGAGTCAAAAGCACAAGTAGTTTTTCATAAGTCAAGTTTTTTTGTCTTTGCGCCGAAATGTAGACAACATTTTGCTATTTTGGTCTCTGGAGCGGTATACGTTAGTCACATCACTGGTATTCATTGAGTGAGGTTCGTTAGAACAGCACTTCCGAATCTTACCTTGGTCGTTGGAACCAGCTTGTACAGAGACTTCAAGCTTCAAACTCTAGCATTCCATTTAAATATGGAATATGTATGACTTTACCGGTGCCAGGAATTTGGAATTTCAATTACTCACCACGATATTTAATTATTTTATTTACACATACATATGTACGAGGGCTGCTATATATATTTCTGGCCTAATAATGAAAATAGGCATATTTATCAACGAAAATGTTTTTTTTTTTTCGTTGGATTTGGCTCGTCTTGGAAGACCCACACGGTCGATTGCTGTTTTGTTTCGGGCTCAAACGCATAGATCCATGATCTATCTTATAGACGTCTTTTGAAGCACAGCGATCGTATTTTTTCGGCATTTCTTTACACCAATCCACACGAGCTTTTTTTGAGCGATTGTCAAATTGTGGGGGAGCCAACGAGAACAAACCTTTTTTACGGCCAGGTGTTCATGCAATATCGAATGTTTGCTGGTGGGAGAAATGCATAGGCAAGCCTCTATCTGAAGGTATTTACATGACGGTCTTGCATTATCAGTTCACGTACGGCATCGATGTTTTCTGGCACAACGGCTGTTTTTGGACGACCTCACGGAATTCGTCTTTGAGCGAGCGTCGGCCACGATTGAATTCGTTGTACCAGTTTTTCACAGTGCTATAGGATGGTGCTTCATAGCCATACAAAGATTTTAGTTCATAGACGCACTCTTGTGATAATCCATGTCGAAAGTTGTGAAAAATGATCGCCCGAAAATGTTCACGAGTTAATTCCATTTTTTGGCCGAGACGAATTTTTTAATTCCCTGTAAATAAAACAATTCACTATTAAATGACAAAACGTTCTGAGTGATGTTATGCTAAAAAATGTCAAACTTTCCAATGGAAATGTCAGATTGCGCCTGGCAATACTTAGTGTTGCCTAATCCAGAAATATATATAGCAACATATGTACTTTGTAATAAATTGAACGAAATTCTTACAATCGTAAAATCTTACAAGAAATTTAACAAAACAGTTAAATATATGCAATATTTATCTCATTCTAATGTATATTTAAATTTTTTTATCTTTCCTTCATCAACGCAGCTCGTCTACGCGCCCAAGGTAGTGGTAATCCGTGCAACCCACCGGCCAACGGAGACTGCGCAGGAAATGGAGCGCCCAGAATCGACAATCCGCCAACATATGAGTCCGCTATGGCAAATTACCTCGACGCAAAGCAACAGTTGCGTCAGATGGAGGAAGGTGCCTTAGCTGGTGCCAATGCTATGACTGCTTCCACAACAACAATCGAAACGTGTGTCTCTGATATTGGCCAAAGTCATACCGACTTGAGACACAATACAAACGTTGCCGCACCCACAGGCAATGTTGGGCTCGACACAGCCAGCGAAACACCAAAGCTGCCGCTGCAGTGATAAAAATTATATAACGGGTGATTTTTTTGAGGTTAGGATTTTCATGCAGTAGTATTTGACAGATCACGTGGGATGTCAGACATGGTGTCAAAGAGAAAGATGCTCAGTATGCTTTGACATTTCATCATGAATAGACTTACTAACGAGCAACGCTTGCAAATCATTGAATTTTATTACCAAAATCAGTGTTCGGTTCGAAATGTGTTTCGCGTCCGTGTCCGATGAGCGATGAGGCTCATTTCTGGTTGAATGGCTACGTAAATAAGCAAAATTGCCGCATTTGGGGTGAAGAGCAACCAGAAGCCGTTCAAGAACTGCCCATGCATCCCGAAAAATGCACTGTTTGGTGTGGTTTGTACGCTGGTGGAATCATTGGACCGTATTTTTTCAAAGATGCTGTTGGACGCAACGTTACGGTGAATGGCGATCGCTATCGTTCGATGCTAACAAACTTTTTGTTGCCAAAAAGGAAGACTGAACTTGGTTGACATGTGGTTTCAACAAGATGGCGCTACATGCACACAGCTCGCGATTCTATGGCCATTTTGAGGGAAAACTTCGGAACAACAATTCATCTCAAGGAAATGGACCCGTAAGTTGGCCACCAAAAATCATATTTAACCCCAGACTATTTTTTTTGAACGAAACTTCAATCAAAAAGTTTTACAAAAAATTTTAACCAGTTAACTATTCCATTCTTAGGGTAATTACAACTTTCCTACATCAACGCAGCTTTTCCCGGGCCCCCGAAAGGGGTTTCCGAAAAAAGACTCCCGCAAAATGGACTTTCCGAATGGACCACCGAAAAAGACCGCAGGCCGCGGCAACATTTCAGAGGGAAATTATCTTCAAAAAGTATGATGTTCCATGAACCAATCTAACGTTTCTCAATTTTAAAGAACCGATTGAGACTAATACAAACGTTGCACCCGGCGTTGTGCTCGACAAAAAAGTATAAAAGCTCTTAAAAAATATATACATACATACTATGGGATCACTAACGGTATGGTTGTACAATTCTACTGAATAAGGAGTTATTACACAAGTGATCTACCAATAGCAATTCGTACATAAATAAATGCTATATACTGTGTACTTTCCCAAAAAATATATATTATATATAAAACATATGCGATGCGAAACTGCTTTCATTTCTTTTTTTTGTCAAAAATCATAAATTTTTTTCTGTACCCTTTATGTAAAATAGAATTTGAAAAATCGACGACATACATATCAATAATTACGGTAATTCAATACTTGGTCCATATAATATGCCAAAACCAAAGAGCACTAAGCAATTAAAAGACAACAGCAAAGAAACAACACAACGAAAAGACAATAAAAAACCACATCGTAAAAACGAAGAAGACTGTATTCTTATTGAACCATACATTGAAGTTGTCGAACTAATCGAAAACCCTTCGAAGGAACTGCTAAAAGCTAGCAAGGAGCAAAGCGATGACACAAAGCCAACATTACCGAAAGAGGTCAACAAAAAGTCAAAAGGGTCACTGAAAAGTAGTGGCAAACGGGATGTGAAAAGGCGACGTTCTTTACGCTTGTTGTCTATGAAAGCAGATAAATAATTTTTATTTAATTTTTAATTAATAAAATTAATCTTAATTAATAAATATTAAATAATAAATGAAATATTCAAATCAAGGCTTGTATCCATTTTTTTTTGTTTTCTCTTTACAAACTACAAGTTAATACAAGTAAATATAAAAAGGAAATCTTGAATATATACAAGCGGACTTGGCCGCAATTGAAAAATTATATAGATATAGAAATATGTAAGTAATAATCTCACTAAGGCTAAAGTACAAAATTACACACTTAAAAGTATTTGGTTTACGTTCTATTCAAAATGGTTTGCAATGAGGGTCCCCACTTGCCGTACGGGTCTTTGGCAACCATAAATAAGTCATTGCACCAGGTAAAGCCGATAACGCGATTCTCAATCAGTTTTTTAAAGGCGGCATTTTCGTTTATGAGATCTCGGTAGTTGTCATTGGAGACAATCGCTGCATCCATTTCAGCAGCGAGCTGCAAGACAAAACTGCAAGCGGAAGAAATTAGCTATTTCGTTTGCTCGTCACTACTTTATGTACTTACCGATCGTCATAACTGACGGTGCATTTCCCCGGTAAATTTTTACATGGTGTAACCACAATTTTACCCATTCCGTGCAGTTCGAACATGGCGGCGGAGTCGGAACATTTGTGCATACGAAATTGTGGTACAACCGCTTTGACTTCATGACCCATTTTTTCAAAGTAATCAATACAAATTTTCAAACCCTTTACTGAAAATTCTCTGTTAAGGGCGTGGCTGCAATGGAGGTTTTAAATTAATTTTTTATTTTTGTTAGTTAAAAAAGTAATTATATGTCGTTAAAGGTAAGGTAAAAATTTGGTGTTAAAAATGTTTTAAGTGACAATGATAAGTAAAATAAATTCCCCGGTTTTGCGATAACGGAATTAACCCGGATTTTATTCGGACAGGGGCTGTCATTTTGGCGATCTAACTCCGTTTGGATCGGTAAGTAGCAAGTTAAAATTGAAAACTAAAAACCTCGGAGTAACCTTTTATATAAATCAAAATAAAAATCGTTAACTTCGGTTGCTCAGAAGCTATAACACTCTTCACAAATACAAAAGATTTCATACAAGAAGTTTATCGTTCGGTTGTTGTTGTAACGGGCACCTAATACCCGTTAGGATGGTAAGGATTAGATAAGTTGTCATCGATGTCATCAAGCGTTAGGCCAAGGCCTAACATGCTGTTTGGACGGAGTCGGACCAAAAGGAGAATGGTAATGTGTGAGATGTGTGGGGTTACCAAGGCAAAGACATGGCTAGTGTCATGCGGAGCCTAATAGCAAACTTGACATATGTTTGTTACGTCAGGATCTATTCTGGATAAGAAGGAGTTTAACCTGCTACAGTATCCAGAACGAAGCTGAGCAAGGGTCACTCTCATTTCTCCGGCAACTCGAGCTTTTCGTCTGCAATGGGTGGTGGTTTGACTCCAAGTACGCTACTCACTGAGAGGGAGACGGTGAAGGTGTTAATGGCTCCACTGCGAATGGCGGTCAGTGCATGTCGGAAGTTAGTTGCGTCCGAAGTCAGGTCGACGTATTGTTTTATGTCGCCGAGTAGTTGAGGAAGGACCTCTTGCTGCTTCTTGGAGCATTCCCATATCATTTTGCTTAGCATGCTATAGCGACTCGATATCGGCGGTTCCGACAAATGAGCAGTTTCTTGGAGAGAAATATATATACAGACAGACAGTAGGATACGGCTACATCGACTCAGCTCGCTGATCATTTATAAACATTTCAAACGTATGCGTTTTTTTTCATTTCTGCAAATTTTGAGGCAAATTTAATATACCATATTTAGGGTATAAAAAAAGCATACAAAATCTGTAGCATACCGTTAGGCTCAACGCTATCATGGAGAACCACAAAGCTTTCAGTAAATGATTTTTCTGATGGAAACTTATTACCTTTAAATAAAGTCATTGCTTTTCAAAGTTTTAATTCTAAATCATTAAACTAAAAGTATTTCATACTTACATCCTTGTATATATACAGATGTAATAAAAATTCATAAATGATATAAACTTACTTAAATGCCACATTACAACCATCGATGAGTATTAAGCGTTTCTTGGATTGTTGCGCTGACGCTTTTGGATCATCAGCATTTGGATTGTATGTGTTGTTATTGTACGCCAGCAATGCTTTTTTCTCGCTGGTTGTAAAGAGGCCACTGTTCACAGCCGCTCTTCTCGGCGTGCGTGGCGGACTCACCGGAACTACAATAGGCTGCAAAATTGTGATAAAAAATTTTAATATTCAACATTTAAAAAATTCAAAATAAGTGCAGGTGTATAAATTTGTGCATTGATTTCGCTTACATTTGGTACATCTTTACTACTGAGCGGCACAAAATCTAATGCAGACGAGGAGCTTTTAGATTTTCGCGTGGTTTCGCTGATGAAAATCACGGAATCGTCCATCTCCACATCTTGATTTTTGCTATTTACTGCATTTGAGGCAGGTCGTAGCGTGGAATCATTAACGGTGTCATCCAGAACTATGACATCTTTCGATATAACCGTGCGATTTTTCTTTTTATTTCTTTTACGGTTTCTCGAGTTCGACTTTGGATTCCCAACTACTACTTTCGACGCTTGCGTATAATTCGAAAAAGTGTCCTCCGATCTAATACTGTCTAGAGTATTAATTCTAGAGACATCTTCATAGAACATGGTAGTTAAATCAGTGAAATCTTCTACACTCTTTTGTGAAGAATTTCGTGCTGCTGCGCCGCCGCAAGGCGTTGAAGTGAGTAACTTGCCGGCGTCTTGAGTGTCGCGCCCATTTATACGCTGTATTATGGAAACATAGCCGGAAGAATTGTTATTTTTTGCTTTCGTACGCGATGTGTTGGGCAGATCGTCATCAATGATGATTTGTTCGATTTGTGGTTCAACACATATGCAGTCATCATCATTATCAGTGGACGTGTTCGCAGTTAAGTTGACATTGTCAATCTCGTCATCCGAGATTATTTCGCCTTCTTCCAGACTTGAATTGTGCAAATTGGACGTTGGAGCGGCGCATTTTTTAGCCATATTCAGTTTAGTTCTCAAACTACGCTGTAATTTTGATTTATTTTGATTTTGTAACTGACGTCGTCTGATGGTCCGCAGAAGCTTTTTGGTAACTCTCTGGCTGGCACTCGTTAGATCTCTGCTTGTTGTGCTTCGGTTAAGTCGCTTATTTCGTAACTCTAAACGGCGCTTCTGTGTATTAAAAAAATGTACAATTTATTAGAAAAATATTCCCGGTTTTATATGTACCGTATTATCGCGAAATTTGTTGAAGCTACCGCTTTTGCGTTTAGTGCTAGTTGTGGGCGTCTCGTCTGCTTGAATCTTTGGAAATGTATGAATATAGAAAATGAACAAAAAAAAAATAAAAGTTAAAAGATCCGTTGCCGAATTTCAGTTTGAAAAATGTAATTAAGTGCACTGAAATTATTAATAAGTTGGACTTACCTGCAAAAACAACAAGCTAACATTTGTAATGCCAAATGAATTCGAAGTTTCTACTAAATGTCTTCACTTCGCCAAAATTTGGCGGTGGCGTATCGAATAAACTGGTATAATCCCCTAAAGACGATAGCTGTATACTCTCTTCTTTTGAATTCTACTTATTAATTTTGTTATACCTTGCACAGTGTATATGAAGTTTGTAACACACAGAAGGACGCAACGGTACATTATCCGAAGAAATTGCTGAGCGATTGCTGGACAACGGTACATTATCCGAGGAAATAGCTGGGTGATCAAAATCCACTATATGTATGGAAAACTTTTTCATTTGACAAGATATTTTCAAGAAATTCAGCATAGATTATTGCTTTAAGCAAACATACAATCTCCGAACAAAATGTTCAGAACAAACCACTATAGCACATAGCTGCCATAGAAACTGGACGATCAAAATCAAGATATATCCTTTTATATTATAAGAAATTTAACTGTGAAGGGTATTCTAGCGACCTGGTAAACGAAATTAAAGTATTTCCTCATTGTTATTGTCATATGCAATTACTTTGATAATAGAAGAGAGCTCAACCCCATGACCTTGAATATATTATACCAGTTTTATGGCTTACTACTTAGCTTGTTGTTTCTTATACTTACCTGCTTGCTCTCCATCGATGTAGTTACTTGATTATATGCGTGTTCTTTGACAGAATAATGCAAGTGCCAAAATTATGAGCGAAGGCAAAAATAAAATGCATAGAAAACATTATACATCTCTTTACCTTCACTCATATATTTCAAGTTTCTTGTTTTAATCTATCTAAAGAACAGGCTGTTAATTTAATAAAACACATTGTTGCTTTCTAATTTATTTTCATTTATATTACATACAATAAATACAGAGAAAATAGGCAACATTAGAATTTCATAAATATTTCATTTGTGCATTTGCGGTGCAGCGGTTGTTTGTTGAATACTAAGCCGGATTACACATACTAGGTGGGTTTAATATTTTCTCTTAACTTTTTCAATTTGACACCGTTGAGATTTACCTGCGTTTAATAATACAACAACATTTTAACAACACATACGAAATGATCATGTCCGCGAACGCAACCTAACTACTAGCTATGTACATATACATATATATGTATCTGAAATATATACTTGTAAGTACTGTTTGGAATTCTCAAGTTAACTGTCATTTGATTGAGTTGCATCTTCTAAAAATTTTTGATTTTAGCTACACATATTTTTCATATAGTATCTGTCTAATATATCATGAAATAATAAAGACAACGCGTTTACATATTTCTAATCTCGAAATTCATCAAATATTACGTACAGGTCTGAAAGTCGAATTACCGGAAATTAAATCACTAAAACCGACAATTTTATAAAAGATTATACTTTAAGAGTGCTTATTTCATCTTTCATATTAGCACGGGCTGTAGCTTCATAGCGTGTTTGAAATTCCGTTGTTGAAAAAATATTTGGTATGCTTAACAATGTTTGCAGCACCTAAATGCCAAAATTAAAAAATGACGTTACAATTACATTTTTTAAGATTATATTTAAATTACCTTCAAACGCATATTTTTATAATCCACGTCGCTCATATGCTCATATTCCATACGCAGTAATTGGCAGTAACGTTTATAGTTCTCACTACTGGCACTACGAATTAAAAAAAAAAAATAAGAATATATGTATTTGAAACATGTTTTAATCTTTAGAAATAGTTAATATCATTATATTTACGCTAATATGACCAAATCCAAATCCTGCAGAAAGTTGGCGTCGTCTTCAAAGGTGGTTTCTAGTTCATTTTCCACAGATTTATCGCCCAAAAGTTTTAATATTGTGTTTTTTGACTCTTGCTAAAAGAATGTAAAATAACTGCTACAGTTTACAAATAGACTAGTTGAATACTTACATCATCCAACGATGCATCGCAACAAAATTCTTCAAATGCTGCACAATTTTCTTTAGCACAAGGCTGAATGCCATCATATGAGTAGTATTGGAAAAATGCGGCCAAAACCAAAGCAGGCTTACAATGCAGCAAGTGTTCGTGTTTATGCTGCATCATTTCACTCCAATTATGATAGTAACGTTTGGAATGGCTTTCATTAAGTCGCTGATATATGCGTGTGTACCAGCTTTTGGCCACATCCTCAGGGACAGCGAAGTGATTGCACACTTTATGCCACAATTCTTCCATTTACTCTTATTTAAGTTCACACAGTTTTAATAATTTCGTATAAAGATTTGTTTAATTTAACAAAAATACACTAATACAATCGAAATTAATTTCTAATTTACCCGGAAGACAATTTTCCCCGTCGCTAATATTGATGATTCAACCTGAGTAAACGATTTTTTCAGTCTTACTTTTTGACAATTCATACTTGTAGGTTTGGGCAGGCTGGTAAAAGGGTGGAGAATTTCGAATAGGACGGGCTTGTTAACCGTTATAATATGTATGTATTATCTAACAGGTGTCTTAAAATAAATTAAGTAAAAATGCAAAGGTTGGATTGTTCTACGATTATTTTAAAAGCTATAAAGGGTAACAAACCTAGCAATAACAAGAATTATTAAATGGTCATAAAATAAAATCGAAATCATAACAGATAAAGGCACAAATTAAATATAAGTTGGCAATTCTAGGTAACCACTAAAGGACATATAGGAACCACACTTTTGTGACTTTTAACTACGCACGCGCTGACATTGTCAATGTAAATAGTTCATAATACCAAAACGAGATAAAGTTATGTTTTGAAATTTTACACGCACAGCTCTAGATATGGTTATAATTATATTGTACCTTACTTACCATTGCACTAACTATTTGTGAGTTACTTGGGACGCTGTCTTTTGACTCGGGTTGTCCGTTGTTCAATCTTTGTGCTAATATTTTTTGAGCTGACAATCGCTGGAACTTTTTGCGCGCTTTTCCTCTATTTCGTTTACGCTTCTGTGTGGTCAAAAAAGTGGCATTGGGATCGTTAGCGGTGGCAGCAGTAGCACCAATGCTTTTTTTATTATTATGTTTGGAGCCCCTTCGCCTAATCCTTTTTTGTTTTAGCTTGTGACCAATTCGCATTATGGCATTATGAGTAGAAAATAACTTAGACCAAAATAGTTTATTGTGTAAATACAAAGAAAAAATATTACGTTTAAAACTGATATCAACGAAATGTGATTGAGTTTACAAAATCAACAGCTGATGAAAGCAACATAATTTTCGATGCCATTCACAATAATAACATCGCAAAAATTGGTTAGCTTAGGGATTCCTTCAAAATTACCACAAATAAAAATCAGTTTATAAACATAATTTGAAAACAGAAAGCAGAGTTACTGTAATAATTTTATGAAAAATATATATTTATAAATGATAACTTACTACCAAAGCAAATAAGGTGCTTTTAAAACTTGTTCACCCTAAAAGACTACGTAATAGTTAAACACAGCTAGATGCGTCAGGTAATGGAAAACAAGGTTCCTTAACTTTGTAAGCTTTGCAATATGTAGGCTTATTTTAATAGTTTTTAGTGTACATATATTATATAAGCTATAATTGAATATAAATTTCCAAATTTATGAATTTTTTCTTTTAACTTAAATAAAGGCTTGAGGAAAAATTTGGGTTACATACAATTTATGTAAAGATTGTATTCTTATGATTGGCTTAGTATGGCAACACTACTCCCAATCAGAATTACTTTTAGGAAACTGCGAAAACCAACAACAAGTATATAAACAGCACAAGATAACAAAAATCTTACCGAAAATATCGCGTTCATAAGGCGAAGTGCGGATTAATATTAGCGAATTAGTTTTTAATTAGGTAAATTTAAATACATAAATTATTTGGACGTAAGTAAATAATTTAATTTTTGTTCTAAGTAGTAAAAAGCTATGTAAAACCTTTAGAAGTATACAATTGTAATTAGTTATACTCCACTAAGGCACGGTTCCTCTATTGCAGACTCTTCAGAACAATTGCAACAAGTGCTAGACATACGTAGCCATTCATAAGAATAGCTCTTCTAACTGAAAAGTAAGTGTAAAGGGCTTCCGGAGAAAGTTTCATCACGGACGTGTTCGATCTCTTAGATTATTTCGACATTGAAGAAATGGATTTCTGGGCGCTTTTAACAATTGTCGTATTGACGATATTTATTATGAGCTGTTGTGGATACTGTTGTTCGTCAAAGCAGCGTGGAACCGTATTGGCAAGTAAGTACCAGGAACACAGACAAGTTGAGTCATAATATATGTAAAGTAATTCGGGGAATTTGAGTGTTAATATAAAATTAATATAATTTGAACACACACTTACACCTTCGACAGTTCGTTTTTTTATGCTGATTTGACAGTTGAACAAAGCGTAGTTGCAAATTGTTTTCTTATCATATTATACTTTGCACATAATTTGTTTATGTACACCTTCATACATAGATATCCATGTGAGTACGTTGTAGATTAAACATACTTTGAATATACAGCTTTTATAGATAGTATATCACGTTTATTTTTTTCCATGATCAGCGTCTTACGGTAGTAACATGAATGCGCATACATACTTACATACATACTACAATGAATTCAAAAATTTTTGGCACAGGCGTTGTCTTTGCTGAAAAGTGTATTCAAAATTGAAATGCCAATTTTTTAATTAACTTTTCGCCGTATGTACATATGTATGTATATGCTCATGAAGCAGGTTGTGCATAAGTTTTTGAGAGGCATACGTTTTTGGTTAAGCACTTAAGTTTACAGTGTGCCAACACTTTTTTGATCCACTGTATACATACCCATATCTGCATAGGTAGATGCTTTAATCTTTTGAATTATTTGTTTGTTTGTTATGACTCATATTGAACATTTCACCATCTGTATTAGAACTTTAAATGCATTAAGTGCTGAAATAAACATAATTTTGTTAACATATTAGGAGGATTCCCTTGCTCTTGCAAAACCCTTGCACGGTGCATGGTCGTGGTCGACTTTACCGACAGTTAATGAAAGATTTCGCTCTAATTCCTTCGCGAGCCGATAGAGGGAAGCTTTCTCCTTGATGCATTGTCAACAAAGGTTCAGTTGTCGTTGATCTTTTAAAAGAGCATCGCGTTAAACGATATGAGTGCTAAGTACGCGTCGCGCTACGAAGCTGTGGTCTTTTGCTTCCACCCGAAAGGTCCCAAAATGTTGCAATCAGCGGCTGATAAATATTGGGTTTTCAAAAAAGTCTTGCGGTATTTTTATTGAATCAATTCGTGTGGCACCTACATCATCTATGACTCAAGCTTCTTAAGCTTTGATGACTACTATGCCGGTCTCTTTCGACCAATTCAGCGATTTTACGCAATTTTCGACGAAGGCCTTCCGGGCGTGCGCATCTTCGACCACCTCTACACCAGAACGAAAACGTTGAAACCATCGTTTTGCGGTGGAAATGGAAACTGTATCGGGTCCATAACTGCACAAATTTTATTGGCGGCTTGAGATGATTTTTGCCTTTATCGTAGTAGTATGTAAAATATGCCGATTTTCTCTTTATTTTGCTCTATGTTTGCGACGCTTATAACTCACGAACGACTTAAAAGAAAAGACAATCAATCAAACACGTGTTAGCGCGTGAAATGAGCTTTCCAAAAAGGTATTCATGACCCGATGCGACGAATAAAACTAAAACTACACGCATTCAGCGTCAACTAGCGAAAATACCACAAGACTTTTTTGACAACCAATATATTAGAAAGTCGAAGGAATTTGTACAGAAGTGGATACGGCTAATGAAAATTGATGATTCTAAGTGGCTGAAAAATGAACAAAAAAGATGAAAAAACAATAGTGAATCTTTTTCGCGGAATTCTGCTTGAACACTGCGGCAAGGACATCGCAAAACGTTTAGATATATCCTACGAAACTATTCGAACCCTTCTACACACTCATGATCTGAAATGGCGCAACAAAATGAAGAAGCCTCTGTTGACTGAAAAACTTGTGACAAAGCGACTCGCTTGGGCGCATGAGAATATTGATAAGAGATTTTGAAAATGTCAATTTTATTGATTAATGCTTTATATGGGCACGTTCTGTCCTCACGCGAGCCTGGTCAATTCCACCAATAGGCTTGTTCAGCGGACCGTAAAACATGGAATAAGGGTGATCTTTGGGACTGCTTTCAAAGCAGGGATTCGGCACTTTGTACTCTTTATGACAACTAAATGCCGAAAAATGATAAAAATCTACGAAAAGGCTTTACTGCTATCTGCCAAACGATGGTTCATCAGAAAAAATGAAAATTGGATTCTGCAGGTGGACAACGATCCTAAACATCGCAGCAAGCTATGTACTCAGTGGAAAACTCAATCTGGCATCGTCACATTTGATTGGCCGTCGCAGTCGACCGATGCAAACCCTATTGAAAATATGTGGGCACAGAAGCTTCGTGGAAGACGCACATACACTTTAAAGCAGATGTCTTACGAAATTCGTCGGATCTGGAGATCTTTGCCACTAGAATACGCTGTCAAATTAGTAGAAAGCATGCCTCAGAGATGCCAGACAATTAGCGACGCCGGTGGTGACTGGACATATTATTGACCAAATTACATCATTGTTTGTAATGTGTACAATGTATATACCTACATATAAACATGAAAGTTTCATAAAATAATTTTTTTATTTCATAAATTAACACGACCACGCTCTTACTTGAATTTGGCCAAACAGCTCGAAAAAGGCATGCTTTTGTGATTTTTTTCTAACGACACAGTTAAAATATATTTATTTAACGAAAAGTACATTAAAGTATGACATTTGAGGAATGTCTCATCAAATTTTTATAAAGAAATATTGAAAACTATGGCAATGGTAGCAATTGTTCGGACGTGTCTCGCAAAAAAGTTGAATTGCGGTGCCCCTCATAACTCGGTGCTGGATCATCTGAAATTAAAAAAACCCAACTTCATTCGTTAGATAATAGTTTGCCCCAGGTAACGCTGTCGAGTTTTTTTTTTTTTAATTTCAATTTTTGAATTTTTTCGAAGACTTTGAGGTGAAAAACATAATGTTTTGAGAAAAAATCGGCTAATTTGTCATTGTAAAATCAAAATTATGAACAAAAAAAAAACTCGACAGCGTTACCTCGTAAAATATGTACCGAAATAGTGTTTAAAATTTCAAAAGGATTGGTGCAATAGTTTTGAAGTTATGAGGGGCACCGACTTTAAAAACGTGAGTTGTGGGAAAAACGCTTAACAATAGCGCGCTCGGGTCGGGTCAGGTATATGTACGAAAATCGGGCAGGTATACAAATGCTCATAACTTCGTCAATTTTGCTTTAATTGACTTGAAATTTTAACACAATATTCTTCAGATATCATACATTCAATTTAAAAAATAAAAAAAAAGTGAAAGAAAAAAAAAGTGAAAGAAAAAAAAATTAAATACCTCCCACCTAAATACATAACAAGCACAGTTGAGCACGACAGTGGTTCGATTATGGAAAGGGGTTGCTTCTCATTATATCCTATGAATAAGGAATAGAATGTACAATAAACTATCTGACCATTCTCAGAACGTCGGTCCCGAACTGAACACACTCTTTAAGTCGTTGAAAGTTTTAAATGGATTATCCTGTGTGTCTAGTGTAAGGTATCGAAATTTTGTTGAAACGGTTTAACGTTTTGATTTTCCCTCCTCTATTTAAGTCAGTCCATGATGTTAGCTATCTCCCATCATACTTTTTGCTTTGTGGCTACACTGGACAGAGATCGCAATAAACATGGCGTACTGTTATCAAGCATTGTTGCATAGTGACTAGTGATTCAAACTTATTTTGATCAAATCTCTTCGTGCTTTGTAATAAGCTGTTGTTGTTGTAGCGGCTGAATTCTGCCGAGCTGATAGTCCTTGGCCGGACAAAATTCCGTGTCCGTTCCGGTTACGTCTTTTTAATAAAACTCGAACTCGTTTCTATTAATTCTGCCACCAGTGTATAAGAACTTTAAATAAATATTGCCTTAAAAGTAAAAGTTATATTTATTTCTTAATAAACGACTTGTACCTGCTTTATAGATGAAGCTAGCTCCTATAAATTCCAAATAAACGCCCAACTTTATCATATTGGAAGTTCGAAAGAAACAAAAGTCATACCAATTTAATTTTGAATTTTCATTGAATAAAGGCGTGGATAGACAGCTTGTCATATATCTTATCTAAACGTAAACCTCACGGTGAGGTAGAGATAAATTGCTTCACAACAAATTGATAGCAATAGTGTGCTTTATGAAAATAAAAACCTACATATAATTGCAATGTCTAGTTCAACGCTCACTATGGGCTTCCCGAAATGGGGAATTGATAAATGTAAAGTGTGTCCAAAAATAGTTGATATTTTTAAAAACCGGTTCTCGTTGAAATGTATTGCTTATTTATACCGTTAGTTTCTAAAACAAGTAAATTGAATTTTGTGTCAAATTGCCAGAAAAGGATTTAGTCATTTATGTATGTTATTTTCGAAAAACTTTAAATTATTATTATTTTTTACTTAATTGAGAAAATTATGTGAAAATTAGAAAGTTTTCCCGCGATAATAATCATATCAAGTTTTGAATTATTCTTTGTCAAAACTGCAACTTTCGAACGAAGAAAAGAGAAAATGTTTTGTTTATAAAAATCGCGTTAATTGGAGAGCAGCCCTAATATCGCCCATTATTCGTATGTGTGTGGGTGTACATTTCATGTTTTAATAACTTTGAACTTTTGAGTAACGGCAGCGTGGTTAGCCCACTTGTTTTCGCGATTCCATCAAACCAGACGCGTGTAACCAAGAAGTTACACTTTGTTTAATTGGCATATATATTGTGCAAAATGGTTTGGGTCGGTGTTATTTGGCTTCCGATTTTCGTATTTTTTATATTTTTCTTTATATTTTTTGCAATTTGTGTAAAACGTCGCCGTACAGTCGTGATACAACGAACAGTGGGTAAGCTATCCGCTTATAATATTAAATACTAATAATAATAATAATATTTGCTAATATTTAGTAATTACTATAATACTAATACTTTATTATTAAAATTTAGAACTTATAAATAAACTAAAGCTTGTCGATTGGATTTAGTTGCTATTTTTGTCGTCAAAGTATCCGAATTGTCAGTCCTTGGGCGGAAAGAAATAAAGTAATATATGTATAATCGAATGCCGTGTTATTTGTTGTGGTATATTTAAAAGCTTAGTGTATACGATTATAAAATAATCGAAAAAAGTGTATACACTCAAGATCAAATTTGACTCGGAGAGGTCCATTGCATACGAAAAACGAATCGAAAAGAATTGCCCTAGTTTAATGCAACATTTTATTATGTTCAAATGTCAACTGCTCTGACCGATTGTGAAGTGACAGAAAGGCAAATCTGGCGAACATGGTAGTTAACGGTGATTATCATTTCGTGTTTGTTAAAAATGTCAGTCATAATTCTGCGAGGAAGTGACGACGCATTAATAATTGTATTGTATTTCGGAACGAGTCTAAGATTAAAACGCTTCATATTCAAAAGTGGGATCCTCCGCAATCTCTTTGATGCCAACACGACGATTTTTAAGCACTGTGTCTTTAGCTTTCCAACCTTCACTGAATAAAGCGAATTCGTTGTTCAATAATAAATAACCATATTTATTTCTCCGGCGAAGTTGATCAGACTCAACCCATTTGGAGATGCTTCGTCATGGAGGTAAAATTTTCCGACCGTTTTGCCAAATATATGTACGTTTTTTGCCCACTCTAGCGTTAAAGTCGCCAACTACGATTTTACATCGTGGTGGTGGCAGCACTCATAGGTGCGTTCCAAACGCTTATAGAAGAAATCTGTGGCCATATCGCTCTTCTTTTCCGTCGGCGCGTGGGCGCAAATGCGATATGTTGAATTAATTTGTTTTGATGGCATTGTGGCTAGACGATTATCCACACTAAGAGCTAGCCGTCTCAGTCCTTCTCCCGTATATCACACTTCTTGGACGGCGAAGATCTCAGTCTTTACTCGCATGAGGACATCAACCAACACTGCAGCAGCACCTTCTCAATTGAGGGACCGGAGATTCCAGGTGCATGCTCTTAAATCGAAGTCCTTCATACGTTTGCAGCGGTCGTCATCAAAAAAAGATCTCTCGTCCGAGGCTGGTGGGTCCCAAATACAACTCTGAGGAGGAATGTTTCGCCTTTTCACTTTAACTCGTCTTGAAACGAATGCTTTTTGGCTACTTGGTCTAAGACCGGAAGTGTGCTGCTTGAGCCATATGTAAAAGAATCGTTTTCTTGCCACTCCGAAGTGAATGATGCTCAGATAATTTCCTCACTTGCCTGAACTTCTTCACATCCATTCATGGTTTGATCGAATAAAAAATTTGATAATACATATATCCTCGCGTTTAATTCTTGCAATCCCCTGAACTTAGCTCCTGTTTAGGTTAATTTATGGGGATTTCACTTGGATAAATGTCTATAACAATCTTAGTTTTGAAAAGACTGGACATTGGAGCAGAAAGTGTTTGGATATTTTCACCTCACCTTCTTTCATACAACTTTGACAACCGGCGAACCTTTTATAATTTATGTTTGACTGTATTCTTAGCCTTACAGCATAATACCTTTTGGACAATGTCGAGTAAAAACTCCTTACTCTTTAACTCTTTCTTAAACAAACATTTGCAGCCATCTCGAAATATTTTACACTCTTCTTTAGTTGTTAAAAAATCAAAATAATCTTGCAGGTATTGCACTGACTTGCACTGCTCAATGTGTTATATGAGTCTCATTATTTTTACCAAAAATACAGGGGAAATGATAAGAAAATCAGCTTAAATTGATATGATAACAAGTTGAAATTTTATAATTATCATTTGTGTGTTTGTATGTGAATATAGTGTATCTGAAGCAGTACGTACACTTATAGGCATGTTTAGGGGGATTTTTTTAAATTATACATTTATAGTACAGCTATGAACACGCAGAGCTTGATATCATATAAATGCTGAAATGGCTTTATTGAAAGTTGATTAAAATGTAAAAATATTGCATTCACTTTAATAGAAGTACGACATTTATTGTGTTGTTGCATAAATCGGTAAGTGAAAGTATTTCGGTGTAGGAAATGATATAACATGTGATCCAGAAAACTCACCACAATGGAAGAAAAGCAAGAATTTCAAGGAAGAAACCACTTCTTTTAAATACAAAAAACAAAAAATGATTTTAAAGTGATTGATCTTCATCTCAACTCATCAAGAAAAATACTAGAATTTCTATAAAAGTCTGTTGCGGAGTGACGAAACAAAGGTTAACAGGGTAGGACCAGAGAAGATACTATTTGCTTACCGTTGTAAGTGCCAATAATATAATCTTTAATTCACTTAGAAGATTGATTAAGATTTTGAAGAAGCATAGTGTCGAAATATTATGGTTTGGGAAGCGTTTTCTTGGCATGGTGTAGGCGCGCTTTTCCTCCGAGAATCAATAGAAAGTTGGACAAGTTTCAGTACTTGCATATTTAAAAAAAATATATATATATGGAACCATATGCTTTCGATGCCATGCCACTCAAATGGAAATTTTTGTAAGATAATCTTCGAAACAAGTAAATAATTGCTTTTCTGCGGAGAAGATCGATATTTTGGATTGGGGAAACACAAATCCCTGACTTAAATCCAATTGAATGCCTATGGCACGAAGTCAAGGCCGATACTGCAAAGGCTAATTATAAAAATATGGGCGTTCTCTGGTCTGCCTTTAAAAAAAGATTGGTACGCTCTATTGGGTCGTTCGCTAAGTAATTTCATTTGACGGCATCAGCTGAGCTAATTAAATTTTTTCGCAGCCAACTTCACACTTAACCGCCATAGCACCCCCTATATATTTGAACAGCTAATAAAGTAAGGTTTGTAAAAAAATTTCTTAAATTTTTTGGTATAGTTTTTGTTTAGTGGCCTATAGACGATGGAAGATCGTAAACAGCATTTTAGGCACATTTTACTGTTTTACTATGTATCAAAAGGGTAAATATGCAGTTCAGGCAAGGTGAAAATTATTGTGATGTGGAGATATCTTGACCGAACGTCGATCCCGAAATTGGTTTCCAAAACTTCATTCCGTCAATCTCGGTCTTGAGGATACACTTTGCCCTGGAACGCCTCTTGAATTTGATGTGGAAAAGATAAAATCGCTGGTCGATGCAATTCGTCGAATAATTACCCCAGAGATTACTGAAATATTAAATTTTTCTAACGCGACCGTTCACTAGCACACATTAGTATTTCGGCATTTGGCAACTCTAGTTTTGCAATAAGGCAACTCACAACTTTATCGTAATGTTTGATCAGAGAACGTCTATCATAGAGAAGGTTCACGGCGCGGAGAACGTAAAAATATTTTTGGCTAACTCGGCAGAGATGGAAGAGTCTCACCACAGACAAATTATGAGCGTGCGTATGATAGACGTTCTCTGGTTTGATATTTTTGATGCTGTACATACTCGGAACATTTTGCAATGTGAGTACTATATGTGTTGTTTACTCGGCCAAAAAAAGTAAAATCAATCAATTTTTATCGATGAAACTCCCTCAAGGACCAGTGTTTATCGATGGTATAATAAATTAAATCGGGAGTCAAAAAAAGGCTCTTGTCGATTGGTCGAGAGAAAGTTTAAAAAATTACGATAGCGACATACATTACATTTTATGCATTGTTTTCGCGTATGAGTCCGAAAGTAAACAGTAGTCAACTGTATGGGATTGATAAAGCCAAGATGAGCCAATTCCAACAAAAGTTATTTGACCTTGAAAATTGCTTTGAAAAGAAAGTAGCTTATTCTTAGAAAGTAGCTTATTTATTAGTAAAGTGTAGCTTGATTACCAAATAGGTTGTCAATTTTATATATTAGTGAACAAATTTTCTATCACTATTTTACCGTGCCCAAAATAAGGTGACATTGTATTTATTTTGAAAATTCTTTATTTATTCTTCCAAATCAATTTCATCCCCTTCAAAGTAATCCCCTCCCCATGCAATGCACTTATGCCAACGGATTTTCCAATCTTCGAAACACTGGTTGTAGTCACTTTCCGGGATAGCCTTCAGTTCCGTCTTTGCTGCGGCTTGAATCTCCTCTATCGTATAAAAACGGTGTCCCCGGAGCGGTCTTTTGAACTGGGTGAACAGCCAGAAGTCGCACGGCGCCAGATCAGGTGAATACGGTGGTTGCGGAACGATATGGGTTGAGTTTTTGGCGAAATGATCACGAATTACGAGGGCAGTATGGGATGGTGCATTATCGTGGTGTAGAAACCAAGAATTGTCTTTCCACAATTCCGGCCTTTTCAGGCGGATAGCGTTACGCAAACGACGCATAACGTTCAAATAATATTCCTTGTTGACTGTTTGACCGGTTGGATGGAATTAATAATGCACAACACAACGATAATCGAAGAAAACAGTCAACATGACCTTGATTTTTGAGCGACTTTGGCGCGATTTTTTTGGTCTCGGCTCTCTTTTGACACGATATTCACTCGATTGATCGGTTGTTTCGGGGTCGTAAGCACAGATCCAAGTCTCATCGCCAGTTATAATGCATTTCATGACACCCTGGTAGTCGGAAAGCATCGTTTCACACACTTCAACGCGACGCCTTTTTCCAAAAAATTTATGTTTTCGGTACCAGTCGAGATTTGACGCGCTTGAGGCCCAAAACATCCTTCAAAATGGTATTGGCTGAGCCTTTCGATATGCCAACTTCATCAGCAAGGTCTCTAATTGTTAATCGACGGGTTTTCAACACCAAATCTTTGATTTGTTGAACGTGAGCTTCGTCAGTTGAGGTTGATGGTCGCCCTGGATGCTCTTCGTCTTCGACACGTTCACGGCTGGCTTGGAACTTACCATATCACTTGTAAACATTTTTGTTTAGACATAGCCTCATCACCAAAGGCTTTCTGAGCCATCCTCAACGTATCCATAGCGGAAAATTGATTCCGTAAACAAAATTTAATGCAAATTCTTTGCTCAGCAAATTTCGACCTCGCAAAAAACGAAAAATTCACTTTTAGCAGCTCACAAAACGACACGTATCTCAAACTCTAATGAATATTTTGACATGAAATTTGACATAAATGTGACTGACAGTACTACCAACCTAAAAAAAAAAAAACATAATTCTCCAAATCCTTCGCGGCGCGCAGTTTAAATTTAAACCTTATTTTTTGGGCACAGAAGTATTTCAGCTATTTTATTTGATCATCAGCGTATCCATTAACTTTTTGCATCGACTGTGGTTTTTTTTTTTTTATATATAATATATATACTATATGCACAGTATATATAAGTATAGTTAAATACATAAATATTTTCCTCATATAAACACAGTAATAAACCCAGAGACCTAAGTAGTACTAAAAATTGACATTTTAACACAAATTTTATCATAACAAATTGTCTCAAAAAGTAATCCTCTCAGGTTTAGTTCAACAGATAACAAATATTTCCTTAAGACAGCGAGTAAATGTAGTGAAAATATTTACCAATCTTTTTTAGTTGATCGCAGACATTGGCGCGCAGAGTATGTTCGATAAAATAATTAACTTAAAATAAATAAAAACACCGTTGTAAGAATGACCTACTATCTCGGTATAATATTGATTGTGTGTGCAGTGATATTTTGTAGCTTCTTGGTGGCCTTGTTGGGCGCCCTAAGACGTCGGCGTCTACGTGCTTTAGCTGAACAAGACGCTCAACTGTTAAGCGAAGCAGGACTTAACTGAAATTATTATTATACAATATACAATAATAATAATATAATAAATTTTCATGTTTGCCAATTGCATAATTAGGTAATTATACTGTGTGTCTGAAAACAAAATATTTGGTGAAAAAAATTATTTGCACTTTTTTCCATTCTTAAATTTCAACATTCATTATTCATTTATTTGACATTTCATAGAGTCCTTCTCTACTAACTACAGCTGAAATATAAAGTGAAGCCTCCTTTACGCGGACATTCATTGTCGGACGACTTGTCATCTACGCCTTCTTATTTGACTGCTAATTTAGTATAAGTTTTTAAATATCAGTAGAAGCAAAGTTTCTCGAACTTGCCGCTTTCCCAATAACAAGAGTTTTTTTATTCTTTCCTTGGCCATATTTGCTCAAAATAGCACAGCCAGTCTTTCTCTCTCAAGTTTGCCGTCACAACAAAGTTCGTCTTTTAGGCCAACAAACGTTTTGGCAAAGTTCCTATTTTATTTTAGAAAATGCATTGTTTTCCTATAGCTAACGTTAGTTTAATACTTGTTCTAGTCTCCCGCGGCATCGTTATAGTCTGACGTCTTTAAAGTCAACGAGTGGTGAATAATATGTTCGCTAAAGGAACCAGCGATCCAAGAACTATAACACTTTTATGAACAATTGGGTTAGTCATTTGAATTAATTGTGTATTTATTTAATACTGATGCTGGTTGAACCGCTCAAATTATTTGCAAATTGGTGGTACTAAAAAATTTAGGATCCTTAGTCGTATTTGTCGAGAGTTCAGATTAATTTTTACAGTTCCACTCGAGTCCGCTGGCTTCAGCAAAAAAATCCTTAGGAAACTGAACAATCTCACTGGCGATTTAACTACGGTTCTGTGCGATAAAATCACAGCCACAAATCTTTCATGCAGGGTATTAAACCACATTCCGATTCTTATGAAGCACACTGTGTTGGTACATTGTTTCATCGTCAAGCTTTCACTTATTTGCTCTCGAGACTGTCTGAAGTATTTATTGTAAACAAAGAATTCTTCTGATAAATCCAACTTATCAATTTTGTTAATTCGCATTTATGTCACATAGATCAATATGAATATGTATCTGTAGGTGCTTGAGTTCTCGAATCGAAAAATTGCGATATTACATCCCTGTAAACAGATACATACATATCATTGTGCGCGCTAGTCACTTTATTATTCTTCACAGAGTTTCAGTTGAATATCTCTCCTCTTTGTTCGCGGTTTTCTCCAGTTGTCTGTTATTATTGAAAAAAATTTAACTACTTCATTTAATTAAATGCGAATTTGTGCTGTGAAACATGTTTGGCGAACCATCAGAAGAAATCCACAATATGGTCGTTATAATTTTGGCAATATTTTTTTTTGTTGTGGCCGCGTTCTTGTTTTTTGTGCTGATTTTTGCATTTTTAAAGAAGCGTTCCGTAAAGGCGGACCTTCAAACACTATTTCCTAAAGGTTGGTGGCATTATATATTACTTTTATTATTAATAATTTAATTAAGAAAGAAGGAAATCGATTCGGGTGAAATCGAACATTATAACCGGTCAATTGAAAAGTCCCTGGCCTACCATAGTGACACACGTTTGATAAATTAGCTTCTTTATTCAACATAATTCCATAACTTCAACTTTTCGATACTATTTTTGTTGTACGATTTGTTCTTTGCTTTAAAATAGGCTTCAGTTTCGGCGATCAGCTTTTCACTCGACGCAAAATTTTTTCCAGCGAGCATTCTTTTGAGATCTGAGAACAGGAAATAGTTGCTGGTGGGCAGATATGGAGGAAACGGTGAATGCGGAGGCAATTCAAAGCCCAATTCAGGGATGCCATTGCCGTCGTTTTCACTGACTTGTGACACGGTGCATTCTCTTGGTTAAACAGCACTTTCTTTTGTTCAAACGGTTCAATAATGATATGTAATAATCGCTGTTGATGGTCCGTCCTTTTTCAAGCTAGTCGATAAAAATTATTCCATGATTCCCAAAATCAGAACGCCATAACCTGGCTGGGTTCATCGTCTGCAGTCCAATTGGATAACTGTCGATTGAACTTCGGAGTGAAATGATGAAGCCACGTTTCATCCATTATCACATATCGATGCAAAAACTCGACGTTGTTTTTGTTCAAAAGTGAGCTTTGGCGGCACTCACTTTGCACAGAGCTTTCCCATACCCGTGGAAGATATGATATACACGTTCAGTTGTTATATACATATACTACTGTGCCCAAACATTGTATTTATTTTGAAAATTCTTTATTTATTCTTCCAAATCAATTTCATACTCTTCAAAGTAATCCCCTCCCGTTGCAATGCACTTATGCCAACGGATTTTCCAATCTTTGAAACACTGGTTGTAGTCACTTTCCGGAATGGCCTTCAGTTCCGTCTTCGCTGCGGCTTGAATCTCCTATCGTATAAAAACGGTGTCCCCGGTGCGGTCTTTTGAGCTTGGTGAACAGCCAGAAGTCGCACGGCACCAGATCAGGTGAATACGGTGGTTGCGGAACGATATGGGTTGAGTTTTTGCCGAAATTATCACGAATTACGAGGGCAGTATGGAATGGTGCATTATTGTGGTGTAGAAACCAAGAATTGTCTTTCCACAATTACGGCCTTTTTAGGCGGATAGCGTTACGCAAACGACGCATAACGTTCAAATAATATTTCTTGTTGACTGTTTGACCGGTTGGAAGGAAATCATAATGCACAACACCACGATAAACAAAGAAAACAGTCAACATCATCTTGATTTTTGAGCGACTTTGGCGCGATTTTTTTGGTCTCGCCTCTCTTTTGGCACGATATTCGCTCGATTGATCGGTTGTTTCGGGGTCGTAAGCATTGATACCTGGTAGTTGGAAAGCATCGTTTCACACGCTTCAACGCGACGCCTTTTTTCCAAAAAATTCAATGTTTTCGGTACCAGTCGAGATTTGACGCGCTTGAGGCCCAAAACATCCTTCAAAATGGTATTGGCTGAGTCTTTCGATATGCCAACTTCATCAGCAAGGTCTCTAATTGTTAATCGACGGGTCTTCAACACAAAATCTTTGATTTGTTGAACGTGAGCTTCGTCGGTTGAGCTTGATGGTCGCCCTGGACGCTCTTCGTCTTCGACACGTTCACGGCCGGCTTGGAACACACTATACCACTTGTAAACATTTTTTTTTTAGACACAGCCTCATCACCAAAGGCTTTCTGCACCATCCTCAACGTATCCGCAGCAGAAAATTGATTCCGTAAACAAGATTTAATGCAAATTCTTTGCTCAGCAAATTTCGACATCGCAAAAAACGAAAAACTCAAACACTAATGAATATTTTCACAACAAATTTTACATAAATATGTCTGACAGTACTACCAACCTAAAAAAAAAAATAATTCTCCAAATCCTTCGACGCACGCAGTTTAAACTCAAATGTCACCTTATTTTTACTTTTTGCTCATCCAAAATTATTTTGTAGAGTTTTTATCGGTAACCTCCTTGGGCGTCCACTGCGTTTACCGTCTTCGGCGCCTATTTCACCACGTCCAAACTTCCCACACCAATCCTTGATGGTTGATTTTCCTGGGCAACCAAGTTTTTGTTTTAATCAACATGCAAAATTCCCTTTTACAATTACAAATGTTGCTTTACTCAAAATTATATAAATGACAAACTATGTTCCGTCAGCTGTCAAATTTATAAATGCGACTTTTGAAGGTTAAGGCTAACTAAAAATCATATGTATTTTATTTTAGTAACGTCAGACTGGGGACTTTTAAAATGACCTGTAACTCTAGAAAGTGCAAGAATTTAAGGTGTCAAATATATCTGATTGACATCTCTGTGATGAAAAAAATCTGCTTTGATTAGTATTATACATGATCTAACGATACTTTTAAACCATTTAATTAAAAGAAAGACACGCCGCCGATAAAAGCTCTAATCAGGAACATCAGGCTTTTTTGAATACATTGATTCTATGTGATAATATACTCTTCAGAAATCGTCGTCAGACGTCACACATCATCTACTCGGACGACATGATCTAGCCAGTGTAGCCGTTGTCTCTTAAATCGCTGAACTATATCAATATCGTCGAATATCTCATACATACATTCGTTCTTTGGAATGCGGTATTCGCCGCAAATGCCAATGGGCAAATAACCATAAATCCGCAGAACCTTTCTCTCGAAAGCTCGTAACGTCGACTCATCAGATGTCATTGACAATGCCTCTGCACCATACAGTAGGACAGGAATAATTAATAACTTAGTGAGTTTGGTCTATTTTCGTCGAGAGAGGACTTTACTTCTCAATTGCCTACTTAGTCCGAAGTAGCACTTGTTAGCAAAAGTTAGTCTGCATTAGTTTCGAGAAGACTTTACTTCTCAATTGCCTGCTCAGTGCGAAGTAGCACTTGTTAGCAAAAGTTATTCTGCGTTATATTTTGAGGTTGACGTTGTTGTGGTGTTAATGATGGTTCCAAGATAGACTAAATTATCTATAATTTATCTACGACTTCGAAGTTATGACTGTCAACAGTGACGTGAGAGCCAAGACGCGATTGCGACGACTGTTTGTTTAATGAAAGCAGATATTTTGTCTTGCCCACGTTAGCCACCAGACCCATTTGCTTCGCTTCTTTATCAGGTCTGGAGAAAGCAGAACTAACGGCGCGGTTGTCCAATGATATCGATTTGCGGCATACGCCAGCAGTGGTTCACTCTTGTAGAAGATTGTATCTTTCCTTTTCAGATCTGCAGCTCGATTGGGAGTTGCCTTGTCTGAAACCACGTTTGGTATCTAACGGCTCGGAGAGGTCCTTCCCGATCGTGACGGAGCTTTTGGTATTGTTCAACGCCAGTTTACATAGCAGTATTTGTTTTGCGCTCAAATGCTACTTAACATAAACAAATTATTTATCTTGAAATTATTTTACGGTCTTTCTAGGTCTGCTTTAAAAAATAGTACTTTCTCTGAATCAACTAATGCCGCCCACAAGTATGCAATCGATTATTTAAGTATTCACAAGTAATAATGCAAATGGAACTCAAATTGAACTTCACTCCAATCGAATTTCACTCAATATTTACCGCTAATGACTAAGTTATTTGCACTGATAAGCGTCAACT
>CM050325.1:77682216-77774813 GCA_027475135.1 Bactrocera correcta | reverse complement strand
GACAACTTCTGTGGGTAGAAGTACCATACTTTGAATCTCGCTGTGCAGCGTTTGAGTTTTTAATGCCTGGGAGCAGCATGGTGTCTCTTGGCAAAATTCGGGATTTTGTGTTTCGGGAGTTGCGGTTGCAACTAAACCCGTGGCGCCTTTTGAGAAAGCGCTACTTTGAGGTGTGTTGGGAAAGTTATTTAAGTGCAACATAGAATGATGCCTTTTGTGGTAATATACGCAGTTAAATTTGCTTTCGCAATTATTGAGATTGTGTGAGTAGGACAAACAAATTGTACAGAGTCTTTTTGATCTGACAAAGTTGTTCCTTTCTCTGATATTAAGTTTTTTAAACTTTTCGCAAGAGTTTAGCTTGTGCTCTCCTTTACACAGTTCGCTTGACGTTAATTTATTTTGTTCAGATGTGAACGATTGATTTTTAAAAAAGCTTCTGTTTAAACTGTTGTTGTTACTAGCTTGGGGTCTAATGAAACTTCGATTTAGGTCGTGTTGAACGTTTTTGGTTCTGACCGTTTTTTTACCTACCCTTTCCGCAATTTCGTATTGGGTAGTTAAGAAATCTTTCATAAGTTGCCACGTTGGGCATTTTCTTCGTGATGAAAGCGATTGCTCCCACAGAAGCAAAGATTTTTCCGGTAATGCCGCAGAGCATATGTTTCCAGTATGGGGTCCCATTTGTCTGTGGGAATATTCTGTGTCGATAGAACCGACAAACAATTTGAATCGTTCTTTTAAAGCTTCCCAAGCCGAATTGAAATTGTAGTCATTTAATGCGAACTGTTTGACTATTACGCCTGCTTGACCTTTGGTTTTGTATCTGAGGTGATACAATTTTTGCGCTTGTGATAATTTAGGATGGTTTATGTACACGGCCGTAAACATGTCCCGGAAGGACGGCCATTGCTCATAACCTCCGTGAAATGTTTCTGTATCGCATGCTGGCACTTTAAGGTGAATGCCTGAACTCGCCTCTTGGCTTTGAATTTGCTCTTGCAGCTCTACTCTCGGTTGTGGAGTAGGTGCAATTGATTTAATTAATTTCTCTTTCATATTGGTCAAGGCAATTTTCATATTTGGCGTAAGCCGAGGATTTGAAATTTTCGGGTAGATCTGAATCGTCAGTTTCTATCAGAGATAAAGAGATGTTTAAATCCTCTCTCACTGGAAGTGAGAGAGCAATTGCTAAACGTCAAAACATACTGAACTTTGACAACTAATCGAGTTCAGTAGGTTTTGACGTTTATCATTTGGAAACGGGCGATGGCCAGATTGAAATCTTGCCAAAAAAATATGTAAACGGAGGGATTAGTTGCATCGTTCAAGACCACTTACAAAAAATGTAAAACAATGAAAATTAAATAAATTTGTAAAATTTAAATGTATTTGATGAAACGTTTTGTAATTTGAAGCATCATAGTATTATTTTCAATGGAAAATGATTAAAAACATTTAATGATTGAGAGCTAGCAAGCTTAAATCCTTTTATTGGGTATTGAAAGGTCAAAAATCAGTTGTTTTAATATACTTCAAAAAGATTTAAATAGTTTTTCCATATAATAAATAACCACTACTTAGTAATAATTATTCGTGCTGAATGTTGGGTGTTGGGTTGATAAATGCCCAAAAATTATTATTTTCTTCAATCTGGCCATAATGGAAAATGTTATAAAAAATCCTTATTTTGAGGCGCTCTCACACTGGAATAAGTTAAACATCCCTTTATTCCTGGTTTCTACTATCGCGTCATATGCAGATTGGAGACGTGTCCAGAAATTATCTATATTTTGATTTTTGATTTCTAGCACCGATTCAGAGTTATCTTGAATAGGTGAAGATGAAAATCGAGTGTAGTATCTTATTAAGCTGTCACTCTCAGAAATGAATTTGGCGTAAGAAATATCTTTTCCCCTTTTTGGCTTTGTAGCACCTTGTTTCGAGCGTGTAGCTTCTGCAGGTGTACTTGGACTTTTGTCATCAGAAATCATTTTCGGAATTTTTAAAAATTGAGTAGATTTAGAATCTTTAGGGTCAGTGCTTATTTAGAATCAATAAATTAATATAAGTGAATTTTTTAGTATAAATTCAGATAAATGTAAAACCCGAAAACTCTTTTGCGTATATAAGAGTTTTTATTTCTGAATTAGCGAGTAATGTATTGAAATACGCGTTTATCTTTTTACGTATTTTTTGAAAATATTTAAACAAATTATATATTTAATATATTGTATATAGTATATGTGTGTACATATATATATATTGTTTGCGGACTTATTGGACTTACTAATTAATATATTGTATATAATATATATGTGTACATATATATGTATATTTATATATATAATTTTATTATTATTATTATTTATATTTTTTTCTGTGCACGGACTTATTTGTATGCGCTCGTATGCACTTTCGTAATTACAGGCGTCTATACCCTTTGTATATGTGCCTGGCCTGTATGTGATGCGCTATAATATAAGTTAAGGTATAAAGTGAAGACCAAACGAAATATTTGCTAATGTAAATAAATACATATTTGTTGTTGTACCGGACCGTTTATGTTTTTTTAATAATGTCGGATACGGCACAATTCCGATTTCTTTGGCGCCGCGATTTGAAGGTACCGTTGGAAAGAGGAAGTCCTCCTGATTAAAAAACATATAGGGTTATAGGGTCCGCAAACGCTTAGTTTAGGAGATATTCGGCCTTAAAGTTCAAAAATTCGCAAAATTGGACCATTTCAAGGAGCTATTTCACCACATTAAACACACTTTTTTCACATTTTTCACTTCAAATTAATTAAATTGCTATAACTATAATCTTTCAAATAAATCAACATTTTACTCTTTTAGCAGGTTTTTTACCTAAAAAATCTTTATTTTAAAAATTACATTTTACACTTGTTTCATCCTTATTTGTTTACTAAAAATTACGACGAAATGGAGCGCTGCCATGTGATGATAAGGCAATTCGCTGAAATTCCTCTTTTTCCCAAAAATTCCTCTATTCATGCATATGGATATTTTTCTTTTTAAATTTATTAAGCAAATAAGTAATATTATATACATATATTAGTAATATTATATAATAATATTATATATACATATGTATAAGTAATATTATGTGTATTAATGATATTACGTAATAAAGTGTACAGTACATGGGTACAGTACGAAAACTCAAATTTTGTTTCAATATGAGTGCATGATAACCGAAAAATATAACCACTTCATACCCAAAACTTATATTATAAATATAAGAATATATATATTGTCGCCTAAAATACAAACCAATGTATCATCAAAAATAAATGGAAATCGCTGACAGATATAATAACCAAAATTTATCCATTTTATAACGAAAACTTAAATTTTATTTCAATATTGGATATAAAGTGATTATATTTTTGGTTATTATGCAGTCATATTGAAGCAAAATTTGAGTTTTGGATATAAAGAAGTTATATTTTTTGGTTATTATGCACTCAAACTCATGTTTTAAATATAATAATATATATATTGTCACCTAAAATACAAACCAATGTATCATCAAAAATAAATGGAAATCGCTGACAGATATAATAACCAAAATTTACCATTTTATAACGAAAACTTAAATTTTGAGTGCATGATAACCATAAATTATAACCACTTTATACCAAAAAGTCAATATATTTTTTATTTTCAACGCACAAAGGAGTACTATGCGAAAGTACTTCAGTCACACCAGGTATTCGCTCCACCAGGGTTATTTTTTTAAACCGCGGCCGAAGGCCGCCAACGCAGAAAGGAGTACTATGCGAAAGTACTTCAGTCACCCGGTATTCGCTCGCCAGGGTTATTTTTTTAAAGCGCGGCCGAAGGCCGCCAACGCAGAAAGGAGTACTATGCGAAAGTACTTCAGTCACCCCGGGTATTCGCTCGGCCAGGGTTATTTTTTTAAAGCGCGGCCGAAGGCCGCCAACGCAGAAAGGAGTACTATGCGAAAGTACTTCAGTCACCCCGGGTATTCGCTCGTAATATTATAATATTATCACACGATTTTACTTATCTGTGTTTATTAAATATAAATCACATATTCATATACGTATGTATGTATATGCAAAAGTGTTCACATATTCAATTTTATCTTGAAAAATCTTCTTTATAGTTTTTTATAGTTAATAAAGAAAAAAGAATCACTCGAAAGTAGAAACAAAGAAAACGCTGTGAAACGCTAAAAAATTCTTCACTTTTGGTTTTTAAGGTGTGGCAACGCTGGTTTTCCTCGTAAATATAAACACTCTAAACTTTGCAGCCATAAATTTGATAAGTGATTTTAAATTACTAAATTTGGCTGAAAAATTACAAAATCAAAGTGAAAAATGAACTTATTTCAATATTAAGAGTGTATATTTCAATATAATGAGTGAAAAACGTGAAAATATTCTGTGAAACATGGAGAAATAACATGTTTTCTTAGGGCAATTTTTGAATTTTTAAACGCGAATATTTCAAAAAATATTAGTTATTTTTATGTTATTTTTGGATATTCCTCCTCTGGAGAAGCTCCCCTATCCGTACATACCCCATTTATACGGAAATTCGGTTTTTTTACCCCTCCGCCAAAGTAATCGGAATCGTGCCTCGGATACCATCCTTGCTATCACTGTTCGGTTCTTCGTTGTTGTGGGCGTGATACGAATCCAAAAAGAGTTCACCATGCGCAAGTGTTCATCTCTTTATGCTTTGTGTTTTTTTTTCTTTTTATCTTCGTATAATATAATACGGAGTTGTTACTAGTTAATATGTACACATGTATGTATGTTCGAATTTATTATTTCTTTTATTTCACTTCTTGCCTTTTTATTGTGCCTTTTGCTTTTTTATATTAGGTATACTGCTTACTGTTTTAAGGAACAGAAGGAGTATTGCGGAAAATCTTGCAAGTGGATACTTGGAATTAAATTGTTGTTAAATTAGCTTGTTACGTGTGTTCGTAACACTGGGGTAAGCAAATAGGCAAATAGATGATATATATAATTAAATTTTTCGCGGTTTGTGCCGTTCAAACGGATTATCTTAAATATAAATCCGTTTGTTATCTACATATGTACATACATATAATAAATATAAATGAAAAACGATACACTTACTTTATCTCGCCTCAAGGGGTTTTGGGGGAAGTAAAATTTTGTAAAAGAGTTATATGCCTGTGTGCTCCGGTTTTCCCGTCCTGTTGTTTTCCGTGCCTGTGTGTTCCGGTTTTCCTGTTGTGAGTTGTTATTATGCTGTTTTTTGTCCGATCGCGCCCGAATTAGGTATTAGATTAATTCGATTTTTATAACGCGGCGCGTTCGTTTGATTTAGATTTCTTACTTTTTATGTAATATATATATATATATATTTTTTAAAACTTATTTTCCGTTTTTTTCTATTTTTACACCTGAACATGTAATTATATGCATATGTTCACATAATTACAAATACTTATATTTGTTGTTGCTTTAGAAATTTCGTTTGTGTGTGTGTATGATAATAATTCTTTTTATTTCCGTTTTGTCACAGCAATGCGCTTTTTTACTTCACTTTAATTTAGCTTCCTTCTTTTTATTTCGTTTTTATAATTTTATTTTTAAAGTCATTGCACTCTTTATGTTTTTAAACATTTAAAATTTTTTTTCTATAGTGCCTTTCTGTAGGTTCGAAGGACCATGTATTTTCGATTAGTTTCCTCGCACTCACCGTTCGGAATTACAAGAAAAAAAGGCAACACACAATTCCGCCAAAAAACTCACAAAATGTATTTTATTAAACCTTTTTTACAATTAACTTTCAAAATTCTCAAAAATGTATTTCACTGAGCTTTATGTATAACAAAAATTAACTTTGCTCGAATTATAAAATTGGATGTTGGCACAATATTAAAAGTTGGCACGGGGGGCGAACAGCACGGCTTTCGTTAGCGGATCGCAAAAAAGGAAGAAGTGACGAACTTGTATCTCCGCCCCTTTTGTTCCCTTTTGGTTGTGGTAAAAAATGCATTGGTAATGTAGTTATGTGTGATGTGGATTGTAGGTGGTGTAGAGATGCGTGTGGTGAAGGAAGCGTGCTAGTGACGTATATTTTATTGCGGTGAGTGTAAAGTATTCTGGATGCGGGATTATTGTTGTGGTTAGGTGCTCGGTGTTGGTTATGTGTTGTGTGGGGCAGGAGACTGAAGCTTATTTAGCCAAACATATTTTACTAAAAGATTTGTTGAATACAAATTTGATATATTTTCTTTTTCTGAAGAATATAAATACTTTTGAGGTAAGTGAATATATTATTTTCGCTATGATTGAATTATTTTTTGCGAGTGCATGTTTTACTTGGAGAAACTAGTGCTATTTTTGTGAGTATCAATTTTGATACTTCAGGCATTCCGCTTTTCATAAAACCTACCTACTAATTCTTTAGCGATAAAAACTTTTTGAACTTCCGATTCATTAATATAAAAGTCACTCGAAAAATAGAAGGGGAAGACCCAGTACCGACAGTCGACAAGACAGTACAGTACCTTCTAAAAGACCCTGGACAGGTATACAAGTACTACTCTCTACTGACGTGCGTTGCGATTGTATTGGTCATGAAAAAATATTTATGGATTCTAGAAATAAGTATAAATTTAATAATTGTATGAAACATACCTCCTGGATCTGTAAAAAGTGTAAAGTGTAGTTATGCGATAATAAAAACAATTAATATTTCTCATTATTTCATGAATAGGAATATCTGATTTCTTTATGGCGTTAATGTCTGAAGTATCAAAATTGATACCTGTTTTTTTCTAAATAAATATGTAAAATAAATATTGTGATTTTTTTAGTTATTTTTCCCTTTAACAGATCCTCAAGCAGACACAGTAATATTAAAAATAAATCACCTTCGTAAATCAGGCTATTAAGGGTTAAACCTCTATTCTGAGCAAACCTCACAATTGATTTGTGAGGTATGTATGTTGTAAGGTAATTCTCGAAAATGTCTTTGCAGTTCAGTGATTTTCAGGGTGTTTGAATATGCCGTTTTCAAATGTTAGTTATTTTCATTTCCAATGCGCTCCATGCGATAATAGAAGACGTATTTGGTCACATCGCCCTTAAGAAGTTAGAGCGTCGCTATAATCAGAGCAAGAGCTATATGTATGTTGATAAAAAAAAAAAACGAATTTTGTTGAAAACTGTTTTTTTTTTACTAGCGAGTGACTTATCAGTCGACCTGTTATATATGTATACATATATGACATTTGTTTTTTTTCGTAACTGCACTTTTGTTACTCTGTGCATTTTTTCAAATTTGTTATATATGTACATACAAAAGAATATATGCTTGATATGTGGTCACTGTTCCGTTAATTTTTTAATAGTGTCGTTCGTTAAGGCTCAAAATACAAATGTTTATCTACTTACCCACACTCACCACATTAAAAATTTCTATTCGACCTTTTGGTTTTGGAAGTAAAGGCCTCAAAGTGTATTGGTTTTTTATTCAAATATTAGTAAACTCCAATCGCACAATAAGGTGTTTATTTAAACTAGTACACAGTACTGCCTTAATTAAAATAAAAATCAATTTTGTTTGTTTTTTCCACGAACAATATCATTTAATCAATGAAATAATAAATGATGAAGTTAATTAAAATTAAATATCGACAAGTAAGGTGGCTAGCATCCAATTCCAACTTGCCGGTGCTGGCTTTCGGATTGATGCAGATCGTAGTCGAGTTGTTGTTGCGAAAAACTTTGAAGAAAGGGGTCAGCGCGCAGGAACCGAGTTGTTGCAACGTTTCTATTCGAAAGTATAAGCGAATGTTGATTTGCGATGAGTGTATGGCGAATGGTGTCGACGCGACGCAGTGTGTAAACGAATGTAGTCTCCTCTCCTGTTGTCTATCCTTTTTGTTTAGTGGGTAAGAGCACAGGTGTGGTGAATTGCACGGTCGTATTAGAGTGCGCCAGTTTTTCCCAGGTTGAGTGAGGGGGGAGGCTTCACTCATTTAAACATCCTGGGCCCTCTAGGCGAATATTTTGCCTAGTATTTCAAACATATTTTGTTGTACGTATTTCGCCGTACTGCTGATGGAGTAGCATGGATTTGACAGCAAAAGTATTTAATATTGGCGTTGTAATATTGTCATATTTATTCGTGTATGCGGAAAACAGCTTTTGGTTTAAAATATATCACATGTACATATTTGAATTTTAAAATGCAAATAGATGCTTAAGAGAAGCAACTTTGTTTTGCGGGCTATTTATTATTTGGCTTTTCTGTGTTATTGGCAATTGTTGCAATTTTTTATGATATTTAATTTATGATCGGTTAATAAAGAATAGTAACTACACGCCTGGCTCAGATATGGCCAGAAGGGGTACTTCTTAGCCCTGGAGTTAGGGTTGTGACAATAAAGGGATCTTGCGAGAGAGTGGCCGGTAATTGCGAACGGCTTTATTAGAATTTTTTAATTGGGATGTTCAAGCTTTACAACAGATTCTCACCAACTACCCTTATGAGGAGCGCTTAAAAAGACGGAATAAGAGCGACCTTAGCTATTTGTAAATGTAGGTGCGTCACGGTATCGCATTGGGAGTAAGGTGATCTCTTAACTTGCTTTTGCGATTTTATTTATTTGAAAACTTTATGTTTTCATATATGCACTAATTTGGCATTTAGTAGCCCGCCACCGCTCTAGGATCTGTTCAGAATTGTTTTTTTTTTTCATTATTGGCGAAAGCCATCCTGCGGGGCCGAAAAGTTGTATGCGCTTTTAATATAGGAAGAAGTATCCCTATACCTCGAAATTTCCTTAATTGTGAATTAAGGTTTACCTTATCCTGAACTTGAGTTGGTATGGTGGTAATTGGTTCTGAAATTAGTCCACTTAGAATCCAACTGAGTATAGTGTTTTGCGCTAGAAGGGTGGTTGACAATTTCTCAACACCTTTAAGTAATATTTGCGGTACAAGGCCGCTGCCTAATATAATTTCTATTTGAGACGGTTGGTTGCAGTCGAGATCTGCTAGTTTTAAAAGTGAGACCTTCTGCCAATGTCTGATATCTATGTGATAGCTTGGAAGCCTATTTGTTAATTGCGGTAGGACTATAGCTTCTGCTTTAATTCGCTTTTCCGCTTGGGGGGAAATTAGGGTAATGGGACAGATTTTATCTGAGTTTTGGATTACTCTTCCGCCCATTCCCGAAATTTCAAAATTTGATTGTTTGGTTGACAATTTTAGCTTATTTTGTGCCTTAGACGTTATGAATGATCGTTGTGATCCTTGGTCTTTTAAGGCTCTGAGTTTGAACAGTTCTCCTCGGTGTTCAACGGAGACGACTGCTGTGGGTAATAGTACCCTGTTTTTATTTCCGCTGTGTAACGTTTGCGTTTTTAATGCCTTTGAGCAGCATGGTGCTTCTTGGCAAATTTCGGGATTTGCTTTTGCAACTAAGCCCGTGGTTCTTTTTGTGCTATTACATGCGATCTTTTGAGGTGAGCTAAGAAACATGCTGTAAGTATCGAATGGTGTCTTTTGTGACAATGTAAGCAATTAAATTTGCTTTTGCAATTTGTATATGTATGCGCGTGTGACAGACAATTTGTGCAAAATCTCTTTGACCTGACAAAATTATTTCTTTCGTTTACTTTTAAGTACTTAAACCTCTCGCAAGATGTAAGTTTATGCCCTCTTTTACATAGTTCGCATGACGTTTGTTTTCTTTGTTCTGATGTGAACGTTTGTGTTTTGTAAAAGCTTTTGTTTAAATTTTGGTTGTTTCTAGCTTGGGGTCTACATATTTAAGCCTCCATTTTGGTCGCGTTTAATGTTCTTAGTCTTGATTATTTTTTCTTCTAACCTTTCCGCAATTTCATATTGGGTGGTGAGAAAATCTTTCATTTGTTGCCACGTTGGGCACTTTTTTCGTGATGAGAGCGATTGCTCCCATAGAAGTGACGACTTTTCTCGTAATGCGGCGTTGCAAATATTTACCGAATTGAGTCCCAGCTGTCTGTGGGAATATTTTGTGTCGACAGAATCGACAAACAATTAGAAACAGTGGATTGTAGTCTTACAAATTCTTCCCTTGTTTCTTCCTTGATTTTAGGCCAGTTTAATAGTGTCGTTACTTGCTTATCGACCAGTATTCTTTCGTTTTCATATCTAGCTTTTAGAGCTTCCCAAGCCAAATTGAAGTTATCGTCATTAAGAGCGAACTGTTTTACTATGACGCCTGCTTGACCTTTTGTCTTGTATCGGAGGTGATATAATTTTTGTGCTTCTGATAGTTCCTGATGGTTGAGGTAAACGGCTGTAAACATGTCCCGGAAGGACGGCCATTCTTCATAACCTCCATAGAATGTTTCTGTGTCACATGGCGGCACCTCGAGGTGGATGTCGGAACTTGCCTTTTGACTGTCTATTTGTGGCAGCTCTACTCTACTGTGGAGAGTAGGTGCAATTGCTTTAATGAGCTTTAGTTGATCGGAGATCAAAGCTTTTGTTTCTTCGAACTGGTCTAAGCAGTTTTTGTATATGGCGTAAGCAGATAATTTAAAATTTTGTAGCAGATCTGAATCGTCAGTATCTACAATGGCGTCATGAGCCGATTGGAAGCGAGTCCAAAAATTTTTAAGATTGTGGCCTTTTACTTCTGATAATGATTCCGAGTTTTCGTGAATCGGTGAAGCGGCAAATCTAGTGCAGTATCTTGTTAAACTGTCACTTTGTGAAATGAATTTAGCAACCTGTTTTGGGCGTGTTGCTCCTGCAGGTGAATTTTGATTAATGTCGTTATTAACCATTTTTGCAAAATAATATTATTTATGTATTTATTTTATTTTAGTTTTAAATTTGCAAATATCCGTACTTTTAATTTATAAACACCTTTTACGTCCGTATTTTAGTATTTGGGTACACCCTAATACTTGGACTTGTATGTATTTATGTATGTGCTTATGAAGGTTCTTATGTTTTCTGCAATTGAGAGCTCGTTAGAGGGATCAATTTGCTTTTTGTACGCAATCCTGCTTGTTTTTGTTTGCCAAACAAGAGGTATTGCCGAATAATTGCCAATGTGGACTTTGAATATGTAAATGTATATGTATATGCGAATATGTATGCATATATGTATGTATGTATATGTTCAATAATTTGTTTATGTTGAGCTGGTTTTTTTTTATTAGATTTGAATAAATTATGTATGTACTCGTATGTATATGTTTTAACTATTTGTAATAATGTTAATTTTCCCGCGTCATTTATTTAAGCATAGGCAGTTTGTATGCCGTATGTTTATATTTTTTTTGCAATAGAGAGAGGACGCGAAAACGGAATAGAAAAAAATTTGTATTGTCCTTTGTCCTCTTAAGTATGTAATTTAATATATAAATATAGCAATTACACTTGTTAAATAAGTGAGCGAAATATATATGTATGTATATACTTTTACTTTTTATATAGTATTTTAATATGCATATATGTACATATGTCTGTTTGTATTTATTTTTATTTGTTTTCCTCTTTTCGCATTTGATTTGATGTTTGGATTTATGCAATCCTGCTTATTGTTGTTGTTAAACAAAAGGGGTATTGCTGGGAAAATTTCTTTTTGGAATATCAGGCTGTATTTGTGTACTTGATTTAACCGCTTTTAATAATACGGCAATTTTAATTAAAGACATAAATTATCACAGTTTAGGTACTGATTTTGTTTTAGGTTTTTAAACAGGAAACATACATCTGTACATATTTATGTGCATATATTAAATATAAGGTGAAATTGATACGCTCACTTTGATTTAGGGATGACGTATGCAAGCAAAAGATGTATGCTGTAATCACTATATGATGTATATGTTTTGCAAATACACTTTATTGGCCAGGCCCCATGTGCTCCGGCTTATGCTCAACTTAAAACTAAATCTAGCCCAAAACCTAACTTAACCATTAAGCCCTAAGAACGCATATTCAGTAGTCGACGCTGCCGGGTTTGACGTCTGCGTCGTGCTGACACTTCCACGCTCTTGAACGAACTCGACCAGCCATCGTACGTTTATCTGTGCCCCTTTTTTACATTTCGTTGCGCATATTTTTCCATACCGTGAGGCAAGTGCCGCGCAATTCTTGAAAACCTGTAAAAATATCTACAATTGTTTATCCAATTGGTAATAGTGCAAGCAACGGTCGCTGGTCAACTGTTTACGCAATCGGCTATTGACACTGTTTATGTAAGAACGCTCACTTGCGTGTGGGTTGCTGTCCGTCCGCCTCGCCGCCTTGGTGGTTGTTATTGTTTACGTCAGGGATAATGGGATGCCCAACTTATTCCAGTGTGAAAGCACCTCAAAATAAGCGTTTTTTATAACATTTTCCATTATAGCCAGATCGAATAAAATAAGTATTTTTGGGCATTTTAAATTAAAACACCCAACATTTCTTACGATTGCAAATTATTATATATTAAACTTGTAATATATGGCGAAACTACTTAAGTCCTTTTTTATGATTTTATGGTATATTAACACAACTGACTTTCGATCTTTCAGTACTTAATAAGGTGAATTAAGCCTGTTTTTAATCATTTGTAAATGAAAATTAATTCTAATGTGCATCAAATTACAAAACGCTTTATGAAATATATTTAAATTTCGCATTTTCTTTGATTTTCATTGTTTTAAATTTTTATTAGCGATCTTGAACGGCGGCAACAAATTCCTCCGTTCAGATATATTTTTAGTATAATTTCAATCTGGCCGTTCCAGTCATTCCAATTACAAAACGTCAAAACCTTCTCAATCCAGTCAACTGTCAACTTTAGGTGGTTTTGACGTTTAGCAATTGTTCTCTCACTTCCAGAGAAGAGTTGGGCATCCCATTATCCCTGGTTTACGTACTCTGCAGAACGGCGAAAGATATGTCGTTGCTTCAGTGGCGGTCGTTGCCCACACAATTTGCTGATGAGATGTTGTATTGGCCTCACCACATTCGTACCCAACTGGAAATTGGGCATTATGTGTTAACTTGTATGTACATGCCCTTTTTTATCGCCAATTCTCCTCTCTTGTTCCAGCTCTTGAGGGTGTTGTTGCTTGTATGTACATATATTTGTTTTAATGTTCGCGCCCGTTTGTTTCGTTTTTCTTTTATTGGTGCGTTTTTCGCGCCCGATTTATGTTTTGTTTTTAGGTTTCACGCGCGCTATGTCATTTATTTCTTTATTTCACGCCCGCTCTTTTCATTATATGTATATGGATTAGGGTGCTTTTGTTTTTTTTTTTGGAGGGAAAATGATTCGCACTTATATTCTTGTATATATGTATGTACATATGTATGTATATGAAAGTTGCAACTGCACTGCACTTTTATGTGGTCACTACACTGTTGATTCCTCACTTTTTTTCTGTTTTAACTGCACTTTCTTCTTACCTCAAATTTTTGTTTTTTAGTTTTGCTTAGATTTTTGTTTTTCTAAGCTAGTTCACTCGCACTTCACAATGCACTTATGTATGTGCCACTGCACAATTTTTTGTTTTTGCACTTTTTTCACTTTTTTATTTTTCCATAGTGCCCCTCACTATGGCTCGAAGAACCAATTTTTAAACTAGTACACAGTACTGCCTTAATTAAAATAAAAATCAATTTTGTTTGTTTTTTCCACGAACAATATCATTTAATCAATGAAATAATAAATGATGAAGTTAATTAAAATTAAATATCGACAAGTAAGGTGACTAGCATCCAATTCCAACTTGCCGGCGCTGGCTTTCGGATTGATGCAAGATCGTAGTCGAGTTGTTGTTGCGAAAAACTTTGAAGAAAGGGGTCAGCGCGCAGGAACCGAGTGTTGCAACGTTTCTATTCGAAAGTATAAGCGAATGTTGATTTGCGATGAGTGTATGGCGAATGGTGTCGACGCGACGCAGTGTGTAAACGAATGTAGTCTCCTCTCCTGTTGTCTATCCTTTTTGTTTAGTGGGTAGGAGCACAGGTGTGGTGAGTTGCGTTGAAGCGTCATCAGAAGTGGTGAATTGCACGGTCGTATTAGAGTGCGCCAGTTTTTCCCAGGTTGAGTGAGGGGGGAGGCTTAACTCATTTAAACAGTGTTGTAAAAATCGAAGCTTTCAACTTTTTAAAATTTTGCGGAATTTCCTTCTTATAACACCGTTGAAATTTTAATTAATTTATTTATGTGCTGGTGCCAGCGACAAAGAGACGATGCTGATCGAAATAAAGCGTAATTTTTGATATCCAAACGAAAACAAAGATCCGTGGAGAGACAATGATCCCTTTTGTTGATAATGTGTGGTTGGTGCGATGAATTGGAGTCCGACAGGAGAAGGATTATCACATTTAGCAATATAGTACAAAATATAGCAAAACTGGATTTATAAAAAGGTTTTGTAAGTATTTAGGAAAATTGCAAAATTGTTTATAATACCTGATTCGAAAATACACAAACTTCAGAAACTGCAAATTAGATGCAATTTTAAGTATAAAATAAATCGTTTGTTATCATCAACATCAAGTAATTTAATTTATTGGTCAAAATAATGATCATATAAAATATTAATATTTACGGAAAACGCTAATTGCGACTAACGACCCTATTCTGTGCACTTGACAATTTAGTAAAATATTGAAAATTAACTCAAATATTTATCAAGCTCGAAATATTTTGGTATTCTGTGCCAATATGAACATGGTGAACAAAATAATGTAAATGGAAACAGTTGATTTCTATTCAAATTATATTGATAGCAATTTGCGTGCAGTCAATTGCTGCTATGGTGCTTTTTATTCTAAATTTTCTAAAAAATCTGAAATAAATATCAAATAAATTACCTTTATTTATCATATTATTATTTGTATTACAAAATTATTTGCCCCGTTTTTATAACAATTTCTTCCTTTTTTTGAACTGGGACACTTTATTTCTCCTCCCTTCACCTTCACAATAAGTTTTGCCACATCCCGTACACTTCTCGAAAGGAACAACTGGCTCATAGGCAAGTTGACGTTGTTACCTGCACATTTCCTAATATGAGCCGTGTCCCAAGAAGTTCAAAGCTGCTGGAACTATTACAGTTAAATGTAATGACGTTTTCTTATCATCGTGTGGGGCTAGTTCATAAATTTTTTCAAATTTCAGAAAATGGATTTTAAATGCCGCGCGCGATTCCTATTCTCACAATTTTCATCTTCGTTTAACTATAACAAAAGTAAAATATCATCCATTTTAACAAATAGATGCACAATCAGATATTTAATTCATTACGAGCACTGTCAAGAGCATCTGCCATTTTAACAACTTATGAAGAAAAGAGCTTTTTATTTCAGACACAGAATATGAAATGCTTGATTAATTTCAAATTTTGACAAATTATAAATATGTTGAATTTGTCAAGTGCACAGAATAGGGATGTAAGTGAGTGTATTATTTACAGTTTAAATTGGGTATCTTTTTGTTCGCCTAATTTTGAAAAATTTTAATTAAGGTCTCATTACCCCTTTTGCATTACTATATATTATATTACATTATATTTATATTTGACATATATCCAAGTATTTGAACAAGCGATATTTAATAATATATAAATAATTTCAAATTAAAGATGAATAAATATACTTTATATGATTCATGTAACTTCAATTTAATTTTTTTAATTATTTCGCAGCCAAAGCTAGGGACTGAGCTAGATAGAATATACTTGTACATATAAAATGAAATATATGTGTGTTTAATTAAGACAATGTTTCTCTTAATATTGTAAATTCGTGTCCTGCAATGGAATTTATCCAGCTGTGGATTTCTAAATATTCATTAATATTATTAGTAGAAAATCCAGTGTCTAAATTACTTTGATTCGTAATGTTCCTAGTTTTGTTGAGTTTTATAAACTCGTATGTTGGTTCGCTTTTATTAGGACATTTAAAAATTGTATGATCATTTGATCGTAAGTTATTCGCAGAGAACGTTTATCATAGAGAAGGTTCACGTTTCAAATATCGTAACTTTTCGAAGGGGTACTCGGCAGAGATGGAAGAGTCTCACCACAGATAAATCATAAGCGTGTTTCACCATGAAAATAGCAGAATTGAGCATTTTCAGTGTTAAATGAGAAAAAATAATGCTAATTCCAATGTAAACAAATTTACAGATTCGTTTATTTCCTATGTACAACCGACTCGGCATATAATTTATATATGATCCGTATATATTTGGTATCAAAGCATATACTATGACATAATTATTATTATAAGTTTGCTCATATATAATTACGTGTGCAAGTTAATGACAGCCTCCACACAGCCACTTGACTATAACTGTAAACAATATTGAATCTTTACACTTTGTAGTTGGGTGGCCTCATAAATTTAATTAGAATTCGTTTCGTTTTCCGTTCTCATTAGAATAACTGCTGAATATGAAATTAATGTAATTTGACTCTTTCGATAACTTTAAGTAAATAATAAGCAAATGTATAAATAAGAGTAACTGGTAAATAAATTTTAGATTTTGTCTCCGGCAATCCAGTCGATACCACGAGTTTCATTTTCTCTGCGTGTTGGCAGAAAGAAAATATATATATTTTTTTACAAATTCCCGCGATACGGGAATTAATTTGCATGTAAACAAATACGACAGAGCATATAATATGTACACTCGATGCTTCATGCGAAATCTCCGTTGACACGGACAACCAATGGCGAAGCGCCTTTTTGTTTTCATGTCAACGAGTCAATTTGTCGACACAGCATTGTGTTGGTAGAAAATCCGAGCTGTGCCGAAAAAATAAGCAAACGATCGTCTATTGTCACTGCTCTCCTTGCCGCTCTAACAGCTTCACTACAAACTTGCGTAAATATGTATGAATATATACGTATGAGTCTGCATACATATCGAAGAAGATTTTGCGGGCCATGGAAAAATATTTCATAATTGACAAATATTATAAATCGACAACAGTATGTTGCCACTTTCGTCACTTCTTTCTATGTTTTGCGAGTTTAAGGGGTGACACTTTTCCCTTCTAGCAAAATATCAGAAATTGTTCAATTTATGATTCTTAGTTTACCATCGTCGCGAAAAGACGCTTGTAGGCAAAGGCATTCTCGGGGGATGACACCATTTGCTTTTATGAATGAAGCGAGTTTGCCGGTTGAAAGTGCGCTTGTGTTCTTCTTCTTTATGGCGTAGACACGCTTACGCGATTATAGTCGAGTCAACAACAGCGCGCCAGTCGTTTCTTCTCTTCGCTACGTGGCGCCAATTGGATATTCCAAGCGAAGCCAGGTCCGGAGTTGAGGTCTTCCTCTTCCTCTGTTTCCCCGCGGCGGGTACAGAGTCGAATACTTTCAGAGCTGGAGTGTTTTTGTCCATCCGGACAACATGACCTAGCCAGCGTAGCCACTGTCATTTAATTCGCTGCACTATGTCAATGTCGTCGTATATCTCGTACAGCTCATCGTTCCATCGAATGCGATATTCGCCGTGGCCAATGCGCAAAGGACCATAAATTTTCTCAGAACTTTTCTCTCGAAAACTCGCAACGACGACTCATCGGTTGTTGTCATCGTCTAAGTCTCTGCACCATATAGCAGGACGGGAATTATGAGCGACTTATAGAGTTTAGCTTTTGTTCGTCGAGAGAGGACTCTACTTTTCAATTGCCTACTCAGTCCGAAGTAGCACCTGTTGGCAAGAGTAATCCTGCATTGGATTTCCAGGCTGATATTGTTGGTGGTGTTTACGCTGGTTCCAAGATAGACGAAATTATCTACAACTTCAAAGTTATGACTGTCAACAGTGACGTGAGAGCCAAGTCGCGAGTGCGACGACTGTTTGTTTGATGACAGGAGATATTTCGTCTTGCCCTGGTTCTCTGACAGACCCATTTGCGTTGCTTTCTTGTTAAGTCTGGAGAAAGCAGAACTAACGGCGCGGGTTTTGAAGCCGATGATATCAATATCACTCTTATAAAAGATTGTACCTGCTCGATTAAGTTTTGCAGCTCGAACTATTTTCTCCAGAAGCAAGTTGAAAAATATAGGGAAATATATAGGGAAAGGCCTTGTCTGAAACCTCGTTTGGTATCGAACGACTCGGAGAGTCTTCCCGATCCTGACGGAGCTTCTGGTGCTGCTCAACGTCAGTCTACACAGCCGTATTAGTTTTGCGGGGATACCAAATTCAGATATCGTGGCATAAGGGAGCTCCTTTTCTTGCTGTCGAAAGCAGCTTTGAAATCGACGAAGAGGTGGTGTATGTCGATTCTCCTTTTACGGTCTTTTCCAAGATTTGGAGCATGGTGAATATCTGGTCAGTTGTTGATTTACCAAGTCTAAAGCCATACTGATAAGGTCCAATCAGTTTTGTTGACGGTGGACTTTAATCTCTCACACAATACGCTCGACAGAACCTTATATGCGATGTTGAGGAGGCTAATCCACGGTAGTTGGCCCCAGATTGTGGGGTCTCCTTTTTATGGATTGGGCATAGCACACTTAAATTCCAATCGTTGGGCATACTTTCGTCCGACCATATTTTGCAAAGAAGCTGATGCATGCTCCTTATCAGCTCTTCGCCGCCGTGTTTGAATAGCTCGGCCGACAATCCATCGGCCCCTGCCGCTTTGTTGTTTTTCAGGCGGGCAATTGCTATTCGAACTTCTTCATAGTCGGGCAATGGAACGTCTGCTCCATCGTCATCGATTGGGGTATCGGGTTCGCCTTCTCCTAGAGTTGTGCGTTAACTGCCATTCAGCAGGCTGGAGAAGTGTTCCCTCCATAATTTAAGTATGCTTTGGGCATCGGTGGCTAGATCATCTTGGGGGGTTCTACAAGAGTATGCTCCGGTCTTGAAACCTTCTGTAAGCCGCCGCATCTTTTCGTAGAATTTTCGAGCATTACCCCTGTCGGCCAGCTTATCAAGCTCTCTTTCTTTTTCTGTCTGCAAATGCGTCTCGCTTCCCTCTTCAACTCTCGGTATCTATCCCATCCCGCACGTGTTGTGGTCGATAGCAACGTTGCGAGGTAGGCAGTCTGTTTTCTCTTCGCTGCGACACGGCACTCCTCGTCGTACCAGTTGTTCTTTTGCACTTTCCGAAAACCAATGGTTTCGGTTGCAGCTGCAGAGAGCAGGAGTGCAAGCCGAGTAGAAAATCGTTCGGCTGTCTGTTGTGATTGCAGCTTCTCGACGTCGAACCTTCCTAGTGTTTGTTGGCGTGCGTTTTTTGCTGCACAGGGGCGGGTGCGAATCTTGGCTGTAACAATATAGTGGCCGAGTCGATGTTAGGACCTCGGAGCGCACGCACATCTAAAACACTGGAGACGTGTCTTCCGTCTATCACAACATGATCGATCTGGTTGGTGGTTTTCGATCCGGAGACTGCCAGGTAGCTTGATGAATCTTCTTATGCTGGAATCTAGTACTACAGATAACCATATTTCGGGCCCCGGCGAAGTCGATCAGCCTCAACCCAGTTGGGGATGTTTCCTCGTGGAGGCGTAGTGCCAAGGATACCTTCTTTGCCCACCCTGGCGTTAAAGTCGCCAATCACGATTTTGACATCGTGGCGGGGGCGTCTCTCATAAGTGCGCTCTAAGCACTCATAAAAGGCATCTTTGTCACATCAACCTTCTCTTCCGTCGGGGCGTGGGCGCAAATCAGCGATATGTTGAAGACCCTCCCTTTGATGCGGATTGTGGCTAGACGTTCATTCTCCGGAGTGAATGATAGTACTCGGTGACGGAGTCTCTCTCCCACCACGAATCCAACAGCAAACTTGCCCTCAAATCATAGTCCTTTCGTTTGCCATGGTCGTCATCAAAAGGGGGATCACTCATCCTGGGCTTGCTGTTGTCTTTCATTGGGGGTGTTTTTTTACGTGGCGGATCCCAAATCCAGCGCACAACCCTAAATAAGGAATATTTCGCCTTGTCACATTAGCTCGCCTTCAAACGGATGTTCTTAGGCTACCCAGAGGATACCTGGTCAAAGACCGGAAGTCGTGAGCTGCTTGAGTCATATATAAAGAATCGTTTCTGGCCACTCCCAAGTGAATGGCGATCAGAGAACTTTCCTCACTTGCGTGACTCCATCCTTCAACTTGCGCTTGTGTTCATGAATGAAAAAGTTGTTGTTGTGTGTTTTTCTACAAATTTGGCCATCGATTATTTGGCTGCCATGCCTATTGGCTTGTGACGCTGCTGATGCTACTTGAACGTTTGTTGTTTTTGTAGACAATATTTGAAATTTGTGCGGATGACATACCTACATGTGAACGCAGATAAGTATGTGTGTTGTGTATGGATTATTTGTGTGGGAATGTCACATATTTACATGTGTACGCATCTAAGCATGTATGATGCTATTTCAAACGATCGTTGTTTTTGTAAAGCAATGTTTGTAATTTTTGGGGGTGACATAATTGCATGTGAACGCATTGAAGTATGTATGTTGTGTATGCGTTATTTGTGTGCCAATGTCATACGCATATATTTATGTATGTATGTACATATGAGCAGCGCGCGCATGATATTATTTATAAGTGATAATATGATTTGAATTCGCGAAAGCGAACGTAAACAGATATCTATGTATGGTCATGATACATGTGAATATAAGTTTTGAATGATAAAATGTACGATTAATGTACATTTATCACTATTGTAATATATTTCATTTTTTTCATAATATTATGATAGTTTGTTATATACATTTGCATGTATGTTATGAAGTATACACATAAGTATGATTTGATATATTCAAAAAATAATTATAAAATAGGCTTTATTTTCACATTAACAAAGTATATTAATTCAAATGTATTCAATTGCACATGTATTCATTAATAAGCACAAAAAGAATTCGTACGAATACACATGATTGCATACAAACGTATAAAAATATAAGCAAATGAGCGAACATACGTCTGTAACAGCAATATATAGTTTTGAGCATAATTTTATTCTACGCTCAGCTCTGTTCAAGCGAAAATGTTAAAATTTCTCCTGTCAAGCTGGCAGTGGTGAAACTCTTCCATCTTGACCGAGTTAGCGAAAAATATTTTTACGTTCTCCGCGCGGTGAACCTTCTCTATTATCATAGAGAAAGTTCACATTTCAAATATCGTAACTTTTCGAAGAGGTACTCGGCAGAGATGGAAGAGTCTCACCACAGATAAGTCATAAGCGTGTTTCACCACGAAAATAGCAGAATTGAGCATTTTCAGTGTTAAATGAGAAAAAATAATGCTAATTCCAATGTAAACAAATTTACAGATTCGTTTATTTCCTATGTACAACCGACTCGGCATATAATTGATATATGATCCGTATATATTTGGTTTTCTCATATATAAATACGTGTGCAAGTTAATGACAGCCTCCACACAGCCACTTGACTATAACTGTAAACAATATTGAATCTTTACACTTTGTAGTTGGGTGGCCTCATAAATTTAATTAGAATTCGATATACTTTTTCCGTTCTCTTTCTTTAAGTAAATAATAAGCAAATGTATAAATAAGAGTAACTGGTAAATAAATGTTAGATTTTGTCTCCGGCAATCCAGTCGATACCACGAGTTTCATTTTCTCTGCGCGTTGGCAGAAAGAAAATATATATATTTTTTTTACAAATTCCCGCGATACGGGAATTAATTGGCGCCCAACGTGGGGCTCGACCTATTTGTAGAAGAGATTATACAAATATAAATTAAGGCTCGACCAGCCGCATAACAAAATGAAAAGACCCCCATAACTTAGCTCAATTCTGCGAATCCTACATAAAAGGACCCTCCAGAATAGAAGAGCATCTCTTCCTAGAAGAGATTATACAAGTATAAAAAATAAGAAAGTTCTTTCTCTAAACTAAAAAAATAATAATAATTAATCATGATTAATGAGGCAGGATTAACGGTAGATTTAATTACGCCTAATTGCGGAAAGCAATATTACAATAAGGCAAGAAATTATAAGATTAAAAAATCAAGTTGAAATTGAAATACACAGAGTAACAGATTTTCAGACGGAAATAATAAATGACAACATTCAGTGTCATGAGTCACTAGATGTTATAAAATCCTTACCAGAATTTTCAGGAAGGATAAACGCTTATGTTAGCTGGCGCGAAGCCGCACATAACGTTATGAGCCTATATGTAAGAGGTAGCCGAAAGTACTTCGCAGCCCTTACGATTTTGCGTAACAAAATTACACTAGAAGCAAATGACACATTAACCAACCATGGTACTGTGTCAAATTTTGACGCGATAATTGCGCGTCTCGATTTTGCGTATTCGGACAAACGTCCAATACATATCATAGAACAAGAAATGAGTGTTCTACGACAAGGCTCAATGACGGTCATTGAATATTATAATTTAGTTAACAAAAAACTAACGTTGATGATTAATAAAACCATTATGACTTATGGAGGGGCCGCACCAATAACAAAAGAATTGAATAAAAAGAATAGAGACCAGGCTCTTAGAATATTTATAACTGGGCTTAACGCTCCATTAAGAGATATTATATTTTCCCTCTGTCCGGAAGATTTGCCCGACGCATTGGCCAAAGCCCAGGAATTAGAGTCCAATAATCAGAGAGCTCGATTTGCACAAAATTTTGCAAATGGAAGGACAAGAGTTAAGCAGTTTTATCCAAGTAATAATTTACGATTTCATCAGAGGAGCAACATGCCAAAACCAGAACCAATGGATATAGATCCATCTATGTCTAGATCATACCGAAGGGAAAATTACCCAAAGTCCCAACTAAACAATAGCCATAAATACCAAAATTTTGGAAAACCATTGGCCAGTACAAGCCATCAAGCCAATATGGACCAACCAAATAGGTATATTCCAAATAAAAATATCCAAGAAATAACACGACCAAGGGAAAGCAATTATAGCTTTCGCCCACAGGAGAAAGCCCAGAGGATAAACAACATGAATGAAAGTCATTTTTTAGGCAAAGAGGAGATGAACTCCCCTATCTAAAGCTCTACGACTCAAAAATAAAGAAAAGTTTAAAAGCTCTAGTCGATACAGGAGCAACCTCTTGCTACATTAAGCCTGAGGTTTGTAATAACAAAAATGAAGCAAACAGTATGAACATTTATTTTGAAAATAAAAAAAGAGAAAACTTAGAAATCGAGGAACAAAAAGATTCTGCACATTTAACCGAGGTAAATATCGGAGGATGAGTCATGTGTAGAAGTTCACGCAAGTGAGGAAAGTTCTCTGATCGCCATTCACTTGGGAGTGGCCAGAAACGATTCTTTTACATATGACTCAAGCAGCTCACGACTTCCGGTCTTTGACCAAGTATCCTCTGGGTAGCCTAAGAACATCCGTTTGAAGGCGAGCTAACGTGAGAAGGCGAAATACTCCCTACTTAGGGTTGTGCGCTGGGTTTGGGACCCGCCACGTAAAAAAACACCCCCAATGAAAAACAGACGACAGCCTCGGATAAGTGACCCCCCTTCTGATGACGACCATGGCAAACGAATGAAGGACTATGATTTGAGGGCATGCACCTGGAATGTCCGGTCCCTTAATTGGGAAGGTGCCGCTGCCCAGCTGGTAGATGTCCTCGTAAAGATAAAGGCTGACATCACCGCCGTCCAAGAAATGCGATGGACGGGAGAAGGACAGAGACGAGTAGGTCCTTGTGACATCTACTACAGTGGCCATATAAAGGAGCGCAAGTTTGGTGTTGGATTTGTGGTGGGAGAGAGACTCCGTCGCCGAGTACTATCATTCACTCCGGAGAATGAACGTCTAGCCACAATCCGCATTAAAGCGAGGTTCTTCAACATATCGCTGATTTGCGCCCACGCCCCGACGGAAGAGAAGGACGATGTGACCAAAGATGCCTTTTATGAGTGCTTGGAGCGCACTTATGAGAGATGCCCCCGCCACGATGTCAAAATCGTGCTTGGCGACTTCAATGCCAGGGTGGGCAAAGAAGGTATCTTTGGCACTACGGTCGGTAAATTCAGCCTCCACGAGGAAACATCCCCAAATGGGTTGAGGCTGATCGATTTCGCCGGGGCCCGAAATATGGTTATCTGTAGCACTAGATTCCAGCATAAGAAGATACATCAAGCTACCTGGCTGTCTCCAGATCGAAAAACCACCAACCAGATCGATCATGTTGTGATAGACGGAAGACACGTCTCCAGTGTTTTAGATGTGCGTGCGCTCCGAGGTCCTAACATCGACTCGGACCACTATATTGTTGCAGCCAAAATCCGCACCCGCCTCTGTGCAGCAAAAAACGCACGCCAACAAACACAAGAATGGTTCGACGTCGAGAAGCTGCAATCACAACAGACAGCCGAACGTTTTTCTACTCGGCTTGCACTCCTGCTCTCTGAGAGCACTCGTCAACAACTCGGTATAAGGGAACTGTGGGACGGCATTTCAAACTCCTTACGTACAGCTGCAACCGAAACCATTGGTTTTCGGAAGGTGCAAAAGAACAGCTGGTACGACGAGGAGTGCCGCGTCGCAGCGGAGAGAAAACAGACTGCCTACCTCGCAACGTTACGATCGACCACAACACGTGCGGGATGGGATAGATACCGAGAGTTGAAGAGGGAAGCGAGACGCATTTGTAGACAGAAAAAGAAAGAGGCCGAAATGCGTGAGTACGAAGAGCTTGATAAGCTGGCCGACAGGGGTAATGCTCGAAAATTCTACGAAAAGATGCGGCGGCTTACAGAAGGTTTCAAGACCGGAGCATACTCTTGTAGAACCCCCAAAGGTGATCTAGTTACCGATGCCCAGAGCATACTTAAATTATGGAGGGAACACTTCTCCAGCCTACTGAATGGCAGTGAACTCACAACACCAGGAGAAAATGAACCCGATACCCCAATCGATGACGATGGAGCAGACGTTCCATTGCCCGACTATGAAGAAGTTCGAATAGCAATTGCCCGCCTGAAAAACAACAAAGCGGCAGGGGCCGATGGATTGCCGGCCGAGCTATTCAAACACGGCGGCGAAGTGCTGATAAGGTGCATGCATCAGCTTCTTTGCAAAATATGGTCGGACGAAAGTATGCCCAACGATTGGAATTTAAGTGTGCTATGCCCAATCCACAAAAAAGGAGACCCCACAATCTGCGCCAACTACCGTGGGATTAGCCTCCTCAACATCGCATATAAGGTTCTGTCGAGCATATTGTGTGAAAGATTAAAGCCCACCGTCAACAAACTGATTGGACCTTATCAGTGTGGCTTTAGACCTGGTAAATCAACAACCGACCAGATATTCACGATGCGCCAAATCTTGGAAAAGACCCGTGAAAGGAGGATCGACACACACCACCTCTTCGTCGATTTCAAAGCTGCTTTCGACAGCACGAAAAGGAGCTGCCTTTATGCCGCGATGTCTGAATTTGGTATCCCCGCAAACTAATACGGCTGTGTAAGCTGACGTTGAGCGACACAAAAAGCTCCGTCAGAATCGGGAAGGACCTCTCCGAGCCGTTCGATACCAAACGAGGTTTCAGACAAGGCGATTCCCTATCGTGCGACTTTTTCAACCTGCTTCTGGAGAAAATAGTTCGAGCTGCAGAACTCAACAGAGAAGGTACCATCTTCTATAAGAGTGTACAACTGCTGGCGTATGCCGATGATATTGATATCATCGGCCTCAACACCCGCGCCGTTAGTTCTGCTTTCTCCAGACTGGACAAGGAAGCAAAAGAAATGGGTCTGGCAGTGAACGAGGACAAGACGAAATATCTCCTGTCATCAAACAAACAGTCGTCGCACTCGCGACTTGGCACTCACGTCACTGTTGACAGTCATAACTTTGAAGTTGTAGATAATTTCGTCTATCTTGGAACCAGCGTAAACAACACCAACAACATCAGCCTAGAAATCCAACGCAGGATAACTCTTGCCAACAGGTGCTACTTCGGACTAAGTAGGCAATTGAGAAGCAAAGTCCTCTCTCGACAAACAAAAACCAAACTCTATAAGTCACTCATAATTCCCGTCCTGCTATATGGTGCAGAGGCTTGGACGATGTCAACAACGGATGAGTCGACGTTGCGAGTTTTCGAGAGAAAGGTTCTGCGAAAGATTTATGGTCCTTTGCGCGTTGGCCACGGCGAATATCGCATTCGATGGAACGATGAGCTGTACGAGATATACGACGACATTGACATAGTTCAGCGCATTAAAAGACAGCGGCTACGCTGGCTAGGTCATGTTGTCCGGATGGATGAAAACACTCCAGCTCTGAAAGTATTCGACGCAGTACCCGCCGCGGGAAGCAGAGGAAGAGGAAGACCTCCACTCCGTTGGAAGGACCAAGTAGACCTGGCCTCGCTTGGAATATCCAATTGGCGCCACGTAGCGAAGAGAAGAAACGACTGGCGCGCTGTTGTTGACTCGGCTATAATCGCGTAAGCGGTGTCTACGCCAGTAAAGAAGAAGAAGAAGAAATATCGGTATAAATAAAAAAAATAAGGAACATAAAGATTCCATAAAACCAGCCGAAGCAACTACCGGCAATATTATATTAAAAAAATATATTGTGGAACGAAAAAGTTCTACAACGCCAGCCGATGATAATACCGGCAAACTAAATAAAAAATTTAGTGTCGAACAAAGAAGTTCTACAACGCTAGCCGATGATAATACCGGCAAATTAAATAAAAAATTTATTGTGGAACAAAGAAGTTCTACACCGCCAGCCGAAGATTTTACCGGCAACATGAACGATAACTATTCAATATTGGGTGAAAGTGGCTCAGAAACGAATGGTGATAATGATAATTATTATTCGGTAAAGAATTCCGAAAGTTCAAACAATGAAAATCAGGATGAAGAATTGCAGGATCTTAAAACACATATAAAAGAAAAAATTGCTCAAATGCATTCAAGTATCAATACAAACTTTCCGTTCATGACAAAAGTAAAAGCAGAAATAAGAATGAAAAATGAGGATCCGATATGGAGCAGACAATATCCATATCCCTTATCTGTAAATTCGTTTATTAATGAAGAAATAAAAAAATTGATTAATGAAAATATCATAAGACCGAGTAAAAGTCCGTATAATTCACCTATTTGGGTGGTACCAAAAAAAGGTACAAATGAGAATGGAACACCAAAACTAAGAATGGTAATTGATTACAAAAAGCTAAACGAGCATACAATTCCCGATCGTTACCCTATTCCAGATACTAACGTAATATTGTCTAATTTAGGCAAGGCAGAATATTTTTCAAGCATCGATCTAGAATCAGGATTTCATCAAATTATAATGTCAAAGAATGATATTGAGAAAACAGCTTTTTCCGTTAATAATGGGAAATATGAATTTTTGAGGATGCCTTTTGGTTTAAAAAATGCTCCTAGGATTTTTCAGAGGGCAATGGATGACATATTGCGAGAACATATTGGAAAAATTTTTCACGTTTATATGGACGATATAATTGTTTTTTCGGAAAATATAACTCAACGCTTAAAGGATTTGGAAACAATTACGCAAATTTTAAAAGAAGCTAATATGAAAATTTCATTAGAAAAATATAAAATTTTTGAGAAAGAAATAGAGTTTTTAGGTTATGTAGTAGCTCAGCATGTTATCAAAACAGACCCAAATAAAATAAAATTAATATTAAATTATCCAATACCAAAAAGTTTGCGCGAATTAAGAGGTTTCTTAGGGCTTGCAGGATATTATCGTAAATTTGTTAAAGACTATGCAGCGATAGCTAAACCTCTGACAAAATACCTATCAGGAAAAAATGGTAGGATTTCTAAAAATAAATCAAAAAAATTTGAAATAACTCTAAATGAGGAAGGAATATCTGCATTAAATAAATTAAAGAATCATTTGGCTTCAGAAATGAAATTAACACAACCCGATTACTCAAAAATATTTGTATTAACTACTGATGCATCTAATTTTGCAATGGGTGTGGTACTATCACAAGGAGGTAAACCAATTACCTTCATTTCAAAAACTCTTAATAAAACTGAAAGAAATTACGCAACTAATGAGAAGGAGCTTTATGCCATTGTTTGGGCACTAAAAAATCTACGAAATTATCTCTATGGTGTAACCAATTTGGAAATACATACTGATCATCAACCATTAACATTTGCTTTATCACCCCGTAACCCGAATCCAAAAATGAAAAGATGGCACGCAATTATAGAAGAATTTTCTCCTAAATTTGTGTACCAACCCGGTAAAACCAATATATGTAGTAGCAGACGCACTTTCCCGTCTTCAGTTAAACCATTTATCAAACGAATCGGAAGATTCAGAGCACTCGGCACAAAGTAGCGAAAACAATCAAATACAGGAAACACAAAAACCATTAAAGCAGTTTAAACAGCAAATTATACTAAGTAAAAATAGGTTCACTATTCATGAGGTAATCGAAACCTTTGAGAATAAAAGGCATTTAATAGAGTATGACACAGTAGAAAATTTAATGACTATTTTGAAAGAATATATTCAACCAAAGTTAGTGACAGCGATTCACTGCACTGTTGAAGACTTGCACGAAATCCAAGAAGCTCTGTAACAAACTTTTCAAAACAAATTTGTATTTACCAAACATTTTCCAATGGATATTATTAATAGAGAAGATCAGTCCGAATTAATAGAACAAACCCATAATAGAGCTCATCGAAGCTATAATGAAAATCTTAAACAAATAGAGAAATTGTATTATTGGCCCGAAATGAGGAAAAGAATGAAAGAATACATTCGAAATTGTATAATATGCAATAAAAATAAATATGATCGCCATCCTAAGAAAATACCAATAGGTAAAGCCCCAATTCCAGAGAAAGAAGGAGAGCAGCTCCATTTAGACATTTTTTACGCTCAGAAACTAAAATTTATCACATGTGTAGACGCTTATTCAAAATTTTTAATATTAAAACATATAGAAGACAAGTCAAATATCGAAGAAAAGGTTTTAGAATGACTTCAAACCTTCACAGATGTAAAACAAATTACTTTAGATAATGAACCAAGCTTTACCACACCAACATTTAAATCCTTAATGCAAAGGTTATATACTGAAATTTACTTTTGTGATCCACGTCATAGCACAACTAATAGACAAGTTGAAAGAGTTCATTCAACGATAATCGAAATAGCCAGATGTATAAAAGAAGAATACAATATTGTCAGTAATTTAGAAACAGTATTTAGAGCAGGGAGGATGGGGTCATGTGTAGAAGTTCACGCAAGTGAGGAAAGTTCTCTGATCGCCATTCACTTGGGAGTGGCCAGAAACGATTCTTTTACATATGACTCAAGCAGCTCACGACTTCCGGTCTTTGACCAAGTATCCTCTGGGTAGCCTAAGAACATCCGTTTGAAGGCGAGCTAAAGTGAGAAGGCGAAACACCCCTGCATAGGGTTGTGCGCTGGGTTTGGGACCCGCCACGTAAAAAACACCCCCAATGAAAGACAACAACAAGCCTCGGATGAGTGACCCCCCTTTTGATGACGACCATGGCAAACGAAATAAGGACTATGATTTGAGGGCATGCACCTGGAATGTCCGGTCCCTTAATTGGGAAGGTGCCGCTGCCCAGCTGGTAGATGTCCTCGTAAAGGTAAAGGCTGACATCACCGCCGTCCAAGAAATGCGATGGACGGGACAAGGACAGAGACGAGTAGGTCCTTGTGACATTTACTACAGTGGCCATATAAAGGAGCGCAAGTTTGGTGTTGGATTCGTGGTGGGAGAGAGACTCCGTCGCCGAGTACTATCATTCACTCCGGAGAATGAACGTCTAGCCACAATCCGCATCAAAGCGAGGTTCTTCAACATATCGCTGATTTGCGCCCACGCCCCGACGGAAGAGAAGGACGATGTGACCAAAGATGCCTTTTATGAGTGCTTGGAGCGCACTTATGAGAGATGCCCCCGCCACGATGTCAAAATCGTGCTTGGCGACTTCAATGCCAGGGTGGGCAAAGAAGGTATCTTTGCCACTACGGTCGGTAAATTCAGCCTCCACGCGGAAACATCCCCAAATGGGCTGAGGCTGATCGACTTCGCCGGGGCCCGAAATATGGTTATCTGTAGCACTAGATTCCAGCATAAGAAGATACATCAAGCTACCTGGCTGTCTCCAGATCGAAAAACCACCAACCAGATCGATCATGTTGTGATAGACGGAAGACACGTCTCCAGTGTTTTAGATGTGCGTGCGCTCCGAGGTCCTAACATCGACTCGGACCACTATATTGTTGCAGCCAAAATACGCACCCGCCTCTGTGCAGCAAAAAACGCACGCCAACAAACACAAGGATGGTTCGACGTCGAGAAGCTGCAATCACAACAGACAGCCGAACGTTTTTCTACTCGGCTTGCACTCCTGCTCTCTGAGAGCACTCGTCAACAACTCGGTATAAGGGAACTGTGGGACGGCATTTCAAACTCCTTACGTACAGCTGCAACCGAAACCATTGGTTTTCGGAAAGTGCAGAAGAACAGCTGGTACGACGAGGAGTGCCGTGTCGCAGCGGAGAGAAAACAGGCTGCCTACCTCGCAACGTTACGATCGACCACAACACGTGCGGGATGGGATAGATACCGAGAGTTGAAGAGGGAAGCGAGACGCATTTGTAGACAGAAAAAGAAAGAGGCCGAAATGCGTGAGTACGAAGAGCTTGATAAGCTGGCCGACAGGGGTAATGCTCGAAAATTCTACGAAAAGATGCGGCGGCTTACAGAAGGTTTCAAGACCGGAGCATACTCTTGTAGAACCCCCAAAGGTGATCTAGTTACCGATGCCCAGAGCATACTTAAATTATGGAGGGAACACTTCTCCAGCCTGCTGAATGGCAGTGAACGCACAACACCAGGAGAAAGCGAACCCGATACCCCAATCGATGACGATGGAGCAGACGTTCCATTGCCCGACCATGAAGAAGTTCGAATAGCAATTGCCCGCCTGAAAAACAACAAAGCGGCAGGGGCCGATGGATTGCCGGCCGAGCTATTCAAACACGGCGGCGAAGAGCTGATAAGGTGCATGCATCAGCTTCTTTGCAAAATATGGTCGGACGAAAGTATGCCCAACGATTGGAATTTAAGTGTGCTATGCCCAATCCACAAAAAAGGAGACCCCACAATCTGCGCCAACTACCGTGGGATTAGCCTCCTCAATATCGCATATAAGGTTCTGTCGAGCGTACTGTGTGAAAGATTAAAGCCCACCGTCAACAAACTGATTGGACCTTATCAGTGTGGCTTTAGACCTGGTAAATCAACAACCGACCAGATATTCACGATGCGCCAAATCTTGGAAAAGACCCGTGAAAGGAGAATCGACTCACACCACCTCTTCGTCGATTTCAAAGCTGCTTTCGACAGCACGAAAAGGAGCTGCCTTTATGCCGCGATGTCTGAATTTGGTATCCCCGCAAAACTAATACGGCTATGTAAACTGACGTTGAGCAACACAAAAAGCTCTGTCAGAATCGGGAAGGACCTCTCCGAGCCGTTCGATACCAAACGAGGTTTCAGACAAGGCGATTCCCTATCGTGCGACTTTTTCAACCTGCTTCTGGAGAAAATAGTTCGAGCTGCAGAACTTAACAGAGAGGGTACTATCTTTTATAAGAGTGTACAACTGCTGGCGTATGCCGATGATATTGATATCATCGGCCTCAACACCCGCGCCGTTAGTTCTGCTTTCTCCAGACTGGACAAGGAAGCAAAAGAAATGGGCCTGGCAGTGAACGAGGGCAAGACGAAATATCTCCTGTCATCAAACAAACAGTCGTCGCACTCGCGACTTGGCACTCACGTCACTGTTGGCAGTCATAACTTTGAAGTTGTAGATAATTTCGTCTATCTTGGAACCAGCGTAAACACCACCAACAATGTCAGCCTAGAAATCCAACGCAGGATAACTCTTGCCAACAGGTGCTACTTCGGACTAAGTAGGCAATTGAGAAGCAAAGTCCTCTCTCGACAAACAAAAACCAAACTCTATAAGTCTCTCATAATTCCCGTCCTCCTATATGGTGCAGAGGCTTGGACGATGACAACAACCGATGAGTTGACGTTGCGAGTTTTCGAGAGAAAGGTTCTGCGAAAGATTTATGGTCCTTTGCGCGTTAGCCACGGCGAATATCGCATTCGATGGAACGATGAGCTGTACGAGATATACGACGACATTGACATAGTTCAGCGAATTAAAAGACAGCGGCTACGCTGGCTAGGTCATGTTGTCCGGATGGATGAAAACACTCCAGCTCTGAAAGTATTCGACGCAGTACCCGCCGCGGGAAGCAGAGGAAGAGGAAGACCTCCACTCCGTTGGAAGGACCAAGTAGACCTGGCCTCGCTTGGAATATCCAATTGGCGCCACGTAGCGAAGAGAAGAAACGACTGGCGCGCTGTTGTTGACTCGGCTATAATCGCGTAAGCGGTGTCTACGCCAGTAAAGAAGAAGAAGATTTAGAGCAGCGCAACAATACAATCCAACAATTGTACAGAAAAAACAGTCTTTGCTTAAGTCTGTACTGTGAGAGTTCACTTTTGACTGTGATTTTCTTTATTAAAATTTCTTCCCTCAATACATTTCTTAATTCTAATTTCTTAACTATGTATATATGTATATGTGTGTATGCTTAGTGTGCATACACACGTGTAAATATGTATTATATTTTTATTGCATTTTTACAGATACCAACGCATTGATATTTTATAGTTTTTTAGATTAGTGCATCTAACGCACTTATACAATTTTGTTGCTTACCATTGCACTTGACATTTAGTGGACTGTATATACTTTTTATTTAATTTATTGTTTACATGTATATTTTTATGTATTAATGTAGTTGTGTTAAAAATATAATTTTGTATATATAATTCTATCTTAAGGTTACAAAACTTTCATGTTCATATCTTTATGAACATTCTGCCAGGAGCCAAAGTTGTATCTTAACTTTACTTGTATATTATGTTTTATTATTAATATTTTTTAATTATGTCTAACTGGAAGTTCAAATGGAACAGTCACAGTTCTTGTTACACATTTGGATCTTATATATAAAATAGTAATGATTAATGCTATTATCAAAACTAATGTTAGCGAAACGTGACCACTTACGTGATGAAAATTTATATTTTTAATTTTATATTTTCTGTTTTGAGGAGTTCTATTTGTTGTTTAAGATGTACGATATCTTTGGTATTGTTTATTAATGTTGAATCAAAAGGTTTTATTTGTAGTTTAGGAATATCTTCAATATCTTTAACCCAAGAAGAGGATAGCAATTCTTTTTTAATTTCAGGTGGTACGTGATGAGATGCTGTTATAGTTACTCCTTCATGCCGGACTGTGCATTCTTCTCTTATTGTCATAATGCCTTGTATAGGGATTTCCATATGCGTTTGTTGATTATTATCACATTCTAGATATATCATTGCTTTGCTAAATAACTGGTAAAGCCACCGATTTTGAGAAGATAATTTTATCCAAACGTTTTCATTTGTAGAAGGTTTGAAATCACATGCTTCATTTTCTAATTGTTTTAAAGCTTTTACTTCACATGAATTATCCGTCGCTGATTTCCAAGTTAAATTTCCAGGACATTGGTAATGATTCTCTGAGTTAGTAGAACATTTATCTAGATCTACTAGGGTTATAAGTGAATATTGATTCAAATGAAACTTGTATATTAAATATTCTGCCTTTATTTTTGGAATAATCATATTCCCTTTGTAATTTATTGGAAGTGGATTTAATTTATATACGCTTGACGGTTCATACGATATTAAGGGAATTTCTAGGTTTATTACTAGCCGTGAATCAACAATTAAACCTTTAGCAGTCATCGATTTATAAATTTCTTTTAATTCGTTACCCGATTGTCTTCCAGGTAGTATTAATTTGTGTGGTAGTTTGTTTCTAATAAATTCAATTTCTTTATTAAGTTGCGAAGGCTTTAATAGTTTTGGATTTATGCGACCATGATTTATGTCAATTAGAAGATTAATTATTGAAGTTTGGATTTCTTCACATTCGTCCTTATAAAATTTATTAAGTTGTTGATCCATTTTCTCAAAATTACGGTTAACTTCATCTGTTGTCTTTTTTAATATATTTATGTTAGAATCAACTACCGATGTCTGCCTTTTAAACAATTTTGCTATATCTTTTTGGTTGTCGAAAATATTTCTAATATTTGATTCCATATTTTCTCGGTCATCAGCATAAACAATTCATTATTTGCTTTAAGACTGTTATATTTGTCACTTAAAGTTGCAGTAATCATTATGCAGACATCTTCGTAATAGGTCAATATTTTGCATTGATTTTCAAGTCTGTTAATAAATTCTTGTATTTTATGCATCCGATCATAATAAGTACCTAATTTGTAATAGACTATTAAATTCCATTTTGAATTTATTATGTCCATTTTACTAATCGGTTCCAAATATATTGCTGTATTATTTTTTAGTTTAGTCACGAAGCTCTCCCGATTTAGATGTATCATTAATGTATAATGACTTATAGCGGATTCTGTAACCAGTCTCTAGTCTCTATTGAGACATTTTGAGACAAAGTATCAATTTGATACTAGTTACTATTCACTAAACAGCTCAGCGCTAGTCTCAAAATATTGAGACCTGGTAGCTAGCTGGTCACAAAACTAAAAACTCTTGCTGCCATTTTCAATGTACTGAATAGAGATCATCATAGATATTAATCGATTGTCATTTCTTTATATCTTGTAAGCAACTCAAACATGAAAATGTAAAAAATAAATAAATTTTACATAAATTTCGTAAATATTATGAAACAAAGTCAACATATATTTTTATTTTGTTGATAATTATGTTTTTTGACTATGTTATAGAAAAGTTAATATTTGTATCGACATATTTATATCATTCAAGTGTAAAAACATCTCTGAATAACGAAATGTAATAGATTTTGAGACTGTACTTAATAGCCAAAATCGTTTAAGTTCAAAAATTGTCTTTCTAACTCAAAATCTCAAATTTAGAGACTTGATTTTCTGTCTCATTAAGAATGACTTAGTTTGTGTTGCTAGCATGAGTATCGTTAAGAACCACATCATCAATTTGCTGGATTTACTCGGTCGTTCTGAGGTTGCAGTATTTTTTGTTATTCTCGAAGTCAGCAAACTTGTCACATGATTTGCTTTCTCTGCTACTTTTGTTTGTTAACTCCAGTGGGCATAATTTGTGAACGGGCCGTTTAAGTATGCCATTTTGTAATTTTAGAGTTACAACTCTTATATTTCCATCCTTTCCCGGATGAGTTTCAATAATTTTTCCTAATGGCCATTTGGCTGGATGAGTTTCTTCATCTTTAATAATAACTATTTGTCCTTGTACGAGATTAGCTTGTTTGGTTTTTCACTTCATGCGTTGTTGCAACATTACAATATATTCGCTTTCCCATCGTTTCCAAAAGTCTTTTTTAAGTTTTTGTATTAATTTCCGTCTATCTAATGAACCTATTTGCTTATCATTAATTGCTTCAGGACAATCTATTATTGGATATCCTATTAAAAAATGGCCAGGCGTTAAAACGTCTATATCGCTTTCACTATCTATCGCACATAAAGTTCGTGAATTCAGTACTGCTTCAATCTGTGATAGCAAAGTAATCATTTCTTCAAATGTCAATTTAGTTTCGCCTATCACTCTTTTTAAATGATATTTCACCGACTTCACTCCTGTCTCCCAAATTCCTCCGAAGTGAGGAGCTGCCGGGGGCCCGAAATGCCATTGAATTTTATCTGCTTCTAATATGGGAGCTACGGCTGAATTATTTTTGATTGCCATTTTAAAATCTAGGTCTAATCTTCTACAAGCTCCGACAAAATTTGTTCCATTGTTTGTATTACATGCTCGAAGTAGTTCTTCGCAATGTATTCCTCAGCTTCTTGACTCTTCTTAGCCATTATATTATTATGATTTGCAGTAAACTCTTTCATAACAGTCTGAATATGATCCATATATTTCAGACATGAAGCCTTTCTTATTTTTCCGCTCAGGATTTTCTGCTCCTCCAACGCAGCTAGATCTCCCAACTCCTTCTGTCGTGTTAGCAAATTCTTCATATTTGCTTCTTTATAGATGGTTTTGTATATATATATATATATTTTTTTTTTTGCACTGTTCTTGTTGTTATAGCCACAAGGACGCTTTAAAATTTTTTTTTTTTTTAACTTTTACTAAAAGTAATTTTTATAAATGCGGGTAGTCTTTGCTATTCCGGCTTACATTTATTTTTACTTGGCTAAGTAATGCTCTTTTTCTTTTAAGAGGCTTCTAGTACTTGCACTTGCTCGATTCTTTTTCAAAAAGAGGATCGAAGGACCAAATGTACAGAAAAAACAGTCTTTGCTTAAGTCTGTACTGTGAGAGTTCACTTTTGACTGTGATTTTCTTTATTAAAATTTCTTCCCTCAATACATTTCTTAATTCTAATTCCTTAACTATGTATATATGTATATTTGTGTATGCTTAGTGTGCATACACATGTGTAAATATGTATTGATATTTTATAGCTTTTTAGATTAGTGCATCTAACGCACTTATACACATACGTACACACGCTTGATACTTTCTTATCTGTTGCTTGTGTGCATTAATATTTCGAGTATGTATATTTTGTATTTTAATATTAGTATTATGTATACTCTAATTTATGAGTTTTCTTTTATGTGCAATGATTTTCACATTTTTATGAGCAAGTCTCATATTACAATTTTGTTGCTTACCATTGCACTTGACATTTAGTGGACTGTCTATACTTTTTATTTAATTTATTGTTTACATGTATATTTTTTGTATTAATGTAGTTGTGTTAAAAATATAATTTTGTATATATAATTCTATCTTAAGGTTACAAAACTTTCATGTTCATATCTTTATGAACAACAATTCATTCAGTAACGAATTTTAAACCAAATGAAGTACTTTATAATAAGGTAAACCATGAAAACTTACTAACCACTTTAAAGCAAGCACAGGAGAAAATGCTAATGTTTCATAATAAACATAGAACAGATAAGCAATATCATCCTGGACAAATTATTTATGAAAAAATAATAGGACAGAGAAATAAATTACAACCTAGGTATAAGAAACAACAAGTTAAAGAAAACTTGGGGAATAACATAATAATAAACAATAGAAATAGAATTATACATAAAGATAACATAAAATCATAATTAATTATAGGTTTTCAAAATGATCCTTTCAATTTTCAATTACTAATTGGCTTGACAATAGCTGATATCATAGACTATACTCGACAAGACTACGTACTTATCGAAAATGGAGATGTTTCCATTTATGAAGAATATGGAGACATATTTCACATCACTAATTTAACAATCTTTGAAAAAATAATAACCGAAGAAAAAAGAAGTTTTTATAACAATATGAAATATAGAATTGATAATAATGATAATTTAGAAATTATCACTCAAGAAACAGAATCAGAAATATTATTAATTGAAACTATATTAGGACAGTTAAAACAAAACCATGTTAAACAAAAAAGAGGAATAAATGAATTAGGTACAATTTGGAAATGGATAGCAGGAACTCCAGATCATGACGATTTCATAAAGATAAATGATAGATTAAATGATCTAACTATAAATAACAACAAACAATTTACTACAAATTCTGAAATTTTAAAAGTAATAACAGAATTAACTGATACGGTAATTAATATTAAAAATGATAACACAGCCAGAAAAATCAAAAGAAGAAGAAATCAATACATTATACATGAACTACAAAATATAATAAATACAATAACATTTGGGAAAATAGGAATTTTAAATCCAACAATTTTACATTTTGATGAATTAAAAAATATAACCTATTACCAACATGGTACAATGACCATTACAGACTTAATGGACATTTCAAAATTTAAAATAGCACAAAAAATAGTTATAATTATACTTTATATCAAATATCCTAAAATAGAACTAACATGTAAGTACTACGATGTAAGAGCCATAGCTCAATTAGATGGTAAGCTTATTATTGACCAGAACATAATATACTGTGATAATAAATTTTTTAATATTCAGAAATGTAAAACAGAAATTTCAAAAACCTATTGTAAACTAAATAAGAAAATCACATGTTTGTCAGAAATTTTAAATAAAAAACAAGGAAAATGTAAAAAACTAAAAGAGAAAAAGTTGAAAATTGAAGAAATTAAATCAGGAGCGATATTAATTTCAGGAAAAAATATTGTAGATAATCAAACATTAAACGGAACATATTTAATAACATTTGTAAATTATACTGTAATAAATAATCAATCTTATGAAAACATTGAAGTAAAAATTGGAATTATTATAAAAATAACCACATTAATAATTTTGAAATATTAGATTATTTTGAAACAACCAATAAACTGTTAAAATTAGACAATATAAATATTTTAGCAGAACGGAACAAGAACATAACAGTACATTCATATTTTTGGTATATAATTTTAATCTTGGGAATAATTTTCATATATTACTTAATATCAAAATTAAAAAAATCTCGCGCAATTCCCAAACCAATCGAAAATGCGCAATTTCAAGAAATCACTTATAATGCTCTTTTAGATCGAATATATAAATTAACTCAAAATAATAGTGAATCGGGGACGATTCATCTTATGAAGGGGGGAGTTAATGACAGCCTCCACACAGCCACTTGACTATAACTGTAAACAATATTGAATCTTTACACTTTGTAGTTGGGTGGCCTCATAAATTTAATTAGAATTGGATATACTTTTTCCGTTCTCATTAGAATAACTGCTGAATATGAAATTAATGTAATTTGACTTTTTCGATAACTTTAAGTAAATAATAAGCAAATGTATAAATAAGAGTAACTGGTAAATAAATGTTAGATTTTGTCTCCGGCAATCCAGTCGATACCACGAGTTTCATTTTCTCTGCGCGTTGGCAGAAAGAAAATAGATATATTTTTTTAAAAATTCCCGCGATACGGGAATTAATTTGCATGTAAACAAATACGACAGAGCATAGGAACAATACTTGTTAATTTGTCTAGACATATGTATGTATGTAAATATGTACACTCGATGCTTCATGCGAAATCTCCGACACGGACAACCAATGGCGAAGCGCTTTTTTGCTTTCATGTCAACGAGTCAATTTGTCGACACAGCATTGTGTTGGTAGAAAATCCGAGCTGTGCCGAAAAAATAAGCAAACGATCGTCTATTGTCACCGCTTCCCTTGCCGCTCTAACAGCTTCGACTACAAACTTGCGTAAATATGTATGAATATATACGTATGAGTCTGCATACATATCGAAGAAGATTTTTGCGGGCCATGGAAAAATATTTCATAATTGACAAATATTATAAATCGACAACAGTATGTTGCCACTTTCGTCACTTCTTTCTATGTTTTGCGAGTTTAAGGGGTTGACACTTTTCCCTTCTAGCAAAATATCAGAAATTGTTCAATTTATGATTCTTAGCTTTTACCATCGTCGCGAAAAGACGCTTGTAGGCAAAGGCATTCTCGGGGGGATGACACCATTTGCTTTTATGAATGAAGCGAGTTTGCCGGTTGAAAGTGCGCTTGTGTTCTTCTTCTTTATTGGCGTAGACACCGCTTACGCGATTATAGTCGAGTCAACAACAGCGCGCCAGTCGTTTCTTCTCTTCGCTACGTGGCGCCAATTGGATATTCCAAGCGAAGCCAGGTCCGGAGTTGAGGTCTTCCTCTTCCTCTGCTTCCCGCGGCGGGTACAGAGTCGAATACTTTCAGAGCTGGAGTGTTTTTGTCCATCCGGACAACATGACCTAGCCAGCGTAGCCACTGTCATTTAATTCGCTGCACTATGTCAATGTCGTCGTATATCTCGTACAGCTCATCGTTCCATCGAATGCGATATTCGCCGTGGCCAATGCGCAAAGGACCATAAATTTTCTCAGAACTTTTCTCTCGAAAACTCGCAACGACGACTCATCGGTTGTTGTCATCGTCTAAGTCTCTGCACCATATAGCAGGACGGGAATTATGAGCGACTTATAGAGTTTAGCTTTTGTTCGTCGAGAGAGGACTCTACTTTTCAATTGCCTACTCAGTCCGAAGTAGCACCTGTTGGCAAGAGTAATCCTGCATTGGATTTCCAGGCTGATATTGTTGGTGGTGTTTACGCTGGTTCCAAGATAGACGAAATTATCTACAACTTCAAAGTTATGACTGTCAACAGTGACGTGAGAGCCAAGTCGCGAGTGCGACGACTGTTTGTTTGATGACAGGAGATATTTCGTCTTGCCCTCGTTCTCTGACAGACCCATTTGCGTTGCTTTCTTGTTAAGTCTGGAGAAAGCAGAACTAACGGCGCGGGTGTTGAGGCCGATGATATCAATATCACTCTTATAAAAGATTGTACCTGCTCGATTAAGTTTTGCAGCTCGAACTATTTTCTCCAGAAGCAAGTTGAAAAATATAGGGAAATATATAGGGAAAGGCCTTGTCTGAAACCTCGTTTGGTATCGAACAGCTCGGAGAGGTCCTTCCCGATCCTGACGGAGCTTCTATGGTCGTCCGACCATATTTTGCAAAGAAGCTGATGCATGCTCCTTATCAGCTCTTCGCCGCCGTGTTTGAATAGCTCGGCCGGCAATCCATCGGCCCCTGCCGATTTGTTGTTTTTCAGGCGGGCAATTGCTATTCGAACTTCTTCATAGTCGGGCAATGGAACGTCTGCTCCATCGTCATCGATGGGGAATCGGGTTCGCCTTCTAGAGTTGTGCGTTAACTGCCATTCAGCAGGCTGGAGAAGTGTTCCGTCCATAATTTAAGTATGCTTTGGGCATCGGTGGCTAGATCACCTTGGGGGGTTCTACGAGAGTATGCTCCGGTCTTGAAACCTTCTGTAAGCCGCCGCATCTTTTCGTAGGATTTTCGAGCATTACCCCTGTCGGCCAGCTTATCAAGCTCTCTTTCTTTTTCTGTCTGCAAATGCGTCTCGCTTCCCTCTTCAACTCTCGGTATCTATCCCATCCCGCACGTGTTGTGGTCGATAGCAACGTTGCGAGGTAGGCAGTCTGTTTTCTCTTCGCTGCGACACGGAACTCCTCGTCGTACCAGTTGTTCTTTTGCACTTTCCGAAAACCAATGGTTTCGGTTGCAGCTTTACGTAAGGAATTTGAAATGCCGTCCCACAGTTCCCTTATAAAGAGTTGTTGACGAGTGCTCTCAGAGAGCAGGAGTGCAAGCCGAGTAGAAAATCGTTCGGCTGTCTGTTGTGATTGCAGCTTCTCGACGTCGAACCTTCCTAGTGTTTGTTGGCGTGCGTTTTTTGCTGCACAGGGGCGGGTGCGAATCTTGGCTGCAACAATATAGTGGCCGAGTCGATGTTAGGACCTCGGAGCGCACGCACATCTAAAACACTGGAGACGTGTCTTCCGTCTATCACAACATGATCGATCTGGTTGGTGGTTTTCGATCCGGAGACTGCCAGGTAGCTTGATGAATCCTCTTATGCTGGAATCTAGTACTACAGATAACCATATTTCGGGCCCCGGCGAAGTCGATCAGCCTCAACCCATTTGGGGATGTTTCCTCGTGGAGGCTGAATTTACCGACTGTAGTGCCATTGATACCTTCTTTGCCCACCCTGACGTTAAAGTCGCCAATCACGATTTTGACATCGTGGCGGGGGCATCTCTCATAAGTGTGCTCTAAGCACTCATAAAAGGCATCTTTGTCACATCAACCTTCTCTTCCGTCGGGGCGTGGGCGCAAATCAGCGATATGTTGAAGACCCTCGCTTTGATGCGGATTGTGGCTAGACGTTCATTCTCCGGAGTGAATGATAGTACTCGGCGACGGAGTCTCTCTCCCACCACGAATCCAACACCAAACTTGCCCTCAAATCATAGTCCTTTCGTTTGTCATGGTCGTCATCAAAAGGGGGATCACTCATCTTGGGCTTGTTGTTGTCTTTCATTGGGGGTGTTTTTTTACGTGGCGGATCCCAAACCCAGCGCACAATCCTAGGTAAGGAATATTTCGCCTTGTCACATTAGCTCGCCTTCAAACGGATGTTCTTAGGCTACCCAGAGGATACCTGGTCAAAGACCGGAAGTCGTGAGCTGCTTGAGTCATATATAAAAGAATCGTTTCTGGCCACTCCCAAGTGAATGGCGATCAGAGAATTTTCCTCACTTGCGTGACTCCATCCTTCAACTTGCGCTTGCGTTCATGAATGAAAAAGTTGTTGTTGTGTGTTTTTCTACAAATTTGGCCATCGATTATTTGGCTGCCATGCCTATTGGCTTGTGACGCTGCTGATGCTACTTGAACGTTTGTTGTTTTTGTAGACAATATTTGAAATTTGTGCGGATGACATACCTACATGTGAACGCAGATAAGTATGTGTGTTGTGTATGGATTATTTGTGTGGGAATGTCACATATTTACATGTGTACGCATCTAAGCATGTATGATGCTATTTCAAACGATCGTTGTTTTTGTAAAGCAATGTTTGTAATTTTTGGGGGTGACATAATTGCATGTGAACGCATTGAAGTATGTATGTTGTGTATGCGTTATTTGTGTGCCAATGTCATACGCATATATTTATGTATGTATGTACATATGAGCAGCGCGCGCATGATATTATTTATAAGTGATAATATGATTTGAATTCGCGAAAGCGAACGTAAACAGATATCTATGTATGGTCATGATACATGTGAATATAAGTTTTGAATGATAAAATGTACGATTAATGTACATTTATCACTGTTGTAATATATTTCATTTTTTTCATAATATTAAGGGTATTCCATCAAACTCATAAATGCCTCATAAAACTCATAAACTCGTAAAATTCTGTGCCTTATAAATGAGCTGTCAAAATTTGTATGAAAAAAAGTTTACGCGTTTCGTATAAAACTATGAGGCAAATTCGACGCGTATTTACTTCATAAACTGATATTTTGTTTTAGTGTTGCCATTACACAAAAATAGTTTACATTTAGTGCTTCAAAAAAGTAAAGTTTTTAGTGCAGGCAACACTACTTGCAAAGTTTGTGCTTGTTGCAAAATTTTGTTTAATTTAAAGAAATAAAAACTATATGAAACCTTTGTATAATGAGTGCATCAGTAAGTATTACTTAAATAAAACAAATGCAACACTGACAGAAAAGTCAAAATACCTATTTACGCGGCTTTTATACGTATGAAAAAAAGGAGCGTTCCCAAAATCTAAAGCGTAAATTTTTGAGCTTATAAGTTTATACATTTACGAGTTTGGTGGAATACCCTAATTATGATAGTTTGTTATATACATTTGCATGTATGTTATGAAGTATACACATAAGTATGATTTGATATATTCAAAAAATAATTATAAAATAGGCTTTATTTTCACATTAACAAGGGATATTGCTATGAAAAAGTATATTAATTCAAATGTATTCAATTGCACATGTATTCATTAATAAGCACAAAAAGAATTCGTACGAATACACATGATTGCGTACAAACGTATAAAAATATAAGCAAATGAGCGAACATACGTCTGTAACAGCAATATATAGTTTTGAGCATAATTTTATTCTACGCTCAGCTCTGTTCAAGCGAAAATGTTAAGATTTCTCCTGCCGAGCTGGCAGTGGTGAAACTCTTTCATCTTGACCGAGTTAGCGAAAAATATTTTTACGTTCTTCGCGCCGTGAACCTTCTCTATTATAAACGTTCTCTGTCTATTATAAACGTTCCTTGTTATTCGATATGTGATGCAGATATTTCCTCACACTTACAGTTGGCTTTACGATACGATATACGCGATTTAAATAGTATAAAATAATATTTAGCTGTTGTATCACATTTCTCAAACATGCCCTGCAAAATAGGCGAAACGTATAAATAAAAGTATTCATGAAAATCGAAATTCAGGCAAAGTGTGAATTTAGACACAATTTCAGTACTAGAACAATGTTATTGTTACTGCTATTAATTCTGAATTATATGTGATTAATTATGCAATATATTTCTTCACCTGACGGTTCTTTATGTTACCAAAGGTCCGTATCCAGCTTTTAAGTAATTGCTCAAAAAAAAAAAAAATCATAAATTTTGGGAATATGAATGAAGATTCTATACAAAATTTCAAAATGAACTATATTTCATAATAATGATTTTAACTAATTATATGACGAATTTAATGATTCTTTGATTTTACTTTAAGAAACAATTGCTGATTTCATGTTTCTTCACAAAATATACGCATTTTATTGAAAAAATGTATTAAAAATTAGTACTTTCTTTAGATGGCATAATAGCACAACAAAAATTATTTTTTTGACCGTTTCTAAAACGTATTTATGTGAAGGTCTTACCTTTTTTGAAAGCTCGATACTAAGTTTTAACCTTGTCGAGTTAGAAAAACAATAGATATAATATAATCGCACATTTAGAGAGCACTGTGGAAAATTTTGATATCATGTCTTCATTGCTACTTGATTTATATACATATTGCAAAATGAAAGGGATATTCTCTTGCTCTTGCAAGATCCTTGCACGGTGCTAAATTGCAGATTTTTCAACCTAATACAACGGCATAACAACAAACACACGCAGAAAAATATTTGCAAGGGCTGTAAAATATGTCAGACCAAAACCCATGTTTATTTGCAATGACACGCATAAATATAATTGCAACCCTGTTTTAGCTGTCATTTTACATAAAGACATGTTTTGACGTTAAGTTATTGAGGAAGGTAAATTTTAAATAGATTTTATAATTTCTATTTAAATTATAAATATTTGTTACAGTTTTTTTTTTGTTAATACTGAATGCAGAAGATGCGCCAATTCACAATAGCCATGCACATTAGTCATTTACAACAAATTGACCATTCATATATCACTAGATTCTGGAATGGGTGCTCTCGTGCCCTTGTCTATTTCGGTATAGGATTTTTGCAATTTGCAATCTTGTAAGAGCAAGAGAATTCCCTTATTGTATGAATAAATGGATTTCAACAATGGAAGAGTTTAATATGGAATTAAAGCTATTTTTACAATGTTTAATATAAAATAAAGGAGTAGAAATTAATTAGTGAAGTATTAGAGGATATAAGATTTAAAAATATTATTGTAAAATTCATTACAAATCGGAAAAGCAAAAGCCAAATATCTTATAAACCATAAGATAGCTTCAACTATATATGTATCTATTGCAAGAAAATAAACATTTCGATCTGGCATATTTTACAACCATTGCAAATATTTTGGCTGGGATTTAGAATAGCATCCTCCGATTTCGGGGTTTAAATGGGTATATATATATATATATATATATCTGCCAGATCGAAATGTTTATTTTCTTGCAATGGCACGTAAAAAATAATTGCAACCCTTTGCAATTTGTCATGAAGACATATTTCGCCGGTAAATTGTTGAGAAAGGAAAGTTTTAAATATGTTTTTTAATTTCTTCTATAATTATAAAGATTTGTCAATGTTTTTGTTAGGAATGAATGCAATGGATATTATCTTGCCCTTGAATATTTGGGTATAGGAATTTTTCATTTTGTGTCATCGTGCAATCTTGCAAGTGCAAAACAATCCCCCTATTGAAAAATTTCCATCTGTTCACCTACATGTACACAGTAATATTTTTTGCAATTTTTTATTGAATGGGAGAAAACGTAATTAAGGAAGAGAAAAACTATCGTCTTTCAAGCTTATCGAAATATTTATATGTAAAAAGAGAAAAAGCGATACATAATATTTCAAGAAGAGTAATTAGTAACAAAAGCTTGGGAGAGCGTAATTTTTTAGTTAATTTGATCGTGCCATGGATCGTAATTGCGTTTGGCATTCTTCGTTTACTTAATACTTCTACTATTGGCAGAGAACTTATATTTATAGAGAAGGACCAACAACGGACAAGCGTGTAAACTATCAAAAGCTAACAAAATGCGATGAGTGCATTTTACCACAACTAGCTAAGAAGGAGAAATTTTTAACAGTGGCGCGTAAACAGAGCTGAGCATTAATTGAGAATCATGCTCAGAAACATACATAGCTATTACAGACGTATTTTGGCCTTTTGCTTCTATTTTTATATGCTTACATGCCACCATATTAATTGATATGTTTATCATTTTGCGAATTTTTATGAATACATGCAAAACCTATAACATTCTATTTAATTTATGCTATTTTCAAAATATATATTCGTAGTTAATGTGTGAATAACCGTTAATTTTTAAATATTTCTTATATTTGGTAATATAATATAATTTCATATATAAATATGTTTGTATATATGCGATATATGTATATGAGATCCTAAAAACTTAATATATTACAATAATATTGTATTTAAATTACATTTCTTCATTTAAATTTTCATACGCATCTACATATTACATACATACATATGTACATAAGTACAATTCAAATTAAAATCGTGATATTATCATTTATCAGTAAAAAGTGTGCGCGCACTGCTCTATATGCAGTATGTACATGCATAAGTGTACGACATTGCCGAACAAATAATGTATACACAAACCAACATACAAATATAGTTTTGGTGTCATAAAGAGCTCAACTTCTTCTTGGCTCTTTATGTCAGCTCTACAGTTAAAAATAAAAACACTGAGCTTCTTTGCTTAGGTCTAATCTTCGACTGCCTTTTTCTTTATTTCAATTTGTTGCTTATATACTAATTTCAAGTGCGCGCAGGCACTAATACATGTGTTTATATTTACTTATAATTATTTACTTACATATATACACACATCTGCATGCATGCCAGAAGAATTTGTTTTATCAGCAGAAAATGTGTAAGTAAACTTGATTCGTTTCAAAATAGAGTTCGTGTATGAAGTCTATCTTGAAATGAATATTGCTTATTTATTATTTTTTTTTTTAGGGAGTGTATGTCAATATGTGACTCCTCCACTCCTAGATTCAATAGTATCCATTGAATGCTGCCAAGTTTTCTTATTATTACTAGTAATTATAAAACTTACTTATGATTATAAAAGTATAGTTATAATTTTGAGCTTGACAATTACTTTTCTTATGTTTTCCTCATTTGAAAGAGGTTGAGTTTGCAGATCTACATTTAAATTCGTATTTTTATTTATCTTATATAATGGGTTGTCAAAAAAGTCTTGCAGTATTTTTATTGAATCAATTCGTGTGGCACCCATACATCGGAGCTTCTTAGTGACTCCAAGCTTCCTCAAATGGTTTATAATGGTTTGATGACTACTATGCCGGTCTCTTTCGATCAATTCAGCGATTTTATCGCAATTTTCGACGACAGGCCTTCCGGAGCGACTTAGAAGAAACGACAACCAATCAAACACGTGTTAGCGCGTGAAATGAGCTTTCCAAAAAGGTATAGCATAACCCGATGCGACGAACAAAACTAGAACTACGATCTTTCAGCGCCAACTAATGAAAATACCGTAAGATTTTTTTGACAACCTAATATTATACATTGTATCAATATTCTATAATTTACATTTTTGTGTATTTTTAATTCTTCTAATTTGTTAATATTTTTTTCTTGATTTATTATTATCTCTAAGAAATGTATTACATTTCCAAACTGTAATACATCAGTTTCTTTTACAGGGACAATATATCATTCTTCTACAATAACTTTTTGATTTTGGAATTTTTTTTTTTTATCCCAACTTTACAATTATAAATATTTATTAATGCATTTCCTTCGAGTATAATTTCTCTATTGTCACAGTCTTGTTTCGTTTTTATTTTATATACATTTTTAATCAGGATAGTATCGTCTTAGGAGGATGGAGTCATGTGTAGAAGTTCACGCAAGTGAGGAAAGTTCTCTGATCGCCATTCACTTGGGAGTGGCCAGAAACGATTATTTTACATATGACTCAAGCAGCTCACGACTTCCGGTCTTTGACCAAGTATCCTCTGGGTAGCCTAAGAAAATCCGTTTGAAGGCAAGCTAAAGTGAGAAGGCGAAATAATCCCTTCTTAGGGTTGTGCGATGGGTTTGGGACCCGCCACGTAAAAAAAACACCCCCAATGAAAAACAAACGACAGCCTCGGATAAGTGACCCCCCTTTTGATGACGACCATGGCAAACGAATTAAGGACTATGATTTGAGGGCATGCACCTGGAATGTCCGGTCCCTTAATTGGGAAGGTGCCGCTGCCCAGCTGGTTGATGTCCTCGTGAAAATAAAGGCTGACATCACCGCCATCCATGAAATGCGATGGACGGAACAAGGACAGAGACAAGTAGGTCCTTGTGACATTTACTACAATGGTCATATAAAGGAGCGCAAGTTTGGTGTTGGATTCGTGGTGGGAGAGAGACTCCGTCGCCGAGTACTATCATTCACTCCGGAGAATGAACGTCTAGCCACAATCCGCATCACAGCGAGGTTCTTTAACATATCGCTGATTTGCGCCCATGCCCCGACGGAAGAGAAGGACGATGTAGCCAAAGATGCCTTTTATGAATGCTTGGAGCGCTCTTATGAGAAATGCCCACGCCATGATGTCAAAATCGTGCTTGGCGACTTTAACGCCAGGGTGGGCAAAGAAGGTATCTTTGGAACTACGGTAGGTAAATTCAGCCTCCACGAGGAAACATCCCCAAATGGGTTGAGGCTGATCGACTTCGCCGGGGCCCGAAATATGGTTATCTGTAGTACTAGATTCCAGCATAAGAAGATTCATCAAGCTACCTGGCAGTCTCCGGATCGAAATTCACCAACCAGATCGGTCATGTTGTGATAGACGGAAGACTCGTCTCCAGTGTTTTAGATGTGCGTGCGCTCCGAGGTCCTAACATCGACTCGGACCACTATATTGTTACAGCCAAGATTCGCACCCGCCCCTGTGCAGCAAAAAACGCACGCCAACAAACACTAGGAAGGTTTGACGTCGAAAAGCTGCAATCACAACAGACAGCCGAACGATTTTCTTCTCGGCTTGCACTCCTGCTCTTTGAGAGCACTCGTCAACAACTCTTTATAAGGGAACTGTGGGACGGCATTTCAAACTCCTTACGTACAGCTGCAACCGAAACCATTCGTTTTCGGAAAGTGCAAAAGAACAACTGGTACGACGAGGAGTGCCGTGTCGCAGCGAAGAGAAAACAGACTGCCTACCTCGCAACGTTGCTATCGACCACAACACGTGCGGGATGGGATAGATACCGAGAGTTGAAGAGGGAAGCGAGACGCATTTGCAGACAGAAAAAGGAAGAGGCCGAAATGCGTGAGTACGAAGAGCTTGATAAGCTGGCCGACAGGGGTAATGCTCGAAAATTCTACGAAAAGATGCGGCGGCTTACAGAAGGTTTCAAGACCGTAGCATACTCTTGTAGAACCCCCCAAGGTGATCTAGCCACCGATGCCCAAAGCATACTTAAATTATGGACGGAACACTTCTCCAGCCTGCTGAATGGCAGTTAACGCACAACTCTAGGAGAAGGCGAATCCGATTCCCCACCGATGACGATGGAGCAGACGTTCCATTGCCCGACTATGAAGAAGTTCAAATAGCAATTGCCCGCCTGAAAAACAACAAAGCGGCAGGGGCCGATGGATTGCCGGCCGAGCTATTCAAACACGGCGGCGAAGAGCTGATATGGAGCATGCATCAGCTTCTTTGCAAAATATGGTCGGACGAAAGTATGCCCAACGATTGGAATTTAAGTGTGCTATGCCCAATCCATAAAAAAGGAGACCCTGCGCCAACTACCGTGGGATTAGCCTCCTCAACATCGCATATAAGGTTCTGTCGAGCGTATTGTGTGAGAGATTAAAGTCCACCGTCAACAAACTGATTGGACCTTATCAGTGTGGCTTTAGACCTGGTAAATCAACAACTGACCAGATATTCACGATTCGCCAAATTGAAAGGAGAATCTACACACCACCTCTTTGTCGATTTCAAAGCTGCTTTCGACAGCACGAAAAGGAGCTGCCCTTATGCCACGATATCTGAATTTGGTATCCCCGCAAAACTAATACGGCTGTGTAGACTGACGTTGAGCAGCACCAGAAGCTCCATCAGGATCGGGAAGGACCTTTCCGAGCCGTTCGATACCAATCGAGGTTTCAGACAAGGCCTTTCCCTATCGTGCGACTTTTTCAACCTGCTTCTGGAGAAAATAGTTCGAGCTGCAAAACTTAATCGAGCAGGTACAATCTTTTATAAGAGTGTACAGCTGCTGGCGTATGCCGATGATATTGATATCATCGGCCTCAACACCCGCGCCGTTAGTTCTGCTTTCTCCAGACTTAACAAGAAAGCAACGCAAATGGGTCTGTCAGAGAACGAGGGCAAGACGAAATATCTCATCAGACAAACAGTCGTCGCACTTGGCTCTCACGTCACTGTTGACAGTCATAACTTTGAAGTTGTAAATAATTTCGTCTATCTTGGAACCAGCGTAAACACCATCAACAATGTCAGCCTGGAAATCCAACGCAGGATTACTCTTGCCAACAGATGCTACTGCGGACTGAGTAGGCAATTGAAAAGTAAAGTCCTCTCTCGACGAACAAAAACCAAACTCTATAAGTCACTCATAATTCCCGTCCTACTATATGGTGCAGAGGCTTGGACGATGTCAACAACGGATGAGTCGACGTTGCGAGTTTTCAAGAGAAAAGTTCTGCGAAAGATTTATGGTCCTTTGCGCGTTGGCCACGGTGAATATCGCATTCGTTGGAACGATGAGCTGTACTAGATATACGACGACATTGACATAGTGCAGCGAATTAAAAGACAGTGGCCGATTGACAATTCCTGTGGTTTTCTAATAGAACTTCGCAGGATTTTTCTATGCCTAGTACTTCCGCTTGGAAGATGCTAGCAGAGTTCGGTAGACGTATAGATAGAGATATACCTAGATCAGCGGAGAATACCCCCGTAACTACTCCGCAGTCCATTTTGGATCCGTTGGTATAGGCTGAGATGGTATCCTCCTCTCCTACTGAACCTCTTCTCCATTCTCGTCTATATGGTATCCCCACCTGGAAGTGTCTATTGAAGTCCAGCTTTGGGAGAATGTGGTTTGATTAATAGTGAGTTTGTTTAGCATTACACTATGTCCGTAGTTCTGCTCATTCCAACCTCCCAGTTCTTTAATTCTTATCGCTGTTTCGCCGTTCAGCTGCTGTTTTGTGAATAAAAATGTCCATTGGATCACATTGAGCGCATCAGTCGGACGTGACCTGATTGCACCAGTAACACCCGCACATGCTGTTCTTTGTATCCCATTTAATTGTTTAATGTTGTGTTGTTTGTTTAGCGCTGGCCATCATGCCAGAGCTCCATATGTAAGTATAGGTCTTATGACAGCCGTATACATCCACATGATTATACTTGGTTTGAAGCCCCAATTCTTGTTTATGATTCTCTTATAAGTATAGTAGGCCATGTATGCTTTATTTATTCTTTTTTCTATATTTATTATCCAGAACAGTTTGGTGTCAGTCTCCTTCACCAAGTATTTAGCTGTGCGGGATAGAGTAAGTGCTGTACCGTTTAATACCGGAAGTTGAAACTGAGGGATTTCGGTTCTGCTTGTGTATAACATCAGTTCTGTTTTGTACGGGTTAACTTCTAGTCCATTTTTCTTAGCCCATAGGTTTAACCTTCGAAGTGCTCTTTCTATAATCTCGCTGACTCTTGAAGGAAAAATGCCTGATACCAACAACACCATATCGTCTGCATACGCTACTGCTTTCACTACTCCACCGTTTAGTTGGAGTAGTATTTTGTTCAGCGCTACAACCCATAGAAGCGGAAAGAAGACGCCCCACCCTTGAGGCGTCCCTCTACTCGCATAACTGGTTTGTGTGTCGTTTGAAGCTATAATCTTCCTATTCTAAAGCATCGATAGTATCCATCCGCACACAGTGTTATCTTTAGTTTTAGGTGTATGTTGCCGAGTTAATAATACAGAAACCAAACTTCTTTGCTTAGTTCTATACTTTCGCAAAAGGGTTAAAAATAATAAGACGAGCTTCTTCGCTTGGGTCTATTTTCCAACTGTCACAGATCTTTATTTTTCTAACTGTGCTGCTTAGATTCTAATTTGTATGTGCGCGCAGGCACTTATACATGTGTTTATCTTATACTTAAATACATACACATATCTGCATGCATGTCAGAAGAATTTGCATGGTCAGCAGAAATGTGTAAGTAAATTTGATTCGTTTCAAGATAGAGTTCGTGTATGAAGTCTATCTTGAAATGAATATTGCTTATTCATTATTTATTTCTAGGGAGTGTATGTCAATATGTGACTCCTCCATCCCTAGATTCAATGGTCTCCATTGAATTCTGCCAAGTTTTCTTTATTACTAGTGATTATAAAACTTGCTTATGATTGTAAAGTTATAGTTATAATTTTGAGCTTGACATGGGACCAATTATTTTTCTTGTGTTTTCCTCATTTGAAAAAGGTTGAATTTGTAGCTCTACATTTAAATTCGTATTTTTATTTCTCTTATATACTATACATTTTATCAATATTCCTATTGCTAATAATAATATTATTAATATGCTTATGGCATAATTTACATTTTTGTGTATTTTTAGTTCTTCCAATTTGTTAATATTTTTTTCATGGTTTATTATTATCTCTGAGAAATGTATTACTTTTTCAAACTGTAATACATCAGTTTCTTTTTCAGGGACAATATATCTTTCTTCTACAATAACTTTTTGGTTTTGGAATGATTTATTTTTTGTCTCAACTTTACAATTATAAAAATTTAATAATGCATTTCCTTCGAGTACAATTTCTCTATTGTCACAATTTTGTTTCATTTCTATTTTATATGCATTTTTAATCAGGATGGTGTCGTCTCCGATATCTTCGATCATTGTGTAATTGTTATATTCGTATTTACATTGGTTAGACGAACACACGTTAATTTCTTTTAAGTTTTTGAAATGTGCTCCTTCTGTATATTTATATATTTTGTTTCCTATTATAATTGCATATTTCTGTTCTCCTATCATTTCAAAATGTTGCCTATTGGGTAATGGCGTTATTAGTATTAGATCTGCTTTAACATGTGTAATTGGTATTTTTATAGCTAAAAGTAATGCGTCATCTTTATATGAAAGAGTCCCGTCTCTACGTGCTTTAATTTAAAAACGTCAATATTGAATCTTTCAATTTCTTCTGCTGATATTATACTAGGGTGTAATATATTATGCTTTGCTGAAGCTATGTTTTCTTTAATTTGTTTAATTTTACTTTCTAAGTGTTTAAGTTTAAGCATCTGATCAGTATAAAGCATGTGTTTTATAACTTTTTCGTTTGATTTATTTATTTTTTCAAAGGTGTTTAGTATTTCTGTCCTGTCGTCTTCTATGGTTCTTTTTAATGTATTAATGGATTTATTGAAGTTGTCATTTATATATGGGCCATTCCATCAATTGGCGACATGGTTTTGTACCCGTGGTTCTCCGATTTTAACCAAACTTTAGAATATCATATTATGGACCAATAGAAGAATATCTGTTAACTTTTTAGTGGTCAAAGTTGCTCCATTGTTTTTTGGCGCGCACTTCAAATTGAGATCGATCAAAAAAATGACTTTTTCTTTTATTTTTTAACGACCTCAAAATTGAGTGAAAAAAATTTTTAAGTTATCCAATTTTATGTAAAAAAATCTCAGCTTTCTGATAAAAATATTTTAAAAATCCAAAAAAAATTTCAAAATCAAAAAAAAAAAACCTTTGTTTTCAAAAAACCCAGTTTTTTTTTGCTTTTCCCGCAACTATTTTTCAAAATTGACCTTTTCATTCGATTCCTCGTTAAATTTTAGATAAGAATCAGTGTTCAAAAAAATAGGGAATCTGATCTCATGAACAGTAAAAAAAAATGCAAAGTTGTCGCTCAAAATCCAAAAAAAAACATTATTTTCCCAAAAATCCGGTTTTTTGTGCTTTTCCACCAACTTTTTTTTTTAAAATTGACTTTTCCATTCGATTGCTCGTTAAATTTTACATAAGAATCAGTGTTCAAAAATATGGGACTCTGCTCCCATGAACAGCAAAAAAAATTCAAAGTTGTCGCTATACGGCGCAGTGTGTTCGCTTAGAAGGTTGTGTGAAAGAGGTAAATGTGTAAATTGTATTCTTAGACTTGAATTAAGAAGAAATCACTGTCTTCATTCATAAAAATATGCGCCGTATAGCGACAATCTTCATTGTCCATGGTTCCGAAGAGCCATTTGTATGTAGTCCCTACAATATTAAATAGTCCTCTGCGTTTTCTGTTATTTCCTATAGATTTTATTTCTTCGTATAATATTTCCCTGTCATTCCTGTTATATTGGTTGAAATTATTTTCTAAGTTATTTTCAATTTTATTTATTTGATTCACTATCTCTATCTCTCTGATTCTTATTTTAGCGTATCCCGATTGGTTTTCAAGCTTGTTTTTTTGTAGAAGTCCACAGATTGCCGTTATTATCGTTAAAAGTATTGTAATTTTCGCCATATTAATCCTGAAATTAAAATTTTCGTTTAACTTGAGTCTTGTATGCTTTTTTAAACTTTGAATTTTTAGATATTAAGTGTTTTCCTTCTTCTTTAAAGTTGTTTACTCCCTTGTATCTTGGTTGTGTTTTGTTAACTCCATGACTCTATATATATTTATTCTGAAAATCATGTATGTTTACTCTATTTTCTTTTTTATTAATATAGTTTATTACATTTTCTTTTTGCTTTTTTCCGCGAGTTTGTTTAGTTCTTGTTCGGAAAGTAAGTTATTTATGAAATCATTTGGCCCCTTTTTTGTCGTAGAATGTATAGTATTATTATAAGCAGTTATTGCTTTGAATACTTTCTCTGTTATATTGTCGTTGTTAAAAGCGTTAAAAAGTCTTAAGTGTTCATTCAAAGTTATGTGTAATCAACATCTGCATTTCCTGTTTTATTATAAGTGGTTGTTAGGTGTAGGTTTCAACATCTGCATTTCCTGTTTTATTATAAGTGGTTGTTAGGTGTAGGTTTATTTTATTATATTTTGGGAATTGTTTCATTGGTACTGTATCTAATTCATTGTCTGTTACTAAAGTGTCCGGTTTGCCTAAATATTGAATTATTTCCTTTATGGCATTTACAATTGATATCCAAGTTCTGTCCTTTAATGATTTGGCTGTTGCATATTTTGTTAATTTTTCGATGCTTGTAAGGTACATTATGCCTCTTATTGGATACTGTTCGGTCGTCGCTGTGAACGGACGTGTTTTTTCTCTGCTCCGCGTTCTATTCTATTGTTTAATTCTTATTAATGCCGTGTGTTTGCGGTAATAGAGTCGATCGGGCCCAGCCCAAGATCAGCTGCAGTAAATGTAATGAATTCTTCCACCTGTCGTGTGTGAATTTATCACATGCTGACGTTGATTTTTTGGTGAAGTCTAAAAACGCGTTTTATTGTAAGCTTGCACGGCAGCTCGCAGAAATTTTATTCGCTCGCCGCCTGCGTCGCCATCAGTGCGCATTGCTCAATCACACAGTGAAATGAACGAACCATTGTTAGAGGCTAATGACCTTAATATGGTTAACGCGGTGCTCAATTCTTTGGTCTCGGAAGTTAGTTCACTGAGAAGTGAACAATCGAAGGTGCTCACTTTATTACAACAACTCAGTGATGATCGAAATTCGTTAATCGTAAAGCTTAACGATCTTAAATCAGAGTTCTGCATTGTGCAAAAGAAATTGTCCGATATCGGCAAGTTCTCTGCACCAGCTTCGAATCAGAGATAAAGAGATGTTTAACTCCTCTCACTGGAAGTGAGAGAGCAATTGCTAAACGTCAAAAGCACCTAAACTCGATCAACAGTCAAAGTTTAGGTGGTTTTGACGTTTAGCAATTGGAAACGAGCGATGGCCAGATTGAAATCTTACCAAAAAATATATAAACGGAGGGATTTGTTGCATCGTTCAAGACCACTTATAAAAAAATGTAAAACAATGAAAATTAAGTAAATTAGTGATATTTAAAGGTATTTGATGAAACGTTTTGTAATTTGAAGCATCATAGTATTATTTTCAATGGAAAATGAATAAAAAAAATTTAATGAATGAGAGCTAACAAGCCTAAGTTCTTGTTTTGGGTATTGAAAGGTCAAAAATCAGTTCTTCTAATATACTTTAAAAAGATTTAAATAGTTTCTCCATACTATAAATAGCCACTACATAGTAATTTTTATTCGTACTAAATGTTGGGTGTTTTAATTTAAAATGCCCAAAAATTCTTATTTTGTTCGATCTGGCCATAATGGAAAATGTTATAAAAACCGCTTATTTTGAGGCGCTCTCACGCTGGAATAAGTTGAACATCCCTTTATTCCTGCTTCGAATGCTCTCTCTTCTGCGACGGCTGTTCATATAAATGCTTCTTCAACCGCTTCTCCGCCTACCGCTGCTCTTTCTGATGATAATGAGAGTGTGAATTATCTCGCTCCCACTATACTGAAAACACGCTCTACAGCTTCAACTACTGCTAACTCCACTCGCACTTCTACAAATGCACCGTCATCTAACGTTATTGTTTCTGCTCCTACTGATAAGGTGAGCATGGATTATCTCGCTCTCGCTACACCGAAAGCAATCTCTGCCGCTCCGTCTGCTGCTTGCTCCACTCTCTCGATGATTGCTGATAATGGTACAAATACAGCTGCTCCCAATGCTATTAATTATGCCAGTACATACGCTGATGCTGTTGCTATGAATAGCAACACTCATTCGAAACCCAAAAACAATCGCTGCTAAACCAGTTCGTCACTCTGTCGCTGTCAATGCTGCTCAATCAGTTGCCATCGATGACTCTGTTAATCTAAACCCTTCGACTTCAACTAATGCTAATGGAAATGTGAAGCTAAAAATGAGTACTAGGAGCAAAAAATCCCCAGCTGTCTCAACTGTTGTTGGTGTTAATGCCAATTGTGATCTCGATGTCGTCATACCGAAGAAATGGATTCATTTGTCGGCCTTTAAAAACTCAGTTACCGAAGAAGATATTATATCTTTTGTCGTTAAACATGCTAATGTTGATAGAGAGCATCTCTTATGTTATAAGTTAATTAAGAAAGATATTGATGTTAATAACCTTAAGAGGATTAACTTTAAGCTAGGTGTGTCCCCATCTTGTTTTAACGCCGTTTTCTCCCCTTCAGTGTGGCCTTCTGACATTAAGTTGCGTCCCTTTAAGTTTTTTCCAAAGGGAGGAGAAATCAGCGCTGCAGATTAGTGGATGTGCCTGTTAGTCACGACTTTTTCATGAGTTTTCTGCACCTTCTTCTATTGGCTCCTGTCTTAAGGTGTACTACCAAAATCTATCGGGTATTAGGTGTAAAACAAATATTATTCGCAACTTTTCTTCACATTCGGATTTCGATATTATCGTTATTGTTGAGACTTGGCTGAATTCCAGTTACTTTGATAGTGAATATTTTGATGCAAATCTCTATTACGTCTTCCGTAAAGACAGAGATCAGGAAAAAAACTGGCTATTTAAGAGGGGGTGGTGTTCTCCTAGCAGTTCATCGCAAATATCGTCCTCGTCTTATTATGCTTGAAAATGACGTTTCCATTCTGGACCAACTATGTATTTGTATCAATGACGCTCTGTTCATTGCAGTCTCATACATCCCTCCTAATAGTCCTCTTGAGTTGTATAAGTTGCATGCAAATAATATCTCCTCGCTGGTACTTAATAAGGTAAAAGAGAATAATATCTGTGTACTGGGTGACTTCAATTTAAGCAATATCGCCTGGTCTGGTTGTTCCTATAGTCCCGCTCTTATTCCTTCCAATTGTTCGTCTCCTCAGGAGTTATTTCTCATTGACAGCTTGCTTAGTCTCAATCTGATTCAAGTCAACTCATATTCAAATAACCGCGATCGTTTTCTTGACTTAGTCTTTCTCAGCGATAACTTAAAATTTAGGTTTCTTGATGGATTATCTTCAATTACTCCTGCCACCACTCATCACTCTCCGCTAGCGTTTGAAGTGAATACTTATCTTTTCGCTCCTGTTAAACCTATTGATGGGCTGGGTTTTAATTTTGCATTTTGTGATTTTGAACGACTCAACAATCTGCTCTTCGAGATTAAATGGGATGATTTACTTTCGGGACTAGATACATCTAATGGTTTCTCGATCTTTAAGAAATCAATTCAGGAATTTTGTCATAATAATATCCCGCTCAAACATATGCAACCATATAAGTTGCCTTGGTACACTAAGGACCTTAAACGGTTAAAAAACCTTAGAAATAAATACTACAGAAAATTCTCTTCAACAAAATCTCACGTTTTCTTTGTTCAATATCAGCACTACACAAAGCTGTTTAATGAAATGGATAAGACTCTCTATTAAAGGTTTATTTTTAGTACGGAGTCTGCAATTAAGTCGAACCCCAAGTTCTTTTGGAACTTTGTAAAATCTAGAAGAGCGTGTTCGGCCATTCCCTCTGCTCTATGCTGGGGTGATAAGTCAGCATGTACTCCTGGCGAAATCTTCAAGCTGTTTGCTGAATTTTTCAAATCAAATTATGTTCACGATGATCCCGTTACTAATTCCACTTTTTCGTATAATAATTTCCCATCCATAAATTTTGGCTCACTGTATCTTTCACAGGATGATATTGCCAAGGCTATTGGTGATATTAAATCTTCGTCCAAATTGGATTTGGATGGGCTTCCGCCTGTACTTATAAAAAATTGTACTGCCTTGGTTTATCCTCTCATGCTTATCTTTAACAAATCTCTTTCCTCTGGGAATTTTATCTCTAACTGGAAATCAACATGCATTACGCCTATTCTCAAAGGTGGTAGAAAGGATATAGTCTCCAATTACAGACCTATTTCTAAACTTTCTACTATTTCGAAAATTTTTGAGTGTTCTGTTAAAAATAAATTGTTTTTTGCAGTAAAATCAATAATTAATGTCAATCAGCATGGGTTTGTCTCGGGACGCTCAACTGTATCAAACTTAGCGGTTTTTAGTGATTATTGTATGTCTGCATTCTCCGCTGGATTTCAGGTAGATTGTGTCTACACAGATTTCTCTAAGGCCTTTGATAAAGTTTCACACAATATTCTAATTAAAAAATTATCATCTTTAGGGTTTCACTCGGTCTTCTTGCAGTGGATTAAATCATATTTACACAATAGACGATGCGTTGTCAGTGTCGATGGAGTGTCATCTGATTCATTCATTGCGTCATCGGGAGTGCCCCAAGGAAGCGTTTTGGGTCCACTTCTCTTTGTGCTGTTTATCAATGACATCTCCTGTTGCTTCTCCTTCGCTAACTTCCTGTTATACGCAGATGACTTAAAAATTTTTGCAACAATCAAAAACCCACAAGATGTACTCAATCTTCAGTGTGATATTGATACTTTTTATGATTGGTGCACGAAATCGAAGCTTCTTCTGAATCTAGATAAATGCTCCCAGATCTCTTATGGTAGGGGACGTAGCATCATATCTTCAATTTACAATATTTCTAATTACGTCCTAAAATGTGTTACTGAAATCAAAGATCTTGGGGTAATCTTTGACAACAGATTTTCTTTCAATAATCACATCAACTACATCACTTCTAAATCATTCTCTGTGCTCGGCTTTGTCCGTCGAAATGCTTTAAATTTTTCCGACCCCTACACGTTAAAATTACTGTATACTTGTTTTGTTCGGTCCATTTTGGAGTACGCAGTGTTCATTTGGAGACCATATTGCATTTCGTCAATTAATAGGATCGAGCGTGTTCAAAAGATTTTTCTTAAATTTGCTCTCCGCTCCTTAAAGTTCGTTGACCCATTACCATCGTATACATCTCGCTTATTGCTTCTACATCTTAAATTGCTGGAAAATCGACGGTCCATTCTCAGCCTCTCATTTGTTTACAATGTAATTAATGGAGATATTGACTGTCCCTATTTACTAGGAAAAATTAACTTCAATACTCCTCAGCGTTGTCTCAGATATGTTTCCCCATTTTATTATAAAAAGGAAAGTACTAATTTTGCTGGATATGCTCCTCTCAAGCGTGCTATGCGGGAGTTTAATTCGATTTCCGAGAAAGTTCTTCTAGACTTTTCTCACTCTAGGGTATCCTTCATTAATACCCTCAATTCTGTTTTTTAGTTTAAGTTATCTATTCATGTTATTGTAATTTAAATATTCATACATATTAGATTTCTAATTTGCATCCTAGTTTTCATTAGTCTGTAAGAATTAATGTTCATAGACTTAAATAAATAAATAAATAAATAAATAAATAAATATCAAATGAACAATTTCATTATATTTTTTAGGAGTTTACGTAATATTTAAACTATGTTTGATAGGGTTTCTGTTAAACTTCGCCTTATTGCATATTTTACAATTATTTAAGTATTTCTGTATTTCTTTTTGTAATTTGGGGTAGTAGCGTGTCTTTTTTATTTCCTCAAATATTTAATTTATTCCCCTGTGATTATTTCCCAGATGTTTCTCTTCTATCAATGTTAAGAGTTCTCCTTTGTCTGTTACATCTTTTAAAATTACGTTAGATTTCATTATTTGCGAAAAATTTTATATATAACTCTTGAATTTGTTGAAATAATTTGTCATCTGGGTAGTAAATTACTATTAATCCTTTTTCCGGTAGGTTCTCTTGCATTATTTTTAAAATGTCGCTTTCAGTGTTACATTTATTATGTTTCTTATTTTCCTTTGATGTATTATTTTTTTTGTTATTGATTGCCTTTGCGCTCTTTGAATTATAAGATGATTTTTATATATGTATATTGATTGCATTTTCTGTTATTACTATCCGTTTCTGTTCTATGTCGTCATTATTTAGTATTTCATTTAAATTCAATTCTACCATATTATTATTTTCATAATTTAGTCTGCTTAGACCATCTGCAAATACATTTTCTTTACCCTTAATCTATAAAAATCGAAATCAAATTCATTGTAATTTTGAATTAGGTTCATTTATATTATTTAACCAAACCAGTGGACGATGATCTGTTTTAATGGTGAATCTGCGACCAAAAAGATATTGGCGAGAATATTTAGTGGCCCACACTATGGCTAATAACTCTTTCTCTAGAGTGCTATAATTTTTCTCATGTGCATTCAAAGTACGACTAGCAAATGAAATTGTTTTGTTATCTTACATAAGGGCTGCTCCTAGAGCAAAATTACTCGCATCTGTCACAAGAGTAAAAGTTTTTGTGAAATCTGGGTGGATTAAAATGGGGTAATTTTTTATCAACATTTTTAATTTAAAGAAAGAATCTTTGTAATCTTGGTCATTAATGTTTATTTTTGAGCCCTTTTTAAATATTTTATTAAATGGTATTATATAATTTAGTACTTACTTTTGCTACCCACTCCTTTTAGGACGCAATATTTATCAGTATTTCCTTGTTCACTTCAAGATAACAATTTTATTGGAAGATACGGAAAGGTTATAATAAAAATCTCCCTGGTCGGATACCAGTGGAGGCGTGACAATGTATATAACAATGGATTAAGTATGGATGATACAATGTATTAATGGTCGGGTACCAGTGGAAGAATATATGTATTTATAAAATTATACTGGAGCACACTCGAAATTAATGCAGTGATTGAGCTGCTGCGCGCAGAGGATCTCCCAATGTTGGAACGGTGGTTGAGCTGCGCACCGAAGATGACGAAGAATATATAAAAAACGTGAAGCTGCGTGCCGAAAATGATGAAGAATATATAGAAACGTGAAGCTGCATGCCGAAAATACCAAAACCGTGTAGAAACGTCCGCCGATGTTTATTGCCCGAAAGTCGCGGTCGAAAAAGGGCGGCTTCTTCCAAGACGAGGGTTTTTGCTCGTTGGGCTATGGAGAGTTATGGTGGGTTGGTGTACGACGTGTATTGGTGTATGTGTGGGTGTAGACTTCTGCTTCCAGTCGATGAGTGTTGTCACCAAGTGTGGTGAGTGGGCCAGTGTTGCTTTGTGAGTGGTGTGTTGTGTGGTGTAGTGGTGTTTGTGGGCGAGAAGCTTAACTCATTTAGCCATTCCGGCCCCACTAGGCGAATGTTCAGCCTAGCAATCGCTGGAGTTGTTGCAACGTTGCCAAGTCCGGATGTGCGCCGGTAGTGTGGCCTTTGACGATGGCGCCTGAAGGGTACTACGTTTCGTGGACGCCATGGACGTCACAGTCCTCAGTGTATCAAGAGCCAGTCCCTTCGGGCCCTGATAAAGGAGTGTGCATTGGACACAGGAGTAGAAGCCTACGTTGCCCCGGGCGAGCGCCGGTCCGTCCTTGTTTTCCGGGACTGGTAAAGCGAAGGACAGGCCTCAGGGAACTGGGGTAGGGGCAGTGTCCCCGAGGGTACACCCGTTCCTGTTTATTTCGGCCCGCCTCCCTGCACACTATGCGCTGGTAAATCAAATATATGGAGAAAAACACGAGAAAAAAAACACAAATAACAACAGCAGCAACATTTTTGGGATCATAGGAGGCAGTAGCACTGGAAGCCTGAGCGATGATGATAATAAAGTGCAAAACTCCCCCCGTAGTGCGACTATTGCGGAAGCAGATCCCTTTAAGAGGGCACCAAAATTGGGTAGGTCCCCGATTAAAAACCTTGGTGTTGACAAACCTTTAAGAGCGAGGTCATCACCACCAGCGTTGGGTGACACCACTCCCCTGGAAAAAGCGATGCAACCTCGTGGAGACTGTATGGCTGAACTAGGGGAAGCGATTAAGAAGTTGATCGAAACAATGACCCCACCTCATCGGTCTATCAATAACGCCATGAGAGATCTTCTTCGTGTGATAGCAAAGCTACACGCAAGTGCTCAGGAGGAGCACATGGCAAATAAGGAAGCACGTTGTAGTTTTTTAGTATAGGCAACCACCACAGAGAATACGCCCAAGAGGCCTCGAGACGAAATACAGCCAAAGAGAAGAACACCGCCGAAGAAAAATAAAACTTGCAATAAGGAATGGTCGAACAAAATGGAAGTACCCCTAAACAAGGAAGTAAAGTACGACAACCCAGTCAGAAGCAAGGAGATAGTATTGGGAAAACAAGATGGCTGGATCACGGTTAAACATAAACAACCAAGGAAGACACCACATAAGCCGCCACCCCGACCCGATGCAATAGTAATAGAAAAAACCGGGAACATATCATATAGCGTAATCCTCAGGACTGTCAGGAAGAATGATTCGTTGCAAAAATTAGGGGAAAATGTGACCAAGATAAGAAAGACGGCAAAAGGCCAAATTCTGTTAGAGCTGAAAGAGGCCCAGATGAAGAGCACGGGGGTCTTCAAGACCGAAATAAGTAAATTACTGCGAGAAAATGCGCAAATAAAAGCTCAAACTCACGAGGTTCTGGTAGAAATACGTGATCTTGATGAAATCACAACGAAAGAGGACATTACTGAGGCAATACAAGTAAACGAGTTGAGGCATTTTGATATAAATTCGATTAAGAGCATCAGAACGGCATACCTAGGAACCCAAACTGCCGTGGTAAGTCTACCCGCGTTGAAAGCAAGAGTACTTCTTGATGCACACAAGTTGAAAATAGGCAGGGTAGTGTGCAGAATAAGGGCGAAGCAAAACCTCAGGAGGTGTTTCAGATGCCTTGAATACGGACATCTGGCGAAAGCATGCAACAATCCAGATGACAGGAGCGAGTGCTGTGTCAAGTGTGGAGATACTGGACACTTTGCGAAGGCGTGTAATAAAAATCCGTCATGCAGTGCATGTAAGAAAAAGAGCAGGGAAAACATCGACCATCAAATAGGAAAACATCAAAAGATGAGAGTCATGCAACTCAATCTAAACCACTGTGAGGCTGCACAAGAGCTTCTTAAACAGACGGTTTACGAGGAAAAGGTCGATGTTGCTATACTTTGCGAACAGTACAAAAATATAAGCGGAGCGACATGGATCTCTGACAACACAAACAAATCTGCCATGTGGGCATGTGGAGGGGAAATGTTTCAGGACAAACCGCTATGAGGGAAATATTTTTACACACGCGGGAAAATCTGTGGGATCAATTTTTATAGCTGCTACATACCGCCAAGCATATCGCAAATTGATTTCGAGAAAATCTTGGACGAATTAGTCAGAGAATTTCTGTATACTACAAGAAACGTAATAGCAGGTGATTTTAATGCATTCTCGTCGTTAGACATGGTATTACTAAATACCGGAAATCAAAATACGTTCGAGAAGAATGGTCGGGTATCGGTCATTGACATTACCTTCGCTAGCAGTTCTCTAGCACGGACAACAAGGTGGCAGGTGTGCGATATATATACACACAGTGACCATAATGCTATTATATTCGAAATCGAACACTCGGTGCACAATCGAAGGAAACCATGGACGTTGAACTCTTCAAACTCATGCTAGATAGTCATATAACATTTGAGGAAGACATAAATCGACAGGCGGAGACCCTAGTGCGGCACGTCATTAAAGCGTGCGACGCTTCTATGAGTAGGAAAAAAAATGGCCCCCATAGAAAGCCTGTTTACTGGTGGAATGAGCAGATCAACACATTAAGGAAGGAATGCCACAAAGCGAGGAGGAGGTGTCAAAGGTGTCGCGGACTTGCAGAGAGCACGCAATTACGCGAATGTTTTAAGAGAAAACGTAGCGATCTCAAAAATGCAATCAAAAAAAGTAAATCCTACTGCTTTAAAGAACTCTGAAAAATCGACGAAAACCCATGTGGTGACGCTTATAAACTGGTAATGACGATGATAAGAGGTGACAAAGGACAAGCACCGACATGCTCAGCACTACTGAAAACTATTGTGGAAACTCTATTCCCTATACAGCCTATGGAGAATCGAACGGCGCGAGCGCAAGAACCTACTGATACGAAATGGACAATAGCCAGTGATGTGGAGTTAATAGAAACGGCAGAGAGATTTGGCAATGCCAAAGCACCAGGTGTGGATGGTATCCCAAATAAGGCTTTAAAGATTGCTATTAAGCACAACGCGAAACCCTTTGCTGAATTGTTTACGCGGTGCTTACAAAAAGGTGTCTTTCCGAAAATCTGGAAAAAGCGACTGGTCTTGTTGCAGAAGCCACATAAACCAGCAGGAGAGCCCAATTCATATTGACCGCTCTGTATGCTGATACGGCCGGCAAGATACTAGAGCGGATAATTGTGCACGATTAGAGCTCCATCTAGAAAAGGAAGGAGAAAAAGGTCTGTCTGACAACCAATATGGATTTCGTAAACAAAGATTAAAAAGCTTACTGATATAGCTAACAAGGCAATAGAGGGTAAAATATGGCTGTATGGTACTAAGGTATACTGCGCAGTAGTCACATTTGACGTTAAAAACGCGTTCAACTCGGCATACTGGCCACATATCACAAGTGAACTGGAACGTAACAAAACCCCGGCTTACTGGTTAGGATCATATCCAGCTACTTGTCCGTTTGTTACTGTACGATACGGATGACGGACAAAAATCATATAGTGTAACGGGCGGAGTTCCACAAGGTTCCGTGCTTTTCCCATTGTTGTGGAACGTTTTGTACGACGGGGTACTGCATCTCCCTCTCCCTAAGCAGGTACAGATAATCGGTTACGCGGATGATATTGCCATAACAGTAGTGGCAAAAGAACTGTGACAACTTGAGTACCTCTGCAATCAAGCGGCGTTAACGATCAAAGAGTAGCTCACGGCAGTAAAACTTCAGCTTGCTGGGCAAAAAACTGAAGCTGTCCTGATCACAAGCAGGAAAAAGCTCGAAGACATAAAATTAAATATTGACGGCCACAGTATAATGACCCAGAAGGCACTAAAGTACCTAGGAGTGCTTATTGACAATAGACTTAGCTACAAGACGCACATCGAAAAGGTATGTGAGAAAGCAGCACGGGTAACGGCCGCCCTATCAAAAATAATGGCCAACATTGGTGGACCAAGCGGCGCCCATATGGGGACCAGCACTACAGCAAAAGACGTACGCTAAAAAAGAGAAATTTTCAATGCGGCTCAGGGCCATAATGGTCATGTGTGCATTTCGTACGGTATCCCACGAAGCGGTTGGGGTTTTAGCAGGCATCATGCCACCAGAGATAATGGCCATGGAACTCAAAAGAGTATATGACAGGTCTACAAGACTGGGTAGACTAACAGCTGAAGAGTGGAAGGAAGAGAGACAAACAAGCCTCAATGAGTGGCAAGGACGGTGGGATGCAGCTACGACGGGCAGGACTCACACGCTAATTAGAAATGTACAAGCATGAGTAGAAAGGAAACACGGAGAAACAGATTTTTACCTGATGCAGTTTTTGACGGGACACGGGTGTTTTAGAGAGTATCTTTATAAATATGGACACGACGACGGGACGAATTGTTCCTTCTGCGACAGCAACGGAGAAAACGCACTGTACATCTTCTTTTTCTGCCGAAGGTATGAAAAGGAAAGAGCCGATCTACAGAAGTTGACAACGGAACAAGTGACACCGGATAATATAGTGCGGTTTATGACTGAGTCAAAACAAGTATGGGATAGTGTGAGAGCGTAGTGTGCTATAGTTATGAAAGAACTAAGAATAAAAGAGTGGCAACGCAGTGAAATCAGAAGGATGAATGAGGAGTAGGTCTGAATGATGTGATTGACGAGCCGAATGGCTAAGCTTGGCTCCACGATGTAATACTTAATGGCAGTTCCGTGGGGCAAATAAACAAGCAAAGACAATGAAGTTAAGGGTTTAGTACGTAGGCGTATTGCTCTCTGCATTAGCGGCCAATACGAAACGTGCATGCCGTCCGGAAAAATGACGGTATCTTTCGAAGATTCCCCCTCCAAAACCAAAAAGAACAAACACAAAAAAAAAAACAGTCCTCAGTCGCGTGCGTGTCTGCCAGACAATTGTTGCAATGCCCATGCGCCTGTGCTACCTGCTGCCGCTGGATGGGTGACATGCCCTCGAAGAGTCCACAGTGTTGCAGTCGATGGGGGCGGCGACAAAGGGGGCATCGTTTGCGATGCGGCTCCGCTGGTGGTGACGGTGTGGTTACAGCTGCTCGTGTGCCATTACGAGCTGCAGTTGACGGTGCTGATGCTGTGATTGTGCGGGGCGCCGCTGTTGGGACAACCCCAGAACGGGGAACACTGATGGCCGATCGCAGTGTTGGCGTTGGAGTTGACATGCTTTCGGAATCCATGTTTGCCTGTATGGAGAAAAGGTCGTGTTTAGTCGCAACTCATTTCTATATATTATGAAATTGTGCGATTTGTAACCAACTTTATTGGGTTTGTCATAGTTTACTAATCTACCCACTATTTTTTAGTATCTTTATGATTTATCATATGTGCGATTGATTTCGGTTTTAGTTATTAACGGATGTTTCAATTTCTGCGTGTCGGTATTATTGTACGGATTGTTTATTATATGCATTTTCGTTATTATCTGCGGTTGGTAAAAAGCATAGTTTAACGAGCGGTCTCGTTAGAATTCCGTTTTGAGTACGGAGGTCAACTACTCCTATGTGACCGTCGGAGCCGTGATGTAGCTTCTCTATGCGCCATTCTGTAGGGGAGAGACAGTCGTCATATATTAAGACCAAATCTCCAAGCTTTGGCGCCATTTCGGGAGTTTTCCAGCGGTACTTTTGTGAAGGTCCTTTATATACTCCTCCTTCCATCGGCGGCTGAATTCATGATGGAGAATTTTAATTCTTTCCCATCTGTTTAGTAAGGATAGCGACTCCACGCCCGGCTCAGGTATGGCCAGAATGGGTGCTCCTTTGAGAAAGTGCCCTGGTGTAAGAGCTGTTAGATCTGAGGAATCTTGCGAGAGTGTCGTCAATGGCCGTGAATTGAGAACGGCTTCAATACGAATTAGTAATGTTGTAAGTTCTTCAAAGTTAAATTTGTAGTTACCAGCTACTTTTTTAAAGTGGGAATTAAAGCTTTTTACCGCTGATTCCCATAAACCTCCCATATGAGGAGCGCTTGGAGGGATGAACTGCCAGTTAGTGCCTTGGGGAGCGTACTTTTGTACAATCTCAGGTGAAACTTGTTTGATAAAGTCCACAAACTGTTTTTCGGTGGCTCTTTGAGCACCTAAGTGTTTTGCCGTTGTCGCTCATGAGCTTTGACGAAAACCACGTCGTCCGACGAAGCGAGAAAAGCCTCTTTCGTCAGATTAGTACATAGCTCGAGGTGTACTGCTTTTGTCGTAAAACAGACAAAGACAGCCACGTAGCCTTTCATCAGTGTGCGAGACCGTTAGCATGGATGCCTTTATTTGAAAAGGCCCAGCAAAATCGACACCTGTGATAGTGAAGGTTTGAGCAAAGTTGCAGCATTCTGGTGGAAGTGCTGACATAATCTATGTTCGCATGTTTTGTTTATGCATAGTATAGATCTTGCACGAAAAAATGCATTTCTTTATCTTTGGCTTGAGTGTTGGGATATAAAACTCTTGGCGGACTATTTGTTGCATGGGGCGGTGTTCTGCGTGTAATAATAGTACATGGACATAATTGAGATATAATGTGGCAAGTTGCGATCTCTCTGGTATAACAATAGGATGACGTTCGTTATACGTTAGGCTTGAATTGACAAGCCGACCATTTAAACGAAGTAGACCCTTCGTAAGGCTCGGGGGTAAGATGAAAATCTCTCAAGGATGTCAGTATCATCCAATGTTGTGTGAAAGGAGTCGATCTTTCGACTTTCTGGGGCAATAATATTGCGCATGGGCGATTGCGGCCAAGAATCGGGAGATTCTGTTAATCATCGGGGGCCATTCCACCAAACGGTGGTGGTGGCAAGGTGCAGAGGTTTGCACCCTCTTGAACCTAGATCAGCAGGATTGTCAGCACTGGCTACATGTCACCAAGTGGCTGATCCCACTAGGTCAAGAATTTGAGACGTTCGATTGGAGATATACGTCTTCCATGCATGTGGTGGTTTTTCCAACCAGGCTTTTTCAACTAGTAAGTGGCTTGTGGTCGCCTTTTCGCTTTGTTTGCGAACATATATAGTGGCGCAATATGCCTTTTCAGAGGCGTCACAGAAGCCGTGTAGTTCGACTTTGTGCTCTGGGATATAATTTGCCCATCGTGGGATTTGTATTTGTTGTTTATCTTTTAGATTGCTTGCGAACTGGGGCCACTTTTCTAAACGAATTGGTTTTACTTGCTCGTCCCAGTCGGTACTATCTAGCCATAATTCTTGTATCAGAATTTGGCAAGTAAAATGAGTAGTATTTGCCATTGATGATTTTTTCGCATGGGCTTACTTCCTCCATGTGATCTAAATGGAGGTATTCTTCCAACACACCATCATATTCTGGTTTTAGTTCACCTTCTTTAAGTAGGTTTCTTTCCATACTTTGAAACTGCTGTATTGCAGAGGTGCGAGAGTGACCTAAGGCGATTGGGTTGGGAAATTGTTGTTTTAGTGGTAGTCGTACGACATACCGACCATTATCTGATCTAGTAGTTGTGGCTTTGTAAAAGTGTTCACAATACTGATTTTCGGGGGTTTTGATTGAAATGGGGGGAGTTCTTCTATCTCTCAAAATTTTCTCAATTGTGAATTGAGGTACTCATTTGAGATTTCCTCAACTTGAGTTGTCATTGTTGTGACTGGTTCCGTACCTAGTCCACTTAGGATCCAACCGAAAATAGTCTTTTGTGCCAACAATGTATTTGAAATTTTCTCAATACCATCGAGTATTATCTGTGGTGTGAGATCGCTGCCTAATAGAAGGTCTATTTGAGCGGGGGTGTTGCAGTTGGGATCTGCTAACTTAAGGTGTGAAACCTTTTCCCAATGCTTGCTATTTATATGATAGCTTGGTAACATATTGGTTAATTGCGGTAAGACTATAGCTTCTGCTTGTATTCTTATATCCGATTATGGGGGGAAAATAGGGTAATGGGGCAGATTTTATTAGAGTTTTGAACTACTCTTCCGCCCATTCCCGTAATTTCAAAGTTGGCTTGTTTTGTTGGCAGATTTAGCCTATTTTGTGCCCTAGACGCTATGAAGGATTGTTGTGATCCTTAGTCTATTAGAGCTCTGCGCTTAAACAGTTCTCCTCGATGTTCGATGGAGACGACTGCTGTGGGTAGTAGTACCCTACTTTGATTTTCGCTGTGTAGCGTTTGAGTTTTTAATGCCTTTGAGCAGCATGGTGCTTCTTGGCAATTTTGTGGATTTGGGACCTCGGGATTTGTTGTTGCAACTAATCCCGCGGTTCTATTGATATTTGCGCTGTTTGGGGGTAAGCTGGAAAAATTATTAATATGAAGCATCGAATGGTGTAGTTCATGACAATAGACGCAGTTAAATTTGCTTTCGCACTCTTTAAGTGTATGCGCATGTGACAGACAGTTTGTACAAAGTCTTTTGGTTTTCACGAAATTGTTGCGTTCGATAATATTCAATTTTTTAAATCTCTCGCAAGATTTGAGCTTATGCCCTCCTGTACATAGTTCGCATGATCTATATTTATTCTGTTCAGATGAGAACGATTGCGTTTTGAAGAAGCTTCTATTCAAATTGTTGTTGCTATTTTCTTGGGGCTTGTGGAAGCTTCTATTGAATTCTTGCTGAATAATTTTTGGTTTACTTGTACTTATTTTTTTGTTTACCCTTTCTGCGATTCCGTACTGGGTAGTGAGAAAATCTTTCATTTGTTGCCACGTTGGGCATTTTTTACGTGATGAGAGCGATTGCGCCCACAATAATAAAGACTTTTCTGGTAATGCTGCTGTGCATATATTTACCAGTATAGGACCCCAGTTGTCTGTGGGAATGTTTTGTGTCGATAAAATCGACAAACAATTGGAAACAGTGGATTGAAGTTTGATAAATTCTTCACTGGTTTCCTTTTGAATTTTTGGCAAGTTCATTAAGATTGTTATCTGCTTATCGACCAATATTCGTTCATTCTCGTATCTTGATTTTAAAGCTTCCCAATCCCAATAAAATTGTCGTCTTTTAATGCGAACTGTTTTACTATGACGCCAGCTTGACCTTTCGTTTTATATCGGAGGTGATACAATTTTTGTGCATTAGATAATTTTGGGTGGTTTATGTAAACGGCTGTGAACATGTCCCGGAAGGACGGCCATTGTTCATAACCCCCATGAAATATTTCTGTGTCACATGCGGGCACCTTGAGGTGGATGCCTGAACTTGCCTCTTGACTTTGTACTTGTGGCATCTCTACTCACGGAAGTGGAGTAGGTGCAATTGGTCTAAGCGATTTTCATATTTGGCGTAAGCCGAGGATTTGAAATTTTCTGGTAGATCTGAATCATCAGATTCTACTATTGCGTCATAAGAAGCTTGGAGACGTTTCCAAAAATTGTCCAGATTTTCTTTTTTGATTTCTAATGCCGATTCAGAATTATCTTGAATCGGCGAAGATGAAAATCGAGTGCAGTATTTAATAAAACTGTCACTCTCCGCAATAAATTTACTGTAAATAATGTTTTTGTTTCGTAACACCTTGCTTTGAGCGTGTAGCTTCTGCAGGTGTACATGGACTTTTTTCGTCCGAAATCATTTTTGGAACTTTCAGTAGTTGAGAAGATTTAGATTCTTTGGAATCTGCGTTCATTTAGAACAAATAAATTAACGAAATATTTTTTTTTTTTTGTTTTTTTCAGTGTAAACTGATTGAGTTTGAATGGAATTGTTGATTGCAAAGCGAAGTTTTTTTTGTAAATAAAATTGTAAAATGTTTTGCTTTATTTCATTTTGTTGATCGGATTAAATTAAATAACGCGTTTCGTTTTAATTAATCTCGAAAAAAGTATGAAAGTAAATATTACCGAATTTATTTATTATTATTTTATTGTTAATATATGCAATATTTATTTTATTAATTTGTTTTGTATTTGTATGTCTTATAGGGTATACCTATAGATGAAAACGTTTGTATGTACGCAATCCTGCTTGCTTTTGCTTATTACAGAACAAGGGGTATTGCCGAAAATGTGCTAATTTGGACTTTGAACGTGTAATTTAAATTGTTCGTAATATTTAATTATTATTTTATTTATATATGTAAATATATTGTAATACGTTATATTTTTTCTACCGAACCGTTTAATAAGTATATAATATTTTGAGGTACCCTCGTAGGGTATAATCAACGTTCCGTATTATGTACAAGTGTATAAGTACCTGTAAGCAGGAGTATTTTGTTTTTCCTTTGAGCGTGCGAGTTACATTCCTACACTCTAAACATGCTGTAATAATATTGTATATATGTATATAGTAAATGCTTAATGTCGTACTAACATAGAATTGGGTTCCACATTAGGCTTAGTTGTGGAATAAGAGTTAGAGTTAGCATACCCGAAATGCGCTCACTCTCTTATTCCACAACTAAGCCTAATGTGGAACCCAATTCTATGTTAGTACGACATTAAGCATTTACTATATACATATATACAATATTATTACAGCATGTTTAGAGTGTAGGAATGTAACTCGCACGCTCAAAGGAAAAACAAAATACTCCTGCTTACAGGTACTTATACACTTGTACATAATACGGAACGTTGATTATACCCTACGAGGGTACCTCAAAATATTATATACTTATTAAACGGTTCGGTAGAAAAAATATAACGTATTACAATATATTTACATATATAAATAAAATAATAATTAAATATTACGAACAATTTAAATTACACGTTATATATATATATATATATATATATATATATATATATATATATATATATATGTATATATAGGGTGATTTTTTAAGAGCTTGATACCTTTTTTTAAAAAAAAAACGCATAAAATTTGCAAAATCTCATCGGTTCTTTATTTGAAACGTTAGATTGGTTCATGACATTTACTTTTTGAAGATAATTTCATTTAAATGTTGACCGCGGCTGCGTCTTAGGTGATCCATTCGGAAAGTCCAATTTTGGGCAACTTTTTCGAGCATTTCGGCCGGAATAGCCCGAATTTCTTCGGAAATGTTGTCTTCCAAAGCTGGAATAGTTGCTGGCTTATTTCTGTAGACTTTAGACTTGACGTAGCCCCACAAAAAATAGTCTAAAGGCGTTAAATCGCATGATCTTGGTGGCCAACTTACGGGTCCATTTCTTGAGATGAATTGTTGTCCGAAGTTTTCCCTCAAAATGGCCATAGAATCGCGAGCTGTGTGGCATGTAGCGCCATCTTGTTGAAACCACATGTCAACCAAGTTCAGTTCTTCCATTTTTGGCAACAAAAAGTTTGTTAGCATCGAACGATAGCGATCGCCATTCACCGTAACGTTGCGTCCAACAGCATCTTTGAAAAAATACGGTCCAATGATTCCACCAGCGTACAAACCACACCAAACAGTGCATTTTTCGGGATGCATGGGCAGTTCTTGAACGGCTTCTGGTTGCTCTTCACCCCAAATGCGGCAATTTTGCTTATTTACGTAGCCATTCAACCAGAAATGAGCCTCATCGCTGAACAAAATTTGTCGATAAAACACATTTCGAACCGAACACTGATTTTGGTAATAAAATTCAATGATTTGCAAGCGTTGCTCGTTAGTAAGTCTATTCATGATGAAATGTCAAAGCATACTGAGCATCTTTCTCTTTGACACCATGTCTGAAATCCCACGTAATCTGTCAAATACTAATGCATGAAAATCCTAACCTCAAAAAAATCACCCGTTATAAATAACATATGTATACATGAATATATTTAAACAGGCTAATATGAACCATAGATTAACTGTTTAATCTTAATATTAGAAGAGAACTAATAAGGAATGTTAGTACAGTTAGCATTAGGATAAGAGGTAAGTAAACTAATAAGAAATGTAAAGTTAGTCAGTCTTAAGATTCACTTTAATAAAAACGGTTGTGTGAAAAAAAAACCGAAGCTCTTTTTTTATTTTTCCCTAAACCATAACTGGCGCAGTCGGGTAAACTTTGATCAAAAGATCAAAGAAATCGAACAAACGTAATTCCGGAAATATTGAAAAAGTTTAATTGAAAAAATATTTGAAAGTTTTATGCCGAAAAGAAAAAAGAATCAACAGTAATATTACAAAAAATTAAACGATGCATAAATAAGTGAAAATAGTGAGATATATAGAACAAACAAAAGTGGAAAAAGTTTAAAATAAATACTTAAGTATACATTGTACAAAAAAAAGAAAAATGCGCAAATAGTATAAAGTTCTATAAAAATCGAAACAAAAGTACAAAAAGTTTAAAATAAATACTAAAATAGACGTTTTACAACAAAAAATTAAAAGTGAGAAAAAGTACAAAATTCTATAAAAAACGAAACAAAAGTGCAAGAAGTTTAAAATAAATACTAAAATATACATTTAAAAAAAAAGGAAGTGCGAAAATAATGCAAAAATCTATGAAGAAAAAAAACGAAAGCTACAGTGAAAAATCATAAAAAAGGAAAATTTTTTTTTGGTGAAAATCGAACTCAAATTTCTAAACAACAAAGAAAACGAAAGCTACAGTGAAAAATCAAAAAGAAAAGGAAAGTTTTTTTTGGTGAAAATCGAACTCAAATTTCTAAGAAACAAAGAAAACGAAAGCTACAGTGAAAAATCAAAAAAAAAAAAATATTTTTTTTGGTGAAAACCGAATTCAGATTTCTAAAAAACAAAAAAAAAGGAAGCTACAGTGGGAAAAAATTCAGAAAATTTTTTGGTGAAAATCAAACCCAAATTTATAAAAAATCACATGAAAAATTTTTTAGTGAAAATAAAGCGTTTTACAAAAAGCACTAAAATCTCAAAGGAAAAAAGAAGTGAAATAAGTGCTAAAAGCGATAAAAAATTTACAAAAAGTTGCAAGTCGTGCTAAAAAGTGCTAGTGTCACGTATCACAAAAAAAAGAGTACAGTATTCGTATACATATATATAAAACACAGTTTCAAATAAAAAAAGACAGTACAATAATACTGTTTAATATAAAACAAAATTGTTTGCTGTAAAAAGTACAGTATCGACAAAGCTAAAATTTACAGCTTGCAACACGCGTTAAAGCAGTAACAACTGAACTTGCGGTATATGCATACATATATGTATATATAAGGCACAGTTTAAAAAGTACAGTGTCGACTAATATACATATATATATAAAGCACAGTTTCGAAAAAAGCAACGTCATTTTTACAACCGTTTTGTGAAAAAAACAAGTTAAAACCAAATATTTTTGCGGAACCAACAAAACGAATTTACAGTTTAAACAAAAAAAAAAAATTTCACATGGTAACAAAATTAAAGCATATCAACATAAAGTAGTAAAGCGTGCACCTATCTTATCCTTCATCAATTATTTTTTCTCGAAAAAAAAACGTCTTTTTCACATGTGTCTAAAAATGTGTATATATTGAAAATAATTAATTAAAACAAATGAAATAAAACAAAAGCGAGAAATAATTAAAAGAAAAAGAATTGAAATATTATTAATGTTTTAAAAACATATATGTACATATTTATATATTGAAAAAAAAAATAAAACAAATGAAATGAAAACGAAAAACATATTAAGAAAAAGAGTTTAAGTATTTTTGTGAAAATTAAACAATTTAACAAGTATTAAAAAAAATTTTAAAATATAAAAATATATACAGTTACGGACAATCGAATTTAATTATTAAAATCAAACAAAACACGCCAAGTAATGAAATATTGAAAACATAAAAATAAAAATTATAAAAATTAAAAAGCAAAACTACATACAGTTACGCGGAAAATAATAAAGACAGCGGCATACAATTAACTAAGTTAATGTGCACACAGAAAAGAAACAAAATACAAATAAAAAAGTTTCTAGAACGTTTAAAAGTTTTATAAATAAAAGGAGAATATGTTTTTACTTTCTCACAACTGGTCCCAAAAGAAATACTTCGCGGACCACATCTTCAAACTACAATTAAAACGACTTAATTACTACTACTACAACAATGGAGAATTTAAACCAAACCATCGCCGAGCTGGAGAGGGTTATCTCAAGGCAAGAAGAATTGCTACCAAACCCAACAACAAGAAATGCAACATGCTGAACATATACTGCAACTACAAATAAACCAACAACCACAATTCTACAGATTTCACATGTCACCAAGGCACATCATGGACCAATTCCGGAGGATGAAGCCACTAGACGACCATCACAATCCAAATGCGTTTATTAAAGCGGTCGAAACAAACATTTCTCTCTGCGGCACAGACCAGGAACTCATCCAACATTGTATCAACATTATAGCAAACGAAAAAATACTGGGCACAGCTGGAAAAAGAACGAGGGAGCTGGAGGACAACTCATCGTGGGAAGGGATTAAAGTCAAAATTCTTCAAGGATCTCGTCCAAGGAAGACATACGCAGAGGTATTCACTTTTTGTAGGACGGTCAAAGTAAGTAATCTTAATGAATTATTTATAATTTTCGAAAAATGTAAGGCAGACATAAATGAAATATATATATTTGACCCTTTAAAACCGGGCATTTACAAACCTGAAAATGTAGATAGGGACCTTGTTGATATAATGTTAGAGAAGATCGATGGGCCTATAAGGGCACATATAATCGAGACGGAAACATTAAATGATATAATCGTAAAATATTCAAAGTTAAAATTGCTTCAGGACAAAAAAGTTATAGATTATAGACATCGAAAATATGTCGATAAAAACAAAGCAAATTACGAAGGTTTCAATAAAAATTATAGATCTTATCAACATGATAAAATTTCAGACAATAGACAAACCAAACCAACAAACAACAATAGACAACAAAGCGGGAACAATAACAATTACATACGTTATACAAATTTTAATCGTAACAATTACAATAGTCGGAATAATTACGATTACGGGTATAACAATTCTACAAATACAATACAACCAAATTTACCGAAACAAACGAAAAGCTCTCATATGAGCGTCGATTACAATCTAAGTACAAGTCGTTTGTCCAATAATTCAAATTTGATGGAAATTGGCAATGGTGAAGAAAAAGAAGTAAATTTTTTAACACCGCCTCAAACCCTCAACACCCCATAATAACAGTAACAATAGGGAATCACAGAATTAAATGCCTAATAGACACAGGTTCAACAACTAGCCTCATAAAACCAAATGCTCTATTCGAAAATTTTCAGAAGGAAAAACTTTCCAAACCGTTATGCTATGGAATTATCAACGGAATTAATGAAATAAAATATAAAATTGTAACACCTTTTCCGAAAGAATTTAACGTCTTAGGTACTTTATCATGAAAAGTAATAGATTTTAACAGCAACAAATACGAAGCTATTATAGGACAAAATTTTCTTATCCCTTTTAAAGCTAAAATTGATGTAGAAAACACATTTATCAATATGTTAGGAAACATAATTCATTTTGATCAACGAATTCCTAATGAAAAAACGGAAATTCGCGCACTCGAATTCAGTGATATGAAAAATTTAAACTTGAATCAACTAAATATTGAAAAAAGCCAATCGATAAAAGATCTATTACAAGAATTTAACGAATTATTTTTCAAAGAAGGAGATAAACTTTCTTTTACGCATGAAATCAAACATCAAATTATTACAACAAACGATAGACCCATTTATTCGAAAATTTATAGGTATCCACAAGTTCACGAATTAGAAATACAAAAACAAATAAAAGAAATGTTAGAACGTAATAGAATTAGAGAAAGCAACTCTGCTTACAACAGCCCTTTGTGGATAGTCCCCAAAAAAGCGGATGCAGGCGGAAATAAAAAATGGCGTATCGTCGTCGATTACAGGAGATTAAATGAAATTACTATTAGCGATAAATTCCCGATACCTAATATCGATGGTATCACGGATAAACTAGGAAGAGAACAATATTTTTCCTCTATCGATCTCGCGAAAGGCTTTCACCAAATACTGGTAGATGAAAAAGATAGGAAGAAAACAGCGTTTTCTACTCCATTAGGACATTATGAATTCTTAAGAATGCCATTCGGTCTTAAAAACGCTCCATCGACATTCCAACGCCTTATAAACTCAGTACTTCGAGATTTTATAAACAAGATATGCATTGTATACTTAGACGATATATTGATTTTTAGTACTTCTTTGTCAGAACATATAAATAATATGCGGAAAATTTTTACAAAACTAAAACAAGCAAAATTGAAAATATGTACGTTTAGAAAAATGCAGCTTTTTAAGGAAAGAAACAGATTTTTTAGGCCATATACTAAGTCCTGAAGGAATAAAACCAAATCCAAATAAAGTTGAAGTTATCCAAAAACTAAAGTTACCAATTTCTCCAAAGCAAATAAAATCTTTCTTAGGCATTACCGGGTTCTATAGAAAATTTATAAAAGACTATTCTAAAATAGCTTATCCTATGGTCGCATATCTGAAAAGAGGTGCAAAAATTAACGTTAATAACCCAAGTTATATAACCGCTTTCGAAAATTTAAAAAATATTATACAAATCGCCCCCATTTTAAGGTACCTATCCACTTTTAACGAAAAGATTTAAATTAACTCAGACGCTAGCAACTTTGCTATTGGTGCAGTTCTCACACAAGACGATCACCCAATTTCATATGCTTCACGCACATTAAATACACACGAGAAAAACTACTCAACCATCGAAAAGGAACTATTAGCAATAGTGTGGTCAGTAAAATACTACAGACTCTATTTATATGGAAGAGAATTCGATCTAAAAACAGATCATCAACCACTTAAATGGCTACAGGAGAAAAATTCTGGTAAGGATATAAATCCAAGACTACAACGTTGGGTAGTACAATTAGGAGAGTACGATACAAAAATCGATTATATAACTGGTAAAAAAAAATAAAATAGCAGATTTTCTAAGTCGAATTAACAGTGATGAAATAAACATGGTGAATTCCGAAAATTTGGGAATGACCCTTAACAAAATGTTGCAAATAAAAGATTTAAACGTTGGTGAACAACAAAACCAAACAATGCTTTCAATAGAAGTCCAAACAAGCCATTCTCATAAAGAAAATCTTTAATATTCTCAATACAGTCGTAAATCGTTTCAAACAGCAACTAATTTTAGTCGAAGAAAAAGAAGTAGAAAATAATTTCAAAAACAAACGCATTTTTATTGATATAAGAGATATTAAATGTTGTAAATAAACATTTTTAAAAAGGTAAGATCGCTATATATTTTGAACTTAATGAAAAAGAACATAATGAAGTAGAACAAATGCCTTCAAATACTTTCGCAAACAATCAAAAAATTTCTTTTGTAAATTGTACAAACTTTGCCAAAGACATCGAAGATGAATACGAACTAAATACTCAAATATCGTTCTTCCATAAAATTGAAGTAGGACATTCAGGCATTATTCCAACTTACGAGGGAATGAAGCATAAAATATATCATCCAGATCCAAAAATCAAAATTAGATAATTGGGATATATGTAATGGTGGAAAATATGATAGAAATCCGATCAAAGCTAAATTCCAAATTACCGAAACACCAAATACAATTAATGATGCTATGTTCGGACCGACAGCAAAAACATGTTTTCGTGGGAAAAAGTGGTTTTCGCACGAAAACTTGTGTTTTCGTCCATGTAAAATCTGTCAAACGAAAACACAGTTTTCGCTGAAAACTGCTTGAAAACTTACATTCCACTCATAATAATCGGAGCCTGCTCTAGTTTAATCGATTTTTTTGGAAGACATATTTTGCCGGCCCTAAATTGTCACTCGATATTTGTTTACATTCCATATACAAATACTGCTCACTGTTAAGGGGATTCTCTTGTTCTTGCAAAACCCTTGCACGGTGCACCAATTGCCGAATTTTCTTCTTGGTGCAACGGCACAACAAACACACGCAAAAATTTATTTGCAATGGCTGTAAAATATGTCAGACCAAAACCCATGTTTATTTTCGTGCCGTCATATATATGGCCTTGCATATTTCGGTATAGGATTTTTGCATTTTGTGTCACCTTGAAAGAGTAAGAGAATCCCCGTATTGATAGTTGTCAGTGAAAACTCAGCGAAAACACAAATTGTCGGTCCGAACGACTTCCGATCCACAACATACAAATGTGTTTTCAAAATGTTTTCAATGTCGGTCCGAACATAGTATGAAATTGTCCATATCGATACTTATGTTAATAGCAAACAGTCATTTATAATATTTATCGATAAATTTTCAAAACATGTCATTTCTTTCCATTTACCCGATAGAAATAGTCAAACGATCATAGATAAAATTAATGATTTTTTGTCAATTAAAGGCCATATAAAAAAGTTTGTTTTCGATAATGAATTTAATTCAAAACCAATCCGGGAATTTTTAAATAGAGAAAATATAGGATTTCATGCCACTAAACCACATAGCCGTACGGAAAATTCAGATGTAGAAAGAATAAATAATACTCTTACCGAACGTATCAGAACCCTAAATTTAGAAGAAAAAGTTCCAATCACTATTCAAATGTGTAAAGGCGTAAAACTTTCGAATAATTCATTTCATACCACAATAAAGCAACTTTTTTAAATGTTCAAAATAACAAAGTTAATCATAGCATAATTAAAAATCGGTTAGAAGAAGCAAAATTGAAGATCACTTCTAAACATAATACAAAAAAGGAAAATTACCTAGAAACAAGGAGAGAAGGTTTCATTCGAAATTACAAAAGCGTTAGACACAAAGAAGAACCAAAATTTATTAAAAGAAATCTAGAAAACGTACATACAACAGACATTAAACGTCCCGAAACTCTAACGACAATTAACCCATTTTAAAACAAAAATCTATCTACTTCAGTGTAATGTAAATATAACTTTTAAATGAAGATAAAAACATATACCTTGTTTTTGAATTCCGAATATATGTCTACAACCTATATTCCCATCGATCGTCTCAATTTTAATAAATATATACTTACCATTGTTGAAAATAAAATTGTAAAAATATAAAACAATAATTATATGTATTAATATTAATATAAAACAACGTTTCTTTTGTTTAAGCACTGTACATAGATACGCTAAGCTATTAAAATCAAATTTAAAACAACTCCAAATTAAAAATGTTTACAAATTACACATTTATAAAAACAAAAACTACTGAATTAATTGAAATTTAATAAAATTATTACATATTTTTGTAATGAGATCCAAGAGAATCTCAAATCAAAGGGTGGAGGAGTTACATTCCTACACTCTAAACATGCTGTAATAATATTGTATATGTGTATATAGTAAATGCTTAATGTCGTACTAACATAGAATTGGGTTCCACATTAGGCTTAGTTGTGGAATAAGAGAGTGAGCTGCTAACTCTAACTCAACTAAAAACATAAATATAATATGTGTGTGTATACATGTGTATATAAATAATATATGTATACATGAATATATATAAACAGGCTAATATGGAACCATAAAACAGTTAATCTTAATATTAGAAGAGAACTAATAAGGAATGTTAGTACAGTTAGCATTAGGATAAGAGGTAAGAAAACTAATAAGAAATGTAAAGTTAGTCAGTCTTAAGATTCACTTTAATAAAAACGGTTGTGTGAAAAAAAGGCCGAAGCTCTTTTTTAAATTTTTTTCCCTAAACCATAACTTGCGCGCATAAATGGAATTGAAAAACAAAACAAAATAAAGGTAAAATAAAATCGTTTGTGCACTTTGATTAGCAAATGTGCACTCTCTTAATGTCCGTAAATATGTATGTATGTAATTATGGTGAGCACAAATTCCGGTGCACTTTAGTGCTCTCCAACCAATGAGTATAGATATGTAAGTATGATAAGAAACGTATATTAAGTATATTAAATATATACACTTGTATGTATGTAGCTAGTAAAGAAGAAGCTGTATGTAGATGAGCACAAATTCCAGTAGTGCAATTGCTCTCAACGGATGAGCATATACGTATAATAAAGAGTTGATAGATAGATGGATTAAATATTGAGGTTCTACACAGCGACCTAGGGTCTATTGTGCCCTCTCCTATATCACATGACCTCACAGAGCAACCCCCCAGCAACCTGAACAGTTCCAGTAGTTTACCGGGTGCTAGTGAGGTGATGTGATCCCTGCTGATATAGATGGAATCCAGGGTCTTAAGCCTTTTTCCACAGATTGCTGTGCAATCCAGGAGCCCGTGCCCTAACTATGTAATTTTCGATTTGGTTCTCTTGACCTTTTCTCGTTTTTTTTTCTCTATGCATATGTATATATGCATATATATATATATATATATATATATAAATTTTTTGTGTTTGCATTTACTTTAGCTTTTTTATTTAAGGCAATCCTGCTTATTGCTTGATCAAGCATAAGGGGTATCGCCCCTTTTTTTTGAGATATTTTGTGTTTTGGTACACGAAGGTAAGCAGTAAATGACAGTTAAAATATTTATATTTCGATATATATATATACGGTATATTTATATATATATATATATATATATATATATACATATACATATATATATACATATATATATATATACATTGTCGGTTATAGCCAACTGTTTTCTTGCACTATTTCCGTTTTTACCAAAAGTTGCTTATAACTGTTTAATAACCAGTATTTTTCTTTTTTGCAAAACCAATAAATAAAGTGAGAATAACTTGATGAGTTATTCTATGTAAGTTAAATAAATTTGTCACAAAATTTTCATTGTAATAATATATAGTACATATATGCAGAAATTGAAAAATGAAATACTAAAAGGAATCGATACGACTCACTTTGATATCCCTCATGGGATTTTGGGGATTAGTGTTGGCCAAAGTGTGGGTTGGTAGGTTTTTGTCCCTGTAATCCTGCCCTGGGATGGTTCGGTTGGTTCCTTCATTGCTGGCTTGTTGTTATTTGTATTTTTATTCCGCGCCCGTTTTATATTAATATGTATTTTTTACATACATATACACTTATATATTCGCGCCCGCTGTTTTTTGCTTTTTTATTTCTTAGTTAGGTGGTTTTGTTTTCTTTTTTCCGCGCCCGTTTTTTTTTTTCTTTTTGGGTAACTGCTTATTTTTTACACCGCAATGTGTGGTATATATGTATGTGTATTCTTAGTTGATTTTAATTTCTTTGTTTTCCTGTTTTTTGTCACTACCCAAACGTTGTTGTTGGACTTTTTGCGGGCACATAGGTTGGTAAGAATGTATGCACTTTTAACACTTATACTTTTTATATTCTATTATTTTCAGTTTCGGGCACTGTATCTTGTTTGGTTTTTTTTTTATATAATTTCACATACTGTTTGCACTTGCGCTCTTTTTAATTGTTATTTTCTCTCTTTTTTTTCGACAATTTCACTGCACTTGCGCACTTATTCACTTTTATTTGTCACTTTAACTTAATAGTTTGAGTCTTTTTTTCGCTGTATAATTTTCACATTTTTCTTATTTTATTCTTACTTACTTTTGCTACCCACTCCTTTTAGGACGCAATATATATCAGTATTTCGTTGTTCACTTCAAGACAACAATTTTATTGGAAGATACGGAAAGGTTATAATAAAAATCTCCCTGGTCGGATACCAGTGGAGGCGGGACAATGTATATAACAATGGATTAAGTATAGATGATACAATGTATTAAAATTTGTGGACTCCCTGGTCGGGTACCAGTGGAAGAATATAAGTATTTATAAAATTATACTGGAGCATACTCGAAATTAATGCGGTGATTCAGCTGCTGCGCGTAGAGGATCTCCCAATGTTGGAACGGTGGTTGAGCTGCGCACCGAAGATGATGAAGAATATATAGAAAACGTGAAGCTGCGTGCCGAAAATACCAAAACCGTGTAGAAACGTCCGTCGATGTTTATTGCTCGAAAGTCGCGGTCGAAAAAGGGCGGCTTCTTCCAGGACGAGGGTTTTTGCTCTTTGGGCTATGGAGAGTTATGGTGGGTTGATGTACGGCGTGTATTGGTGTGTGTGTGGGTGTAGACTTCTGCTTCCAGTCGATGAGTGTTGTCTCCAAGTGAGGTGAGTGGGCTAGTGTTGCTTTGTGAGTGGTGTGTTGTGTGGTGTAGTGGTGTATGAGGATGCTGGAGCTTAACTCATTTAGCCAGGTATGCTATTTTAGAGTAATCTTTAATAAATCTTCTATAATATCCTGTAATACCTAAAAAAATCCTTTATTTCCTTAACGCTTCTTGGACGTAGAATCTTTGCTATTGCTTCCACTTCTTGAGGGTTTGGTTTAATACCACCTTTTGTATTTAAGTGACCTAGGAATTTTGTTTCTTGTCTTAGGAAATCGCATTTATTTAATTGAATCTTTAGATTTTTTTCTTTTATTCTCATTAAAATCTTGCTCAATAATTCTAGGTGCTCTTCTACGCTTGTAGAAAATACTAGAACATCGTCCATGTGCACAATGCAAATTTTGCTTATATATTCTTTTCATATGTCGTTCATTAGCCTTTGGAACGTTGCCGGTGCATTTCGCAATCCGAAGGGCATTCTTAAAAATTCATAATGTCCATTTGCAGTGGAGAAAACTGTTTTATGTATGTCGCGTTCGTCCATTTCAATTTGATGAAAACCTTTGGCTAAGTCGAGATTGGAAAAATATTGGCATCTTCCCAATTTGTCAAATATATCGTTTATATTTGGAATTAGAAATCTGTCTTCCGTAGTTACGCTGTTCAACTTCCTGTAGTCGATCACAAGATTATAATTTCCTGATTGGTGGTAATTCCCCGTTTGATTCCCGTCTCTTTGTTGCTTAAAGTTTCTCTGTGGATTGAAATTTCCCTGTTGGTTATAATTTGTGTTTGTTGTCTGGTATGGCATTCTAGTTTGGCTTGATCCGTTGCCACTGTTATAATTATTACCTACATTCCTTAGGACATAGCCACCATTATACCTGTTTTGTGGCATATAATTGTTATGTCTATTATAACTACTATTATAAGTGGTTATATTATTTATATTTTGGTTGGTTATCGCTAAAATTAGTCCTACGATAGCTATTTGGGTTAGGATCTTTCCTTTGTTGCCCTAGCGCTGTGAAGCCTTGATGTCTACTTTATTCCTAATTTTATTTATTTTAAAATAGTAATTTTCTATTGTTGAGTCAAGACTGATGGTTTTCAACTCATCCATAAGTTCCGCTGAACTTCTCTAACTTGCCCATATCTGTGAATTATTTCCCTAGTTTTTCCTACGCATCTTCCTTTTAGAAAATTTAATAAAATTTTTTGATTACCTATATAAAAATTTAGTATTGTGGGTAATATGTTTTCAATTTGCTTAATGAAGTCCGTTAGTTGGTTTGGATCTCGTCCGTCAAATTCTGCAGTTTCATTAATACAGTTCAAAGTGAGTTGAAAAAATGGTATGGTGGATGCTTCCATTTTGAGAGAATTTTATTTCGAATGAAAATTATATAAAAAAATATGTTCGTATTTATTTTGATTCATTTTAGTTTTATGTAATAAGTTCCTACTATGTATTTTAATTGATCTTGTATAGTTTGAGAAGAAATCTAGTCGAGAGACATTAGCAATTTTATCATTACAGTTTTGGAGTAACTGTTTTAGTGAAACATTATTATTTGACTTCGATTTTGCAACAATCTGTATACCTGTGAATTGAATTTTTATTTTATACTACTCGTACGTTCAGACCGAAAATTTAAAAGATTAGATTACATTTAAGCATTTCATAACCCAAAAGTGTTCTCACTGTTATTGTCATTCATGAAGTCAATATTTATTATTAATATTTATCAAAAGAAAAGATTGTCATATAGTATTTTTAAATAAAAGCAAATATTTTCCATATAATAGAAATACGTAGTGGACGCATTTTTTTCATTTGTTAAGTCGATTTTCAGGTGAAATTAGATTCATTGCTTTAAAAAAATTTGCTTGTTTACATTTTGTCTTTTTGTAGTGTGTAAATCAGCTGTGATAATGTAACAGATTTCCAGTGCTGACAAGTAGATTGCACAGAGAGATTTAGCGTATTTTTGTATGGCGAAATCTTGATAAACTTTTATATTGCTTATTTATTACTTTTTTTTAGGGAGTGTATGTCAATATGTGACTATATGCCTACGCATGTAAATATGTGCGTATGAAATTCCCACAGAAATAATGCATACACAACATACATACTTATATGCGTTTACATGTAGATATGTCGCATGCATCAGCAGCGTCCTAAGTCCATATGGCAGGCAATTAATCAATGCCGAAATTTGTAGAAAAACACACAACAACAATATTTTCATTCATGAACGCAAGCGCACTTTCAACAGGCCAACTTGCTTCATTCATAAAAACAAATAGCATTACATCTCCCCAAGCATGCCTTTGCCTACAAGCGTCTTTTCGCGACGATGGCAAAAGCTAAAAATCATAAATAGAACAATTTGCATGAGAAGGAAAAAGCGACAACCCCGCAAATATAAGTATAGAATAAAATTGACAACATAGTTAATTTGTCGATTTTCAAATCAAGAAATGTGTCAAAGGAAATATTCAATATTCCCCTGATTTATGCGTACAGTGAATCCCGATTAAGTATTACTCCGTTTAAATGAAAATCATCCCTCTTAACTGCCTTTATCGTGCTGCATCCCACGGTTTGTTTTTTGAAATACATTCCAACTATTGTTTTAAGTATAACTCGGTTAAGTATCCGCAGTCGCTTATGTACCATATTCTCTTTTTCTTCTTTACGGGCGGAGACGAAGCTTACGCGATTATAGCCGACTCAACAACAGCGGGCCAGTCGTTTCTTCTCTTCGCTACGTGGCGCCAATTGGATATTCCAAGCGAAGCCAGGTCCTTCTCCACTTGGTCCTTCCAACGGAGTGGAGGTCTTCCCCTTCCTCTGCTTCCCCGGCGGGTACTGCGTCGAATACTTTCAGAGCTGGAGTGTTTTCGTCCATCCGGACAACATGACCTAGCCAGTGTAGCCGCTGTCTTTTAATTCGCTGAACTATGTCAATGTCGTCGTATATCTCGTACAGCTCAGAGTTCCATCGAATGCGATATTCGCCGTGGCCAACGCGCAAAGGACCATAAATTTTCGCAGAACTTTTCTCTCGAAAACTCGCAACGACGACTCATCGGTTGTTGTCATTGTTGTCTGGTTCCAAGATAGACGAAATTATCTACAACTTCAAAGTTATGACTGTCAACAGTGACGTGAGAGCCAAGTCGCGAGTGCGACGACTGTTTGTTTGTTTGATGACAGGTCCTTCCCAATCCTGACGGAGCTTTGAGTGTGGCTCAACGTCAGTTTACACTGCCGTATTAGTTTTGCGGGGATACCAAATTCGGACATCGCGGCATAGAGGCAGCTCCTTTTCGTGCTGTCGAAAGCAGCTTTTAAATCGACGAAGAGGTGGTGTGTGTCGATTCTCCTCCCACGGAAGTTGGCGCAGATTGTGGGGTCTCCTTTTTTATGGATTGGGCATAGCACACTTAAATTCCAATCGTTGGATCCGCATCTTTTCGTAGAATTTTCGAGCATTACCCCTGTCGGCCAGCTTATCAAGCTCTTCGTACTCACGCATTTCGGCCTCTTTCTTTTTCTATCTGCAAATGCGTCTCGCTTCCCTCTTCAACTCTCGGTATTTATCCCATCCCGCACGTGTTGTGGTCGATAGCAACGTTGCGACGTAGGCAGCCTGTTTTCTCTTCGTTGCGACACAGAAATCCTCGTCGTACCAGCTGTTATTTTGCATTCTCCGAAAACCAATGGTTTCGGTTGCAGCTGTATGTAAGGAGTTTGAAATGCCGTCCCACAGTTCCCTTATACCAAGTTGTTGACGAGTGCTCTCAGAGAGCAGGAGTGCAAGCCGAGTTGAAAATCGTTCGGCCTTCTGTTGTGATTGTAGCTTCTCGACGTCGAACCTTACTTGTGTTTGTTGGCGTGCGTTTGTTGCTGCACAGAGGCGGGTGCGAATCTTGGCTGCAACAAGATAGTTGTCCGAGTCGTTGTTAGGACCTCGGAGCGTATGCACGTCTAGAACACTGGGGGCGTGTCTTCCATTTATCACAACATGATCGATCTGGTTGGTGGCTTTTCGATCCGGAGGCTGCCAGGTAGCTTGATGTATTTTCTTGTGCTGGAATTTAGTACCACAGATAACCATATTTCGGGCCCTGGCGAAGTCGATCAGCCTCAACCCGTTTGGGGATGTTTCCTCGTGGAGGCTGAATTTACCGACCGTCGTACCAAAGATACCTTCTTTGCCCACCCTAGCGTTAAAGTCGCCAAGCACGATTTTGACATCGTGGCGGGGCAGCGCTCATAGGTGTGCTTCAAGCGCTCATAGAAGGCATCTTTGGTCACATCGTCCTTGTCTTCCGTCGGGGCGTGGAAGAACCTCGCTTTGATGCGGATTGTGGCTAGACGTTCATTCACCGGAGTGAATGATAGTATTCGGCGACGGAGTCTCTCTCCCACCACGAATCCCACACTAAACTTGCGCTCCTTTATATGGCCACTGCAGTAAATGTCACAAGGACCTACTTATCTTTGTCCTTTTCCAGTCCATCGCATTTCTTGGACGGCAGTGATGTCAGCCTTTATTTTTACGAGGACATCAACCAGCTGGGCAGCGGCACCTTCTCAATTAAGGGACCGGATATTCCAGCTGCATGCCCTCAATTCGTAGTCCTTATTTCGTTTGCCAAGGTCGTCATCAAAAGGGGGGGTCTCTCATCTGAGGCTGTTGTTTATTTTTCATTGGGGGTGTTTTTTACGTGGTGGGTCCCAAACCCAGCGCACAACCCTATGCAGGAGATGTTTCGCTTTCTCACTTTAGCTCGCCTTCAAACGGATGTTCTTAGGCTACCCAGAGGATACTTGGTCAAAGACCGGAAATCGTGAGCTGCTTGAGTCGTATGTAAAAGAATCGTTTCTGGCCACTCCCAAGTGAATGGCGATAAGAGAACTTTAATCACTTGCGTGAACTTCTACACATGAGTCCATCCATATATACCATATTATATTTTTATTTTTAACCACAAAAATCTGTATCTTTGATTGGGGCACATAACCGGGATTGACTGTACTTCTCAAGGAATGTAAAAAATATTTGTACGCGGATTGCAAAAATCTGCGCCGATATGTTCGTTTGTGTTTTCGGCACAGCTCGGCTTTTCTACAAACAACACAATGTTGTGACGCTTCAGTTTTTCGACACATTGACATTGACATGAAAGCAAAAAATATGAGCTTCGCCATTGATTGTCCGCGTCAACGGAAATTTCGCATGAAGAATTGAATGCACATATTTACATACATTTGCATGTAGACAAATTTACAAACATTATGCGTATGGTTCTTTTATATTTGTTTACATGCAAACATAATTATATATAGAGCAAATGTGCGACCGTTTGGTCTTTTAACATGATATCGAAAAGTTTATTGACCAAAGCAAATATGTATTTAAGTATATAAATATACATATGTATGTCGTACCAAACCTATATAAAATGCATATTTAAGTAGTAATACAATTTTATTGAATTATACATATATTTACAATGATTTTATGGAATTCATCATAAAATAGCTCAATTATGTGCTCAATTATGTGCTTTATTATCATTATTTTTCTCATTTAACACTGAAAATGCTCAATTCTGCTATTTTCGTGTCCGCTGATGTTAAGTGGTGAAACGCGCTAATAATTTTCGGTGGTGAAACGCACTCATCCAAAACAGTAAATATCCCTAAATTTTTGACATCGTGAACCTTCTCTATAAACAGAGAACGTTTAAGATAGAGAAGGTTCACGTCGCGAAGAACGTAAAAATATTTTTGGCACCACAGACAAATTATGAGCGTGTTACACCACGAAAATAGCAGAATTGAGCATTAAATTATGCTTAAAATTATATATTGCTCTAACAGACGTACATATGTTCGCTCTTTTGCTTATCTTTTTATACGTTTATATGCAAACATATGTACTCAAAAGAATTCGTTTTGTGCATATTTATGAATACTGATGCATTTGAATACATTTTATTAATTATATTTTTTAAAAGCAATATTGGAAATTAAATCCTACTTTTTTAATTATTTCGTGTATTTGATATATGTATGTATTCATGCTTATGTGTATACTGCATTATATATGTATGTATGTATGTATTTAACAAATTATCCTAATATATTAACAAAATTAAATACGTATATTAAAATAGTATCATGATAATACATATGTATGTGTTTATGTTCGCTTTCGCGAATTCAAATCACATTATCACTTATCAGTAGTAGCATATGCGTGCTGCTCATACATACATATGTACATAGATATGCTCGCATGACATTGGCCCACAAATAATGCTTACACAAACTTACATACAGATATGCGTTGACATGTAGATATGTATGTCACCCGCAAAAACTACAAACATAGCTTTGTAAAAACAACAATCGTTTGAAATAGCATCATACATACTTACATATATGCGTACACATGTAAATATGTGCGTATGACATTCCCACACAAATAATCCATACACAACATACATACTTATATGCGTTCACATGTAGATATGTATGTCATCCGCAAAAATTACAAATATTGTTCTGCCAAAACAACAATCGTTTGAAATATGTATGTAGTAGCATCAGCATCATCACAAGCCAATAGGCATGGCAGCCAAATAGTCGATGCCCAAATTTATAGTAAAACACCCAACAAAAACATTTTCATTCATGAACGCAAGCGCACTTTCAGCAGGCAAACTCGCTTCATTCATAAAAGCAAACACCATAACATCTCCCCGATCATGCCTTTGCCCACAAGTGTCTTTTCGCGACGATGGCAAAAGTTAAAAATCATGCATAGAACAACTTTCTTATGTTTCTTCACAGAAAGAAGTGTGTAAAATGGCAACATAGCTGTTGTCGATTTATAATATTCAATTCTATAATATTTTTCCGCGACTCGCAAAAATCAGCGTCGATATGTATGCACGCTCATACATTTTCATATATACTTACGCAAGTTCCGAGATAAAGCTGTTAGAGCGGCAAGGGAAGCGGTAACAATCGGCGATCGTTTGTTAGTTTCCTTCGCGTCTCTTCGCGTCAGTGCTTCGACATATTGATGTTCTGAACACGTAGAACGCGACAGATTGCAAGCGCCATCTGAATCTGATATTGAAATACACACATTCTTATGGACACAGTTATTTAGACAGCTGCACAACTACATAACTGTGACCATAAGAACGTGTGTATTTTAATATTTGACAGTGTCGCTTACAGTCTGCCCCGATCTCTGTGTTCCGGGCGTGACTCTTTGAGTTTCGGCCAATGGTTGTCCGTGTCAACGGAAATTTCGCATGAAGCATTGAGTGTACATATTTACATACATATGTTGCATGTAGACGAATTTACAAACAATATGCGTATGGTTCTTTTATATTTGTTTACATGCACACATAATTACATATATGTATGTATGTATATGGGCAAATGGTCTTTTAACATGATATCGAAACGATTAATGACCAAAGCAAATATACATATGTGTATATATTTATGTATATAAATGTATGTCGTATCAAACCTACATAAGTACATATATAAAATGCATATTTAGGTTGTAATACAAATCTTATTGAGTTATATACATACATATTTCCAAAGTTTTTATGGAATTTATCATAAAATATGTAGGTAAATTTTAACATACATATGTACATACTAATGTACTTAGTATATGCTTTGATGCCAAATATATACGGATCATATGAAAATTATATGCCGAGTCGGTTGCGCATAGGAAATAAACGAATCTGTAGGCATAAATTTGTTTACATTGGAATTAGCATTATTTTTCTCATTTAACACTGAAAATGCTCAATTCTGCTATTTTCGTGGTGAAACACGCTCATAATTTGTCTGTGGTGAGACTCTTCCATCTCTGCCGAGTTAGCCAAAAATATTTTTACCTTCTTCGCGACGTGAACCTTCTCTATCTTAAACGTTCTCTGGTGATATCATACGTTATTTGTTTAAGGTTAGCGGCACTGAAGCACAATTCCAATTTCTTTGGCGCCACGATCCGAAGGGTTCAGTTTATGAGATATTCGAATTTAAAGTTCAAAAAGTCCCAAAATTCAAACATTTCAACAAGCTATTTCACTAATTTAACGCACTTTATGCACGTGTTTCACTCTAAATTCATTTAAATAAACTGTAAACATTTAAACAAATTCGCAATTTACAATTTTTCCAGGTTTTATAAGCAAGAAATCTATAGTATTTTAAATATTCCTTTTTATACTTGTAGTGAGCATCATTTATGTGCTAACAATTATGAGGAAATGCAGCGCTGCCATATGATAATAAGCAAATATGAGCAATCGCTGAATTTCTCTATTTGGCTATAACTCATCTTTCTTTATTTAGCAATCTTAATTCCTTTGAAAAAAAAGTGTCTATATTTTATATTTAAAATTAA
>CM050325.1:77588862-77681716 GCA_027475135.1 Bactrocera correcta | reverse complement strand
GCTTGATATCAATAAGTTTTTGAAAAAGTCAACTGCAAATAAAACTGAAACTAAATGTTAACCTAAACTAAAACAGTAGTTGTAGAGGATATTTATTAAAATATCTTTTCACAGTTCAGCTTTTGCTTCACCTGATCTCTATTGAAAGATCCGAGAATTTTCGAGACTTATTCCAGATCTGCAATGGCATTGTGGTATCCCTGGAAACTACGAAGCTGATGAACTAGCCACTTTCATATCTCGGCCGCTACTACGTCTAAGATGATCCATGTGTTGAGTCCAATTTTTGTTGACTCGTTCGAGCATGTTTTGCTCCAAGACCTGAATCGAAACGGTATTGTCCGCATATTCTTTAAACTTTATATATCTTCACAGAAAAAACTGTAACGGTGCGATATCACACGATCTTGGTTGCCAATCGACCGGCCCTAAACATGAAATTATCTGCTCACCGAAGTGTTCTCTCAATAAATTCACTGATTGATGCGATGTGTGGAAATTGGTGCCTTTTTGTTGAAACTAAATGTCGCCGAGACCACGATCTTCAATTTCATCATTTTTGAAGAAATATGGGCCGATGATTCCACCGTCTGACAAAGCACACCAAATGTTGTTCTTTCTTTATGAAATGGCAGTTCTTGCATCTTTTCAGGTCTCATATGCGGAAACTTTGCTTATTGGTCTCCGACTCTGGCTACCTATTAAGCCAGAAATGGGCCTCATCGCTGAACAAAAACGTCGGATCTTCTTGAATCTTCTCAAGAGCCCATAGACCGAAGCCTATATTTTGTACGCTTTCAATTTAAGATCTCTACGTAATATTCGCTAAGCCATTTCATATGTCAGCTCAAGTTGCTGGGAACGGCGCCAAATCGACTCCAGGGTCTTCGTATACACTCTCAGTTACGGCTGATATATTTTCTTCACTGCGTGCTAGACGGGATCTACATTTGGTCGAAATCGAACAACTGAATGATGACCACAATTACTTCCTCGCTACGTGACTAGTGTAACTAAAACTTTTCTAGATAAACCTCACGAATATTCGGTCCTCATAGGTGACAGGGCTTATTCCATCCTCGGCATATGTTTTTGTCCCGACAACTTTCTCACTTCGATCGTTCATGGTGTTATTAGTGTAACTAGAACTATTTTAGATAAATCAGGGTATTGTTAGGGTAACTAGAACTACTTTAGATAAATCTTATCGCTGCAAACCTGAATCATCGGTCCTTTTTATATGTTTTTTGCCGTGAGGGCCTATTCGGTCTTCCTTACATGTTCACCCACGCATATTCTGTGTCTAAGAGTTCCTTTAAGTAATTAAAAAACCTTCTATCCAGTTAGTCTACAAGTACATATAAAAAATAATCCACAAGAGTGCCATTAACACCAAAAGCTCTCAAAATTCCTCCAACTAAAAATAATTTAAAATTTAACGAGAGTATTTTATAAATTAGTACACACATTCTGTATCTTTATTACATATGTATATACGCAATATAAATATTAATAAGTTAGTGCGTTTTTTATGCCCATGCAAATATTTATATATGTCAACAGATTACTCATATGTATCCAGAATCAGACTGCAGAACGCGTACTCCATGCGTGGCATGTAAGCGAATTAACATTTCGCTGAAAGCATGGCAAAAAACTGAATAAGTGAAGAAGATAAGCGCATTTGAAAGGAGTAATTTTTAAAATACACAGTGAGGTAGCGCGTAAGGCACACAGAGCGCCACACCAACTGACGCTACAAATGCCGCAGGTGCACACAAAATATGCACAGCAAGCAATGAAGGCAGCTGGCAAAGTTGACACGAGCACCCATGTCTGGATCGTAACCCACAACTTAGCCTACCAGCCTCCAAATGGCTGAAGACTTCATATGCGAGGCTTTTTTCCGGTTGGTAAGAGCATCGGAGCTTTGTCAGTGCCACTGCAAGATGATCTTGGCTTGACAGGAGGTCCTACATGCCGGATTCATATCCAATGAAGACCTAGCTGCTTAGTAATATTATCTAAAAATACTTCGGGAGCATTGCAGCTTCGATATTGCTACCGAAAGACGACCTTCTACTGACGAGAGGTCCCATATGCCGGATACATATCCATTGAACGTTATCTAAAAAATACTTTGGGAATTTTTTTTTGCGGCCAAAAGAACAATAATTTGTAGGTAGATAGTTGGTAATAGGTACGTAATAGGTAGTAATCGGTAGCCAGTAGCCTTCACTAAGCTTTTTTGGCTTTGTCAGCCTCTTAGAGAGCAGTACGAGTACGAATTCGAGTACGAATAAACTTTGATGTTTTCGCGATGGACATGTATTTCGTAATTCCATACATACATAGATATTTTATATAGCCGAAAAAAGTTTAGACATTTCGCAGTTAGAGCGATATTGAATAGCCAAATCATAATATTATTAGAGACGCTTATATGTTAATTTTCGTGCTGTACTGGCAGCAATATATTATTTCACTTGTTAAGCGCCTAGAAGTATGCTTGTAATATTAAATATATATATACATATACATATACATATATCATAATAGGACAGGGTGTTGCAACAGACTAGTATACCTCACTTAATACTTTTTGGAATTTCTACAATAAATGTCATGTCATGTCAAGGATCCTCTCAAAAACACCCTATATTTACCGCCACCCACTGCCACCATCACAGCTCGTACATTCGTCGAAAAAAATGTTAATGTTTACATAATTCGCATAATCTCCGCTCACTGCGGCATTTTGCTACGCACTCACACACACATGCATACATATTCACATACACACTCATCTCCATACAAAAAAAAAGGCCCCCCACACCAGCAACCACTTTTAGTATGGCCGCTGGCAACACGCTTCTGTTGGTGCGCTCTTAATAAAGCTGAAACGGAATTCGTGATGTGCCTTTTATATTTTCGCAATTATCATAATATTTTCTACGTTTTTTCAGTGAAAGGTATGTAACAGCAAGCAGGAATTTATATAAATGTATGTATTTACATAAAAACTGACTTGGCGGCTTTGCCACACTGTGTAAAATATCAACAACAAAAGTGGAATTGTTGCTGCAACATTAAAGTGCTGACACTTTTTGTCGACTTTCCCAGCACTTATGATATACATATGTGTGTGTGTATAACTCCATATAAACCTTAAAGTACAGTTAGTTTTGAGGCTTAAACTAAATCCCATTTTTTTTGCCATATTTTATGCCGAGCACTACTTTGGTAAAAAGCACACATTTAAATAAAAATGTTTTAGAGTTTTTAAGCGATTTATTTCCTCTGCACTTAACGCTGGTACATTCTGTTATTAGACCTGGAATATTCATGTACTTGGCATAAAGCATTTAACGTTGGAGAATGCTAAAGTGAATAAATATTCGAGTTTCATTTGAAGTGAGTCGTTTATGCTATGAAGACCCGCCAAGAGCTTGGTCTCCCTCTGAGATTTTAGAGTACTAAGCAGGCTAAAGACAGATAATAGTAGACAAAATTAGGGACTATGTTTTTTAGAATTAGTTTGGCTAATCCTTCTCTATCTCTATGCATGTGAGAACAAGGGTTCCGAGCTACCGGCTCGGTCTTCTTTAAACAAAGCACCTGCAAATACTTAAAGTAAGTACGGAGTTGTTTAGACGGTCAATTTTTGCAAATAATATTAAAAGTTCGGCTATAATCGCTTAAGCGGTGTCTACGCCAGTAAAAAAGAAAAATAATATTAAAAAGATGGTTCCTCTACAATTTGTGGGACTTTTCTTAACTTTACACCGCAAGTGGGAGGTCATATTAGATTGAAAGCATCATGGCAATAGTTGCATGTTGGCAACATTAATAGATTCTTTAAATCGTTTTCAATCTCAAACCAAACTTAAAGCAAGAAGTTCTATACTTCGAAAGGTGCGATTTACTTCCATCCAAGAAAGGAGTAACTTTAAATTGATTCCAGCTTGTAAAGATCATTTATTCCTTCATAGCTCTACTACCATATTCTTTGGCATAACCATTCCTAGGGCACTGCATTTGACTTATATGCATTCTAAGCTTCTAAAGCAACTAATAAACTCTTAATGCTCATCCGACACGAAATAAGAAAAAATCTCAGAAGCTAAGAGATTCTCTTAAAGATATATTCACAGATGCAAGTCACAGGTGCAGAGACTAGCTAGATAAGATATCATTCATATGTTTATGCTAATCGAAAAACTTTCCTTTTCTGAGGTCATTCATTCTGCTATAAGAAATAGGGAGATAGAAAACTGGTATATGAAAAGTTGTGGGCATAGCAATATCCTGAATCAGCTCATGTCATGGTTGGACTTCAATAGTGACTTCCTGGTGATAATATCCTCTAGGCGTGAATGATGAAGAGCTGTAATAGAGGAGAAGAATAGCAGCTCAATCTATAGTGACGGATTCAAAATGAGCTACGGTGTAGGAACGGGGATATACTACGAGGATCTTTATATCGTTTTCTCCATCCACCTAACCAAACTAAGTCAGATTATATTTTACCAAGGCTGGACTTTAATAGTCACACACAGGCAAGTATACTCTCCTGACGTGAATGGCTAAGAGGGAGAAGAGTATTACTTCATCTATAAGGACTTATCCAAAATGGACTGCGGAGTAGGGACGAGGATATATTCCGAGGATCTTTATATTTTTTTCATCTTCCAAGCGAACCTGAACAGATACGAAGAGCTACCATATATGCAGATAGTCAGCCGGCATTGCCGCCCTTATCGACGCAAAAATTTAATTTTAGCGTGATCAACTAATGTAGGAGGGCTTGAAGTTCATTGACAGGTCAACTCCATTTGTCCATAATTTAGCTTCTCGGTCATAGGGACATTTTCGGCGACGAAAAAGCAGACGAGTTGGCCGAGACGGGAGGCTCTCTAGATGAGCCTTAGAGGATTCCGTGCCCGTTCGAAACGACGGAGACTGAGCTAAATACACAATTTGAGAAAGTAGTTCAGAACAGATGGAAATCTAAAATGCAAGATTGCCAAATAAATATATACATATATAGCAGACAGGATAAAAATGAGAATGTCCCACAGCAATATTTTCCGCAGCTCTACACTTCCTCCGCGAGTATCCAGCTCTATCAGAATCATAATGTAGAACTCTTGAAATTAATCAAGTGCCCAATCTTTCTTAAAAAAGCAAAGCGAAGATATTTCATTGAAGGAACCAAATGGTTTGAATATATGAATGAAAGGCTCGAAAGGGCTGCACTCTTACCTACCTAACATACCTAACTAGGACATCCATAGCTCCAGATCCAAAGTATCTTCAAACCATCACCCAGGAAAATTTGATTTCATTCCACAAAGAAGTTCTGGTCACATAAAGACATATACGAGGTGTGTTCAAAAAGTATCGCGAATCGTAACTGACAGTTTTCTTCGATTGCAGGGGCGTGGTGCATCATGAGTTCTTTCCAGAGGGAAGAACGGTCAATAAGGAATATTACCTGCAAGTTATGAGCAATTTGCGCGAAGCAATCCGCCAGAAACGCTCGGATTTGTGGAAGAACAAAAATTGGCTTTTGCACCACGATAACGCCCCTGCTCACACACATCGTTGCTTGTGCGCGACTTTTTGGCCAAAAACAACACACTAATGATGCCACAGTCACCGTATTGCCCAGATCTGGCCCCCTGTGACTTTTTCTTGATCCCTAAACTGAAGAGGCCCATGAAAAGACGACGTTACGCTTCTCTTGACGAGATAAAGACGGCATCGAAGGAGGAGCTGAAGAAGATAAAAAAATGATTTTTTGAAATGCTTCGAAGATTTGAAAAACCGTTGGCACAAGTGTATAATATCTCATGGGGATTACTTTGAAGGGGACAAAATAGATATTCATGAATAAATAAATAATTTTTGAAAAAAAAAGACAAAATTCGCGATACTTTTGAACCCACCTCATAATGAAGACCCAATGCAAGATTAGAATCTTTTAAGCAGGTATTCTACTCTAGAAATCAAAACCAAAAATATTTTTACTATCCATTTTTTATGGTGTTTTTATTGATATCTTAAGAATACAGAAAAAAAATTTACAAAAAAATATTAAAAACTAGCTGACCCGGCAGGCGTTGTCCTGCGTAAAATTATGTGTTTTAAAATGAAATGAACATTTAATTTATATTGTGATACAAATCATTTATTTGCGATTTATCCACATTTTTTTCAACGTAGCGTAGTTTGTTTCGGTGTATAAATGTACAGAGAGAATCGTTTTCCAACATATAGCTGGCCGTGTGAAAAACATCTAAACACTATCATTGTGTCCTGTTAATTGTCATTTCAAATGTAATTTTCCCTAGAAACTGAATCGGTTTGAACTGAAATGGCAAATCGTTGGAACTCAAAGGAATTCGTAGAATCAAGCGGTCTGCCCCTTGTATTCGATAGCTGCGTTACAATCAATCGGGTTCCATTACACAGTTTCGGCGCATGAGGATTGGATAACATGATAATGACAGATCCAACTTTGAGACGCGAATGATGCGGCGGCATACCAAGCCTCCCCAAAGAAGTTAGAAATTTTTCTGGATAATTAACGGCTTCTTATTCATTGTCAAGATGATCATTTTATATGAGCGCAAAGCTCTCGGAATTTGACATAGAGTCTTCCAGTTTAAGTCATTAGGTATTTTTGGCTGCTAAAATTGAAAAAAGGCACGTAGAATTGGTATCAAACGCCTGGAAGTATCAGTCGGAATTTTCCAATTCTTATCGAAAATGATTTAAAGTGTCCTCGGCAATGTCATTTTTATTCGTATCCATAATTGACGCCAATTTGAAGGCTGATGTGTCGAAATGATCATGGCGATCGTCCATCGATTGATTCCATTGATTATCATGTTCCAGCAATTGTAACTGATGGCATGCTTCTCAAAAAAGTGTAAACACCATTCACAATACGCAATGACTCAATTGAAATTGAACCGCGTACATTTATCAATAGCAACCGAAGGTAAAAGCAATCGGCGTTTTTCGGGTGCATTGTCTAAATTCATCCTAAGGCATTAGTTGAAAACACACCTGGATGTCAATTTACTGGTTGGCCTTGCTTTCTGCGTAGCTATTTCTTCGACGATGCATTCCATGTATAATATAACGTAATTTCCGAATAGAGCAATGTTCTCGCAAATGGATCTCTGACGAAAGTTTAGAAAAAACTCATCAATGTTAGTTTTGTTGCTGGCGGTGTTTCCACTGGCTGTAATGTATTCTTTGGGTTAAAATACGCTCTTTGGCCATTCTCTAAATGAACTGCGAGATGCAGAACAGTTGGAAAACGTTCATGAATCGCAAAGGTAGATACATCATAAAATGCTTCATTGCATTTCACGCATCGACCTATTTGCTAGTTGCTGATCTCATCTCGTTCACGGCCATAGCGGTTATTGGCCGCTACGTCTTTTGGTGACGTACTTGCAAACTTTCTTGATCGATTTCGCAAACTGCAATACTTAACATTGATATGAGCTTTGAATGTGAATTAGAGAATAATGGCGAATAAGGTACAATCCATGTCAACTTCGTTATTCACAGCTCTTAATTGAATGCTAAATATTGTGACAATGTCGTCCGGTGAGCGAGACCGATACAATGGATATCTATCATTTCCAGTTTGCGTTTCCGAAAGAAAAGCACGTGGGTATTGTTTCGTGCATTTATTGTCAGATATACACACCGAAATGCGATTGTAGTGGACATCACCATTATTCTTAAACCAGATTGGTTTTCACCACTTCGTATAATTCTGGATCAGGAATTTCCACAGAAATGATTTCATCAATTTGATCTGGTGTAACCACCATCCACCATCTCAAGAACATCTTTTTTGAACCTCAAAAGAATAAATCTTGCATCTAACAGCAACATATATACATACGCAGCTTCAAAATAAAGTCCATCAAACATCATAGCTGTTGTTTGAAAAGTTGTGCTGTGACATCGTGACGATCTTACTGATTGATTACGATTCAATAATTCCATAATCTAAGGTCATTGTGCATTGCAAGTGAATGTAACAAATAAATCCGCCCTCCATAACTCCGCACGTACAGGTATACGTACAGGTACGCATCCTGCGAGTACTCGTGCATGTGCTTTGGGCTGCCAATATTAGCGCGATCTGCTCGTGGAATCGGAACAAATTTCAATCTGTATTTGATCACTTTGCATGAAAGACACATTAAGCTTTCACTGAATAATTTTAAGCAATTTACCTTTTGAATAGCCGAAATAATGAAAACAACCGACGTAAATTGAACGATTCAAATAATTTACAAATAAATTAATTAGAAAACAAAGCAAAAAAATTAAAAAAAAGTGATATGGGATAGTCAATTTTTGGAAATTTACGCTCGTAAGTCCGTTAAAAACTTATATACATATGGCGCAAAAATAACCTTCCGATGTTTTTTGGCTGTAATTTTTTTAAAAAATTAAAAGCTTTGATTCTGCTTGTGGATTATTTTTATTTGGTCTTTTAAATTTTTTTTACATCAAGTCGAGAATATGATATCATGTAAATAGCCGCCACCACAGTTGATTGTCATTTGAACCATTTTTAAGGCATTTTCCATCACTTTGGCTAGAACTTCCAGCGATAGGTCGTCACATTCTTGACGAATATTGTCTTTAAGAGCTGCAAGAGTATGAGGCTTGTTGACATAAACCCGCTACTTAAATAAGCCCCACAAATAGAAGTCTCGAGCGGTCAAATCAGGCGATCGCGGGCCAGTGCAATTCCTTCAGTATATCGATTGTGGCACGTGCGGTGTGTGCCGTCACACCGTCTTGTCCAATTCATCAAGTTGCGGCAAAAAGAACTCGTTGATCATTGCTCTGTAGCGCTCACCACTCACAATAACCGTTTGGCCTATGACGTCTTTGAAGAAAAAGGTCCTATGACTCCTCCAGCGAAAACAGCACACCATACAGTGACGTTGAGCGGGTGTAATAGCTCTTCGTGGGTTACACGCGGATTTTCAATACCCCAGAAGCGCAAGTTTTGCCTATTAATGTATCCGCTACGATGGAAATGGGCCTCATCACTCATGATTATTTTTGATGAAAAATCATCTTCTTCTTGGTGGTGATTAAAGATGGCTTGAGCGTATGTTGGACGCGATTGGCGGCCAGTAGCTAACAGCTGATGCACCGTCTGGACTTTGTTCGGAAAAATCTTCAAATCTTGTACCAAAATTCGGTGTAAACACAGTCGACTAATACCCATTTGCGTGGCACGTCGTCTGGTCGATGTCGACGGCGCTTCCATGACATCCTCGGCAACAGCAGCAATATGAGCGGCTCAACGTCGCAGTGTTTCACCAGTTGACGTCGGACTGCCAGGAAATCTGCGACTAAATTCACGTTGTGCCAAAGTCACCGACCGATTATTGGTCAAATAAATAGTAACCAATAACCCGAGTTCTGAAACAGTGTAGCGTACCATTGTTTATTTACGTGTATTTCGCATGTGTTTACTACACAATTGTCAAAATAGATTTGACATTAGAGGTCAATTGCAAAATTTATAGCACCTTATGTAGTAGAATTACTTTTGCGCCACCCTGTATATGATGGGTATTTATGCAATGTGATGTGATATCATGCCATGTGATGTGACATCACGTCACTTTTGTCTGGGAAATAGAAAAGGGATGTTTTTAGAGTTTTCCCGGCAATTATTCGATTATTTCTCGCCTACCCTGGACTACGACAAACATTTTAAAACCAAAATCAGCTCAATCGGCCCAGCCGTTCTCGAGTTTTAATCAGACTAACGAACAACAATTCATTTTTATTTATATAGATTAAAATAATTAGAAGAGGGGAGACAGGTGTAAAAAACATGGCGTATCCTGGTGACATTGATCCTGACTCTCCTGGTGGTCTGAAAAAAAAGTCAAAAGAAATTCTTAATCAGTAAGGATGCTGTTATAGTCCGAGAATACAAAAAACATTTTTTTGAAAAATGGCGACTGCCTGAAAATAATAATCATTTTTTACGCTTGTTTTTGAAATTCCTGATTTTTTTTAAATATCAAAAACAAAAATTTTGACATGATGCTGGTAGAAACGATAAAGAATTATATAAAGAAGGTTCACACAAAATTTAAAGTAAATCGGTTGTATAGAACTTGAGATAATGAAGGTACCGTGCGGAAAAAAGTAGTTTCGAGAAAAAAGCGTTTAAAGTTTAGGAGACAATTCTAGTGAACACGGTCGCCACCTCACAAAATCGGCTGTATCTCCGAAAATAAGTCGAATTTTGAAAAATCCTTCCAAGATCATATTTTTGAAAGTCTAAACTTTAAATATATGAAAAAAAAAATCGAATTTTTCTAAATTCTAGAGTAGAATATCCCCTTAAATAACGCTAACGCTAACGCTTTCCAAAATACCCAAAGAAAGAATTAGATGTTAAAAAGTAATGAAAGAGGACATAAAGATCTTTGCTATTCGAGCCGTTTGATCTCTAAAACTTTCAAGATGTTTGTTTAGACAGTTCAGGAAAGCTAAAGAGGATCTTATGGTATAAGTATTAGGATGAAGTAGCAAGCAGCTGTTGTCTAGAACACTAATGTATTGTAATATGCTTAAAAGCATGACGTCTCATGTCATTCTATTCGAACCATCAGAAAAGAAAAAATATTTAAATCGCCAATTGGCCATGGGCTTACGTAATAAAGAATTAAAGTGCCGTTAAAAATGACAAAGTTGCAACGCGACAAGTCAGCAAGTTGAGTGTTCCAACATTTAATTGAAGTCATCTTCGTGCCTCTTCCGCCAAACAACTGTCAATATTTCCGCCATTTTGCCGTTGTTCTTGTATAAATTATCGCTTTGTTTTTGTCACAGTTGTTGTACTTGCAACATGCTGAAATGAGCATTACTTACAAGGCACGGAAAAAATTATTTACACTGAAACACTGAAGAAAATGTTTTAATTTGACCCCGCTCCTCGCATAGCGCTCACTGCACGACAAGCGCCGTAAACTACGTTGCTGCTTTAACCCATTTCGCAGGGAAAAACAACAGCAGGAAACTAAAAACACGACAACTACTCGGGAAAGTAAAACGCAGATGAAGATGTTGACAATGCGAGCGCCCGTCATCGCACTTGTACTGCCTCGGCGTCCCTCCGTCCGTGCGCGGTGTCGTCGTCGTCGTCTCCGTCGCTATGGCCGCTGCATATGGAGAAGATGAGCGACAACACTGTTGTATTGTAAGCAACGGCAGCCAGCAATGAGGCCAACAATGATAGCAAAATGAACAGCAACAAGCGTGCAACGGCGAACAGCGAACGGCGAACGGCGTATTTGCACAAATGAAGCGACAACGGAAAAATATGTGATTACAATACGGATTTCTGTTGTGCTCACTTTTTTCTGCGCAGTCGAAAAGAAAGCGCCATAACTGAGGTACTAGTGGAACGCAAATCTCGAAGTTTGGGGAACCTGCTGTTTTATGCCGCAAGGGTCGGTTTCGGGGCGGAATATGAATGTCCATAAACAATGCACCCAGCGGTTGGTGCAACATGAGGCACATATTAACTACAACTTACCACATAGCAGCAGCAAAAGAAACAGGGAAAAAAATAAAAGTAATAATAAAGTTCCGTTACGCAGCATAAAAGAGTTGTTAATGGTTTAATTGTAAAAAATATAAAGCAATGGGCACACACAGCTGTCTCCATGTGTGTCCAAACATCTCGACTGCTGGTGAAAGTATCCAAAACAGATATTCAAAACTACAAAGTTCGGCTTTCTGAAGCTCCGGGCTCTGTCCGAACTAACATACAGTCTTAGCACATTTCTTTCCTTGCAGTTGAAGCTTAAAAAACACTTAACAACAGAGCCGACAGCGCAGCCTATTCCAGCCTAGAAAAAGGAGCGAAAGATGTTTGTTTTGTGGTGAAGGACGGCAAGACAAAGTACTTCGAAACCACATACAATGCTTCCTCACGTGTTGGGAACTACGTCACTGTTGGAAGCTATACTTTTAAAGAAGTTAGGGACTTTTTTACTTCGAAACCAGCATAAACTCCACTAATAATCTAAGCCTGAAACTCGAGCGCAGAAAAACTCTTGCAAACAATTGCTCTTTGGTGTCGGATTGCAATTGAGAAGCAGATACCTCTCTCGATGAACAAAAAGCGCTCTCTATAAGTTTCTTATTATACCCGTTCTGTTATGCGGCGCAGAATCATGGACGATCACGACCCGAAATCAGAAGGCACTTGGAGAATTCGTGTGAGTTGTTCTTCGTAATATCTTTGGAGCCGTCATGTATAAAGTTAAGCGCACAAATATCCAATGAATACGCAGTGTTGGTCATGGCATTCGCTTGGGAGATGAGGTTTTAGTGAAAAGCTCCATCGGCTCGAGACTGCTGGCATCCAAACATCCAATGGAAGGACCATAGCGATCTCTCTTGACTTTACAGAAGATAGAGGTAACTGGCTAAGTCTCTGATCTCGGCCCCGATAGACCCACGGATGTAGTGCTATTGAAGATAAAGATTAGATAATCGGCTCCTTCGACTCTTTGTGCTTTGTTACTTGTTTTTTATTCTAGAGGAATGGGATACTCATAATTTCGTGGACTGAATTTCCGACTCGAAAGTATTACAATTCCGACCACCGAAAAAAATACCTTAACTGGAATGGGAACCCATAAGTGCTCAGTTGGTGAAGTGTTTCGGACTCGGATTCGGAATCGAAACTATGACAATGTCGACTGTACGAATCTTACCTGTAATGCAGATTTTGCAATCACCGAGAATACGTACCAACCACCCATCGGTATATTAGTTAATGTAACGATGCCGACTGCAGAAAAAAATACGTTAAGTGGGTTATTGGTTTCTACACTGCATGTACTGCTTGAGCCTAAAATAAGAAATGACCGTCCCCTATCTTTCTCTCTCTCTCTCTCTCTCTCTCCATTCAATGCCAATACCCATAATAATCTGTGAACAATACCTTCGAGTATTCTATACATCGATGAAACTCGGCTGAAGACTCGCAGTTTTAGTATTTTTATTGTCAAAGTGAAAATACCCCTTTCGATTATTATATTAATTCAGGATTGCAGTTCTAAAGAAACGATGTAGTAAACAAAAATCGATCGGGACTATGAGCCCATACCAATGGCTGCAATAGTTGAATACATAGCAATTCCCCCTAGAATATGAACAGTTGCCCGGTCCAAATAGCCAAACCAACCAACTTTAGAGCTATTAATCAATTTGAAGTCATATTTGTTTTCATCTAAGTATATAGTGTCCTACGATATGATTTTTCTTTATGGAACTTGGTGGTCCTCGAGTTTTATTTGAAACGTTAGAGAGATCTATTCAACATCATTAACATAGATCCATTTTTGGTACCCAAGCAAAAAAGAATTAATTAGAAATCCAATTACGACTTACAATTTTGCTGACTTTGCTTCTCGGTCCCTCGCAGTTTAGACTAATGGTTTGTGGCAGTCTAAATGTAAATTCGAGGGAGAAAAGACGCGATGACCAATTATTCTGGCATGAAAGCTATGTTTTAACCATCTAAATGGAATGCTTTTAGAGTCAGCATTCTCTCCGTACGTTCCATAACTTTCTGTTTGTATTATCGACGATTTCTGTCCTCATATTGTAATGACCATTAAATATATCCACTGAAGACCAAAGAAATCTGAATCAACACTTACTCCAGCAGTGTTAAAGAAATAAAGAATGCCGGAAGAAAACAACAACATGTCAATTTGTTATAGAAACCAGGGCATTGGCTTACCGCTGCTCGCTGAGCCTTCGCTACTGATTAAATATATGTCTGTCGACATAAACAAAAGGCAATATGAACTACCCGAGCATACTAAGTCACATAGCGGCACACACAATACCTGTCAACGAGCACAGTTGGTGGTGTACTATTACTATACGCCAGCGCTGGCTTTAGATGACCTCGCACGCCAACCTACCCCCACCCGCCCGAAGGTCACATAATGAAATCTCAACAGGAAGCGGAAATGCAACGCCGCACCGTGTGGCAGAACACAATGCACGCGAAACGACACACGTCGCGCCGTTACTTCTGTAAATAGTCATCTCAAGCTTGTGGCATGCAACAACTGCTGCAGCATGTTATTAAACTATTGTGGAACGTAAAGAAGGAAAGCTTTCTTTCAGTTGCCATTAGAGAATGGCACAAAAGGCCAACTAGCTGTCGTGGAATGAGGGTTCGGAGAAAAGACGTAGAGTTAGCCACGTAGGTGTTCGTCGTTGGCTTCCGCTTAAAGACGCAACCGCAATTCTTACACACGCGCTGCGGGACGTTGCCACAATAAAACTACAAGCAAATTGTTTTTGTGTTAAAGTCGTGCATACAACAACAAGGATAACAACAGCATTGTTGCAATCTTCACATGCATTTACGTCGCGTTGCCTTTAAAGCCTGCGTCAACGCCACGTGGTATTCTTTCGTGTTCTTGGAGATGGCCTCCTTTTGTCCACATTTGATTTGTTGCGTTTGCATTTTTTTTACCTTTTGTTATTGTTGTATTATTTATCTTCTTTTATCTCTTCGCTTATGCCTTCTGACAGCGACGGCATTTACATTTTCCCAATGGGGTTCCGCTGTGGCGCGTCTTCGACTGCATTTCATTATACTTTTCGTAAGTGAGGTTATGAGAATCTTTTTAAAGTCCGCCCACAAGAAAATTGTTGTTCAAAGATGCTTTAAAAGTAAGCTCTTTTTATTTGAATTACCGTCGGAAATGGTCGGTTAAGCTACTAACAAATCAATTAGCGCAGACCTTGGAGATAATTCTGAGTACCAGTTTTAGTGGCTTTCTGAAAACATGGTTCGTTCGTGCTCGAGAAACTATGCAGACGAACCCGAAGCCTCTAGTTGCATTCTAACATAACTCGGGAAACTGCAGCCGAACTCAAAACTGTCAAAAATTTAATGAATTTATCTTTCAATTATCTCAGTTATCGCTTGCTTGCTGTGACCTCAAAGCTAGTAAGGAGTGCATGACCTCACTAGCAATAGTATCAAGCTCCTTCCATATTCTAGGCAACACGGAATCGCTGGAAATTGTAAGGCCGATGAGCTTGCAAGCATCCACACCCAACTTCCTTCAGGATGGAACGAGCAAGGGTTCAGCAACCAGTACTTGTGGGTTCGCGGAAGCCTCTGACCCAGAATGGAACGTAAAATACCCATTGAACTAGTAGCTCTTAGCAAGGCTCATATCACCGCAATTATAGTAGTCCTCACTCGGCACAATCCCATAGGCACTCACGCGTTGAGGCTAAAGAATTTAGAGGACACAGCTTGTCAAAGTTGCAATGAAGGACATGAAGTGGAAACTTATAGGAAACTTATACTAGGCTCACTGTCAACAGACAAACTTCTCTAGCTGTCCAAGTGCGATTTTTCCTTGTCTCTTGATAAATCACTCTATTTACCTAACCAAACCTATCTCTCAAACTCAATTCCACTGGTTCGTTTGACTTTCAGCTAGTCAATATTTGTTTGTCAAGCGAGCTTTTGGAACTTAGTTTTCATATTTGAAACCCACAACAGACACAGATTTCTTCTAACCATCGTTGTATTTTTCTTCTCAACCTCCTACAGGCTTCTCACCGTATTCTAGGTGGTGGTCCATTCATACCAGCTATAGTTTGCTGCAAATAAAATTTTTCCATTTCAAAAATTAAATAAAGCATTTCAATAGCACTTATAACTGTATTTGTGGTTCGTAAAGCTCCATCACTAGCAAATCGCTTTTAAGCAAATTATTACACAAGTTCACTTGGCATTCTTACTTATGGGCCGAGTGCGCTTTATGTGCGGCTAATAACTGCTCAAAATTGGATACACACTGCAGTTGGCTATTCGTTAAGTGTGCAATTCGTTGATATGTGAGGGCACACACTGCCTTCTGCGCCTACAGAAAGGTCTATATTTAAGTAGACGCCTATTGGTATTTTGCATATTTACTTTTTGGAAAGTTAATTTTGTAACTACTATATGGAATTTATGCTCTATTAAAACCTTATACATACATACATATATGAACATTTATATAACTTACGACGTTGTAACTAAAAGTTACTTTAATGAAAGAAACTTGAACTGATTCTTCGATCCCAAGTAAGTAAGAATTAGATGAGTAAGGGAGCAAACTATGCAGCATTCCCGAAGGCGCCGATAGTTCTGCTTTCTACAGACTGGATAAGGAAGCGAGGTAAATGGGCTTGATAATGAACGAGAGCAAGACGAAATAGCTCCTGTCATTAAACAAACAGTCGTCGCACATGCCACTTGGCTCCCATGTCACTGTTGACAGTCATAACTTTGAAGTCGTTGATAATTTCGTCTACCTTGGAACCAGTATTAACACCAACAACAATATCAGACTCGAAATTCAACGCAGAATAACTCTTGCCAACAAGTGTTACTTTGAACTGAGTAGGAAATTGAAAAGTAAAGTGCTCTCTCGACGAACAAAAATCAAATTCTACAAGTCACTTATCATACCCGTCTTACTATATGGTGCAGAGGCATAGATGATAACAACATCTGGCGAGTAGACGTTACGACCTTTCAAGGAAAAGGTTCTGCGAAGGTTTATGGTCCTTTGCACACTAGCTGCAGCGAATATCGCAGTCATTGGAACGATGAGGAGCACAAGGCATGCAACGACGGTGACATACATAGTTCAGAGAATTAAGAGACGGCGGGTACGCTAACTAGATCATGTCGTCCAAATGGATGAAAACACTCCAGCTCTGAGATTTTACGACGGAATATTTATCGGAAGTTCTCGAAAGCTGTGACTTTTCATGTAAAAAAGTTCTCAGAAGTAATAGTAATTCCAACATAATGCACTCTACGTTTTAATGTGTCCACAAACTGCCACAAACTTATCAAACCTAACCTATATAATGCTCGTATACATTCTGATACTGCCATGTAAATACACATGTACACACCTAGCCATATGTATACTTAAGTGCATTTATGCAACAAATACCGCTTTTCTTGCATTTCTCTTTTACTTCTATGCAATTTCGACTCATATTCCCTCAATGCGTGTGTGTACTTTTAAGGGCGCACAGTCCATGCAGCTTAGGAATGAGTACTGTCGCCGATTGTCGAGCGAATAGCATTATGCGTTATTGATGAACTCCAAACCGAAATTGATGGGCAGTACTGTTGTTGCAGCTGCTTTATGCCACAACCTTTACGAATGAACTCTATTAAAGGCAGCACGACGACGTCGGGTTCGGGCTGACTTGGATCGACTCGAGGTATACCAACGCTGTCTTTATGCATTTGCAGCGCTGCTTTGTTCACAAGCGCTGCTACAAAGATGGCCATAGTTACAGTTACATGCATAACGGTCTCATTCACATTGCCCCCACCGAGATCAACGTCGCAAAGTGGTGTGGAGCCAGCTCGATATTTTCGATTGGAGACAAACATTTATGCATTTTTTATGCATTATGCCAGCATCACTACTATTTTTAAGGGTCGTCCATTTAAAATGAAACGTTTGGCAATATGAATGCAAGCAGAGGTTAATATGCTTTTGTTTGAGCGTGTGTATGTGTGCGGAAGAGTCTAGTTTGAGGCCAAAATTTGTATGAAAAAAACAACTGAACTCCTTACTCCCGCTGCGCATATTGCGCTCAATCTACAACTCTCTATTGAGATGCAAAATATTTGCCATTCACCATATGCTACACTCAGACGCACACGAAATGCAAGTTGCAAAAGATGAAATTTGAGATTCCGAATGCAAAATGGCGAAATTTTCTATGCAAAAATTGCGAATCATACAAAGCCACTCTACTAAGAATTGTATAATAGTTTTGCGCTTCTGTTTTCTGATTCTATTTTCGCTCTATGTGGCAAGTCAATCCGATTTTTGTATGAATGTTTGTGTGTTTGTGTGTATGTGTGATAAAAATGCGATATTCTTTTATGTTAAAGTAAGTACGAGGCCAGTCTGTTGAGTCAATGACTTTTGAAATATAAAACCAGTTACGCAAAATGCTCTGCTGATGTCAACTATCATCTGGTGAATGACAGCTGTCAATTTTGATTAAGTCACCCCTTTTAAATTTCGTTAGAGAGTCTACAAAATGAGAGCATCTCCTGACCAAAAGGAACATTTAGAAAATTCTTAACAAAACAGGCCGAACCGAATGCTTGGGATGCATATAAACGGTCCGTATAATTCGTCGCTAAATTCTAAGCATTTTACAGAGAAATTACAAGACGAATGCTGTCTACTTTTAGATTCTTATCACGCTTTAACAAATATCAGAAAAGTCGGGTTTCAGTCGTTAATGTTGAGCTATTTATTCCATCACTGTGTCACAAAGGCTGCTTTTTCTTTGCTCATGTATCGACAAGCGATGTGTAAATTGGAAGAAGTCGCTGGAAAATATGTGCAGTGAGCTCTTCCAGGGATGGCTTTTCTGTAAGGAGATCTCCGTCAATTTTAGCTTAAGGCTGCCAGACCGCTATTGGGGACTTACTGTAAGCCGACAGCAGAGCTACTACTAGCTCTGAGTTCACTAATTGTGCGCTTAGAGCTAGTCTAGGAATGTCTGTCCTTACTAGAAATAGCATCAACCTATTTCACCATCAGACTCGTTTAGGTGCCAGATCATAGCGGAGTCGCTGGAAAAATCCAAACACTTTCTTCTTCATTGTCCAGTGTTTGCAAGACTAAAGTTGAAACACCCCGACAGTCTTACCTTCGATGACCAGGAGACATAGCCGCAACTGACATTAGTCGTCTAAAACTATTTTGCGATAGACTCAAAGTTATGATCTTTTATATAGAAGTTTTAGGTACCACAACAGACACAACCCACAACCACAACCTCTTAACCTAACCTTAATTATTTGATATATGTTAAAGAATTTGGGTCAAATGAAGATATTCAGAAGATTCCTTAGAAAGCTCCACTGCTTCTATTTTTGTCGGAAGAAAATTAATTTAAGTGCTGAAGAATTTTAGTGGCATGAACAGTTGTCTGAGCTTTCAGATTAAGGTAGCAGTTCCTACTCAGTAGTTCCTTTCCCACTTCTATCTATAGTAGCTCTGTACAAAAATGTCCTATTTATGAGCACGTTTTATCGACCCTTCCAGCTCTATTACATTCGCAGGTCTTAGAACTAATGCCATGAAAAAGATTAAGTAGTCCGAAGGGTTGTAAAACTGCTGGAGTTTAGTAGCCGAAAAGAACTTTGCTTGGAGCACTTCTGCTTTCACTTTGACCGCTTTGCAGAGAACTCATAAGTTTATTATTCTATGTATTCTATTACGTACCTTGATATCAATATAAATCTCACACAAAGCTGCAGTAGTAGTTGCTTCCGTCATCTTCCTTCCGTCACTTCGAGCAAGTAGTACAGGAACTATATACATTGGCTTTAGTATTATCGTTGATTTGAATATTTATTTCTTATACTTAAGTCGACAGATGTCCTTTGGTCAACTGGGTCCGTCCTCGACCGCCTGTATTTTGCGGGACAGGAATGTATGAAGGGTTAGAGAGAATTGAATAGCAAAGTTATCACTGAATTTAAAATCTGTTAAGGAGGGTGAAACCACTTCGCAGAGAGTTGAATAATGAAATTTTTCCTTCGAAAACATATAATATATTATCAGTGACTTTTCAAGCCTCCCTCATACGCACATACAAATACTATATAACTATATGCATGAGTGTATCGATATTTCGGTTCATTCATGTCGTGTACTCAATGGTTATTATAAATATTGATTTTTATTTGCATAAATATGACTCTTTTATTGTATGTGGCAAGTATACATAAGCTAAAGCGTTTGGCTGCATAATGGAAACACATATTATAAACTTTGGATATGTACTTTCTGAAAATGTTCGACCAAATGTTGAGACTGTAAGCAGACAATGTAAATAAAAGTATTATTTAAGAGCTTTCTTTGTTGGGACAAAAGAGTATTACATAACATTGTTTCTTTTTTGACAAAGTGGCCGATTGGATCAATATTTTAGACGATAGTTTAACGATTATATATAACAATGTTCATGATATCGAAGACCTTACCTTCTACTTATCATAGCTTAGAACTATTGGGTGCCAGGTCTACGAAAAGTGTGTCAAAAAAAAAAAAAAATTTAAAAAAAAAATTTAAAAAAATTGATTTTTTGACACCTAAGCCGAAATCGAAATTTTTTTTTATATATATCTTCAAAGGTTAAATATTCAAGAATATGTGTGCAAGAGGATTTTTCAAAATTCAAATTATTTTCGGAGATAAAGGCATTTTTCTGACCCGGCATCCAAACTGGGTCGGCCGGAACGGGAAACTTTAAACGCGTTTTTCTCAAAACTGACTTTTTCGGAACGATGACCACGATTTCTCAGGTTCTACTGGACCGATTTACTTGAAATTTTTACAGAGTCTTCTTTATATGCTTGTCTATGGTTGGAATTAGCCTCATCTCATTTTTTTTTTTTTTTTATTATTTACAAATAATTCGAAATAGTCAGAAAAAGTGATAAAACAAATTTTGTAAGGCAGTCGCCTTTTTGGGAAAAAAAAAATGTTTCCCACTTTTCCGTAGTTTCAACCATTGCGACATTATTCTAAATTAATAATCTTTTTTGTTTATTTGGTTTCAGATAACTAGGAGGGTTGAAATCATTGGCATGGTCACGTGGAAATTTTTAGAGACCCCTCACTTCGTCAGCTCATAATTTTTGAAATTTTTTATTTTTTTTTAATTTTTAATTTTTTTCTGTACTCTTCAAAAATTAATAAATAACTAGTAAAAAAATGTATAGTAAAAATATTAATTGCCTTTTTTTTACGACACTTTAAAAATTACCTGAAATTCATGCTTCTAGACTAGAATACCCCCTTAAGACTTTATCCTGCAATCTAAGTTAATTTTAAAGACTACATGGATTATGTATATGTTTTTTTCCAATCGTTTCATTACACTGACCAGTCTCCAATTCCAAGCAATATTTACAGAAGATAATATAATCTTTAAGTAAGTATAAGAATCTTTGAAGTTTCCACTCTGTCGAGAGGAATTAGGCTCCTGGTGTCTTATACCATCGCTGTTCTGTAAATGACATAAGTTCATTACACATGATGTGCTCCTTCGATAAATAGACTAAAGCCTTTTTCGTCATAATAATCGTATGGATGCCTGGTCAGAACGAAATCGCGAGGAACTGCAAACTGATGAGCTTACAAACAAGGATGATATTTCATCTGGATGTCGTCAGACTGGAAACGAGTCCGCTGTTTGAGTCTTCGATTTACTACTGCGTGGCCTAGTGACAATTCATTGTAACCCACCTATCGGTTAAATCACCGGTTACTTACCCAACAGCGTTACTAGCGATTCCTGTTATATTTTCGCTGAGTTTCTAAGGCCCAATTGATAATTCAAACCGAAATTTTCGTGTACGTGTGATCGTTTAACCTTTTTATATACAGAAGTCTAATAATTTGCATGGTGTGTCCGCACTAATTCTCTCAATGTATTTTACGGTTTTCAGAAGCCGTGACTTGCTGGCGATACGGTTATCATTTGAGCCAACGGTCAAAAGTTTAGAGCATTCGGCGTGTTAAGGGGCCTAATTTTTATATTTGCCTGGTCAAGACAAAATCGCAAGGCACTGCAACGAGAAAGAACTTGTGGGAGCTTTGCTATCTTCTTATTATTTACATCTGGGTGACTGGACCTTAGGTTCGCTTTGTCTAGCTGGTTTCTATGCATCAAGTTTGATCTCATAATTCGGAGATCCATCTTAATACAAAACATATTCCGACTGGTATCTATTCATACATCTTCTTCTTCTTTACTGGCGTAGACACCGCTTATGCGGTTATAGCCGAGATAACAACAGCGCGCCAGTCGTTTCTACGTTCGCAATGTGGCGCCAATTGGAGATTCCAAGCAAAGTCAGGTCTTTTTCCACCTGGTCTTTCCAACAGAGTGGAGATTATCCTATTCCCTGCTTTTACCGGCGGATGTTGCGACGAATACTTTCATAGCTGGAGCGTTTTTGTACATTCGGACGACATGACTTAGCCAGCGTAGCCGCTGCCTTTTTGTTCGCTGATCTATTTTAATGTCGTCGTAAATCTCATACAGCTCATCGTTCCATCAAGTACGGTATTCGCCGTGGCCTATACGCAAATGACCATAAATCTTCCGTAGAACCTTTCTCTAGCAAACTCGTAACGTCGACCCATCAGATGTTGTCATCGTCCACGGGAATCATGAGTGACTTGTAGAATTTGGTCTTTGTTCTTCGAGAGGACTTTACTTCTCAAGTACGTACCCAGTCCGAAGTAGCACCTGTTGGCAAGAGTTATTCTGCGTTAGATTTCGAAGCTGACGTTGTTGTTGGTGTTAATGCTAATGTTTCAAGATAGACGAAATTATCTACGACTTTGAAGTATATTCAGTTTTATAAATAACGCAAATTTTCTCTGAGTACAGAGGAGTTTTCTTTCCCCTTTCACATTTTCCCCAAAGTACTGTGAATTCTTTTTTCACCTTTGTTCCTTTGCTTTTCCTTCAAATTCATTTCCACTTTTTTCCCTCAGCCCTTTTCTTTATTAGCCTGCCTAATAATTTCACTAGCAGTTCATTAAGAACTCACTAAAGTAAGTCTACTAATTTGTAGAAGTGTGTAGTAAACAAGAAAATGCACGAAAGATAGGCAACATTCGTTCTTGAAGAAAAGCAAAGGAAAAAATCAAATTAAAATGGCGAAGAGATTCACCTTGAATCTATGCTAACTGCCCGTTGCCCTTTTTCAATTACATTCACTTGCTGGCTGTTTCGCACACAGCGAGTGTTGAGTACTATATTTTACCGTTACTTATCTTCATTTGCAATATATGTATGGTAGCACTACAGTTTTGCTGACGAGGACGCTTTTAGTCACTTTCGCACTTTTTCTTTTAAGTTGAGGAACAGGCACACATACATATACTTACTTTATACAGATATAGACATACACATAGACAGATACATATATACATATATGTATGTGCATAAATATATACCAACAACCACACATGCAGTTAGACAGTTGGACAGACATTTACACATTTGCCGCCATCATAGCAGTCATCAAGGTGTCAGATGCTGGACGTTCCAGCTGTTCCAAACACAGATATGCAAGTAATCTTGCGTTCGTGTATATGTGTGGCTGTGTGTATATATTTGTATTTTATGCCACTCGTGCTTCTTTCATTAGTCTTCTATGTTTTTGTGCTGTTTATTGCACATTCGAGATGACTTTGAACCCTTTCTACTCGGTGCTTTTGATGCATAATTGATGCTTCAGTAGTGCTAAGTGAGCTAAAAGGCAACATGATGCTGCTGTAAGATTCAACGTCTCAGGACAACATCTAAAATTTAACCAAAAAAAAGTGCTAACTTAATTAAAGATGAGGCTGAAAATTTGGCGTTGAAAGGCAAAAACGGCTGTCGAAGCTTTATTTTATGCTCATATTGAGTGAGCGCATACAAATTAAATGTATTAGGGTGTACCAGTAAACTGTTTTCGCGGCAAAATTTCTAGGTTAAATAGACGTAAAAAGGTTCTATTGATCATGTGTGGAAGAAGAGCAAAATCCAGTACGAGTCTATGCATAATGCTTTGGATCACTCTACCGATTGATTTCTCTGCGAATATTTGGCCTAGCTGCCATATTGCCTTCCACAGTTCTCTCATTTTCTCAGTTTTTGTAGCTTTCATAATTTTGTTAAGCTTCTCTGTCATTTTCTGATGTACGTTATGATAATACTAACAAATGGACGGCTCTGCAGATTTTAAACTTCTGCGAAAACGATTGATAAGTAAGCTATGTTTGGACTTGTCGAGATTAGAACCCACAACCCCTCCATGATTAAACTTACACAATGTAATGTGTTCGAAAGTAAGCAGCTTGACACTCTCCAGCACTAAATCCAAAGCGTTTATATTCACCAATCGGGCGAAGGAATACAGACTGGACTTAATATCGCTGGCGTTAAAATTCCGACTGTCAATAACTTTAAGATTTTAGCTGTTACAATCGACAGCCTGAGCTTCATGCCTCATGCCTCCACGATTACTTCCAAAGTATCGAGCCGTAACAAAATCCACAAGTACAAACGAGCACTAGGTACTTCGCTGACTTCAGCTCGGAGTTTTCCAAGGTCCCAACAGTACTCGAAACTACTTGTAGAGCTTTAAATGGCAATTGTTGTTAAGAGTCTATAAACTGAGAGGTTTGATTCAGGTCGCGTACAAAAGTAGATGAAGCTTTTCTCCAACCTTTCCTTAATATTAGTTCACCTTGTATATAAATTCATACTCTACATATAGTATAGCTAGACACTATACCTAAATATGTACAACTAGGCATTTTCCTCAAACTTTTCTCACAATTAGTTCACCAAAATTTAATTTATATCCCTCTATTGACCATGGAGTTGGTTTTAAAATATCGACGTCGGATAAATACCTTGTTCCATATAAGATTTGACTTAATTTCGAGGACAGTCTACTCAAGTTAAATCTAGAAAAGAAAGTGGAATGAAACTAAGGAACAAACAGTAGATTCATCGATCAAAGAAAGTTCCGATTTCGCCTCGCTTTTCAACTCAAAATGTAAGATAAAAGGAAATCTTTCGGGCTGTGGCGAATATTAATTTAGCGAAATTATAGTTCCTCAAGCACACCTTGTTATCATTAAGTCATTGATTAATCCAAAACTGGCAGAAAAATCAATCATTTTTTCAGGCCGCGATTCCAAGGGCTTGTCAAGTTCATGAAAAATAAAACCAATAAAAAGTTTTAGAGAAAGAGACCTAGAATCGAGGAATCCTCTCGTAATAGTTTATCAAAAGCTAAGTATCAAAAATTGTTGCAAGTTGGAGATCAAGTAAACTTCAGGGGCTTTTGAACTACCGGTTTCGAGAGAAAGGTTATGTGGAAGAATTATGGTATTTTGCGCGTCGGCAACACTGAATAGCGCAGTCGATAGAGCTGTACGAGATATACGACGACTTTGACATGGTTCAGCGAATTTGGAGACAGCGACTATACTGGCTACTGTCGTCGGAATGGATGAAAACACTTCAGCTCTGCGAGTATTCGACGCGGTAACCGCCGGAGGAAGCCGAGGTAGAGGAAAGACTAGGTGGAAAAGGACCTGGCTATACATTGAATCTCCAATTGGCGCCAAACAGTGAAAAGGAAGAACGACTGACAGACTGTTGTAAACTTGACTATAACCTCGTAAGCGATATCTACGCCAATAAAGAAGAAGAAGTTCAAAGTTTTCCTGAAAAATAACAAAAAGTTGGCTACTTAAGGACCACCCTCCTCATTTCATAAATAGACAACACACCGAAGTGAGTGCTGCGGGGCAAGCCGTTAACAAATGGTTAGTAATAGTGTTGCCACTGTAGTAGCTACATATTAATCTGCTGTGTGGTGTAAAATAGCAACACTGTCAGTCCGATCAGCCGCCGGAGCGGCCAGAGCATTTTAACAATTTTGCGCAATTTCTGCCCACAGCCAAATTGAAAGTGTTGCAAATTACAAACACACAAGGGATACAATAAAAAATCGAATGAAAAACGAAAAATGAAAAATGGCAAACAAAAAAGGCAACAGCGATGCAAGGAAGTGGAAGAAAGCAGCGGCAAAAATAAAAGGCAAAATGCAAGTAAATTGCAAATTGATTGGCAGCGGCGCTCGGTTCAATTCAATCCCCTCGCATTGCGGACCATTCATTCGGGCATTTATCGCTCGTTTGAAGCATACACTTACCGATTTCACACGCTGATCAGCTGCTCATTGATATACACACATACATGTGTGTGTGTGTGTGTGACTACAGACCAATTGATGTTGGGCAATCAATTAATTTTGCCTTTTCGCTTTGGGCGTAAATTTACATGAAAAAGTTGAAATAAAAACCGTTGCCGGGGAGCCGGGTGCGGCGGCAAGGTAGAAAATTAGTGAATGTATTGAGCTGTTGATTGCTCGCACGATGCGCACGATGGCATTTCACAGCGTTCAAGTGTGGACAATAGCAACAACAGCTGGCAATCGTGTCAGTAAAACAAAGGCAATCAGCGATATTTCAACTTTTTTGCAATAAAGTTCTCTTTTTTCCAATTTTTTTTTGTGATGAAATCAATTTGGGCGCACCTTTGCGAGGAAATCAGCAAACATTAATGCCGTAAGAGGTGTTGCCACTTTTAGCCACTTTACAAGCAATAAAACGGTCAACACTTTTTTGCTTGGTACATAACAGTTCGGAAGGACGAGGTTGCATTTAAAAGAGCATAGATTTAGATTCTCGTCTTGGATACTATGAGCTTGATCTCAAGGCTATTCGTAAAAACCACGGAATGGAATTCGACCTCAAGCTCTTATAACTTGAAATTGGCTCATCTTTCCATACACGAAATCACATCAATTTGTCCTAGCAAAAGGTGCTGCTTTTAAGGCGACGGTGGATGTACTGCTACGACGTACAGCCCATTTCAGGGGGGTGAAAATTCACACTGACAGCAGGGCGACAATACTAACGCAAACTGCAGAGATCGCAAACTTGGCTGTAAATCGATTTGTAAGGGTCCTATGATTTATTACATAGAAGTTTAAGGAAACGCAACGAACCGGCGTTTTAAACTATTCAAGTCAGATACCCGCAAAGATCGACCTAATAACTGAATTCAACATAGCCTAATGCCTAGAAGATGGAGTCATGTGTAGAAGTTCACGCAAATGAGGAAAGTTCTCTGATTGACAACTCACGGCTTCTGGTCCTGGACCAAGTATCCTCTGGGTCATCAGTTTGAAGGCGAAACATCCCCTCCACAGGTTTGTGCGCTGAGTTTGGAACCCGCCACGAGAAAAACGTCCCCAATGAAAAATTTCCAACAGCCTCGGATGAGAGAATTAAGCGATTTAACAGATAGCGGCTGCGAAGGTTAGGGCTTGACATACGTATGGACGAAAACACTTCAGCTCTGAAAGTATTCGACGCAATACTAGGTCCCATCTAGAGCCCATCAAACTAGTCCAAAAAAAGGCACTTTTTATTTTCAGTTATATTTTTCAACTCATTCCCTTTGCTCTTCTTTCAATAAAGATAACATTGAGTACCTTTGATAAGAATTAATAAGAAGTTCTCTAGGCACCAAGTGGTTCTACAATTAGGTCATCAGCATAACACCGGGCTTCGAGAACGATTATAAAAACGCATACCAACGGTTTCGATCAAATCGGAACGGTATAGGATCAGGAAGAAACTATCCGTGAGAACAAAAGAACAGATAAAAATTTGGCTGAAGAAAGCATAGGACTGTAAAAACTTTCCGTAAATCTTGTGGTGAGGATGGCGTTACTGTGTAAAGGAAATAAAATACATCACATCCTTGGGAGTCCTTTTAACAAATCTTTATTTGATATTCAGTGAAGGAATAAACATTTTTTATAATCGATTTTCTGTTGACCAATACTCTCCTGGATCAGAGAACTATGTTAGAGAACTATATTAGAGAAGTAATCGGTTTTCAACTCAGCAAAGCAACGCCGCATTTCCTGGCGTTTCCATATTTCTGCGATGCCTCTCATCTTCTGAGTACCCACTTAAATTTTAAGAACCCAACATTGGGCTCTCACGTTATGAAAACCCTTCATTGAAGTTTCTCCACCGAAATCCGCCATTTCACTAGCCATTCCTCCTTTAATTTCCAGCAGCATTGTCGCCAATTAAAAAGCTTTAACTTTTCTGTGTCCGATTTTAACTTTATTGTTGTCAAATGGCGCACAATTTTTTTATGGCACTCGGGGGATGAATTAAGACCAATAAAATGGTGGTAATTTCGCTTTGGGGGCCTTAATCAGCCAAAACTTTTTTCCGCCACCATTTTGTTTTTCAACGCAGCACTGCAATGCAGACGAAGTACTATATGTGGACGAGCCGTTAGTAGCAAGAGAATGGCAAGCGGCAAAAAACGAGTAGCGCCTTCTATCGGCTTGAATGTGTGTAAGTTGATCAACGGCTTGAGTGCACTTGCGAGCATCCTTAATACTTCGTATTAAAACCAATTCACACAGCACATTTTATTTAAATGATTTTGAAGCAGCACATTAATCACAGCACTGTATGCTTGTATGTGCTTAATTATTTACCGTTATACGCTGGAAAATGCGCATAATGAGAACGCGCACGTGCAGTCAATAGCATGTTGACCAACTGATTAACTTGATTCAGTCAATTAAAATGGTGATTTTCGATTGCTACACGCTTGATTTCACCAATTCAACAAGTTTCAGTAACAACAACAAACAGCACAACACAACAACAACTGCAATCAATATCAACAAAAATCTGTTGCTGCAAAAAACACCGCCATCCATCAAACGTCAGCAAAGTGGTAAATAACAACAAGGTTCACGCTATAATGGTGAAAGGATATGTTGAACGGCGGGCGGGAGTGACGTGGTTGTTGCGAAAGTTTTCGTTATTGCTACTGTAAGCGTGGTTCATTAATAGCTTACTGTTGCAGTTGTTACCGCTGCTGTGTAATCAAGAGCGTAGCGTTGACGGAAGCAGTGAAGCCACTCAACGTACGGGATGTGGAAAGAACACGCACATCTGTTATATATTCAGACGTATATGTGTACAAGGAGACCGTTATTTTTCAAGTTGATATTTATACTCTGAACAGGCTATATTAAGTTTGCCACGAAGCTTGTAAGAATCAGATGAAAACTTCGGGGACCCTATAAAATATGTACACAAATAACGAGTATCAGCCTGAGGAGCTGAGTCGGTTTAGCAATATTCGTCTATTCGTCGGCCATCGGTCTGAATATTCATGAACTAGTTCTTCAGTTTTTGAGACACCCTTGCCTCAGAGAATAATCTATGTAAAATATAAAAATTTTCCATACAATGACTTGATTTGGATCGATCAGTCTGAACAATTCCTTTCAAAATTACATCATTGCCTTAGAAAATAATGCATTCCGAATTTCCCGAAGACAACCAATTAAATACAAAAGTTTTCCATAAACGAACTCAATTTTGTTCGGTCCGTTTATACGCTGGTTCTGATATATAATGTAAGCAGCTTCTTGAAGAAAAAAATATCCTTGCGAAATATCAGATTAATATCTATGCAAGGAGTGATCCATTTTAAGGTTCCCTATTTTTTTAAAGAAAAAAACACAGACACTTCTTATTTAATGGGAATGTTTATTATCACTCGAAATAATATTCTTTGGTATTTATTTTTTGAAAATTATCTTTTTCAGGTGTCACCGAGAGCACGAGCTTCAACTTCAGTCATCAAATAGTCGGTTATCATAACGCGATAACGGTCGCCATTGACGGTTTCGTTCTCACCGGCATCATTTTTGAAGAAATATGGGCCGATGATTCTGACGGCCCACAAAGCACACCAAACCGTTAATTTTTTTGGATGAAATCGCAGCTCTTGAAACTCTTCAGCTTGCTCTTTGTCCCGAATGCGGAAATTTTGCTTGTTTACATAACCATTGAGCCAGAAATGGATCTCATCGCTGAACAAAATTTGGCTCGAAAACGTCCGGTCTTCTTGGAACTTTTCAGGAGCCTATAGAGCTAAATGATGTTGCTTGGGAAGATCGAGGCTTGTGCAAGAAAAGCTGTAATTTGTACGTCCTCAATCTAAGACGTCGAAGCAAGTTCCGCCAATTCATACCATACGTGAGCTCGAGTTGCTGCGAACGGCGCCGAATCGACACTCCTTGGTCTTCGTGTACACTCTCAGATATGGCTGCCATATCTTCTTAACTGCATGCTGGACGTGGTCTTTTCGGTCGAAAATAATCCTAAATGAATGTAAGATCTCATGTATCAGAAAGGAAATGATAATGTGTCGAATTGGTTCCGGTATGTAAACGGTTGGATGTTGTTTTCGTGTTGAGAGCCAAAGAAGTTAAACACCATGCTTATTAAGTTAAGCATTATGAGCTGACGAAAAGTTACGCTTCTAGCTTCTAAATGGTATAGTACTAGCGGGAGTTATTAAATTATAGTTTTCATAACGTTGGAAATGTCCTTGGTATCAGAGACTTTGTTTAACACGAAGCTTTTACTATCAAAACTGATTATTTCAAAATTCGGCACACCTTAGACAATGCAACAGTTGGCACGATTTGTCAAGAACATGAACTTAGTTTAATATATTCCTGGAGCATTACAATAACTTTGGCTTTTAAAGATCGCAATAGACTTCTCTGTACGCTTAATCGCTCGCTTGATTAAAAATGTAGACAAAGGTTGTCGACTCGGCAAAATGTGAACAAAAGAGTCATAGACCCCATAAAATGTAAACAAAGGGGCATTGACGTCGGTAAAATGGATCCACTTCATAATGTTTTGAGTTTTTGAAGTCCTCTGGCACTAAATCTCATTACTAAACATCTTCGATTGACAAGAAAGTTGTGTGAAGACTCAAGAAAACATAATTAAATATAATATGAGCTGAAGCAGACGCCTAAGAGGTTTTGAAGGATCAGCCAATAAAAAGGTGGCGGTAGAAGAATTGCATTGAAAAAAATTGAAAAATAAACCGACTTATAGATCATATAAGCTATGATATATAGAACGAAGAGTTAGACTCCAAAATGCAGCAATATCTAGATATAAATATGCTTAAGTTGTATTCAATGACTTAAAGGCTGTCGACAGACAACAACAAGCTTACTCCAAAAACTATTTTAAACAAGAAGACTGAGAACAGGTCATGATTCTTTGAATGGGATAGTCATTACTGACGCGTGGGTGTTCAAAGAATAAATCGAACCAGAGTGACTAACTTGCATATGCTTGAAAGAAGTGGAAATGTAGAAAGAAGATCTCTTTGCTTGTCCGTAGGGATGCAATTGCACCATTTGTCAGGATATTAATAATTTTTTAAAGCTGTAACTCATTCCCGGACAGTGATTATGTAGATATGTAATTATCTACCTGTTCTACACCACCAATGACCACCCAGCTTTAAGAGTTTTGCTCCAGCTACTGGTAAGCCGCCAAAGACCATTGCCATGTAGGTACAAATATACAGATGTATTTATGCATATGTTTGCGGTTGAATAGTTGGTCCACCGCAACGACCGACATATGACAAGCTGACCTGAAATCCATTATCACACCGCTCGCAGACCACCTTGAAATGCGACTAATAGATACCAATGTAATTGCATCGTATTTCCATGCATAACTGTCCATATTGTGTGTCGATTGAGTTGCGTTCGTTCAAGTGATGATGGCTTGTAATTATTGTGATTGCTTTGAATGCTTAATTGCATAAAAATAGTGCACAGTTTAAAGCCGAATGATTGGCAACAATTGCAGTGAAGAGATTGGAAGCGCAATTATGACGGTAGTTCAGTGCAGGTGGTGCCAAGTTCTAGGCCTAGTCTTGCCGAAGTTGGTATGCGACATGACGTGTTATTTACTTATAACTACTTCTCTCAAAACCGACGGTTCTTCGAGAACTACGAAGATGAAGGCACTCCGTACCTGCGAGAAAGTCCCTGTGATGTGTTTTGACAGTCACGAGGTGACCTCACGGGAAGCTAGCTACTAGCTGGCTCTATAAAAGAAAAGCAGCACCGTGCCTCGCTAATACTTAGGTGACATTTGTGCCTCGATGTGATGTGATTTGACAGTCACGAAGTAACCTCTCAGGTAGCACCATGCCTCGCCAGTGCTTAGGTGACACTCGCGCCTAAACGAGATGGTATTTGAAAGTCAGGAGGTGACCTCACGGAAAGCTGGCTGCCAACTGGTTCTATAATATATAAGAAAAGCGGGCACCGTGTCTAGCCAGTTCTTAGGTGACTCTCGGTGTTTGATGTGATGTGACTTAGAAATCATGATGTGACATTATAGTGTCAATGACCCTTTCGTTAACATTTTATGGGGTCAGGTACCCCTTATGTTTAAATTTAGCCAAGTGTACAACCTTTTTTTACAATTATGGTCAGTCACCCTTTTTTACATTTTATGGGTTCAGTGACTACAGTATTTACATTTGAGATTAATGAACCTTTTGTTTACATTCTTCCGAGGTCAATTACATTGTTTACATTTTTAAGAAGTCATAGACCTGTTCACCGCAATGGACAGAATTATTCCAAAAATTTATTCGTGGAAGAAAAATTTATTCATCAAAGACTAGAGGAATTGAATTGAGTTTCTTCTTTCTGCTAGACGAAAATTTATTTTAATCGATCAGCAGCTTCTAAACTGGATTCGCAAATTTAAGTGAACATTTTTATTAAACCTAAATCATGGCCGATAAAATTCATCAGATTCAATTTGAAACAATAGTACAATAGGTATACAGTACTGAGTTCTTAACGTTAATCTTACCTTCGAATCGACTTCTTTGAATACCAATGCATTAACAGAGCTCGAGTTTGGAAGAAAAAACTCAATTACCAGCATGTAGCTGCCAACGGAAAACAAAAGGTCTCAATTGCAGCATTTCCGCCAATAATTCTCTAAAGAGTCATAAAACTTTAAGCGAAAATAGATCACAAAGCTGCCACTGAACTGAAGTGAGGCAATGAAAGGAATGACAGGCCATAAGTGGTTAGAGCACAGTATTGCCACGCCACGTTCGAACCGACCAACGAAAGACGTATTCGTGTGCACTCTGAGGCAAAGTGTAACGGTATACGAAAACAAAAAACGGTTTTGATGCGAATGAGATCAGCTCATAGGAGGATTGGCAAGAAAGTTGAGTGAATGCGGCTAAGAATTAGAAAAAAATTTTCGGTGCTTTCGTCAGTCACGCTGGCTTTACGTCCCAAACTGGCTGTAATACATTTCACTTGCACAGATATTTATCTGACGTGTTATGTTACCTAAGGTTGAGGTAAACGTGCGGATAAAGAAAAGTAGATAAGAATATAATATAATATTGTTATTATGGATCCAACACTGATACGGTTCAAGACGACAGTTTGCTAAAGTCCGCCTGGTTGAAGTGTTCTTCGAAGTTGAAGGAAAGCTCAGCGGAAAGTAACCAACTTCTATTTTGGAACCGTTAGAGATTAAAAGGTTGAGTGTGAGACTGATTTGAGGATAGTTATAGGTTTCATGGGTAGACTGAGGATATTCCTACTTATAGATTTAGGTCATTAGGTCTTCTCTTTCGCCTTCCGAGATTTTGATTTAGCTGGTCTAACTTCAAGCACAGTTTTTAGGGGAGAGGTTCATTTAAGTATAGACCAAAACCTGTTGGAAAGTCAGTTCGATAAGCACAACCTCGCACAACTATTAAATCTTGCATAAACACACTAAACCGGCGACCGTCTTAAAGCGCAAAACTCCGGCAAAAAATCGCAATGCAAAGAACGATAAAAATGCCAAAGTGTTACAAAGTACCACGAAGCCGGAAACCGCAGCAACGAATACTGCAAGCCAGCAGAAGCGCGAGCATACAAAAAGGGCAATGAAATGAAGCTTGGCCAATGGAAAAACCCCAGCGAAGCGACCTGCGAACAGACCAACAGAACTAAGCGGCTAACGATCCGCAGTGCCGACATCCGTACATACATATCGAGAAGCCAATGGAATTACCGGCATTGCTGGTGACTGCAGCACGTCGAATATGCAAGCCGGCGCGCTTGGGCTATGGGAAGCTGCCGGTGCGCCAAGTTCCCTGAAGCAGACGCGCTGCAATGATGCAGCGTGGTTAGTAGCACGGCTTTTGGGGTTTCATGTACAATTTCGTCCCGCCAAAGATGTAGCGTCCAATGCTACTTAACCAACCATTACCAGTGAGGCAGCGCGTCTGCAGATACAATATTAAGCAGGTTAAAATATAAGAGAGATAAAAAGAAAAATCACAAATTGTTGTGGATTCCCGGAAGCGAGCGGGAAAGCGGGCTGCATTGTAAGCGCACGCGAGAATGGTGCAGTGCGCTGTGGCAGCAGCAGCAGTACCAAACACCAGAGGAAATGCTACTTAGGAGCCAAACGACTATCGAGAATAAATGATTTGGCGGTTTTGGTTGCGGTTTTTGGGAGCAAAGCTGCAGGAGTGGACTGGCGGTGGCAGGTGGCTTGAGCTATTGACGGCTACTTTGGCAATTGGCTGAAATTTGTTGTTATCGCATGCCTTTTACACGTTGGCAGATGCTTTTAATTTTCCATTGAAGTATGACTTTGATGGGTTCGGCGAATTGCAGTTTATGGAGAATGTTGAGGAATTAGAGAGAATTGTTTATTCCTTAACTGGTGGGTTATTAAAGGCAAAGCGTCTAATGTATTTAACCTATTTAAAATGGAATTTAATCAGCAACTGAAAGATATTCTGTTCAAACCCTGCTAATTCCGCCTGATTCTTATTTATTCCAATAATTGTATATCAGCCGAAATGTAGGCAATGTTTTTTTTATTTATTTTTGTATTTACAGTGGTAATAAGAATACAAAATAAAGAATATGGTAATCTTGAGATTTTATTTTAATTATAAATTACAAATTTGGATTTGCCGAAGTCTCAAAATAGATATGGTTAGCGCTCAAGTCAAATAGCTGAAGCCCATAAAAATGGAGAGCTAACAGCCCGATTTTGGTAAGAAAAGAGAGCAGAATCAATAGCGCTTTAACCTTGGTAAGACCTTCACATCTCCGATAATAAAGATAATGTAAGCTAAAGACTTCCTTCAAAGCGAGAGCTCCACCACCTTGTAACCTTTGCTATACATAGCTCGAAAACCAATAGCCCAATGTCTTCAGTTTTCCGATTACCTTCCTATCAGATAGTCTAGAGCGCGTTTGAAATCTGCAATAGTTTCTTGATAGGTAAGTGGAGATTTCTTTATAATCTCTAAAGCATTAGCTTCAAGTATAATTATCTGCCGAATAAACCTCAGGTAAACTCCTGAACATCGCACATACGATTCTATCGAGTGAAAGATTAAAGCCCACCGTCAACAAACTGATTGGACCTTACCAGTGTACCTTTAGGCCTGGGAAATCAAGAACTAACCTGATATTCTTAGAAAGAGGAAGCTGCTTTTGACAGCACGAAAAGGAGCTGCCTTTGTGGAGCTATGTCTGAATTTGGTATGTCCTCAAAACTATTACGTTTGTGTAAACTGACGTTGAGCAATACCAAAAGCTCCGTCAGGATCGTAAAGGACCTCTCCGAGTCTTTCGATACCAAACGAGGTTTCAGACAAGGCGATTCCCTTTTGTATATTTGGCTGTGATACTGAGAAAATATTCTGAGAACCTATTGGATCCCGTTAATTATTTACAATTAATTTTTGGCGAGAAGCTCAAGTGAGGGAAAGAATACCACAATCCTTTAAGAATAGCAACCCAGTCCAAGTTTTACCGCTGTCAAATATACCAGAAACTGCAACTGCCGATTCTCACAATCCTTCACTACTTCGCTGTACATACACAAAGCAAGCACAGACCTCAAGTTAAAAGGATAATATGGATTCTTATTGTGTTAACAGCCGCAGCGTTTCAACACGTTTAGCAGCCATCAGTGCAGTAGTGCTGTCATTTCCGTTGACTGCCTCCGGCACGAATATGTACCGAAAGCTTTTGGCCGTACTCGAATGTTTGTGCAAACATTGCCCAGTTTCTTGTCTCTCTATCTCTATGTTCTTCTTAAGTGTGGCTACTAAATCTAATAACCGCTTAGTATGAGCACCGTCAGTCTATGTACACTGCATAGCCTTCTAAGAGCGGCCGGTGCAGCTACTTGACTCTTTCTCTAGAGACGGCACGGGTAGCTCGGGCCTGGTCGGTTGGCAAATTTCATTATGTCAATTACTTCGCAACAAAGTACCTCAGCTAATTGACTTTGCTATGGTGCTGATGTTGATGGTGTTGGCAAAAGCGAATCTTGTTGCATGCAGCTGAGAGTGTCTTTCAATGCAAATTTTGTCTTTACCTCGACCCTGTTAACGGACTGTAGTGCATACAAGTAGGTATGTATTTACGACTCCTACTAATGTGTATGCATTTCCGAGTTATCTTACGTTGCCCACTGTCTTTCGAGGTGATATCAAGGTATGAGTACTTAAAAGGTTTTTGGTCTACTTTCCCGAATATTTAAAAATTTAATATTATTACCGTGATGTGTAGCAATATTTGAAGCTTACAATATGACTTCAGGTATATATGTATGTATTTAAAAAATCCTATTCATTTTAGTTTGCCTTATCAACTCTACTGGAATTCGACATGACGTAATGTTGCCTCATGCAAGCCCGCTTTTTCCAGCCTCGTACACCGAGTTTCGCCAACTGCTTCCTCTTCTTGCTTGGTAGATGTTGTAGCATTGCAGTAGTGCAATATTTTCTCTATCTCCTCAAGGGTAGAGGGTTTCAGGCCAGAAGCCAGACGCTAGCGCAAGAGCACAGTATAGGACGCTATGAACCAACAGATGTTACTCTGCTGGTGCTGGCAATTCCATCTCTGACCCACCTACTTTTCGAGTTGGCAGGCTTCTGCTTGCAGGCTTACAATACCTAGCCGGCAACCGCGCTTTTATAATGTAAGTTTTTGCGCTATATTTTGACTTTACTTACATAGGATGGTCGTAAAGAGGGAGGGATATCTAGAGAGCAGGAGGCGTCTAGGTGATAAAGGCAGGTTAGTTGGCCAGACAGATGAGACAATAGTCCTAACGGTCGGGTTTTTTGAGAGTAAACCAGACTTCAGATTTTGTTTACACTCTGATATTAGGGATCTGTGTGGTATGGGTGTTAGATGGGCTAATGGACGTTTAGATGTAAGCGGTATGATCTCCACTAATCGGAATGCCGAAAAGTTTGGGTCGTTAGCGCATGAATTGTTTAGGCGGCGAAGGCGTTTAACTGCGAATTAGGTTTAGATTCTTGTGTGAATGGTGGGTGCGTGTAATGTGCGTATGGGGTCCAACCCCTGGTCGCCAGTCCAGAGCAGTATGGAATCTCAACTGGTAGTAGTTCGGCTACGAGGTCTGACCGGACTTACTGGAGGTCGTGGAGACCGCTCCAACTGGACTGGTTTCTCGGGCGGGATCGTGGTAGTTGCGGTTAAAACCCGAATGCGGAAAGAACTGACGCTTTGTCAGTTGAATGTGGAGTTGCATTGCAACCAGGTGCCGGACCCAATGTACGGCAGAGATTTTATAGAGGCCTCGTACCCTAGGTGGGTAGTGGGTAGTGTGTCCATTCCACACTGCTAATTGGTACTGAAAATGCCTAGCATGAGACATGAGCATGAGAGGGGTACTTCTCATCACTACAACTGTGGAAAACATCACATGATATGCGATTCACTTAGGACTGTAGCTAGACGCCCCTAAAGTTAAAATTCCATTATAAATATATTCGCCGCCCGGTTTCTTTGAAAAACCTTAGAAATTTTGACATTCAGCAATTCAATAATGTGAACTTGAATTTGGGCACTGAGTATTTGTGGATTTTTACAAAAAATTGTTAGGACAGAGTTCTCTCTTATACAAAATTTATTTGCGACAAAGAGATTTGTACTTCAAATCGATTTAAAAAGCTGACGAAAATCGGTACTAAAGCTTTTCCTTTTTTCTTTCATTAAAATACGCGCCTCAATCAAAACCACTGGCGCTACAAATTACTAGTATAAGGCTGAAAGGTATCTCAACTATTTAATTAATTCCATAGTTAGAGGTACTACATAAAGGCTGTCGCTTATTTTTTCATTCATTCGACACTGTCGCAAATTGTTGAATCACCAATCTCAATGCAAATCTAATTTGCCAAAAGCCAAACCCGCGAAACTGCGAATTTTTCACTGAGCTGTCATCAAATGTTTGCCGCACAAAGGCGCCTGGTGTGCAACCGCCAAACGACAGCAATGTGACAAACACAAAAAACAACAAACGCAACCAACTTCCATACAAACAAAGACGAACTAAACTGCGAACAGATTCGGTATTACAAGCAGGCGAGTATAAAATATACAGTAGTTGCATATACACGTAGAAATGTAGCCTCGAAAAAATTCCAACACAATAGACCAATTCGACGGATAGTGGGGTATGCTGATACATGCTGATACCTTCGTCATTTTTGCTGTGCAAAGGCACGACTGCGAGAGGGTTCTGGGGGTTCTGTGAGTACAGAAGAGTTTTACGTTTACTTTCATCAGTTAAATCGGTTGGGATGTGGTGGGATAATTTTTCTGATTTGGTTTTCCAGTCGGTCATATGGGTGAAAGTAAACCTTGAATTGTATTTTTATTATAGCTAGTTCCAAATCAAGTACAATTAAACTTGAGACTAACATCAGCAATTCACCACTAAGTATTGACGGTGCCTTTGCTTTGGAAAATGACTTAATAAAGGGTAGAACTGTGTGTAATAAATTGTTCCCCTAATCTTCATATTTATTTCGGTAACTGCCGTGTAAAAAGACCAATATCCCTCAAAGGACTTTATCAGGTCTCCAGCATCCATTCTGCCAGCTTTCCGAAGCGCTAGTTTTGAGCTCTAAGTCATTTTTGAATACTTCTTATTACTCATAACACAGATTGATAAGATTTTCTAAGACCACGGTTCTAAGTTCTTCAAATAGCATAGGCAGTCAAAGCATTAAGAAAAATTTTGTCCTAAAAGATGATTTTTTCTCATAAGACCCAATATAAGCTAGATATATTTCCCCTTTGAAAATAGAAAAAGTTTATTAGGTTAAATAAAACTACTTTTAACTGCATCGAATTAAGCACTTCTTAAAATTATCGAGGCAGCCTAACTTAGGAAAAAAGGTCAATGTAACTTAAAGTATCAAACAACCAAAAAACATTTCCAGCCATTCAATTCACCACATGGGAAAAGAAATCGATTTGAGAGCCGCTTTCTACAACACAACTATAACAAAATATATTCTAAAGAAGAGTTTAGATAAGAATTTCCACATATTATTGAATATTTGAAAATTGCAGAGAACCGTCCAGCGAATATGAAAGCTATCTTCTCTCCTAAAAGAAGCGGATTACTTGACATTTGTTTAGACCAACGAAGGTGGAAGACTCTAACGGCCTCTTGAATTTTTTAGCCAACTTCGCTTTCGAAATTCGTCAAAAATTAAACAAAGGTTCTGAGAAGCGTTCTTAAGAACCTACGCTGGATGATAGCTATATTGGATGATATTTCCTCCCCAAAACTTTTTCGACGTTTGGCTGGACAATTTTTTGACTTAACGACATCTAACATTTACGAACGAATTTGGCATCTATAAATCCTCTAAAATTCGACAAATGTTCTTAAACGTCTCGTGAGAACCTCCCCTGGATGATAGCTATGCTGGATTTAAAATTCAACAAAGATTCTGAAAATCTTTCTTGAGAATTTTCCCTGCATGATAACTATACTGAATGTTATTTCCTCGTTCAACATTTTTCGACATTTGGTGAACAATTTCTTGATTGAATCTTCTTCAACTAACTTAGCATTTATAAGTTCTCTAAATTCGACAAAGTTTCCGAAAATCTTTCTTGATAATCCTCATGGATGATAACTATATTAGATGAGCAAGCTCTTGAATTGTTTTAAGGAAGGTTTTTAAAAAAAATTATGAACTTAAAATACTTCAAGATTCGAAACGAGTAGACAACCCAACTTTAAGGCCACATCGATAGGACTCAGGGATCTAATTATGAGTCTTCATTGCGGAAAGGATGCACATTAAAAAAGGTATCGCAAAAGCTACATTTGAAAATGAAGATTTCAAGTGACTAAAGCGAAAAAAACGCTCGACAGATTTTATTAGATAGCCTTGTGACATGAGATTTTCCACAGCCAAGCACAGGTGGCTAATAATGCTCAGAGCTACCCTCAAATTAAAAAAAATTGCCTACGCTCTACGCTTTCCCCCACGTGGCATGTATTGTGTGTGTTTATACGAATAAAATTTTATCTCAATACATTTATTGGTACAACACAAAAACAAAGCGATTGGGCGCGTATTAGATTGGGCACTGCAAGCGAGCCGCGCCGAGCTAGATTTTAACGGTGAAAACTGTCAGCACGAATTTAAGTCAATGTCGACACAACGGTGGCAACGTTAGCTGGACATTTTGTTGTCATATTGCATGCCACAATCTTCTGCATAGCCTACCCCTAGCTATGGATGTTTGTATGTTAGCATGTACTATGAGCTTTAGTCGCTTGTATTCGCGTTGCAGCTAGGGGTACATCCTTTCATATCCATCGCTAATCTACGCACGGGTCCATACTTATTTTTGTGCATGTGTGGCAACGCTGTGCCACAAAACTGCGCCTCCCACACTCCACTCACTTCCGCTTCACCGCCCTGCTCAGCGTTACAGCATCAGGTGGATGTGTTAAAATGATCGCTGACAATGCACCGCAGCACGCCGTCATGGCATGCAACCAGCTGCAACAACAACCACTACAACAACGGCAACAATTAAAACCGTAACGCCGCGCCACAGTTATGCTCACTACATTTTCGGCAACTGTCAACGCGCAAAAATGCTTCTCATGTGGAAATAACTATTGCGGCGGCGTCGCCGCCTACAGCGCCCACCGGTTGGAGGCGCCTACTGTACACATGTGAGATGAGGTAAAGGTATGAATTTGGAGGCACGTGGGCGCTTGGCGGTTGGGTTGTTGCATTCATTTACACCGCAACGCAACGCATGGTTGTAGCGAAAGGATATCCAGTTGCCCGTAACGGAAATGGCCGAAACGAAAATGGTAACGGTAATAGAGACGGAAATTGTGTGGTAATTTTTGTTTAATTACTGGCTGCAAATTCAGCGTTGCGGAAAAAGCGCGGAAATGGTCGCAAATAAGAAGCTGCTAAGCTTTTGTTGCACAATTGTGCATGCAAGGATATTATCGCCGTTGGCATGCGAGATGAGTGAAAAAAAATTGTGCAACTAATTCTGCTTGAAAAGCACTAATGGTATCTTTTATGTGATTTTTCTACGAATTTTCGTGGTATATTTTGTAAATCTGGTAAATTTGGTTTTATTGGTTTAAGCTGCTGAGCTTTCATCCGTTTGGTGGCGAGTCGGTTATCCGATATCCGCTTGCGATCGCTGGTTGAAGTAATGGAGCTATGTGGAGACTGACAGACTCTGATCAATAACTAGAACTTGTGAGACTACTATTTTAAGTATTCTGAGTGAACACTGTGCAATAGGTACACTCGCGGTGCGACTGATTATTTTGTTAGACGCTTTTTGCAAAAAATGTATGGAAGATGCTTTTGCCCCCTTTGTCCGGCCTTTAGCAGACTGAAAATGAATTATATCGGTAGAACTTTGAAGAACCTAACGAAGTGGCTGGAAATGATATTAACCGAATTAATAAATTTGTGTTGAGCTCAAAGAACTTCGTCGGTCTATGAGTTGATGCAACAGCGCGACAGTCGTTCTTCCTTTTCGGTGTTTGGCGTCAATTGGAAATTTCAAGTCTAGCCAGGTCCTTCTCCACCTGGTCTTTCCAACGAAGTAGAGGTCTTCCTCTTCCTCTGCTTTTCCCGGCAGGTACTGCGTCGAATACTTTCAGGGCTGGAGTGTTTTCATCCATACCGACGATATGACCTAGCCAAGTAGGTCGCTGAACTATGTTAATATCGTCGCTTATCTCATACAGCTCATCATTCCACCGGCGGCAATATTCTCCGTGGCCAATGCACAAAGAACCATAAATTTTCCGCAGAATATTTCTCTTGAAAACTCATAATTTCAACTCATCAGATGCTGCCATTGTCAGGACGGGAATAATGACTGACTCATAGAGTTTGGTTTTTGTTCGTCGAGAGAGGACTTCACTTCTCAATTGCCTACTCAGTCCGAAGTAGCACTTGTTAGCAAGAGTTATTCTGCGTGAGATTTTGAAGCTAAGATTGTTGTTTCTGTTAATGCTGGTTCCAAGATAGACGAATTTCTTTTCAACTTCGAAGTTACGACTGCCAGCATTGACGTGGAGCCAAGTTGCAAGTGCGACGTTTGATGACAGGACATATTTTGTCTTGCCCTCGTTCACTAGCGGATCCATTTGTTTTGCTTCCTTATCTATTCTGGAGAAAGCAGAGAATAATTTTCTCCAAGAGTAGATTGAAGAAGTCTCACGAAAGGAAGTCGCCTTGTCTGAGACTGCAATTGGTATCGAAGGGCTCGGAGAGGTCCTTCCCGTTCCTGACAGAGCTTTTGGTATTGCTCAACGTCAGTTTACAGAGCCGTATTACTTTCAATAGATAAATTACAGCGTAGAAAACAAAGCAAGGACAGCTTTAAGCTCACTGACAGGTCAACTCTACCTATCCATAATTTGGGTTTCGGGACATAGGAACATTTACGGCAACGAAAAACCAGACAAGTCAGTAGCTTCTCTATACGAATCCGAGGCAAAGATAATACCGTGGTCGCTAGGAGCAATCAAAAGGAAGCTCAATATGCAATTCGGACAAAGAGCGCAGAATAGATGGAGATCTACAACCAAATGCAGGATAACGAAAGATATATGATCAAGCTGAGACATATCAAAAACCAAGGACTTATTTCTTAGAACCAGGAACAGTACAGGTATATATACACCTAAAGCAATCATTTGCCATTTGGAGAGCATGCTTTAAAATAAAATCGCATCAAAATGGCGCTATCAGCGCTAATTGAAGCCGAAGGGCAACACACTTTTTACCAACCGACCTGCTAATATAAGCAGCTCGAAGCAGTGAATACCCCAAAAACTATGGACCTTTTCGTTTTATTTCTGCATAATCAATCCTTTCACGTGAATAACTGCTATATTTCGAACATTTTCACACAGCTTGTCAACTAACCACAATGAGTTCACCAAGAGGACAGAAGATACCGAAGACAGATCACATATTAATGCATATCTCTACAAGAAAAAATACCGTGCCTCTCAGAAATTATTAGGCTGTTGGTATTGCTGCGTCAGGTACTTCAGTTTCACTCGCAGCAGAATGGGAGTACATAAGAGCTCCACTGGTTTCTTGCGGTTCATTACTGGATGGATGGCCCATCAGGTAAGCGCTGCAAGCGCTTGTCAACCTTTAGTAACTGTGTGGTCGGAAGGTCTATCTAGTGAACTCTTCGTCCCCAACGTAGTTCCCCTTTCATTAGCTATAGTTTGAACTCCTAACTGGCCATTGGATGAAACGGATTCATGCGATAAGGTTGAAAATTTTACCGGTTGCCAGAGAAAGAGAAACAACTCAACACATCCTACTTCAATATCTCGCCTTTGCCAGATTAACGCTAAAATACCTCGGATCTCTTCTAGCTGAAATAGCGACAATAGAAAAATGTAAAAATTAAGAAAGTCGAAAGTTGCTATCCAACTATAGAAGTTTTTTTTCTGGCTTCATCAAAGACTATATGTAACAACTTAAGTGTGATCTCCACGTCTGTTTGGTGGCTTAATCTAACCTAACTACAACTATTTTAATACCTCATATTATAACTACCCTGAATCTATCAATGTGTAGCTTATTTTTCAGTTCAGATATCTTCTGATTAATTACTCAAATTTGTACTCTGAGAGATAGAAGATAATACTTGTAATTTGAGCTCTTACCATCACTTTTAAGACACTTTTTCCTTCCCATTTTGACGTCTTTTACGGATTTGAGTCGGCACTTTGACCATCTGTTTCTTCCAGGTAATCGAACGGATTTTTTCGTGCAAGAAATTATACGATATACGAAATGTATGTGAAGGTATAAGTTATTCAAGTCCAGCAGAACAAAAATATTCCCTCTTTAATGTGATGATTGAGAAAGCTCAAACGAGCTCTTAGTTATTAGCAGTTATACATTTGATTTCAAATAGGCATATATCTAACGATGAGACTTCAGAAAGCTGAAAGCATCCACAGTTTGGGGATTTCTGGATTTCTTCTTTAAATTACGTCTCCGATGAATCACCTAGCTTAGCTTACAAAGAACTTGCTTGATTATTTAGGGCTGAAAGAGGGTGTTCTTCCAGAGACAAATTAAATATACAATATTGGGGAAGAGCTTGAAAAAGCATACTAAATATTCATAAGTTATAACGAGCTCCTCACAAGCGTTCATCATTAAGCACGAGAACATAGTGGTGTGAAGTTAACAACTCTAAAGCCTACACCACAATGATCGTTGGGTACAATTATAGTCACAGCTTCGACCCCGAACTTTGCATCCAAAAAAAAAAAAAAAACCCGAGAATATTCAATAAAGCGTTCTTTAAATATTCGCCAACTTTATTTGCAAAAGAAGTGTGCCCTTATTGCATTTGTGCTGGACACTTCGCAAGAAATCCGATTGAAATTGTTTTAAACTTCAACGGCAAAGTAATAAACTCAATGAAATTTGAAATTGTGTTGCAAGGGCATGTAAAAGAAAGACAAATCTTCAACCATAAGATTACACCAAACAAAACACTAACTAGATAGAATGCCAAAAACATACACGAACGCATTCAATCTCCGCATTCGCTGCAGCGCAGCGTCACTTCACACACAAACATACACAAAGCGGTTGCAACGGTAAAGAACAAAGCGAATGAAGCGAAGAAAAATCAATTGAAAGGACACGAAAACTTTAAAACCAAAGCGAACGGTCAAGTCAAACGAGAAGAAATGTGGTACTGAGCTGACAGCGTACACTTGCAGGGATTTGGAAGGGAGAGAGAGGGAGATAAAGAGAGTGCATGTTGATGGCAAGATGAGCGGAAGCCACACAGCTCTGCTGAAAACAGAAGGGAGATGTGATATGAAAAGAGCCTTGATTCGAAACGAAAGTGGGCTGAAGAAACTATAGCGTTTTTGGTACGAACGATTGAGCCAACAAACATCATAGCCAAATTCAATTGAAAATTGTTCAATCGCATTGCATTTTCAATAAATATTTATACAAGTAAATGCAATGCAACAGCAACACACTGCAACTATGAGTACGATATAAGATCATAAACAGTAAAAACGAGGTAGACGAGGGCAGTAGGATAAGTCAGTGACTGTCCGAATCTGCTGCGTAGAAAGTATAGAAACTGGTTGAGTGTAGATAAGAGACTTCATGCAAATATTTCTTTGATTTGTATTGTAGTTGTAAGCACTAGAAGCTGGCCAAAATTTCTGGTGATCCAAAAAAAGTTTTAAACAGTTTAGATCATGGAATCACAGGGCAGCCTATACGCTGAATAACATACAGCCTGTGGAGGAACAGCCTTAAGAATGAGTTTAAAGAGGATAAATGTGTGTATTGGACACACCTATTTCGATGGTGACCCCGAAGCTAGTGGCAGTAACAGATAATTGAAAGGCTTTCAGAACAATGTCCATTCGTCGTAGCATTTAAATACTCTTTACAACCTGAAATTTCCGTTAGGAGTTGGATAAACTGCAGATTCTATCCACAAATTCTTTGAAAATTAGTGAATTTATGAAAAAAAGGCTACGAAGAGAAAACCGGGTACAACGATGGAATTTGGTAGATACAAGTATATTAAAATTTGAACGCACTGCGACCTAAGATCTGCTGTGCCCTGTTATCACAATACTTTGTCAAACTAAAGAGGTCTCTTCTTTATTGCAATCCAGAAGCGTGTGCCCTGGTCTAACTGCTATTTGCTCACAGAAGCAACACAAATAATTGGAGGAGTACCCTGGAGGTGACACCGTAGCCTGCTATGATCTTTCTAAAGTTCCAGAAGCTGTCAGAATTCGTTTTGCGCATGAAAAGTTTGTTGAACCGTTTCGTATCGAACTCATCCAGAAGTAGCCTTGAGTCCCAGATACTAGTTGCCAGTGGCGGTTTCTACTGGTCCTTTGGTCCTTCCGTACCTTAAGTATATTGTAAACTGTGGAGTCTCACAGCAAAGTCCTCTTCCAGTCCTATCGGACCGTTTACGGCAGCTTTTTTTACCAGAAGATCGGCTAGCTCATTTCCATTGATGTATTTGTCCTTAGGGATCTATGCTAATAAGATGTTATCTTTAGTGGCAATCCTGTTAAGCATTCTTAGTACTCCAGTACTATTCTTAATTTGACTTCAACGGACGTTATTGACTGTAGTACCGCTTGGCTATCACTGAGAATGACAATTCATTCCCAGTGATAGTTTTTCTCTAGAATAACCTCTGCTCATTTGCTAATGACAGAGACCTCAACTTAAAAAATACTTGGAAACCTGTCCCATTGAGTTGATGAACTAACTTGGCAACCGGTGCGTCGCAACTTCTTATTAAATTATGGGTCTAAAGAGTTGCAAAAACAGTTAGTTGGGAATGTCTACAAACTTCCTTAGAAGATGCGGACGAAGCCGAAACTTTTCATTTCCTTTTAAGAAGTAGCAAAAAACAAAAGTTCCGCTCTACGGAAATAAATTAATTTTCCTTTCTTTCATGCATAGTTTGCTTATTGACGAAGCTATTCAGCCAGACAAGAGCCTCATCGCTGAAGATAATTTTTCGATAAAAATCCGGATCATTTTCAAGTTGTTGCTGGGCCCAATTCACGAACAAACGATGATTCTGGTAGTCAAGCGGCTACCAGGATGTAAGGATGTAGGTCCCGATCTTTTAGCAAATTCTCCATAACTACGTCACAGAGACGCCCAAAGCTTGAAAACGACGTAAGAGAGACTGATTTGGGTCTTCCTCAATTGATGCGCTATATTCTCGACACTACGCGTAGTTTTTTGTTTTACTGGCACCGAACATTTTGTACAGTGCCTGCGGATTTAAATTTCTCCACTAGATGCCCAATGGTTGATCTGACATGACGATTATGACGACCATAAATTGGACGTAGCGCTTTTAAAGTTGGGGCCAGTGACTCCGAATTTCGGTAGTATATTTGTTTAATTTCGGCTCGTTGTTGGATCGTATATTTTTCCATTATAAAATGTCAAACTTGACAGAAGAGAAATGTCTAAAGAGCGGGAAAAATATGGCGTCGTTTGTTGTCTCTCTCCGGTTACTCCCTATTGAAAACCCCGTTATACGCTGCTGATAGGATGGCATTTCAGTTGCCCTAAAAAGAAACAACTTTCGTTTGTCCTACATGATTCTGTAAGCTAAAATAAGCTTTCAGAGCAAAAGAGAGGTTATGTTGAATTTTTAAATACAACTTTCTTTGCATGGATTCATCAAACCAGCCGCTCAAACGCCAACTTCTCAGCTATGTAGCACGTCTAAGCGTTTATTTATTGATATGTTGTTATATATGTACATAAGTGCATATGTATGTGTGCTTGCAGCGCAAACGAATTGAGTGAAATTGTTTGAACGGAACGGAAGTTATTTTACTTGAGCAACAATAATAATAACAACAATGTTTCGTACAACTACAGCAACTGATTTATCAAAAACGCACACAAACATATGCACTTGAGAAGCACACTCACATACGTGCATGCACTTAAAAATGTCCGCTGGTTGCGAAATTCGAAATAACATTTGTTTCATAGCATAATGCGCAAGTGATTTGCTGCACTGTGTTGTTGTATTTTTTTTTTTCTTTTTTATTTTTTATTGGTTTCTTTGGACTTTTTCCCACACATTGCTTCGGCCAGCAGCGGCAAGCGGGCAGACGTTCGAACGTTCCAACGAAAATTGCGAAAACTTTTGCGTTGCACTCTAATTTCCTATTAGAATTCAATTTTTCAACTGATTCTAAAACAAATACAACAAAAAAAAGGCACACATGCATGCAAGTGCACGCATATACACATGTGTATGTAAAACCTAGCAAATACACACACATATACAAAAAATAAGCAGCATAAAGACAAGAGCGCTTTACAAAGCTTACTTTTCTCCCAGCTCTCGCCTCCTCTCCAGCTGCATTCCTTTCCTAACACTAAGTTGGCGTTCACAAGAAATCGCAAACGTAATCGGCCAGTCAAGTTTTGTAGGGACAAGTCTACTGCAGGCGACAGCAGGAAGCAGCAGTGACAGCATGAAATCGCCAAATGAAAAATAACTGTACAAAAAGCAATAATAAACACACAACAACACACACACATACATGCATACATATGTGATCTTAGTATTCCCCCGGTGAACTGTAAATTCAATGAAATGAAATAGACAAGCAAGCGCAGCTTTGCAAAGCTTTCAAAGCAGCCGAGCCGTGTTAGCCCCCAAACAGATAGCAATGATGACAAGTTAAGCAGCGCTGACATCTGATTGCTGCTGGCGTTGACTAAGCAGTTCAATGAGCTGGTACAGGTGTATTTATAAGTGGGTGAGTTCTCAAAAAAAAAATTCAAGCACAAGAAAAAACGTTATCTTCGTCTGCAGCGTAGTTTTAATACCCTTTACAAATAATCAAGTTTAAATAATAGAACTTGAGCACTCAGTTTGTATGGCAGCTTTATGCTATAGTGGTTCGATCTGTGCAATATATTCGGAGATTGTAAAGTTGTCTTGAAGAATAATCTGCGCCAAATTTCATAAAGATATCTCAACAAATAAAAAAGTTTTACTTACAAGAGTATATTTTAGATCGATTGGTTTGTGTGGATGCTATACGATATAGCATTCCGATCTAAACACTTTTTTCGGAAATTTTATTAGTGCCTTAGACAATAATCCGTGCCAAATTATGAAGAGATATTTCGTTAAATAAAAAAAGTTTTCCTTACAAGAACTCGATTTTGAACGTTCAGTTTGTATGAAAACTATATGCTATAGTGGTCTGATCTGTGCAATATGTTCGGAGATTGTAAAGTTGTCTTGAAGAATAAACTGCGCCAAATTTCATAAAGATATCTCGTTAAATAAAAAAGTTTTCCTCACAAGAACTCGATTTTGAACGTTCAGTTTGTATGACAGCTATATGCTACAGTGGTCCGATCTAAAAAGTTTTTTAGGAGATTGTAGAGCTGCCTTAGACAAACATCCATACCAAATTATTACAAAGAATCCCATCAGATAAAATAACTTTTCCACACAAGAAGTGGATTTTTATCGTATTGATCGTTAGTTCGTATGACAGTTATATGCTTCAATGGTCTGATATCTGCGTTTCCAACAAGTGAGTTGCTTCTAATTACTTTCAGATCCATTTATTGAAAACTGAGCGATACATATACGAACAGACAGACTTACATGCCTTAATCGGCTCAGTTAGTCACGCTGATCATTTATATTAATATAATTTATAGAGGCTCCGATGTTTCCAGCTGTGTGTTAAAAGCTACGTAACATTCTTAATACTTGCATATCATGTTTAGGGTATCAAAAAAGGAAAAACAGAAACACATGCGAAATATATTGGCATGTCAAACAAATAATCGTTCTTTGGCCTGTCGCATAGCAAAATATTGGTAAAATGCTTGTCAGCCGACAACACGATTGTGTTCCTAGAATACCTGAACCCACTATTTGTGCGACAAATGCGGCGAACACAACTTAGAGTTGGATAAGCATTTCTTTCTTCGATGTATATATACGCACATTCCACGAATACGCACGCAAAAGCATACAGGGTGGTTTAAAATAGTGAAATATAAAATTTTTAGGCATAAATTTTTAATAATATTTAGAAAAATATCATAATTGAGCATCAGTAGTACATTTTTTACGTCTAAAACGGTCTCAAAAACTCAAATACTTAATCCTTTCAATAGACTTTTAAATTAATTACATATTTAGCCAAGTTTGCTACCTGAGCGAAAGGAGGTGGACTTAGCTAAGTAACAAGTTTGCAATCGCTAAGGAAAATTTGTTATAATATTTCTTCTACTAGAGTAATATAGCAATAGACTCTTTGGTAATATTATAAATCCTACACTTTTTTCGCGACGTAATTCTTGATTGTGGTAACTATGGGATCAGTACATGACGGTAAGTAGCTTAGTTCGGATTAAACATACAGTTCAAACTTTCTATGCTGCCTGCTAGTACAATAAAAACCTTTAAGTTAAACGTAATTTCTTTAATATCTAATTCACTTTTTTAAGAGAAATATAATTTTCCACGAGAACTGTACCTGATTTCCGAACAAAATCTTCACTGACTTTATTTGAAATGTACATACATAGTCTATACTATATATTTTAAAGATTTATCGTCTTTTAGTTACCTCAAACTCAGAAGTTTTATTTCTATTTCCAACAGTTCAGTGGTATACCCGAAGGTGTGAGATCCCAGGTAATTAAACCTTGATCTCGCAAAGGCGGGAGACTATCCTACAAGAAGTGTTGAGATGCTGCTTCGTCTTATTCCAAATAGCTTCTACAACTGGTCTTCGTTAAGATGAGCTCACTATAACTCTTGAGTTCCAAACAAAAAAAAATATGGAGTGCCAGGTTAGGTATAGGAGAACTTAGCCAAGTATGATCATATATGTGTTTTAGTTGTTCCTCTTCTTCCTTTTCTTAAATTATTTACCACTTAGACTTTGAAGATGGCAAAAGAGCTCGACATCTCTCGCGAGTGCGTTCGAGAGATTTTGGTGGATATTGTGGGTATGAAATTCATTCTTATTCGACTCGTCCCGATAAAGCTGAATTTTTTTTCAAAAAGAGTACCGTAAACAAGTCCCTTCGAATATGCTAGTTCCTGCGAATTCCGATCCCAGATACATGGAGAGCATTACAACTGCCGATGAGACCTGGGTTTATGAGTTTAACATGCAAAAAAGTCAGCAGTCATCGGAATGGAGGAAAAAAAGAGCCAAAACCAAAACACCCACGCCAAAGCTGCTCAAAAATCTAGGTGAAGCTCATTGCTTTTTGGTGGATATTCGTAGTTTGGTACATCATGAATTTATTCGGCAGGGACATGCAGTCAATAAAGAGTTCTATTTGGCCACATTGAGGCGTTTGCGTGAGATGATCCGCCGAAAATGGCCGGAATAGTGAAAGCATGATAATGCACCAAGAGTATCGAGCCGCGATTGTGACCGAATTTAAAGCCAAAAACGCAATGAATACCGATTGATCTATCAGCGTATTCACCAGATTTGGCACCGTGTGATTTTTTCTTGTTTCCAAACCTGAAATTGCCGCTCCGTGGAACTTATTTTCGCTCGATCGAAGAAATAAAATAAAATTACCTGAAGGAGCTGAAGACCCTACCAAAAAGAGGCCTGGAAAAATCGTTGGCATAAGTGCATGGCATCTGGTGGGGATTACTTTGAAAGCGAAAAAATTTTATGAATAATTAAATATTTTGCGTTTTATTTACAATTTCCGGTTATTTTTTTGTTATAATATAAAACCGTCTAAACTTCAAAGGAAAATTTTACAAAATGTTTCTAAACTTTACAAAAATTTTCTGACCAACATTGCTTATAACCCACTATACCAGTATAATGGAGAACTGCGTCCGAATTCTACTTAATTTTATTTACTCAACTCAAGTCGACGCCCAGGTGCGTTCACCGGCAACACATATCATTACAAATCACATTACAAACTGCAAACTACACACATGCACACACACACACTATTGGAAATAACGGATTTATTGTATTAAACCTAAGAAAAAAAAATAAAAACAGAAATAAGCCAACTGACTGCAAAAGCAACACTAACATCATCAGCCCTGGCAAACTGTGGAGCTATCAGATCTATATACTTTGGTAGTTCACTACAATTTCTTTGTTGTAATTCAATTGCATTCGATTTGCTTTGCCACACACACACACGTACGCAACGCATTATAGGCTTACATACATATAAGTCAGCTTGTATGTGTGTGTGTTTAGGCGCACCTGTATGGGCGAAATTGCTTGTAGCAATTTGGGAAATTTGTTTAGTTGTGTGTGCGTATATGTGTATGTGTGTTTACATTTTGGTTGCACGTGGCGTATGAGTGACTCTAATACAATTATGCTCGTTAGATGTCCTCAGCGAGTGCAAGCGAATCAAATTGTTACATTTTCTGCGAATTTGTCAAAATTAACTTGATTGAATCAAATCAAACTAGCTTTTACGAATTTTTCGTTTAATTAGTTTTCGAAACTGGCATTTATTCGAGTTATTGGTAAAATTACAAGCACACATGCACATGTGTGTTTGAAAGCAAAAAGCAGCTCCTATGTGTTGACTTGTTGAGCGTAAGCCTTAAGTAATTGGAGATATGCTGCACAAGCGAAATATATGAAAAAATAAACGTAAGTATTAAAACCTTTTAGGCACGTTTTCAAACCCTTTCGTATCGATGGCTAAAAATGGAGGGTGATCTGAAGCATCTACCCATAATCTGCTAGCGTCTGCTTATTATATATTGACTCTTTTGTTCACCATATAAAAGAGCTTCTGTATACTCAAGTAAGATGTTCTTTATAATTTTTAGAAGTTACTCAAGTATTAAGCGCTGGAAGTGAATTCTAACATAAGTTTCCTCTTTTTTCATTGAATCAACAAATAACACAGAATAGCCATCCGTTTTAAGACCGACTAAGTGTTATCAGGTGGAGGATGGAGTTATGTGTAGAAATTCACGCAAGTGAGGAAAGTTCTCTGATCGCCATTCTCTTGGGAGTGGCCAGAAACGATTCTTTTACATATGACTCAAGCAGCTCACGACTTCCGGTCTTTGACCAAGTATCCTCTGGGTAGCCTAAGAACATCCGCTTGAAGGCGAGCTAAAGTGAGAAGGCGAAACACCCCTGCATAGGGTTGTGCGCTGAGTTTGGGACCCGCCACGTAAAAAAACACCCTCAATGAAAGGAAAAGAACAGCCTCGGATGAGAGTCCCCCCCTTTTGATGACGACCATGGCAAACGAAATAAGGACTATGATTTGAGGGCATGCACCTGGAATGTCCGGTCCCTTAATTGGGAAGGTGCCGCTGCCCAGCTGCTAGATGTCCTCGTAAAGATAAAGGCTGACATCACCGCCGTGCAAGAAATGCGATGGACGGGACAAGGACAGAGACGAGTAGGTCCTTGTGACATTTACTACAGTGGCCATATAAAGGAGCGCAAGTTTGGTGTTGGATTCGTGGTGGGAGAGAGACTCCGTCGCCGAGTACTATCATTCACTCCTATGAATGAACGTCTAGCCACAATCCGCATCAAAGCGAGGTTCTTCAACATATCGCTGATTTGCGCCCACGCCCCGACTTAAGAGAAGGACGATGTGACCAAAGATGCCATTTATGAGTGCTTGGAGCGCACTTATGAGAGATGCCCCCGCCACGATGTCAAAATCGTGCTTGGCGACTTCAATGCCAGGGTGAGCAAAGAAGGTATCTTTGGCACTACGGTCGGTAAATTCAGTCTCCACGAGGAAACATCCCCAAATGGGCTGAGGCTGATCGACTTCGCCGGGGCCCGAAATATGGTTATCTGTAGTACTAGATTCCAGCATAAGAAGATACATCAAGCTACCTGGCTGTCTCCGGATCGAAAAACCACCAACCAGATCGATCATGTTGTGATAGACGGAAGACACGTTTCCAGTGTTTTGGATTTGCGTGCGCTCCGAGGTCCTAACATCGACTCGGACCACTATATTGTTGCAGCCAAAATTCGCACCCGCCTCTGTGCAGCAAAAAACGCACGCCAACAAACACAAGGAAGGTTCGACGTCGAGAAGCTGCAATCACAACAGACAGCCGAACGATTTTCTACTCGGCTTGCACTCCTGCTCTCTGAGAGCACTCGTCAACAACTCGGTATAAGGGAACTGTAGGACGGCATTTCAAACTCCTTACGTACAGCTGCAACCGAAACCATTGGTTTTCGGAAAGTGCAAAAGAATAGCTGGTACGACGAGGAGTGCCGTGTCGCAGCGGAGAGAAAACATGCTGCCTACCTCGCAACGTTACGATCGACCACAACACGTGCGGGATGGGATAGATACCGAGAGTTAAAGAGGGAAGCGAGACGCATTTGTAGACAGAAAAGAAAGAGGCCGAAATGCCTGAGTACGAAGAGCTTGATAAGCTGGTCGACAGGGGTAATCCTCGAAAATTCTACGAAAAGATCCGGCGGCTTACAGAAGGTTTCAAGACCGGAGCATACTCTTGTAGAACCCCCCAAGGTGATCTAGCCACCGATGCCCAGAGCATACATCAATTATGGAGGGAACACTTCTCCAGCCTGCTGAATGGCAGTGAACGCACAACATTAGGAGAAAGCGAACCCGATACCCAAATCGATGACGATGGAGCAGACGTTCCATTGCCCGACCATGAAGAAGTTCGAATAGCAATTGCCCGCCTGAAAAACAACAAAGCGGCAGGGGCCAATGGATTACCGGCCGAGCTATTTAAACACGGCGGCGAAGTGCTGATAAGGTGCATGCATCAGCTTCTTTGCAAAATATGGTCGGACGAAAGTATGCCCAACGATTGGAATTTAAGTGTGCTATGCCCAATCCACAAAAAAGGAGACCCCTGCGCCAACTACCGTGGGATTAGCCTCCTCAACATCGCATATAAGGTTCTGTCGAGCGTATTGTGTGAGAGATTAAAGCCCACCGTCAACAAACTGATTGGACCTTATCAGTGTGGCTTTAGACCTGGTAAATCAACAACCGACCAGATATTCACGATGCGCCAAATCTTGGAAAAGACCCGTGAAAGGAGAATCAACACACACCACCTCTTCGTCGATTTCAAAGCTGCTTTCGACAGCACGAAAAGGAGCTGCCTTTATGCCGCGATGTCTGAATTTGGTATCCCCGCAAAACTAATACGGCTGTGTAAGCTGACGTTGAGCAACACGAAAAGCTCCGTCAGAATCGGGAAGGACCTCTCCGAGCCGTTCGATACCAAACGAGGTTTCAGACAAGGCGATTCCTTATCGTGCGACTTTTTCAACCTGCTTCTGGAGAAAATAGTTCGAGCTGCAGAACTCAACAGAGAAGGTACCATCTTCTATAAGAGTGTACAAATGCTGGTGTATGCCGATGATATTGATATCATCGGCCTCAATACCCGCGCCGTTAGTTCTGCTTTCTCCAGACTGGACAAGGAAGCAAAAGAAATGGGTGTGGCAGTGAACGAGGGCAAGACGAAATATCTCCTGACATAAAACAAACAGTCGTCGCACTCGCGACTTGGCACTCACGTCACTGTTGACAGTCATAACTTTGAAGTTGTAGATAATTTCGGCTATCTTGGAACCAGCGTAAACACCACCAACAATGTCAGCCTGGAAATCCAACGCAGGATAACTCTTGCCAACAGGTGCTACTTCGGACTAAGTAGGCAATTGAGAAGCAAAGTCCTCTCTCGACAAACAAAAACCAAACTCTATAAGTCACTCATAATTCCCGTCCTGCTATATGGTGCAGAGGCTTGGACAATGTCAACAACGGATGAGTCGACGTTGCGAGTTTTCGAGAGAAAGGTTCTGCGAAAGATTTATGGTTCTTTGCACGTTGGCCACGGCGAATATCGCATTCGATGGAACGATGAGCTGTACGAGATATATGACGACATTGACATAGTTCAGCGCATTAAAAGACAGCGGCTACGCTGGCTAGGTCATGTTGTCCGGATGGATGAAAACACTCCAGCTCTGAAAGTATTCGACGCAGTACCCGCCGCGGGAAGCAGAGGAAGAGGAAGACCTCCACTCCGTTGGAAGGACCAAGTGGAGAAGCACCTGGCCTCGCCTGGAATATCCAATTGGCGCCACGTAGCGAAGAGAAGAAACGACTGGCGCGCTGTTGTTGACTCGGCTATAATCGCGTAAGCCGTGTCTACGCCAGTAAAGAAGAAGAAGAAGTGTTATCAGCACACAAACGAAAACGCGAAATCCCATAAATTTTTTTCAAACTTCAGTTAAGTAAGAGTCAGCAGAGCTGAAATACTTACTATGATCAGAAGTACAATACCTATTTACCAGAAGGTCGATCGGACCTAAAGATCATAATGAATGTTTTGAGATAATCCTTACGATTTAGGTTATCTGCTATACTTGGCATCAGGTCAACTAAAGCATTACAAATTAAAGAAATCACAGAGCTTCAAATGATCAACTTGGCCCCACTCTATTGTGTTCGCGGCTGCTCAGATTCCTACTCAGATTCTTCTTGCCAACGTAGCGTTCCGAACCAACTGATGGTTTAATTTCAGCTTTCTAGCTGCCATCACATGCCTCCTAACAGTGCCCTTAGCGTTTACTGGAGAGCCTAAACTCTCCCATGAACTGAGCTGAGGTTTCTCAGGTAGTGCCAGGCGGAATTTCTACATCGGCACTACCTTTATTATCTGTCCGCAGATTTCTACCTACTCCCACTAACTTATGTTATCATCTCTAGTGGCGGTTAACAATATTCCCCCGTCTTGCAATGTTTGTGGCGGTTCTGAGGCTATCGATAAGAAGCAGTCATCTCAACTTTCACCTAACACAGCAACTTAATTGGGCCGGGAGAGCAACGTATTCCGAGGCCTGCCAAGTTTTTAACAAGCCAGAGGCAGCCCTTGGTATTAACTCATTCGTTATTTATGCTTACGCAGGTAACAGAAAAGCTAAACCACACGACCAGGGTTCAACTAATCCATATAATAGTTCTACTTGCAAGCAAAATCAAGCAAAAAAGTGTCAAAAGGTCGTAAATGTCTAAAGGACCTGGAGGTCATAGGTCATCTAGCCTTATCCAGCATGAACCGCGCGGAGGCGACCCTATTTTACATCTCCAAGAGTTTAATCATGAAGTTCCAGCAAAAGAAAATACTCTATTGAAAACGCTATTACTTGGAAAGAGATAATCTAGTTAACTAATCTACTGCCTTTAGTTTTTAGGGCATCAAACTATCGAAAGTCGGCATATGGATTCGAATCCTTGGATTTTTGTATTTAGTTGTCATAATAATTCTGTTTTAGGTAACGTTATCAGGTTTATACTCGCAAAGCCAAGAATAATTCCAAGTGACCAGTTCAAAACCTCGGTCCATTTTTCTCTATCTTCTACTCTCTCTGGTAGTTATTTTTGGGAAGATAGCTTGTTGAGAGCTTCCCGCATCCTCGCTTTAACAAAGCTGCCTGGCTTTTTTTACCGAATCCTTAAAAGTCACGAATATTTGATTGACAAGTGTGAACAGCTAGAAATTCAAAAAGAAAATTAGGTTAGGTTAGTCTGTGTCTGTTGCGCTCAACTATGTTTACCCTAAAGCTTCTTTCTCAATTGAGTAGTGGGATCATGTAATCGGCGTTTGCCGATCGCCATTACCCACCGAGCTATGAGCAAAAAATAGTTAGACATTTTTCATAATTTACAATTCTTAATTTATTAATCAAAATCTATATCGCCCCCTTCAAAGTAATCCCCCTTGACGCCAATTCACTTGTGTTAACGTTTTTACCAGTATTCGAAACAATTGCTAAAGTCAATTTCCGGAATAGCCTTCAATGCGCGCAGCGAGTTTAATGTTTTCAAGTGACTCAGAACGGTTTCCACATCACACCTCGGTAATTGAAAAAAACTGCCGTCTGATTTTTAAACCGATCTGATATGGTTGTCTCAGCTTCGGCTCAGATTTGCCACAATATTCGGACGATTGATCGTCTGTTTCCGGGTTGTAAGCATAGATCCAAGACTCTTCGCTAGTAATAAATGTTTCATGACCTCTAGGTCGGTAGAGGTGTAGTTCTATCGGGCTCAATTAACACTTGACGTGCCATTTTGACACTATTCGTAGAACCTCCTGTATCTGCTATTACGTTTTACCTTCTCTCTCAAACCATTTTGAGGCTTCGATGAAACTACATACTTAAGTCCGATATGCTTTTGGTGGAAATCCATTCAAGGTTTGGTTCTTAATGGATTCCAAGTGTTTTGTGTCGGATCTGTGCCCAGCTCTAAGGCATTCGCACAGAAAGTGGAAAATTGGTTCCTTGTTCCCTGCTACTCCGCAGGCACGGCAGATGTCGTTGTAGAGCATACCCATTTCGGACGCATGTTCCCCAAATGGCCAATGCTCGGTTGTGGTAGCGGTTACTCTGTAAATACTTTTTCTTGACCTATTTTATAAGTCGTCGGTTCTTTTCCTGTCATATGTTGACCATAATTGTTTAGTTATGACGCATTTTGTCAACTCCTGCCTTTGCCAACTCGTCTGCTTTTTCGCTACCGAAAATGTTCCTGTGGCCAGGAACCCGGATCAAGTTTAGTTGGAGCTTGTCTTTTATTGAGCTTAGTGTTTTCGTGCAGTTGTGAACTATGCTAGAATTTGTCATGAGTGTAGACAAGGCCAGGCTATCCGTAAATATATTTGCTTTATGTATGTATGTAAGTATATTCCCGTGGTTTTCTAATATAACTTCGCAGGATTTTTCTATGCCTAGTACTTCTGCTTGGAAGATGCTAGCCGAGTTCGGTAGACGTACAGAGAGAGATATGCCTAGATCAGCGGAGAATATCCCCGTGCCTACTCCGCAGTCCATTTTGGACCCGTCGGTATAGACTGAGATGGTATAATTCTCTTCTTCATTCTCGTCTAGATGGTATCCTCACCTGGAAGTGTCTATTGAAGTCCAGCTTTGCTAGAATGCAGTCTGATTTATTTATGGTGAGCTTGTTTAGGATTATACTATGTCCGTGGTTCAGCTGATTCTATCCTCCCAATTCTTTTGTTCTTATCGCCGCAATAGCTGCTGTTTTGTGAATAGAAATGTCCATTGGTAGTTGATGCAGGATCACATTGAGCGCATCAGTCGGACATGACCTGATTGCACCAGTAACACCCGCACATGCTGCTCTTTGTATTCGATTTAATTTTAATTTTATTTAATTTTAATTTAATTTTACCTCTAGGTAGTTGGAAAACATTGTTTGACAGACGTTAACGTGGCGCTGTTTTTTTTTTCTTTTTTTAATTTTTTTATTTTAGAACCAATCGCGCTTTCACTTTTCTTAGGACCAAAGGATCTTTCCAAATGGGTTTTACTGATTCTTTTGATATTTCATAGATGCTCGTGAGATTTCTGACTGTACAACGTCGATTCTCAAGCACCAGTTCCATTATTTTGTTGACGTGTTGTTAATCAGTTGATGTTTATGGTCATCATGGACGTGGTTCGCCGTCCACCCTCTTTGAATAATCAGAAACACTTGCTCGCGACAAACAATTATCACCGAAGATCTTTTTCAAACCTCTAAATGTTTCGGCACCAGAAATTCGATTCCAAACAAAATTTAATGGAACTTCTTTGTTTAATAAATTCAATCTTCTTAAAAAGCACCGACTTTACTTTATGTACTTCAGAAAGCCTAGCCTATACTAAACACTAATAATTATTTCGATATGATATTTGACACAGATGCCACTGATAGTCATAACAACCTAGAAAAAAAAGCATTTCGACGAATAGGTTTTAGTACGAAATTTTAATTAAAAAGTCTTACTTTTTTCTCCATGCAAAATTTTTTTATGCAGCCTGTAGTCGCACTGCCGATTTTGCTGCGGAGTTTTCAGCGTAGATGTCTATAAGTGGCAGGTTTAACACTAGCATATGAGACACCACTGGTGTAGTTTTTGGAGAAAATAGCAAATAGAAGCTTAGAAATTTTTTTTATTTAAATAAAATTCCCAAAATATATTTTATAGAGATTATGTTGACCTTAAAAACCCCTTGCACGGTGCACGGATTAAGAAAAATTTTACAGTTGTATAAGCAAAGTTTCAAACCACAATTTTGATATGTGACTTAGATAATGTCAATTATTGGCTTTTTACAAATAAAAATTAACACCAAATAAAGTTTGATATTGGCCAAAGATTAAGAAAGAATTTTATAACTTTTTAACTAAATTATACCCCTTCATATTAAAAAAAAATTCAAAAAACACTTAAAAAAATATTTGCACCAACAATTAATTCCAACGCCGAAAGCATATGTACACACATACAAGAATGCGAATTTTATAATACAACACCTGTCACACAAAAATTTTGCACACCAACAACACATCGGTTTACAACTGCGTATACAACAAGCATCCGAGCATCGATTTCATTGCATTAATTTGTTTTTGTATTTCTATTTGTGTACTTTGCGTGCGCATGCATTAGCATGCACCGAATTTGGGTTACGCAACGGCAGCGCAAAAAAACACAGTCACCTAAGCGTACATCATTACGCATAGTTCGCTCAGCCGCAGGCATGCTTTTCAATTCGACCGACAATTTGATGCATCGCAAACACTTTGATTTGCCACTCTAATGAGTTTTTGCACCCACCACGCCCTGCACTAGTGCGCATTTGCTGGCTCTGGGCGTGGATTCTTCATTTTCTCGTTGTTTTTTTTCATTCGTTCATTTTGAAATGAATACTTAGTCGTAAATTTAGCTGCGTGGCAGGCAGATTTGTAACAAATGCCGTTGATGTTGCAGTTGCCGGTGTTGCAGGCGCACGTTTTCGACACAAGCCGTTGGCCGCGAGCGTAATTGCGTCAAATTTTCGCAGTGTGCGCGAAATCTAACTGTTCACGATTAACATATTTTACGCTCCATTCATGAGGAAGCCCGACAACCGGGGGCATGATGGTGAAGGGTGACCACCTGTGCTTTAAGGCTTTAAGTTTTACTTTTCGAGAAACTAGATTTTCCACACAAGCCCGTTGACTGTGATTATACAAGTTCGGGGTTACGGAAGGTTTAAAAAGTGAAACTCTCCTGTTTCTGTTGCAAAGCTGAATAAAACTAAGTTAGCCTTCCTCTTTGTAAAAACTTTTCGATCTTATTGTAGGTTTTGAGAAGAGTACTGAATTTTTTAGAGAATGAGGTAAAAATACAGAATTACACTTGATTTAAGCATGTTTTCATCATTAAGGCAACATTGTATCATTTCTGAACTCTAATGGTCTTGAACGAATTGGTTCGTAAAATAATATCCGCTGAATCATTAATGCGATCGCAGATATAGATCTTGCTGACTCCAGCGGGAGCTCGTCTAACTTATGAAGAGTTGGTAGTATCCTCTGGAAACCTTAAAAATATGGCTTAAGTTAGGCAATTATGGTAGACCACCTCGTCTTGCAAAAAGTTGAGGCAATGGTATTCTTCTTCTTCTGCTTTGGCGTTAACAGGTCAATTGAAAAGCCACCAGCCTAACATAGTAAGAGATTAAGCTGTCTGCAGCTGGCTCTATAAAAGAAAGACAGGCACCGTACTTGGCCAGTGCTTAGGTGACACTCGCGCTTTGATGTGTTTAGCTGGCTCTATAAAAGCCCACCCGGCACCCACGTTGCTTAATATTTTTACGCTCATTGTCTAAAAAATTCAGTACTCTTCTCAAAACCTATAAGATCTTCGTTGATTTTTTATGAAGAGGAAGGATTTTGCCGTTTCGTTAGTTTAGACTTCACTTTGAGCCCAATAAACTTCACTTATTTTACTCAGAGGCTACTTTTAAAAATAAAGGATTGAGAAGGTTGGCAAGTCTTCAAGAAAATTTTCGACGAATAAACTCATGACAAATATTTCTCATAAATTTTTGAAGTGTGCCTTAATAATTGTCGAAAAAACAAAATGGTGCCACAAGTTTTAAGTCGCCTCTGCCAGGGGAATGGTTGCTTAGGAGCAGCTTTTTGCTATCCAATAAAGTTGAACATTTAACAGTGACTGCCAAAAAAAAAAATACCATTCGAAACAGCTTTCTTTGTAATTTTGGATTATACCTCAACAGCAAACTCATTTTGGGCTCAACATTCGCCGGTATATTGTCTTCACTATCGCTGAAAGCGCTTTTATGAATCAAATTTAAATTTTAAATGAAAAAAATCTGAAAAATTCTTCACAAGATATTTTCATCCTTCGCCAACCACAAAAATTAACGCCAACAACAAGTAAAGTGTAAAACAAAACTACAGTAACTGCAAAAAGTAATGCGCCACGAGCTCCATCCTTTGGAAAAGCACGCTCAACATCACTGGTTTGGCGCCAAAGAGAGGCATTAAATACGATTTTATTAATGCGAATTAAAAGCTTTTAACATTTATTATAATTCTATTAAATTACTCAACGAGACATAATGAAATGAAAGGAATAAACGAGCGAAAAAGACAGCAATACACAACCGCAGGCGTGACAATATTAAAGATAATGCTGTCAATGTATGAATGGATGTATATGTATGTATGTATGTATATATACAAACTTATAATCTATAAATGTAAATCAACGGCTTACTTACTCATCGTGTGCGTCATTATGCGAAAGGTAATCAGTGGAAATTACTCTTGGCTGAAGCGGCGGCATGAGCAAATATTAATGCAATCCTATTTACAATGTCGATATGTAAGACTTACACGCTCAAGTAACGACTTACAAATGTTATTAATCGAAATTGACAACAATTTCAACGCTGTGTGCTGAAAATCTTTTATTTAAAGTTAAATAGCTGGCGCATCGGATCGATAACTGAGGGGATTGAGTTTAAAGGCAGGAGCTCCTTTGGCCTTCAGAGATATCGAAGTCTTGTCTTCAAAGATAGCGCTTGTTGTCTTCGATAAAGACTCAAAATGATGATAGAGCTATATTGGCAAACAGGAAAGCTTTTTATATCTTTGGGTACGATGTAGGACTCGAAGCTCCACCCTTCAGCAGGATCTAAATAACTGCTCTTGCGAATCTCAGAAAAGAAGCGTTATTATCACCACGACCACTCCAAGTCTTGCTCCGGAATCAGGCTTGGTAGAGACTAAAATAAAACAGCTTTTGTAGATCTAAAAAGAAAATAACGGGTGATCCAAATAGAGGTACTTTTTCAGTATTCTTTTTTTGTCAGATCATGCGAGAGTCGTCTCAAGCTGTCATGTTATTTTTGTTCAGCATTGTTTGGCATTTCATCATGAAAAGACTTACCTCACCCAGCATTCATTACTAAATAGATCACGTCCAGCACGCAGTAAAGAATATATAGCTAGCTGAGAGTGTATACAAAGACCGTGGAGAGTCGATTCAGCACCGTCCGCAGCCTCTCAGGCTGACGTATGGAACGACTTGGCTCATTTTACGTCGAAATCTTAAATTGAAAGCGTAAAAGATATTGTTTGTGCAAGAGCTGAAGCCGTTCGACCCTCCCAAGAGACATGAGCTCTTGAAAAGAGATTTAAGAGCTGGTATTTCAAAGGAGCCTGGTGGACTATTTGATGCCTGAAGTTGAAGTTCGTGATCTTGGCGACATGCAAAACTGTAAAAGTCATGTGCAAGGCGATAGATCAAACATACACTAGCGGTACACGCTTAAAGAAAGGGGCGAACAGCTCGAGGTGTCTGCACGAAATGATAAATACAAGACATCAGGGAAACAATGGAGCATCTCTTGTGCAACTGACTCGCATTAGCAAGACAACCTATTGAAGTTTGCGTCAAGCGTTGGGATTCTGAATTTCTTACCAACTTCATAACGGTCCTCATCTGGCATTACTGAGGAACAAAACTGGTTTATGAGCTTACCAGACTAACCTTAACTAATTACTGCAAGCTCACTTTGAAAAATGTTATGCTGGATTCTAAGAAATAATAGATATTTTCTAGTTTTTTTGAGAGATCTATTTAGCCAAACAAAAAAGCCTGCAACGAATGTTTTGTAAGATTTTCAAGACGATTTCTTAAGTTATAGATTTGGAGCCAATTCCAGGAGAGAATGCATAGTCCCATGATTCCCTGAGCAACAAAAAAATCATTGCTTATAAGCCTCTAAACCCAAGAATTTGATCAGCACTATGCATTCTTCCAGCTTTCCCCAGAATATAGATTATATTATCGATCTAGATAATACAAGGAAAGGCTCTACATAAGCATAAAGAAGGCAGATTTTTATCCGACCTAGTACTGTCAGCTCGGCACAATTATTCAAACTACTTCAGTAATGATAACCACTATCTCTCCGCCTCCCTAAAATAACTTTTTTATAAAGATAAGTATAAGAAAAGTTGACAGCCGCAGTTCCCAGGAGCTCATGAGCTCATTCGCAGTCGTTCTGCTTCCTTCATTCCTTCATATGACAAATCAAATGCACTAATAAAATCAAAGTTATAAATATACATGCGATCAAAATAAATGGAATGCAACGCATTACCGTTATATGTACTATGTGCCACTGTGACATGTTGCATAAATAAAAAGGTTCGCAAGTTCCACATGTAAGATGTGGCATATCATAGCTGCTGCAATATATCGCTTGCAACTCACGAACAATTTCTCTAAAATCGCGTTGAGACATATGAGGCATGCATTCAAGTTTGTTAATGGGTGTTTCAATTGTGCAAGCCGCTTTTAAGCGTTTCTTCTAGAAATCATGGGCAACAAGCTTTGTTGGCATTTAAAAATTCGGTTTTTTAAAAGATTAATCTGGACTCCAATTAAGACCTCCAACACAAAGCTCTGCCAAATATTTTCGGCGCACACTCTCAACGCCGCACCCGTTATAAGCAGTCCATTGAGACTTACAGCTGTGCTTATTGCACATGACATGACCCATTTACTCTGATTTCTTGTTACCGAAAATTGCAAAAATATTTCTTGGTACATATTGCGCCACTTCTTTGACATTTTCGTACCGACTTGCAACCAAATTGAATGCGAAAACATTATAACTGCGGTTTCCAGACTACCAATGACGTACGTACTTGTACTTATTTATGTACCGAGTATAGCTGCCGTACATATCAAACCCACAAAACTGTGACCGGAACTGGTGACCAAATTGCAATGTACAGTATTGTGCAAAAGTTAAGCAAACAGAATTAGTTCCTCTAAGTTTTCAAGTACTTTGTTATGGCACAAGCTTCTACAAGCGCTGCTGTAGAAGTCTAAATTGGGATACATCGAGATCACGGCTTGAAGAGTGTTTCATCAGATCCAGTTGTTGTTGTTGTTTTACCGGGTACCTAGTACCCGTAAGGATGGTAAGGATAAGACAAGTTGTCGTCGCCGTCATCCAACGGAAGGCCCAAAAAACGTGCTGTTTCGGCGGGGTCGGAACAAGAGAAGAGGGGTAACAGATGAGTGGGGTTAGTGGGGCATGCAAAAAGGTGACCAGTGTCATGCGGAGACTAATTGCACACAGGATGAATATTGGATATTTCGTCTATTATTGAAAATTAGGAGTTTAACCTGCTACAGTATTCACCACGAAACCGCGGTTCACTCTAGTTTCTCGCGGCAACTCGAGCTCTTCGTCTGCAATGGGTGGTGGTTTGACCCCGAGTACGCCATTCACTGGAAGGGAGTCGGTGAAGGTGTTGATGTCTCCACTATGAATGGCGATAAGTGCTTGTCGGAAGTTAGTTCCGTCCGAAACCCCGTTTAGAGCGGTAAGTCTTTGATCAGATCCCCATTATCAGTTATACAGTTATTTGAGAGCAGTTTTTTGCACTTTTCCACAAGTTTTTAAATATTTGACAGAGGTGAAAGAAAATTTTAGAGAATCAGCTGCTAAGATCTTTAGGTTGGCTTGATTTAACTCAACGCGGGTCTATTATTTGACATTACTTTTCCTAGCATTTCGCAGGGTAGAGGCCAGAAATGGAACTCTGCCTAAGCATGTAACCAAACCTCCAGAAGACCTTTACTGCTCCAACCGATTATTACTTCTGAAACTCTAGACTGATCTTACATTATTCAGTTATCAGCACATCCTTTGTTTGGAACGCATTAATCTAATCTAACATTGTGCAATATTCCTGCTCAAACGGATTAGCTTCATGCATAGGTCTTTCGTGCTGTCTAGTATTTCATAGTCGAAGGCCTAATCTTCAACGACTGAAACTTGTATAAAATTGATAGAAAACAGCGCAATGGAACCTACGCAGATCTGTTCTGAGCCTCGATATCTAAACTTGCCGAATTGTTGCATTCCTCGACTAGAAATCATATATCTTCCAGTATAAGTTTTATAAATGTCTTCGGAGAAAATTTTCTAGGTTGGGTCCAAGTATATGAAATGGTGGGTTCAAAGGATATCCTGAACATTTCTTGAAAGCAAGATTTCTGATATTTTCTTTCTACACGAAAGTAAATATCCAGAGATTTTTTATTGAACCAACGAAAATAATTGTATTCGCTTTAACTTCCCTCGCTGTCAGTACAATTAACTTCGTTGAAAGAACTTCTGCAATTTTTCACAACACTATAAGCTCTTATATGCATGTGATTTATAAAGTTCACCCGTATGCCACCACTGATACCCATATATCCATGTCTTTTTCTAAAGGGAATTGATTCGTTTTGGGCATAACTGACGAATGCGATTCTTTCTACTGAAGGCACGTACACATCTAGGTGCTGCAATTGCTTGGTGGCACTGTGTTATTTTAGTGTGTTGCATATATCATGCATGCCACAAGAATATGCCAACTGCACCGAATACCTATTTGACCCCCCTGCACAGTTGGCATTCTGATCGGTTCACTGATTGCGGTTTCGGCATTGCAAATGTCAGCTTATATTGGACTAGAAGTAGATTAAGCATCATTACATATGTATTCGCTTTTAGAAACTCTGCTAATCGTGCTCTGGTTTCTAATACTAAAATGTGGAGCTAATTGTTTGACTCTGCATTGCAGATCAAACAAATATTACCCTTTACTGACCATCCACTGAAAAGCCTTCCAACAGATTTTAATGAAACTTAGTTCTTGTAGAAATTAGACATTAGTCTCTAAAGTGTATCTTCGATAGATGGTGCTGCGGTGAAAATGTTTCTATATCCTTTACTATACGATTTTGTAAGGGATATTTCTTTAATAAATTACATTAGATGTAGTAAATAATTCTGACAATAAATGATAATGATAATAGACACTCAGGTCGATACCTCATTAACAACAGACGTGATTCATTTCAAGATTTCCTACTTTTTTAAAGAAAAATAAAAACGGAAACTTCTTTGACATTTATACTTTGAAGATTATCTCTTTCTGACCGCGGCCACGTCGCAGATGGACAAGCCGTTGAGTCCAATTTTCGATGACTCGCTCGAGCATTTCGAATGGTAACTGACGAATGACACATGTGATGTTTTCATGCTCCAAGGCCTGAATCGAAACGGGATTGACCTCAGACTTTACATATTCCCAGAGAAAAAAGTATAACGGTGTGATAGCCCACGATTTGGTGGCCAAACGACTGCTCTCAATGCTCTCAATAAATCCATTGGCTTATTTAATGTGTGCGAAATGACGCCGTATTGTTGAAACCAGATGTAGTCGAGATCACGAGCTTCAATTTCAGGCATCAAATAGTCAGTTATCATAGCGCGATAACGGTTGCCATTGACGGTTACGTTCTCACTTGCTTCATTTTTTAAGAAATATGAAGATCCACGGGCTTCGTGTACACCCTCAGCTACGGCTGTTATTATATTTTTTTTTTTCACTGTAATGAATGCTGGGCCTCAAGATGAGTGGTGTTGGATCACTCTATATATCTGAGAAGGTAGACCAAATATTTCACTTCGATCGCTCCAACCGAGAAATTTTCTTTGCCTAACGAGAAAAACGTGTCTAAATTATTGGGCGCAGATTACACTAAGTTAAAATATTCTTACAACTTATTCCAGATTAACTTCAAATTTACGAAGAATATTCCCAAATATATGTATATTTGATGTATAAAATCGATTTTTTGAAATTCAGTAGATATAAATAACTTCTCAAACAAGAGTAACAGATGATTTACTCATACTATTGGATAACACTGTTAAAAAAAAGCAAATACTCTACAGAGCACAAACATTATCGATAAATTTTTATGAAGCAATTAACATAGCATATTAAATAACAAAAGCAAATATATATGTACATACAAACACACATGTAATTATATATACATTCTGTATACATATATGCATATGTTCACTATATATTTTTAACACTTTCAAGCAGCCCACAACAACAGGTTTTTTATGCGATCAACCACTCAAAACTATCACAAGAAGATAACACTCGAGCGTATAAAGCATAAAAAGCAAAAAAAAAACTCAATATAGGTACATATTTATTTGAATGAGAAGAAGAAGAAGAGTAAGAAGATGTTTTGAATACAAATATTTGTAGTGTAGATACACTATAAATAGTGCTGTTTTCTTAAGTAAATAATGAATAAATTAAAGAGTTCAAACATTGTTGCTGGCGACGACGAAATGTGCGTGTAAATGTGTATAATTTTTATATGTTTTTAGGTTCTTTTATGTGACTAAGTATTATGGGAGGGCAGTTGTGGAGGTAAGTGTCGTGTGTCGCCATGCGTCCGAAAATAACGGTCCTGTGGCGCAATGGATAACGCGTCTGACTACGGATCAGAAGATTCCAGGTTCGACTCCTGGCAGGATCGCAGATTAAATTTTTTTATTCAAAAATAATTTTTAATATTTTATTTCAAAGTAAAATAGAGTAAATTTCAATTTTAATATTTAGAAAATTGTACAATTAAAAAGTTATCACTTTTATACAAAAAAATTAATTTGAGTTCAACTTTTATTTCTTATTTACCCTGAAAATTATATACCGTTGGCATTTAATGAATTTTTAGATATGTGCCCTTAAAATAAATAAAAGTAGTCTGGAAGTAGTTATAATTAATTCATAAATTTAATTTAATTAATTAATAATTTTATTAATTATAATTAATTAATTACTACCTTCAGATTACTTTTAATTTAATTAATTATTATTAATTTTAATTAATATTGTTTTGTTTATTAATATCATTAATTAATTAAAATTAATAATAATAATTAATTAAAATTAATAATAATTTTAATTAATATTGTTTAATTTATTAATACTGTTATTTAATTAAATTTAATAATAATTAATAGATAATTTTAAGTAATTATAATTAATTAGTAATTTAAAATTTTAACATAAAAATATTTATTTTAAATTATAAAACATTATTGATATATAAAAAAAATTTAATTTTTATTTAAAGTCATTATATTTTAATTACGTAACTTAATTGTAACATTATTTTTTTAATTACTATATTAGTTATATACAAACCTTAATACTAATTAATAAATTTATACAGCTACAGTATATGTACATATATTTTTACTTAAAAAGACCTCAAGCATTACAGCACTAAATTGTGGAGTAATTACAGGTAATCTGAAAGTAATGATAAGTATTTGATAGTTTTAAATGAAAGCATGTTAATATAATGAATAAATTATTACTGAAATTAAAAAAAAAAAAATATTTTAAATTTTAATTAAATTAATTACATAATTCGGTTTTAATTTTATTTTTAATTATTATAAAGATAATATAACTTAATAATTCATTAATTTATGTCCCCATATACATATCGATTACTAATTATCAACAACTGCAGAAGCCTTAACCTGTCAACCTTAAAATACTTAAAATAATATTTTAATAATATTTTTTAATTACAAAAATTAAATTAAATATTATCGCAAGTAAAGAACTAATGAGTTTTAAACCTTTATTTAAAGCTTAAATTACACAATTACTTTTTCATTACATAATTTCATATCTTAATTACTATAAAGAAAATACTAATTATAAAAAATACTTTACAAATTCAAAAAATAAAAACTTTGTTATCACAAGTAAAAAAATATTGAGTTTTAAACCTTTATTTAAAGTGATTAGTCTTTGATTACATAATTTTATTTTAATTACAATAAAGATTACACTAATTTATAAATTTATGCACTTATACAAATATATGATTACCTTTAAGAGAACCTACAAGCATTACACCATAACCTTACACTAAGAGCTTGATAATCTTAAAGTAATCTGAAAGTAATTATACGTAAATAATAATTATAACATAAAACAAATAATTTTAATTTTAAATAATAAAAATTTCACAAAAAACGAATTTTAAACCTTCACTTAAAGTAATTACTTTTTGATTACATAATTCTAGTTTTATTTTTTTAATTACTGTTAAGATGAAATAACTTAAGGTCACTAGTTTATAGCCCATTATACTTTATACCTATAACAATGCATTACAGCACCAACTCTCTGAGTAATTAAAAGTAATCTTAAGGTAATTATAAGCAAATAGTAATTTTAAAATACGAAAAATTAATAATCAAAAGTTTTTAAAAATTATTACTAATCATTCAGCCGCCAGTTAAAGTAATTACATTTTAATTACACAATCTTTCTATTTTTAAATACCATAAGAGCACATTTATAATACTATTAATATACTATTTATTATTCTTGAAATACCACCTCTCAAACATTACACCACTAACTCTTCGTGTAATTAAAAGTAATCTGGTAATTTTCAACAAATATTTGATTGAACTAATTTTAATATGATAAGACGTTAACATGACAATCACATTAAAAGTTCCACCATACAACAACAAATGCAACAAGCACGCCCAAAGAGCGGCTTTAAAACTTTCAACCGCTCGTTTAAACAACAACAACAGTAACACAACAAGAGCACCAACAATCATCAACAACAAACTACTTTTACAATGTTTGCGTATTAATTTCAATTAAATTTAGTGCCACCCTGTTAATGCGCGTCAATAAGCATTACAACCAAAATATGCAGACTTTCATGTACAACAACAACTTATTACACTTATTAAAACTTATGGCTTGCCATCGAAACTCTTTGTTATTTAGTTTGGCACATTTCACTGAGCGTTGTTATTGTAGTGTTTGACTTGCTTCAATGTTATGTGGTAATTATACGCAATGCTTTTACATTAAAATCAATAATAGAATCCAACGATGACAGAAAGCCTCAAAAGCAAGTTACTATGATGAGTGGAAGGCAACAAAAGCTAAGAAGAGGGGAAATTGGGTGTTCAGAAATGCGTTAATTGTGTGAAGAAAAATTTCTTTTTTTCTTCATTATTTTTTTTTCTACTGGGTTAACTGTATGTATTTCCTTGAGGCCAGATATCTTTCTGGGGAGCCACAGATATTACTAATTTATTATGTAATAATGGTGAATTGTTTCGGCGCTTTAACTTGAAGCAGCTTAGTTTCCTGGAAGAATAATATACAAAAAAATTATGGTTTTCAAAGCGCTTTAGTGATCAATGGCTCCAAAATGACTTCTCCTCTCTCTCTCTTTACAGCTTTACTGTAAGTACTAAGGGTTTTTTAAATCCGCACTTCAGAAGGCTAAGGCTAGGTTAGGTTAGGTTTTACTGTCTGACTGAAATGCCTTATATAGACCCACTGATTCTTAGTAACTCAAAATGGAGGTTCAGTTTAAGTCGAGCTGACATCAAAGCCTTTTTGCGAACTTTACGACAGACTTGATATCTAATTTTAAAAATTCATTTAGTCTCTTGAGCTTTGAAGTTCCTACTTATCTTAACAGTCATCGACTAAACGCCGCCGTGTGCATACGTTTGCTCTCTTTCGCGGATCTCATCTGACTTTCTCACCCGCTTCAGTGCAGTTATCTTTATTTATTCTTCTTTTGCGCGCTATCCCACGTGTTTCTTTTGTTTGTGCGAACAAAGGTATACTTTACCAAGTGACTAATAATCTAAAAGTGCAACATGCCCCCCGGGGCTACTAACCTAGGGGAAAACAGGTTTGCCCTGCTTTCCTCTAGTCCACAATCAAAAAGGAAAAAAGCCAACAAATCTGTTGAAGAGTTTCCTGATCTCCCTCGTGTAAACATTACAAAGAACGACGATCCTAAGTTCGTTGTATTAAAATCGTGCGACAACAACAAGCCCCTATCACGTTTTTCATGTTTTTTGGTACATAAAGCCCTTAACGCAATAAGTAAAGATGTGAAAATCACAGAGATGAGAGATGGAAATCTCTTGCTACTTGCAAAAAATAAAAAAATTGCCGAAAAGTTCATCAACATCAAAAATCTCTCAGGCATCTGCCAAATCGAAGCAAAATACCATGAGCAACTCAATAGTATCAAAGGCACAATTTTCGCTCCGTTCCTCAATCACGTCCCAGACAACGAAATTGTGGAAGGCTTAGAAGCATATGGTGTAACATCCATTTACAGATTTCAGAGAAAAACTGAAGGAGTTCTAACACCAACAGGTGCGTTACTTTTAACCTTTGAAAGCTACAAACTTCCCGAAAAAATAGATGTTGCATGGAGGAAAATTTCTGTTCGCCCATATTTCCCCAACCCAATGCGTTGCAAATCTTGCCAAAAGCTTGGCCATACACTAAAGCATTGCAAAAATCTTCCATCATGCGTCAATTGCAATTTCCCTCCGCACAAAGAAGAAAAATGTTCAAGATTAATGTGCGCAAATTGTTCTGGTGAACATCCCGCGTCCTCAATTAGTTGCCCAAAATTCCAACAAGCGAAAGAAATATTAAAAATAAAAACGGAAGAAAAGTGCAGTATGCGCGAAGCAGCAAAGAAATACAGAGCGCAAGCTCCCACACCCTCTCCTCTTCAATCATTCTCTGAAATTACTAAGCGACCTGCTAACATAGCAACCAACAATATCAATATACCCACTGAAAAAACTACAACAACAAACAATAATGCAAACGTCATTCCTATATCTCCACCAAACGATACACCATCCACCTCTTCATTAAAATCAAATGCAATAAGCCTTACCACTTTATCCCCATCCCCCCAAAGTACTAATAACAACCTTCCCACCTTTCTATACTCTCAGCTCAGCGAAGCAATGCATTCCAACTTAGCAAGCGCTAAGCTAAATGACATCGCGCAATTCGCTAATAGCTCAAGTCTTAAACATTCTTCTTCCCGCGACTAGATGCGCTATGCCAAAGCATAGTTTACTCATAGTTGCCAAGACTCATTTTTCTCTCCCCACTCTCTAGCTATTTATATTTCTCCCTCTTCTGTTTCTTGTCTTTACTTTTTCGGTATGCTGTCGATCATACAATGGAATATGAACGGTTATTCCAACAATTATCACGAACTAGAAACTCTCATCAATTCTTACACTCCATCCATGATCTTCCTTAATGAAACTCATATTCCACATAATCAACCTGCTCACACGCCAAAATCCTACGTAGGCTATTTTAACAATCTCCCGCACGTAACAACAAAAAAACAAGGCGCTGCTATTTTAATAAGAAGAAGCATACCCCACAAAGTACTACCTGTTCGGTCTAATCTCTCAGTAGTTGCCATTGAAATTAATGCACCAACAAAACTAGCAGCAGCTTGCATCTACATTCCACCCACACAAGATTTTGCTTCCTTTGATATTCTGCAATTGATAAACCAATTAGATAAACCACTAATTTTAGGAGGAGATATAAACGCCTGGAGTACAATATGGGGATCTACACACACAAACTCAAGAGGCGAAAAAGTTGAAGATGCGCTACTTGCATCCAATATTATCTGTCTTAACGATGGATCCGCCACACATTTTTCCACCCATAACACCTTCTCCAATATTGATGTCACGTTTTGCTCTACTAATATAGCGCCCCAATGCACATGGCAAGTGCTAAATTCTTTGTTTGGCAGCGACCACTTCCCAATATTCATACAAACAAATCCGCGCAACAATCGAAATACGAGTACATTTAAATTTACATCTAAATTCAAAACTGAGTCTGCTAAAATTTCGAGAATCATACGTACCGCTTCTCACTTTTCCATCCCTCGAACGCTTCCCAACAAAAGTAGAAAAAATATTCCTTGGTGGAACGCTGACTTGTCCAGACTACGGCTCACCAAGCAGAATTTATGGTATGAATACAAGCGAACACGCTCAGCTGAAAACCTGCTCCTTTACAAAAAGGCAAATGCGTCATTCCGACGTTCTGCCAAACATTATAAAAAGAAAAAGTTTGAAGATCTCACTGAGACCATAAACCCCCGCACTAGCCCAAAGAAAATATGGGATGATATCAAAATGCTAACCGGATCTCCTAAACAGCCTCTATTTTCCTACATTCAGACACAAAGCGGACCATTAACGGCTCCCCTAGATATTGCCAACCATTTTGCTTCTTTCCTGTCACTCTCTACTTCCGATGCAAGCTTCTCAGACACGTTCCGCAACCTAAAATCTCAACGAATAAGTTTTGAACCACCTATTTTGTACCGTTTATCGCCTCCCGCTAAGCAACTAGAATCGGAAATCCTACTAACCGAACTCGAATTCGCCCTTTCGTCCGTTAAAGGCAAAACCCCTGGTCTTGACAAAATTACCTATCCAATCATTCAAAACTTGCCCATCCAAGCTAAGCATCGTTTACTCAACCTCTATAATAATATATTTGAAAGCGGATGCTATCCTCATGCCTGGAAAACTTCGTGTATAGTTCCTATCCTGAAGCCCAATAAGTCAGCGCTTGATGTCAACAACTATAGGCCGATATCGCTCTTACCCTGCTTGGGAAAACTTCTTGAAAAAGTTATAGTTAACCGACTGATGTGGTATGGCAACAAAAGAAAACTCATAAGCCCCAACCAAACTGCATACAGAAAGAATTATGGCACCATCGATGCTCTTTTGCACCTAGATCACTTTATATCAAGCCCTCTTTCCTCTAAAAACCATGTCTCAATTTTAGCAATTGATTTTCAGAAAGCATTCGACCGTGTTGGTGCCCATATCGTTCTGAGACAATTAGATAAATGGAAACTAGGCCCTAAAATCAAGAAATTTGTCAAGAACTTCCTCAGTCACAGGCAATGCAAAGTAAAAATAAATGGTTTCCTATCCTCCACTGCTTCACTTGACAACGGAACTCCGCAGGGTCTCCATTATCCGCCTTCCTTTTTATAATAGCTTTCGATGAGATTACTCAACTCACTTACAACCACCGCGGCATCGAGTGCCAGCTTTATGCTGACGATGTAATTTTCTACACAAAGAATGCAAACCTCACCAATACAGCCCAACTGTTTGAGAATATCCTATCCGAAATTTCGACATGGTCCCTATCATCAGGAACTACTATCTCTTACGAAAAATCAAAAACATTACACATTTTTAAAAAACGAACATGCTCAGGTTTACTAACCTATTCTAACAATATTAATATTAGTATGGTAAATGAACTTAAAATCTTAGGGCTAGTACTAGACTCTAAATATAGCTTTAAGGCCCATTGTAAGCATGTTAAGGACTGCCTCTTAACGCGACTAAATATAATCAAATATCTAACGTCGAAAAAAAGTTTAATTCATCTATCAACGCTTATCAACGTCACCAAGGCTCTAGTGATTTCCAAGATAGACTACGCTCTACCTATCTTCAGCAACTGCCCAGTTTCTACAATGAAAATACTCTCCTCCCCTTACCATGTGGCCATGCGCAGAAGCATTAGAGCATTTCCTTGTCAGCCATCGCGCGATGTGTTAACTTCGCCAGGCAACTTGAATTACCTTCCTATAAATGTTCTCTTGGACCTGAAACTCGTCCTCAATGGATGATAAAAAATACTTCCTTTGCTATTAAGACCCTGCAACTGCCGAAGGATAAGACCTCTAGCGAAAAATACAGGCAACTCTTCGCTTCGGAGAAGTCAAAATACTCCAGTTACGGTTGGAACTTTATATACACCGACGGCTCAAAAACAGCAAACAGCTCAACGTTCGCAGCCACAAAAGAAAATGGTGACTTGATTCGACACGGCTCTCTCCACACAATATGTTCATCATATACGGCCGAAGTCGGCGCTTTATTAGAAGCAGTTACTTATGCAAATTACACCAGGGGAAAGTATATCGTATGCACCGATAGCAAATCTTGCATCGAAGCCATAGAATCGCCGGAAAACACACAAAATGAAATAGTCGCCATACGCAACAATCTTCTGAAATATCCAAACAAAGTGAAACTGATGTGGATCCCGGGACACACAGGGATACCCGGTAATGAAAAAGCAGACGCAGCTGCGAAAAATGCAGCAAATACACCAACCATAACTTTCGGTTATTTCACAAAACAAGACATTATAACTGAGATTAAACGCCTAAGGAAAAAATCAGCTAAAGATAATTGGAGTGGATATATTCATCACTATTCTAAAGTCAACCCGTTCAGAATTAAGCCGACCTACACTGCAGACATCACCTTGCGCGCCATCAGGCCCTTTACCCGCTTACGTCTGGGACACACCATAATTACACACGCTCATTTATTGAAACGTGCCCCTCATGGAAACTGCCCATTCTGCGACGAAAACGCAACGTTAGAACACATATTAACCGCTTGCCCTATAACTGCAACAATTAGACATGAGATTTTCAATTCGGCCGATCCATTCCAGCTTCTGAATGAGCCCACCGCTAAAAATGTGAATATGATTTATAATTTTCTTAAGGAAACAGATCTACTTCGACGAATATAAAGATTTATAGCTACTCTAATTAACTCACTAACCCTACTTCCTAAGTACTAATCTATCCTTTCACTTCTGTTTTAATATTACATTAAACATACATATGTATGTAGCATAACGGACAGCCGAAGGCCTCTGCTGCCAGTGCTGCTAGATATTTATTTGTAGAATATTAAGTATTGTACAAATAATTTATAAAATAAAATAAAATAAATAAATAAATACTTATCTTAACAAGTTCTAGATATTCCTGAACAGAAGGCCATTTAATGTTGACCCATCTGGCAACGCTGTAACTTTTAACAGCGCTGACAAATCGGCTAATGTCATACCGCGTTAGAAGCGTCATTCGAAGACAATTTATACCATGGAACAGTACACTCCAAAAGAACGCGCTGAAATTGTTCAGCTTTATATTCAAAATAACTTTTCAATTGTGTTAACTCAACGTGCGTTTCGCAAAAAAAATAAAGTGAAAAGTGCTCCAGTTAAGAACACAATTAAGTCTTTATACGCAAAATTTGTGAACACCGGTAATCTCAGTAATGCCAGTCATGCATCCAGACAACGCACAAGACGTTCTGATGAAAATATCGAAGCTGTACGAGCCAGTATTGAGGAGACTCCATCGACATCGAGTTATCGCCGCTCTCAGGAATTAGACATCTCTCGCACCACTCTCCGACGCATAATTCATAAAGATTTGAAGATGTTTCCATATAAAATTCAAATGGCACAAAAACTAAACCCAGCTGATTATCCGCGACGCCTTAATTTTGGCAAATGGGCCATCGAAATGGCTGAAAACGAACTTGACTTTTGGCGAAAACTCATCATGTCAGACGAGGCACATTTCTCGTTGAATGGAGGCGTATACAAGCAAAATTGCCGATTTTATGTCACCGAAAATCCTCAATTAATTGAAGAACAGCCTCTTTACGACCAAAAAGTAACAGTTTGGTGCGGTGTTTGCGCGAATATGATCATCGGACCGTATTTTTTCGAAGACGATGATGGAGCCACGACAACAGTCAATGGTGAGCGTTATCGAGCCATGATAACGGATTTTGTGATACCCATTATTCGCGAAAATGACATGGATAACTTCTGGTTTCAACAGGACGGGGCTACATGCCATACAGCTCGACCAACAATCAATTTATTGCGACCATTTTTCCCCGAGCGATTGATATCGAAAAATGGTGATGTTGACTGGCCACCGAGATCACCAGATTTGACGCCCCCAGACTTTTATTTGTGGGGTTATTTGAAATCCAAGGTATACGCTAATAAGCCAAAGACCTTAGCTCAACTGAAAGCCAACATTCGACGTGAAACAGCCGCCATATCATCCGAAACATTGGCCAAAGTCATGGAAAATGTCGAAAAAAGAGTGCATTTAGCTGTCAAAGCTAAAGGTGCCCATTTACGCGATCTAATTTTTAAATATTAGCTGAAACAAATCCCCTTGGACCAAAATAAATTATTTTTGAAATGAACAAAAAACATTGTTTTCTTTTGTTCTTTTTTTTAGAAACAAATGGGTCAACTTTAAATGGCCTACCCTGTATAATAGGAGTTCTCTCTCATCCTACTTCCCTGCATGTATTGTCATTACTTACTCGTATGCCCATCTGGCCCGCAGGATGCCAGTAAGTTTTCATTATGCCAACAACCGTCTTGCTGTCTTTCCGAGGGATAGATAGGACTTTGATCTTGGCGGTCCTGCATAGCCTTAAGGCATTCCATCTTTTACTCATCCATCTGTCAGTCCTTTCGAAATTTCATTGTGTGTACTATATCGTTTTTAGTGACTTCCATATTTCCAGCACGAGTGCGGTAGCCAGACGGATGACTTTTTTGGCAATATCATCGCTCGTAGCAATATATTCGTTTTCCAGCATTTTTTGTGGCCTGAAACTCAATATATAGTACATACAGTCGCTTTCCGGCAGCCGCTACATCTACTGCTTCAGTGCTTCTAAGGACATTCTCTGATATAATGCGATGTGAGATTACGACCTCAGTTGCCGCTTGGCTATCGACTTTTATATTGTTCTTCTTTATGCTATTTCCTGAGTTATTAGCTATCTTACCCACTTTCCTGGTCAAAAATAATTTCGTCTGGAAGATACTTCAGTATTCAGGGAGCTTAAAGGGTTGCCTGAGTTCCATCTCCGAGCTATATATTCCAGCTCCAACCCCATTAGTCATTTTGAATCCGTAAGTTTCGCTGGAGCGTCTCATGCTCCTACGGCATTAACATTTATTTAATGTGACTTGCAACCTTCTCTTTCTAAAAAAGCCTGAGCGTGTATCCGTTCTACTGGTTTTCTGTATGAGATTTTGCTGAACCATAAAGCAAAATTGGCTTCACTGTGTAATGCAAGAGGCCAGGTAGACACTAGAATATTCTTAATTGCTAGGGCATTATTGGCTTTTTTACTCTCTCCTCTACATTGAGGTACTTGGTATGCTTCGTAATTATTAATTCAACTACCTTAGCCCCAGAGGTTTCCAGGGCTAGAGGGTGAGATGAGCTCTAAGTTCTTCAATATCGACCATGGATGTATGACTTTTTGATTGTGTGTAGGAAATCAAAGTTTTAATTTGAGGTGTGGTGAGTTACAACAACTCTCGAGATCAGAGTAAATTCTAATTTCATACGAAGTAAACAGTAACTTCAGTATTGACTTCAGCTTTATTAAGAAAGAGTCCAAATTGATGGCCGAGATAAAGATAACAATGCCTGTCTTGAACTCACCAAGAACCCTTAAAGAGGAAAGCCAAATATGGACTTATGACTGAATCAACTGATATCGACCAAGAAAAAGAAGGCTTATCTCGGCAAAAACAAAATATAAAATATTTGGACTTTTTGTTTTGAAAAGCCGCCAACTTGTAAACGAGCAGAAATAATTCCTTCACTTTTGTGGATATGGCTGAAAACAATGAATCAGTTGTACACTGGTACAAATATTTCCCATATTATATGAATTTAAAGTTGTTTGTGGATATAATATTGAAACTTTCGATAAACATCGAACCCGAGAACCCATTCCAACTGCAAAGCTGCACAAACTGACACCATTCCACGCGCACAAAAACCCCTGCTGCATTTTAATTAGCGAAGCTTCGGCAGTGGCTGCAATAAATACTTAAAAAGTTGCAACAATTTCCACGTAGTCTTCCAAGTACTCCTACATACTTGGTATGTACAAGTATTCCTCGATAATGTATAGGCACGTGCCAATAAGTTGCCATCAAAGTTCAAGTGAATTCCAGTCTTTTCCCTTCTTAGTATTTATTTATTTTCCTTTTTTTTTTTACTTTCTAATAGAACTATCGTTAGCAACGCCTCGAAGACAACAACGATATTTAATTAAAATAAAGCGAAGAAAGTGCAAATTGCAAGGGACAAGTTGAGTTGCCTAAGTAGCGCTCTGCGAGCGCTCGCCTACATTTTTCCGACTGCCAAGTGATGCCACGCGCATTAGCACCGCTTCCACTGCCACTGCAACTGAGCAGTGTTAATTACTTGGGTGCTCAATTACAATAACAAAAAGTATAAAAACAAAAACAAATAACGTAATATTATAAGAGCAAAGAAAAACGTTTAAATTGGTAGAAGAAACTGAATGACGGAAGATTGAAGACATTCTCAGTAAAGAAGGTTTTTCTAGGCAACGAATTTAATGCGTCATGTGAGAATAATAAGCAAAGACTCCTTAAAAAACATACAATCTGTATGCTCTACTATATAACGTCAAAGATCTGTCCTCAAACGCAGGGTTGCAATTTGAGTTTTTTAATTTAAAACTACAAGATCTGTCTGATTTAAAAATCCTGGAGAAAAATACCTCGTAAATTCCTTTACCTTTTTTAACACGAATCCTCGGCGTTGAAATTTAACAGCTGTTAAACTTAGCTTTAACCTACCACGTCGCCGTGTCCAGCCCTGGCTGTCGCTTCTCTGCCCACATACCTTCGAGGGGTCTTGGGAGGGGAGAACTCGCGGAAGATGAGTGAAGGTGAACTTTTTTACGTTGATGGTTGATGGTACTATGTCGGTAACTTTCCATCAACTCCTATATTAGGTTCCCTGACCACGGCAGCGTCTTTCAAGCAGAGGTGGCTGTCATAAAGGTAGCAGTAGATCTATTGCTTCGGATCGCAATCTCCTTCAGAACGTCAGCGATATTAGCTTTGAGTTCGCTAACTTTGTGAAGTGAAGTCTAGACTAGCTTATCTCTAGCATCAAGTTATTTTAGATTAGACTAATTTGAGTGCCTCATCAAAGTGGTATTGAGTAAAGTGTTAGGCTGCTGATCTTGCTGAGACATTTACTTTAAACATAATAGCTGCGGAATGGAAACGGGTAGGAGCTTCGTTGGCTTCTTACCTGGACCTCAGACCAGCTCAACAATCACTTCCGACAAAGGGTAAATCAGCTAAACCCACCTTTTAATGATGTAGGAGCTCTATCTGAACACTGTCCGATCAGGATTCATGCGATAAGATTGAAGATCAACTAGCTACAGGAGTTTGCTGAAAAAAATAGTTTATACAATTAAGAAATAGTTTAACTAACTCCAGCAAAAAAACAAATGTTATCAACTTTTAATGGCATCAACCCTAGAAATAGGACTAGGTTCCGCCGCTGGATTAAAAAGCGAGCAAGACGTTGAAAAGCTGCAATATTAGCCTTTATTTTTTCGATGGTTTGACTTAAATGATTATCGCTTTAAGACTCTTCTCGCACAGCAATTGAAAACGAATGATTTCTAAAAGACAGAGCACAGACCGTAGCTCTTATGGGCGGCTTACATAAGTAAGAGCTCGAGAACACCATAAGTAAAGTTCAGATATCTTTCAAAGTCAGACAAATAATGTTCCCTTAATGCAGCTGAACTGCTTTGGCAGGAATTAATATTTTATAAAAAATGCCTCGAACCTTCAGGACAGATTAAAATTGCGTTTGGCAGCTCCAAATATCCTCAACAAAAGTAGTCAAGTATTTAAATTCCCCCACAACTTTAATTCGAATGTTTTATGTATTTGCTTTCTGAGCAAAAAGCTACGCTCGTTACAACGCAGTCCAACTCATCCCAAGGGGCTTGTTTTATTTACTTTTTTACTAAGTAGCTGCCTGATTGAACGTTCATCAGCGGCCAATTGCATAAGACGAATACAGTAGCCAAGCTGGCACGCTCATGCTCCTCCTCGGTTTCTCATTTATTTGCATAACCAATTCGTAAGCGCGTCTTTTCTTAGTGTACACTGTACACTTTGCCACCGGCTTCGCCGACTTATCGTCCCCAGAGAGACACCACAGTTGTGCCCTAATACTACTCGACTTAAGTCTATTGGTCTGCCGGTCTGTTGGTTCGTTGGTCCGTCTTCCGCCGCCGCATTTTCATAAGCATTTACATTAACATTTATTTTAGTAATGGAAAAACCGTGTCTATCAGTTTACTCTCTTTCGGCTATCATTTAAATCATTTTTGCGCGTGGCTTTGCTGTGGAAAAGTACACACTAATAATGGCGAAATAAGCAAAAGAAGCGGAAACGGCGCTGTAAGAAAATCATGCTTAATAAATGATAGTGAAAAGTATTCAATGCTGTCGGTATATAAATTACAAATTCATTTTACTTTTTTTTTGGATACTTGAATTTGGCGAGTTCAAAAAGTTACTGGCAGCTCTGCGGAAAAAAACGTCAGTGGAGATTTGGCGTAGCTGACTTACATAAATACCAGCTGAGAGGTTGATTGGCTTAACTGCTGGCATGTGCTGAAAAAGTCTTAAGAGCTTCTTTGATACCTATTATTATAAACAGAAATGGATGGCGGAGAATTTGCATTTACTTGAGAGTATGTCCGCAAGGCCATTAGATTCAGCCAAAATGAGATTCTCAGTTTGGAGGTTGGTAAGTATGAATATTACTAAGCGGATCTGTTGTTCGGGCAACGCCGCAGAAACAAAATCTGGGACTATAGTCATAAATGGAGAAATCTCTTCATGGTTCAAAAATCACTGTGCACTGATTGACTCCTTTAATGCGAAGTTGGAGGCTCGTCAAAGTAATTAACTTTGTATTTAGGCTTTTTAAGCATTGAATAAAGGCTTTGCTTGTGTTTCCAGTGTAGCTTAAGCTTAGAAGGATCAAAATGTGACTGGCTGTACTAGTTGTCCTTAGACCCATCTGTTTTATTGACTAATTCTTGTTTCTAATATTTAAAAGTTCTCTTTCATAAAATCATCATTCATAAGTTTAAGGACATCCAGTAAGATATAAAGTCAAAAGCGCAGGGAAGATGAAAAAGTTTGATAGCAAGTGAACCAGCTATTGTAGCTATATAAAGTATTCTTAGTGTTTTTTCTAGATCTGGCTAATTTTAACGACAATCATAAACTCGATATGTTCATATTGAGTCAAGGGGACCCACAATATTATCACCTAATGCCATATAATACCCACAGGCTTCATTTAAATAATGACGCTACAAGGTGCGTAGCAAGTAAACAGGACTTAAAAAGACAGAAGAAATGTTTTTTTTTTTTCAGCAAAATAAATTTATTTTATTCAAAATAGCCTCCTTCCGCTTCAATACAGCTTTTTGCACGGTTCAAAAGCATGTCGAACGAGTGCTTTAGCTCGTTGGCTGGTATGGCCGCCAGTATGCCGGTGTAAGCCTTTTGAATGGCCTCTACGTCTGCATAACGCTTTCCTTTCAAGGGCAAATGCATTTTTCCGAAAAAGAAGAAGTCGCATGTTGCCATAACAGGTGAATATGGGGAGTAGTTAATAGTTAAAATGTGATTTTTGGTCAAATAATCGGTCACAAGCGTCCATCGATGAGACGGATTCTGAGCAATTTTTGGTCGTCAGTCAATTTCCGATAAATCGATATTTTGGAGATGTTCAATTCCATTTCCATGAATTTCAATGATGATTTCGGCTGATTTTTGATGAATTCACCCACAGTTTCGATGGAGTTTTCGGTGATCACTGATTTTGATTGGCTTACATGTTGATCATCATTTATGTCCTGTTGATTTTCCAGGTCTAAAGCCGCACTGATAAGGTCCAATCAGTTTGTTGACGGTGAGCTTTAATCTTTCACACAATACTCTCGATAGAACATTATACGCAATGTTAAGGATGGCTTCGGTTGCAGCTGTACGTAAGGAGCTTGAAGTGTCCGTCCCGTCGATTCCTTATACCGAGTCGTTGACGAGTGCTTTCAGAGAGCAGGAGTGCAAGTCGAGTAAAAAATCGTTCGGCTCTCTGTTGTGATTGCAGCTTCTCGACGTCGAACCTTCCTTATGTTTGTTGGCGTGCGCTTTTTTGCTGCACAGAGATGGCTGCGAATCTTGGCTGCAACTCGGAGCGCACGCACATCTAAAACACTGGAGACGTGTCTTCCGTCTATCACAACATGATCGATCTGATTGGTGGTTTTTCGATCCGGAAACTGCCAGGTAGCTTGATGAATCTTCTTGTGCTGGAGTCTATTACTACAGATAACCATATTTCGGGCCCCGGCGAAGTCGATCGGCCTCAACCCATTTGGGGATGTTTCCTCATGGAGGCTGAATTTACCGACCGTAGTGCCAAAGATACCTTATTTGCCCACCCTGGCGTTAAAGTCGCCAAGCACGATTTTGACATCGTAGGAGGGGGCAGCTCTCGTAGATGTGCTCCAAGCACTCATAGAAGGCATCTTTGGCCACATTATCATTCTCTTCCGTCGGGGCGTGGGCGCAAATCAGCGATATGTTGAAAAACCTCGCTTTGATGCCGATTGTGGGTAGACGTTCATTCACCGGATTGAATGATAGAACTCGGCGACAGAGTCTCTCTCCCACCACGAATCCCACACCAAACTTGCGCTCCTTTATATGGCCACTGTAGTAAATGCCACAAGGACCTACTTGTCTTTGTTCTTGTCCCGACCATCGCATTTCTTGGACGGCGGTGATGTCAGCCTTCACTCTAACGAGGACATCAACCAGCTGGGCAGCGGCACCTTCCCAATTAAGGGGCCGGACATTCCAACTGCACGCCCTCAAATCATAGTCTTTAATTCGTTTGCCATGGTCGTCACCTCTGATACCTTATTGATATTAAAAATAATTCCGGTTTACCTCCCATGACCCCGTAAACTCCTTAATAAAACTTATTCATTGGCAGCGCCAGAGCTATCTATCACATTCAATAATCAACTTGTCATTAGCGTGCTAATGAGTTTAGCAGGAATGTGAAACAATACACTAACGGTATTCAGTTTTCCATTCTACGAATTTCGCGAGATTTTTTTCTTTTCTTTTTGTACTTTACATACACTGGCAATTCCTTGATTTGGATTTCTGTTTCTTATTTTCGCCATTTGCGTATTTTCTTTACAGATTATTTTATTTACATTATTGTTGTTGTATTTCATTCCTCGAACCCCCTCCACCCCGCCATACTGTTTTTGAATTTAAATTGAAATGTAAACCGCATTGGCAGCAAGTTGACAGCCATATCAGCGATAACTGGCATAAAGGCAAGGAAATCACACGCCACCTCAGCACCAAGGACCTGGGGATCGGAGTTCGGAGCTGGTGGTAAGCCAATCGAGACGCCTCATCAGCGCCAGTGCGTTATTCGGGTTTATTAAAACACGTTCAGCGCGCTGTGAAGAATTCTTTTGTGCACTTTTCTACGCCACCGATTTTTGTTGTAATGCGATATTTTTTTTTGTTGTAATCTTTTATTTTATTCTGCAAATACAAGCGCATGCCATTTGATTTGCTTTATGTTGTTGTTATTTTGTTGTTGTTGTAATTTTTTCGCATTGCCATTTTTGTTGTTGTCGTTAATACATCAAAGCGCACAACTAACTGTAAATGCGCACTTTTCGCTGGTGAGTTAGCCAACTTGTTGTGCGTCAACGCTGCTCTTCATTTCTCCATACTTCCTTTCTCATTCTATTTGGTTGTTTGTTACCGGTATCCCCTTGGATACTCTGGGAGTGTATCTAAGCCAATGAATGGTCATTTCGTAATCAATAGACAAAAACAATAAGCAACAGCTTCGACACGGTAAAGACGCAACAAATAGTGAAGCAATCAAGCTACGTGTAGTAATCAAGACGAAATAAAAACAAAAAATACTGTTAATAAAAAACTCTTACCCCTTATCGAGTTTCTACGCTCACTCTTTGAATCAGCAAATGATCAGCAGGTCCTTAAGAGCACAAAGTGCTAATTTAGCTTTCTTTTGTTGCTGTTTTTGTTGAATTAAAAGCGCAAATTACTTCAACAGTTTGCCAGGGTTGCCACTGAATAGTGAAATCTTGATTGCTGGATTACTTAAGCAATTTTTTATCTTAACGCTTGCAAATTACCGTTAGTTGTTTATGGTATATATATCATGTATACCTTAATTACTTTGCAGCGGTTCTCTTCTCTAAAGAAAACACTAATTTTGGATTGGGTTAGAGGGATTTATTATAATTACTTAAATAGAGCTGAGGTAAGCCACCAATTGACATAGTCATCGTTCTATTTTTATAGACTCTCTGACTAAATGAAGGCTGGGCTGGGCTGTAGATCACGCAGTGCGAGTCCATCTTTGCTTACCTCCTCGTGGCTATTGAATATTTTTTTTTTTTTTTGGTATTCTGTGGTAGTTATCTTAGATCATAATAACGAATTGTACTTCATAATGATTGATAGGCTTTGATTTTTCAACCATAATCTTCGATTTGTCTCACACGATTCCATTTGATACTATTATCTTCTCTCAGTTAAACAACATTTGGTCTGCTTCGAATAGTTTTCGACTAAACTTTAATGTGCCCTACAAATTGGTGTGAAAGAAAAACTGTCTATTTAATACGGGCTCATATACAATATATATGAATATTTACTGGGATTCGCTAGGCGACATTGGTTTCAATTAACAGATTTTCATACTAAATACCTAATTCAAATCGAACTAATAGCTCTCAGTATTGGAACTAAAAGAACAAGGGATACGAAAAGAACCCAGAATTGCATAGAATAGCCAGAGTATGATCAGGTGATATAAGAACTGAAGAACTAAGAGTAAGAGAGAGCGAAACTTAGAGAAAATCTCATATACGTAACATGATCCACAAAAGTTGAGGGAGAGAATAAGTAGCCGAATGTTCAACCAAAGACGGTATAGAAAATTAAGAAATTCGTATAAAAATATCGCAATTAGTGCCGAGAAAACATAACAGTCTTAAAATGCCGATGAACATAGTATAAGCCAAAAGAAATAGAGTCTAAGAGATTTTTGTTTGTTTACGACGGATCTTGTTAAGAATGATTAAGAAAATGTGTTTAAGGACACAGTGCAGTACTTCTTCAATATATGAGACCAATACGCAAAAGCTCGTACTCCCAGTGATAGATAAAGAAATACACATATCTTTTGCTAACCGACTTAGCGAGAATTCGAAAGCAGTACCTCACTAAACAAGAATAAAGTTATGGAAATCACTTAATACCGGCTACGCCATCCGAAAATGGTGATACTATGCGAAACTGGTGCCCAAAAAACTAAGGTGACATTGTATTTATTTTAAAAATTCTTTATTTATTCCTCCAAATCAATTTCATCCTCCAACCTGTTGTAGTCACTTTCCGGGACGGCCTTCAGTTCCGCCTTCGCTGCGGCTTGAATCTCCTCTATCGTATAAAAACGGTATCCCCGAATCGGTCCTTTGAGCTTGGTGAACAGCCAGAAGTCGCACGGCGCTAGATCAGGTGAATACGGTGCTTGCGGAACGATATGGGTTGAGTTTTTGGCGAAATGATCACGAATTACGAGGGCAGTATGGGATGGTGTATTATCGTGGTGTAAAAACCAAAAATTGTCTTTCTGGCCTTTTTAGGCGGATAGCGTTACGCAAATGACGCATAACGTTCAAATAATATTCCTTGTTGACTGTTTGATCGGTTGGAAGGAATTCATAATGCACAACACCACGATAATCGAAGAAAACAATCAACATGACCTTGATTTTTGAGCGACTTTGGCGCGATTTTTTTGGTATCGGCTTTCTTTTGGCACGATATTCGCTCGATTGATCGGTTCTTTTGGGGTCGTAAGCATAGATCCATGTCACATCGCTAGTTATAATGTATTTCATGACACCCTGGTAGCCGGAAAGCATCGTTTCACACACTTTAACGCGACGCCTTCTTTCCAAAAAATTCAATGTTTTCGGTACCAGTCGAGATTTGACACGCTTGAGGTCCAAAACATCCTTCAAAATGGTATTGGCTGAGCCTTTCGATATCCAAACTTCATCAGCAAGGTCTCTAATTGTTAATGGATGGTTCAACACCAAATCTTTGATTGGTTAACGTGGGGTTGAGGTTGATGGTCGCTCTGAACGCTTTTCGTCTTCGACACGTTCACAGCCGGCTTGGAACTCACTATACCATTTGTAAACATTTTTTTAGACATAGCCTCATCACCAAAGGCTTTCTGCACCATCCACAACGTATCCGCAGCAGAAAATTGATTCCGTAAACAAAATTTAATGCAAATTCTTTGATCAACAAATTTCGACATCGCAAAAAACGAAAAACTCATTTTTAGCAGCCCACAAAACGACACGTATCTCAAACACTAATGAATATTTTGACATGAAATTTGACATAAATGTGACAGACAGTACTACCAACATAAAAAAGGAATAATTCTCCAAATCCTTCGACGCGCGCAGTTTAAATTCAAATGCCACTTTATTTTTTGGACACAGTAGTATATATGTACATATGTGTTGCTACTCTTATGCGGTTTAGGTATCGTCAAAACTAGCTTGGCTTTCGGAATAAAAGTGCATTTTGCTCCATCCTTGAGATTGCCTTACAAACAATATAAAAGACATTGTTATAGAAGAGAAGTTTTAAGCAACTCAAAATTTATGTTAAAGAAATTCTGTATTCAAAATACTTCCTAAAATATTTCTGAGCGGACGCAGATCGTAACCATAAGGGATCTTTATTTGTCAGATAATACAAAGAGACATACTGAAAGAAAAATGCAAAAGTGGATATACATAGGAGCTATAACACTTTCAGAATAGACTAAATAGTTTGTAATCGAATATTTCAAAGTAGGTTAAGTTAGGTTAGGCTAGGTTAGATTAGATGCTCGATTCAAGATCACATTTGAACAGCTAATACCGTTCATTGTGGTATCTAGAACTACCATAAAATTGAACATAAAGTCTCTAACAAATCGACGGAGCATTTTAAGCCGATCATAAATTTGTTGAGGCAGCTAATATCAGTTTCGGCTATGTTGCTAATTCGCCGAAGGTACGATAGGCGAGATATTTTGACCTCAGTCTTCGTAGTCGGGCAACGGAGAAAAAAGTACATGGCTGTTTCCAACTTACCTTCTTCCATACAACTTCGACTGGATTATTGGTCTTACAACCTAAATGTCTATTAGACAATGTTCAATAAGAACTTCTACAATTTCTGTTTCTTGTGTTACAAGGCTATAGCAGTCACGTGGAGGCTGATGGTTAACCGAAGACTGCTAAGGGCATGCTAGTTCCATAGGTTCAGTGTTAAAACGCTAGATGACATCGGAGATATTACTCGTTTCCATTCCGAAGTGAGTCGGGTAAGGTTGGCCTCTCATGATAGCTTTGCCCCCTCTGGTATGTAGCTTCCAGCCATTCCGCTATGACCAGACACGAGTTTGATAATAAAGTAGCTTGATGATATACATATCTTAGTGAAGTAAGACACTTCTTAACCAACTTTTCAAAAAAAGAATAAAAGTACATGCATTTATATTAAAAAAAAAACAATATATGCTGCTCTATATATTCGGTATATACTTATGTATACGAGTATATATATTTAAGATTATATGAAATGTGCATATAAGCTCAGCGCCTCCAATGACCAAAAACCTTTAGCAGCTAATTTTTATCGCTCTTGCAAAACCACACACATTCCAATTTTCCACGAAAACAACAAATATACTACAACCACATTGTAGTTATTCTTCCCGCTGCCAGCTCCTTTTTGTACTGCAAACAGCGTCGACGACGACTTCGACAAGTTCTTCAAGGCAGTTCTGATAAGAAGTATTATATTTGCAGTTGTTGTTAATAAAAATTGTTGTTGTTGTACATACATATATATTTATACATATTTTAATGTGTAAATATGCAGCTTTCTTATGAAATTAGCGCAGCACTTACAACTCTGTCGACGCCGCTGCTATAGCAACAGCACGTATGAGAAAACTTGCATTGCTCATACGCAGTGTCGTACAGGTTAGCTTGTACGAAGGTGGGTAAAAACTTATTTCTAAGAGCATACTCGTATGTGTATATATGTGTGTATATATATGTGCCGTTATACAGCTATGCAGCACATTTGCATGAACACAAGCTCATTTCCTTATAATAATTGCTTGGTTACCCGCTCAGCTGCCACTGTCACCTCGCGCCTTTTCAATACGCCGAACGCACCAACACACTTATGTGTACTCATACAGTTATACATGTGTACAGTTATTCATGCTGTGCTCCATTTTTGCATAGTCGTTTACATTCGCCTTCCACTACAATGCGCTGACTGACTGACTCACTGTCTTGTCTGTCCTGACATTGCTTCTATTATACTCGGTTCTCTGTTGCTCATATATAATGCATGTAAGTTATGCAAGCAGCAGCGGTTCTTTGTTTGGCGGCGTTATTATCTGTTTGCCGCTCTCTGCGTTTCACCTTTCAGTTGCTTGTCTGTCAAATTACTGTTATTACTGTGCATTAGTTTTGTTGTTGGCTGCATTAAAGGCGTTCAAGGGTTCGCACATTCTTAGCCGCGCTGTGTGTTGTCTACCCACTAATATAGTTATAGCTGCTGAGTGATAATATTTAACGCACTTAAGTACTACTCTTGCTAAAATGAGTTGAAGTCAATGCAAATAAATTTCAATACTAAAATCCGATTTGGATCGCCTGGAGCAAAGGAGCTTCCGCTAATCATGCGCTTCGATTTTATGACAAATTTTGAATTAAAGAGTACTATATACCAACAAAATAATCTTCGAAATTATTTCAAGCAAGTTTTTTACCGCTACAACAACACAACAAAGTGATGTTTGACAGATAGTTTCCTCTTTTCATAATGCTGATATTCGATTTTGACTGGAATTTTGGCTGTAGCGAGGCTGAATTTTATCTTCGAGCTCCTCTAGCGTTGCTATTTGATTGGCGTAAACCTTTGATCTTACATATTGCCAGAGAAAATAATCTAGAGGCGTTAAATCGCATGATCTCGGAGGCCATTTCGCATGATTATACCTCGAAGTTAACAAAACGCCAAACATTGTACACAGTGGGTCCATGTTTAGACGTGAAAAATGAGGCGGCACCTGTTTATGGCGATAACATATCACAAGTGAAAGAATCAGTTCAATCACTGATTGTGGGAGTACAGTTCTCATCCCAGAGATAGCAGTGGATCTCAATACCTCTTACGTATCGGCTCAACACATTTTAGTTAAAGTTTTGGGTATGAAGTGTGTTAATAATCAAAATATCCGAATCTCGTTTGTAAACGCGAGGTCGAGTAGAGACTGCAAAAAAGTTGCTTGACAACGCAGCTGGTCACTCTATCTTCTTCAGATGCATTATTATTGGTGAAAAGACGTAGATTTATAAATATGAACTCGAAACTGTCCAGGAATTTAGCGAAAAGCGCTTCTAACCAAAAACACGCGTCAAAGTTGGTATAAAATCAAGGTGATGCTCATTACTTTCTTTGATTACCGTCATGTGATTCAGCATTTGTTCATAATGTCAATGTCATAATGCCATAATGTCAAACGATAAATAAGGAATACTACATAGCCGTTTTAAGCCAATTTCGAAGGCGATAATAATGATTTGTATTCAGTCATGCACTGACCGCCATTCAAATTAAAGCTATTAACACCTTTACTGACTCCCTCTCAGTGAATGGTACTTGAAATCAAATCACCACCCATTGCAGATGTAGAGCTCGAACTGCCGCGAGAAACGAGAGTAACCCTTATGCAGTTTCGTTCTGGATAGGGTAGCAGGTTAAACTCTTACTTATCCAAATCTATCCAATAGACCCTGCCATATCAAAAATTTGTCCAGCGTGCAGTGAGTCCCTGCATGACACTAGCCACCTCTTTGCATGCCCTGCTAACGCCACAAATCTGACACCCATAAGTTGGGTTCGAGTTTCGTACCTTTAACGAAAAAAATTAACGCCCTAGTTAAAGCCCTCCAGAGCTTATATGAACTCTTTGAAATATCTTGCTTAAAAAATGTTCGCTTTGCTGGCTGCTTGTAGGAATTTCTACTGACATTTTTGGTTTGTCCCTTTTGAGTTATCAAATAAACAGAGAGTCCAACAAATGGTAAACCACTTTCAAATGGCAGATGGGTCTTTAGAAGAAATTCTATTTTGACTTATTCAAGCTGAAAGAGTTATCCTTACTACTAAGTTATTAAATGAAAATTTATTTTTGTATTTTGTATTCAGACGAAAGGTAAAGCTCGCCATTGCCGAGAATTTAGACTTCAATGCTTTCAACTAGTTAAATATGCGCTATTTACGCTCTTCTCACTCCCGCTCATCAAGTTTGAGTTCCTAACATTTAACTTACTCGTCAATCAATAATTGGCCAAAGCCGTAACGTGAAGAATCTGTAAATAGACCTTTGACGCATTCACTATTTGTTGTAATAGGTTTTCTTATTCATTTTTTGAAGTACAAAAAAGATGGTGTATGAAACACAGATGTCCACTTCCCCAAACTCACGAATATGTCGGTATTGCAGCTAACCGAAAACTTCAAAAGTTTGCCTCATCAATTAATTACTCACACTCCTAGTCGCAGTATGTTGGTATTTTTGTTGATTGCCGAAAATTTCTTTCAATTAGCATTGAAACTTTTTGGCAAAATTGCGTGCCCTATAGGAAATTTTTGGGACTATGGTTGCTGTCTAAAGGAAGTACCACTCTTACCGCATCTACTTAGTCGATTCTGTTCCAAGTTATGCCTTTGTTTCTGAAACTGTGTTGAGAATCTTAATTTTCTGTGATTTCGTAATGATTTCATATGTCGGGAACACTCGTCAAAGCGTTATAAAAAGTCCACTAGTTTCTTTGTTTCAACATACTAGCACTTGGGCTTGGATATCCTGGTAACCCATACAGGTCTTCGGTTCCTAACAATGAGAATACCGATGATTTACCAAGTATCACTTGAAATGTGACCGGCAAGAGAACGTGACTTGCATAACTAAGCACTCCTCGCAGGGTTTGTCATGAGTGCTCGCGTCAGTAATCAGTCAAACATCAATGGTTTCCCCTTCACAACAATTTAACAAACACAAATTAACACACAAAAAAAAAAATTAAAACGAAAAAGAAATGAACGTATCAAAGCAACAAAGCAC
>CM050325.1:77494727-77588362 GCA_027475135.1 Bactrocera correcta | reverse complement strand
TTTACAAATCGTTCAGTTATTACAAAAATCCACGTTGTGTAAAGAATGTGTTTCGAGCACTTCGCTCAACATATGGTCGGCATAATCGGCCTACTGAGCGTACTATTCGCAACACCATCACCCATGTTGAGACCCAACTTCATTACTGCATAATATTCGACCGAATAGAACACGTCCAGAACGCAGTGATGTAAATATAGCAGCCATGGCTGAGAGTGTACACAAAGACCGTGGAGAGTCGATTCGGTGCCATTCGCAGCAACTGAAACTGACGATTGGAACGACTTGGCGCATTTTACGTCAAGATCGCCCTTCTTAAGCGACATCGCTTCTCTCCATGAGCCCTCGAAAAGTTCCAATAAGATCCGACGTTGTCAAGCTAAATTTTGTTCAGTGATGAGGCCCCTTTCTGGCTCAACGGGTATGTAAACAAGAAAAATTGCCGCATTTGGAACGAAGAGCAAGCTGAAAAGATTCAAGAGCTGCTATTTCAGCCAGGAAAAACAACATCTCGTATGGTTTATGGGCTGGTGGAATTATCGGCTCAAATTTTTTCAAAAAGATGCCGGTGAGAACGCAACCATCAATGGCGATCGTTAACGCGCCATGATAACTGGCTATTTAATGGCTGAAATTGAAGCATGCCTTATCGAGGGAACTCCGATACCACGTTCGTGGAGACGTTACGTTACGTTTGTATGACTGCCAATGAGACATGGGTTTAGGAGTTTGGCAAGCAAACAAGTCAACAATCATCGGAATGAAATTAGTTAAACTTAATATGCATCAGTACATAAAACGTTTCAAAAGTTGTCTATACTTAAGAGGGTATTCTAGTTCAGAAATTTAAAATAATCGATTTTTTTTATTTTCAAAGTTTAACTATTCGATAATATGTGTACAAGAGAATTTTTCAAAATTCAAATTATTTTCGGAGATATAGGCATTTTTCTGTCCTGGCATCAAAACTGGTTCGGCCGGAACTAATCTAACAAAAGATATTAGGGAAACTTTAAACGCGTTTTTTTTTAAAACTGGCTTTTTCGGAACGATACCCAGGATTTCTCAAGTTCTACTGGACCGATTTAGTTGAAATTTTTATAGAGTCTTTTTTATAAGCTTGTCTATGGTTGGAAGTAGCCCCATTCCCAAATTTGTATTTTTATTATTTTTAAAAAATTCAAAATAGTCAGAAAAAGTGATCCAAAAAAAAATTTTTTTCAGGCAGTAGCCATTTTGTGAAAATTTTTTTTCTCACTTTTCCGTAGTTCCGGCCATTGCGACATTATTCTAATTAATAATCTTTTTTTCTTTTCGGTTTCAGATAACTAGGAGGGTTAAAATCATGCGTATGGTCACGTAGAAATTTTTGGAGACCCCCCACTTCGTCAGCTCATAATTTTTGAAATTTTTTACTTTTTTTAGTCTTTAATTTTTTTCTCTACTCTTTTAAAATTAACAAATAACTAATAAAAATGGATAGTAAAAATATTAATTGCCTTTTTTTACGACACTTTAAAAATTACCTGAAATTCATGCTTCTAGACTAGAATACCCCCTTAAATACATTCAAAAACTGTAAGTAAAAAATTGGCAGAATTGACAAGTCTTTAATGTTGTTGCTGTAGCGGTAGAAAATATTCCTTGAATAGGAGAAATTTGAGGTATGTTGCTGAGTTAATAAAAAAAAGTCTAAATTCATTCTGATGGCGTTGACTCGACTTTAGTGAGAACGGGAAAAAGTGCTTAAATATTATGGCTTGCGGGTGCGTATGAGTAATATAAGAAGATGAAACACAAAATTCTTCCAATAAACCCACAATTTCATAAAATATCAATGTTTTGAATCCTTTCTTTCATTTCATACAGTTACATATGCAATTTTTAAAAATAGCACGGAATTTTTAAGATTGAGTTCAACTACTATAGTATTGTCAATGGAATTATTCTACTTGAGGGCGCATATTTTACGAAGAAAAAAGCGGGCTTTATTAAAGGTGTATTGAGTTTCAGAAGTTTTAAATATGGGTTAAAATTTTGTTATAATTTAGGAAATAACTCGCTTTCTATAATATCTCAATGCTAGTGTTGATACTGCTTCATAGATAATTGGATTCTCTAAAGTTTCACAAGCTCGATTTTTTAGGAACGTCTTTTCTTTTTTTTTCATACCGCATGTTTAGTTGTGACATCGATTACAAGTCATAAGCTTATTTTAGGTCCCTCTAAAACCAGTCGAAAGTGTAGGCTGAGCTGGTAGCTGGATTACAATTCGATCGAACGTTGAAAAATCAAGTTAAAGAACTTAACCTCTTAATTGATAATTGTGAAACATAACCCTCTCTCCCAGCGACAGAAGACTTGTGCTACTAAATAACTGTCTAACTTTATCATCCTGAATTGAATAGTGATCAAAATGACAAAGCATATCAAGCTTAGCAAACAATGAACAGTCGAATTAAAGCATACCAAATTTTTAACTTAAGAATTTACCTCCGAGATGTTTACGTTATAATAAAAGTCTCACTTACCATTTAAGCAAGCATTATTTTGTAGAAACTGATTTCGTAGACTTTGCACACGTTTCGAAATGGTGTCGATCTTTGGTGCTTCTATCGCTGAAAACATCGCCGCTCCCAAGACTAAAAATAAAATATATCCACCACATAACAGAAGAAATCTGCATTTGCCATTTTTGTTGTTGTTTGATGAGTTCGCACCGGATTTGGCGCTGACAGGAAAGGCGCCTAAAAGCATGCTGTGAAAAATATAAAATATTCATTTATAGAAATATTTCGAAAGCAGCGCTGTAGGTAAAAAGGTTAGAATAGCATAGAATATAGTATTATAGTATATATTTGGAAAAAGATTTAGCAGTGCAATATTTGCAATTTTTTACAGTAGTAATGCGTATAAAGTTTTTAAATGATATGAAAACACTTCAAGTGTCAGTTCCACAAAATACATATGTAAATATATATGTACATATGTATATCATGTCAAACTAATGACATTTGTTTCTAAAATTAACAAACGACGGCGATATGTCATGCATGTACGTAGGCTCATAAAAATAGAACTGTAATAAAATGAAAGGTTTTCGAACTAATGACCGCATATATAATACATATACACAAACATACTGTATTCACACCATTTCTCTCTTCAATCATCTGAATAGAAAGTGTAATTAATAGATTGATAAATATTATATACACACATCATTTCTAAAAATATCGTGACTTTGATTACATTTTTTTACCGGTGCGAAACTTTTTGTATTGGGTACTGCTAATTAATTCATTTGAAATTGATTTTTAATAACACAGATGCATTTTGATGTGAATATAAGAGTTGAGAGGACCAGAATAGAGATATTAGAAAATATGCCAAATTTCTAAAACTTTAAGAAAATATGTTAAAAAAATGGAGTTTTTTTTTACTTTTAAGGAGTTACATGGGTTTCCTCTGGTAGAAAACAGTCTTTTTAAATTTGTTTTCCTCAAACAAAAATTAAATATTTTTCTATTCTATTACCAAAGAAATTCTGAAATTTTTGAAAAAAAAAAAAAATATTTTAAAATCGGGCATTGCGGTGACCCTTCAAAAAAAAGGATAACTTCTTGCACGATCATCTAAAGTGAAAAAATACATGTTTAATTAAAACCTTAACTTAGAACTTGGCAGACATTTTTACAAAAACATGAAAATTTCGCTAAATTTTTTTTTTTTTCAAAAATATTGTAATCGAAAAAAATCTTCGTCCAAGTCTTTAAGAATTGTATCTCAAAGACCTGTGTAAAATTTCATGAAAATCGGTTAGTAGTCCTTGAGAAATCTTGCCAAATTGAAAATTTAGGCCAATATTGTAGAGGTTTTGTAAAATTTAATAAGACAATAAAAAAATAGATTTTTTGAAACTCATAAACCCATGTAACCCCTTAAAGTCCATAAGAAGTTTTGAAGTGTCTGAGAACCTAAAGTTTCTATTTATTCGATGATATAAAGGGACAGTGTATAAAAGTAAGGTTAGACTATGTCTAGCCGCCATAAGAGATGTATGAGACCGTTATATACATACACTTATATACATTGTGACAAAAAACTACCCGGAAATTGTAAATAAAAGAAAAAATATTTAATTATTCTTCAATATTTATTTTGTTGCCTTTAAATTAATCCCCAGCAAATGTTTCAGTCCTCGAAACACTTTCCATAAGCACTTTTTTGGAAGGCCTTCAGCCTTCGACGAATTTTGTTTTAACTCTTCGCTCGATTGAAAACGGGTTCCAATCCGATGATTGTTGGCTTTTTTGCTTGTCAAACCCATGTCTCACGGGCAGTTATAATGCTCTCCATGAATGTAGGATCGGAATTCGCATGTCCAAAGAGACTTATTTAGGATACTCTTTTTGAAAAAAATTCTGCCTTATCGGAATGAGTCGAGCAAGACCGTAGTTCATACCGAAAATATCCAGCAAACTCATTCAAAGAGACTCTTGAGAGATATCCAGCTTTTTTGTCATCTCTCTAATACTTGCACAACGCCTTTTAGTAATCATATGCTACACTTGTTTAATATTTTCATCAGTTGAAAAAGTCGAAGGCCGTCCAGAACGAGGCATGTCTACAATGACCTCTTGACCGTCGTTGAAGGCTTTGTTCCGCTAGTAAGCTTGTGTTTTTGAATCAGTGCAAGATAAAGACTGGCTAACTAAACTGCATTGCTCAGAATTATTTAGGCCTAATAATAACAACAGCAACAGAAATGGAACTATATACTACTATGTCGCTGCTATTTAGCAGAATTGAGCACGCGCAGTGGCAAAAATTTATGTAAAACGACTGAATTCATTATTTATTACTGTTATTTTAATTTTTTGATTATTATTATTTTTATTTTTTAATTTTTCATAATTAGTATTTTTATTTTATTTATTTTTTTTTTCGTAATTATTACTTTTACTTATAATATTTTTATACGCTAATTTTTAAAGAATATTATTATTATTATTATTTAATATATTTATTTAATAATTTATTATTTACTTATATGCAAAAAATAACAACACTTCGTTCATAATTTTAAACGTTTTAATTTACTCTTTAAAATCTATGTCGTCCCCCTCAAAATAATCCACTCAGTGATTCACGTTTAATGTCTTCAATTGTCTTAAAACGGTTTCCAAAGGGTTGTTTGAGTTTGGTGAACAGCCGGAAGCTAAATCCGGCGAATACGATGGTTACGCCACGATATTGGCCAAAAATTATACAAAGAAATCTCGAGATTTTTCAAAAAAATTTTGTGAATTTGGAATCTATAGTGCTTTCGCTTTTCCTAGGCCTAAATAATCTTTCAAAATGGTTTTCATTGGTCTTTGCGATATCCCAACGATGCCAGTAAGATCTCTTACTGTTAATCGTCGTTTCTCCAGCACCATTTTTTTTTTATTTTATTGACATGTTGATCATCAGTTGATATTGATGGCAATTCTGGACATGGTTCGTCATTAACGCGTTCTTGACCCTCTTGGAATAATTTGTATCAATCAAAAACAAAATTATCGCCGAAGGCCTTTTTCAACATTCTGAACATTTCGGCACCTGAAATTTGATTCCGCGCACAAAATTTAATAGAATTTCTTTGTTTAATAATATCACTCATCTTAAAAATCGTTGAATGCACTTTTTGTACTTCAGAAAGGCAAGCGTATACGAAACACTAATGATTATTTTGGTGTGACATATGGCACAGGTGTCACTGATAGTCATACTAACAAAAAAAAAATATTTTTTCGAATAGGATTTCGCACGAAATTTAAATTATATACTCTTACTATGTTTTACTCACAATAGTATTTATTTACTTGGGGCTGTTCTCCAAGAAGTTGGCTCATTCCAATTGCAAACACACCCAACATTATAAAAAATATAAAAATAATAGTGTTTTGTATTAGCTAAAGTGCTTATTTATATGCATTTGTATAAAAAAACGTATACATAAGTACACAAACTTCTACCTACCTATCGGCGATAACTATTTAAGTATTCGCGTGGGGCCATGTAAATACAGGCTAATGGTAAACATATCAAAATACACTTGTGTACAAATATTTATACACACTTTTATTGGCATTTAGAAATGCATCCTACTACGTTTGACTTTAGTGAGTACATTACTGCAGTATACGCTAGCAATTGGCTTATGCCACTCAATTCGCGCATAAAAGTATGTATGTACATACACATATATGTATATAAGTATATATGCATATACATATATGCAAGAAATTGCACCAATTGTATGCATTCACGCAAATGCACGCACACAGCCCGCGGCGTTGTTCGCCTCACTTGCTATTTCTTTTTCTTCCTCAATGGACTTTAAAAACAACGCCCGCATAGAACTTGCTTCGCAGGGGATGGAAATGGATAGTGACGTCAAATATGCCAGTTGCATTAAGTATGCACACACACCCACATACATACCTTGCTGTATAAGTATACATATATGTATGTGCGTACGCTTCATTTATGTACACTCTTATATCGATGTATGTATGTATGTAATATAAGCGCCAACTTTATCGTTGACACGCATAACTGCAGGCTGCACGCTCTATAGTGGGCTCTTAAATTTTTCGTCAAGTGCCAATGATAAAAAACAGAGGTTGACATGTGTGTAAGTTTATTATTTTCAAGTGTTTTAGAATTTTATGCGAAATCATAAAGATTAACAACACTACGTCGACGGTGAAGTAAAAGTGTGGCAATAAAAACGTATCCTTAGTTTTCTTAAGTCTTGAAAATAAAACCTTTTTGAAGTCATAACATTGTGTAACTCTTTTTAATCAAATGAAATAATCGCATTTTATAATGAAATGCCAAATAGAGCATTTTACATTGAACGAATAACTATATCCTAAACAGAGTATATTAAGGTAGCCACGAAGTTTATAACTCGCGCCGAGTCGATCTACCCGTCCGTCTGTCGGAGAGACATTTTAAGAATTTAATAAGTATTTCATACAAGAACTGCATTTTAATCGATAAGTTTGTATGAGAGCGTCCTAAAATAAAACATTTTTGGTTTGGACAATAATAATGGGTTGTCAAAAAAGTCTTGCAGTATTTTTATTGAATCAATTCGTGTGGCATCCATACATCGAGCTTCTTAGTGACTCCAAGCTTCTTCAAATGGTTTATAACGGTTTGATGACTACTATGCCAGTCTCTTTCGACCAATTCAGCGATTCTATCGAAATTTTTCGACGACAGCCCTTCCGGAGCGTGGCACATCTTCGACCGCCTCTACACCAGAACGAAAACGTTGAAACCATCATTGTGCGGTGGAAATGAAATCTGCATCGGGTCCATAAACTGCACAAATTTTTTTTGGCGGCTTGAGATGCATTTTTGCCTTTATCGTAGTAGTACTGTAAAATATGCCGTATTTTCTCTTTATTTTGCTCCATGTTTGCGACGATATAACTCACGAACGACTTAAAAGAAACGACAATCAATAAAACACGTGTTAGCGCTTGAAATTAGCTTTCCAAAAAGGTATAACGTGACCCGATGCGACGAATAAAACTAGAACTACACGCTTTCAGCACCAACTAGCGAAAATACCGCAAGTCTTTTTTGACAACCTAATATATACCAAAATTTTGTAAACATATGTCGTCATAAAATAAGTTTTTCATATAAGAACATGATTTTGATTGTTCAGTTTGAATGGAAGCTACTTATATCGGTGTTTCCGACACACAATCAGCTTTGTGAGGAGAAAATTTTACATCGATATACCAAAAATTGAGGGGCCGGATAGCGTATATACAGAGTTGGCATGTTATTGGCATAACCTGGTAAACTAAAGATGACTGATAAATTGGGAACCCTCTATAACCACTAACTAACAAAACCTTTCAAGACCCGATCATATTCTTGTAAAACCCCAATAGGTGATCTAGTGACTGATTTCGAATAGGAATTTGACTTCTGAAGAACAACAAATCGGCGGGGTCAATCGATTGCCGGCTGGGCTATTCAAATACGGTGGCAAAGAACTAATAAGCAACATGCATCAGCTTCTTTGTAGAATATGGTGGGATGAAAGCATGACCGATAATTGGAATTTAAGTGTGCTTTGCCCAATCCATCAAAAAGGGAGACTCCACAATCTGCGCCAACTAGCTCAGAAACGTATACAAGGTTCTTTTTGTACATTGCGTAAAAGATCTAAGCCCACCGTCAACAAACTGATTGAACCTTATCAGTATGACTTTAGGCCTGGAAAGTCAACAACTGATCAGATATTCACCATCCGCCAAATCTTAGAAAAGTCCCGTGAAAAGAGAACCGACACACACCACCTGATCATTGATTTCAAAGCTGCTTTTGCCAGCCCGAAAAAGAGCTGCCTTCATGCCGCTACGTCTGAATTTGGTATCCCCCCTAAACTAGTACAGCTCTGTAAACTGACGTTGAACAATACCCAAAGCTGCGTCAGAATCGAGAAGGACCTTTCCGAGCCGTTCGATACCAAACGAGGTTTCAGACGACTTCAATCTACTCCTAGAGAAAATAATTGGAGCTGCAGCGTTGAATAGGGGAGGTACAATAAAAGTAAAAGGTACTATAAAAGTGTACAGCTGCTGGCATACGCCGATGATATTGATATCATTGGTCTCAACAACCGCGCCGTTAGTTCTGCAGAATGAATAAGGAAGCGAAGTCTGGTTGTGAACGAGGAAAAGATGAAATATCTCCTGCCATCAAACACACATTCATCGCATTCGCGTCACTGTTGACAGTCATAACTTCGAAGTTGTAGATTATTTCGTCTATCTAAGAACAAAATAGCTCTTGCCAACAGGTGCTACTTCGGACTGAGTAGGCATTCGAAAAGTAAAGTCCTCTCTCGACGAACAAAAGCCAAAGTCTATAAGTCGCTCATAATTCCCGTCCTGCTGTTTGGTGCAGAGACATGGACGATGACAACAAACCTGACGTCGACGTTACGAGTTTTCGGGGAGAAAGGTTCTGTGGAAGATTTATGGTCTTCTGCGCATTGGCAACGACGAATACTGCAGTCGATGGAACGATGAGTTGTACGAGATATACGACTGCATTGACATAGTTCAGCGAATTAAGAGACGGAGTAAGCAGAGGAAGAAGAAGATCTCCACTCCGTTGGAAAGACCAGGTTGAGAAAAATCTGCTACAATTGGAATCTTCAAATGGCGCCAAAGAGCGAAAAGGAAGAATGACTGTCGAATATTGCCGCCTAAGCGGTATCTGCGCCAATAAAGAAGAAGAAGACTGCTACTCGTACAGCTAACGAAACCTGAAGCCCTGATAGCCTAAGATTATAGAATTTCCGTTCAAAATGTTTTAATAATTGAGTTTGCTTTTGCTAAATATTTTTATTTTTGCCATGCTGATCCCTTCAGAATTTATGGCAATTTTTTCAATGAACCCAGAAATTAATTTTGTTTGGTAGAACTCAATAATTATCATAAGTACAAATTTAAGGAATAAAGAAAGCCAGTCTTACAGTTTTATGCGTCTCCATTGTTCATATGAAAGAACTTGTATTCCAAATTTTACATCATTTCTTATGTACTCATATAAAGTTCGCATACAATAAGGCTTTGAACTAGTTAGCGCATAAGTCGTCACGAACAAGGACGCGTGTCAAATATAAGCTGCTGGCAACACGTCAATTTCGCTCACATTTTATATAAGTGTATGTAGTAGTCAATTATTGTATGGTCGCTTAATGCTCTATTAATTTATTTCATACCAAAGAAGAAGAAGAAAGTATATGTAGGTATGCTTGCAAAGGCAGGGCGACTTATGCAGTGTGGGCTTCATTACGTTGGGCGCTACGTGTGCTAAATTTGCTGTGTGACTGACTGGTTGGCATACGAGACGTCATTGTTGTTATTACTCATTCAAAACTCGGTTGCACGCACAAGCCATGACCAAATCCTTTAATTATTTATATGTAAACAAACATATATTTACATATATACACGGTAATACAGAGGGTGTATCAAGCGATTTTTTTTGTAAGCTTCTAGCTTAAAATACCAATACCTGCATATTTTTGCTTCGTTATATAGAATGTAAGCACAGTGCGCTTTAAGACACAAATTGAAGATTGATGAGCTAATACTCATAGTACGTATGTATGTGATATTCCCTCAGCGCCAAATTATAGTCATCAACTTGACGGTCTCATGAATAATACACTTTCTGCCCATTATCCTGTGCCCCGCTTACTTAAGTGTACGAGTATGCGCGTGGTTTGCCAATTTCCCCACTGGGTACACGACTCATTGGTGTCGTTTGCAATTGTTCGCACGACATTTTTGGCTCATGGATTATTCATGCAACTGGTAACACGTAGGTATATAACACAATTTTACATCTCACCTTGATGCCTACGTGCATACAGAAGCTAACCATGTTAAATAGCCAAATTAAATGTAGTTAACTCAAACGAAATATCATTATTTTATGCATGTTTACTCCTTTCGGAGTGGTATGTCTTGTGTAGTGTGGAGCACACTTATTGTGAAACTATAAAACAAAAATAAGTTTTTTTTATAATAACTCCGCTATTTTGTTAATTTAAAAATTTTTTGGATTATTTAAAATTTTTTTGTAGCGTAATTTTAAATTTTTTCTAGCGTAAAATTTTTTAAGACCAATATCTCCTATAGACTTTTTTACTTTCACCCGAAGAGAAGACGAGAATCACAGCAGAAAGACCGGTTTTAGCACCAACGGAGATCACAAGTAAGTAAAAAAACTATTTTTAAAAGATGTATATATAAATATACTCTTAAAATTTCAAAATATTTGATTTTTTAAATTCCAAAATATTACTTTTTTATAGCTGTGCCTTTTAAGAGGGTTCGCTTTAACGGTAATTTTAATTTTTTTACCTGCTGCACAGCAAGGTAGTCACGTGGATCCCTATATTTTTTTAATTTGTCCAAAAAAGCAATAAGATTTTTCTTTTCTACCGACAAAAATGCATAAAACAACTGTGAGCTACGTTAGCTGACGCAGTCGAACACGTGATATTACAAAAACAAAAACATAATAACGAATAATTTGGTATTCAGTTACTGCAGAGATATAAAAAATTTGCACCTATATACATATAAACACACGCCAAATAGTTTTCAGGCAACGCATATTTTGGTTACTTATACGCCCCAACAAACTTTGTATTATACATAATAAGCCCAGCAAAACAAAAGTCCATTATTTTTCCAATAGATGGCCTTGGTATTCGATATATCGCGACTTAAGATAACACGAAGAGAAAACGATAGTGGTCGAATCGCGGTGCGCCTGCGCAAACGGTGGTCAAGCCAGGATTGACTGGTTAGTTTTGTTATGGGATTGGCAGGTAATCATTAACTATGAGCTGCTCCTACGGCCAAACTCTTAATTCGGATTGCACTGTCACAAATGCTCAATTCACATGAGGCCCATTTGTTTAACACTTACAATCTTGTCGTGGCACTAAGTGATTAAACACTGTTCCTGATTATGGCGAATGATTTTGTTGATGAAAAAATCGCCTCAAGAGAAGTTTGTGAAAATCAACTGTTCCACACTTCCCATTCTCGATTACTTGTGAATACACTGTCTCTAATTTTTATATTCTTGCAATCTGTTGAAGGGGTATAAAGTTTAGTTCACCTAACGGTATATATCACTTAAAATTAAGCGAGATATATATAGAGTTATACACACACCTATATATATATATAGTAAATATATATATATATTATATATATGTAGTATATGATCAGGGCGACGAGAGGAGTTGAAATCTGGGCACTGTCTGTCTATCGCCCATGAAAACGCCTTCCTTGGTAAAACAAATACGAGTTCGTAGATGGATGTAATCGAACCACTACCAACTCAGAAAACGCCATAAACCGGAACCTATGCTCACTCCCCATATAAAGGTACTATTAAAAATACTTAAAGCCCGATAAATCAATAATTAAAACACCAGAGACTTTAAATTTTACGCGAGATGGTATACCATGGCTTTAAAGGAGCCGGGTTATTTGGACGATGAGTTTTAGCATGCCTTTAGAGTATTCCACCTTATGACCAAAAATTGTCAAAATCCAATAAAAACTGTTCAAATTCCTAGGTGGCGCATTTTCGACCCCAGTACCTATAGTTGACTTTTACCGAAAATATTGGTCAATGTGTCAGATTTATAACCGAAATTCAGAGTGAATCCTTTCCTGACAGTATTATGTCTGTGTGCTACAAAAGGGTTGAATTGAGTCAATACCTCCCTTAACCTCCAGGTACCTAATATAAATTTTCGAACTTTCGGGTGACTTTATACTACATTATTGTTATAACGGCCAACAAATGAGTTATCTTAATAAAATTGAAAAAACGTGTTTTTCTTATAACGATGCATATTTGTGCTTAGAATGAACAAAATCAGACGAAATCTCGCCTTAGGCCTCTTCTAACTAACAGGCCTTGTGCACCTTAAGAGACTTCCTGGCTTTAATCATTGCAAGTGTCAAGAGTATGAAATGCTCGGTTATACTCGAACTAAGCTCTTGCTTAGTGCCAGAAGTTTGTATGGAGTTTACTTGGTCTGCGATTTGAAGAATAATAGCAGATCTCACGAAAGAGGACCTTTTCTCAGTTTTTGAAATACACTGCTGATTAATTTTATGAGAACCCTTTCACTCTCTTGTAAATTCGGTGGAAATTAAAAGTTTCGATTACTATTAAGGGGGTATTCTACTCTAGAAATCAGATTTTGGGCAGTTTTTTGAATCTTTTTTAAAAAAAAAAACCAAAAATAGTTTTACTATACATTTTTTATGGTGTTTTATTGATATCTTAAGAATACAGAAAAAAAATTTTACAAAAAAATATTAAAAATTAAAATATTTAGAGGGGGAGAGACAGGTGCAAAATAAAATGGCGCATCCTGCTGACAGTGATCCTGACTCTCCTGGTGGTCTGAAAAAAAAAAACTCAAAAGGAATTCTTAATCAGTAAGGATGTTGTTATAGTCCGGGAACACGAAAATTTTTTTTTGAAAAATGGCGACTGTCTGAAAATAAAAATCATTTTTTACGCTTTTTTTTGAAATTCCTGAATTCCTGATTTTTTAAAATATTAAGAATAAAAATTTTGACACGACGCTGGTAGGAACGATAAAGGATTATATAAAGAAAATTCACACAAATTTCAAGTAAATCGGTTATATAGAACTTGAGATAATGCCGGTACCGTGTGGAAAAAGTAGTTTCGAGAAAAACGCGTTTAAAGTTTAGGAGACAATTCTAAAGAACACGGACGACACCTAACAAAATCGGCTGTATCTCCGAAAATAAGTCGAATTTTGAAAAATCCTTCCAAGGTCATATTTTTGAAAGTCTAAACTTTAAATATATGAAAAAACCGAATTTTTCAAAACTCTAGAGTAGAATACCCCCTTAAGATACCTCTGTTTTCATGTCAGAAATCATAAATCCATGGAAATGAACACCTCTAACAGCAACATCATATTAACTGCCTAAATATGTAACTAAAAATGGAATATCAAAATATTAAAGTTTAGGCTAATAATATTTTAAATCAAACCCTTAACATTCCGTATTTTCTGCATCATTGTAGGGAAATGGATTCCTCTTAAAGTTTAGCAGAAGACGGAGTACTGATATCGAAGCTTTATGCTTAATATTAATTCCGAAAAAGCATCGTTATTAATTCAAAAGTTTTCATCATTTCTGTTTGCGACAAAATTCTCGAGAGTTTTTACAATCTTACACTTGTTCATAATAACTCAACTCACGCTGAGCTGGTTTAACACCCTTCAGTTCGGATGAAAACACAAGTACCTTTGGTAATTCAAAGCACTGCACGCATGTCACGCCACGTTACTTCAAATGACCTCTTAGGTGATTTTTCAGTATACTAATTAGTGGCGGGCATTTTGTCAAGATTATAACATCTGAGAAGTATATTTCATGGCAAAAAGTACCATGTCCTACCTACTTATGTCAAACTCAAGACCTGCCTCAAAAATACCAGGCTAAATGATTTTAAATGCTTTTGTGAGTTGGATTACACATTTATTGCCTAAAAATGTTGATTTTTTTTTATTTGAATGGAGCGATTTTAAGAAATAACACTGTATATTTTTATATGCTTTAAATATATTAAAAAAAAATAAAACAATTGTTCACTTTTAGTTACAACATTTGCTTCTTTGCAACCACCTCTACCATATACATATCTACATATGTATGTAAGTATATGTATTATATTTAACTACGTCAGTTTTGAGGTCATCCAAATACACTTCGCATGCATAGTCCTCACTTAAAATTATTTTTCCTAGGCAATTTATGAAACGCTCACTTTCAAACTCACTTCTTCGGGCGAAATTTTAATGAAAACTGCAACAAAGCGCGAGGGAGATTCACTCTCTCTGTGGATCGGTAGGTGTTGGAATGACGCTAACCCCTTTCATACAGTGCCCTATCAAAGTATGTTTGCTCGTCTCCACAGTTGTTTTCATTTGCGCTGTGTACACCTTAATTTAAAGTTATGGGCTTGTTAAATTGCTCATTGTTTTGACTGCCTGGACTGGACTCTTATGAATATCAACTCTTATGTGTTGCTGTATGTACTTCGAGAGCCGAAATGAGTGCGTTTGCTAACTTGTTGACCTGTCTAATTTATTAATTACGTTTGGGATTTTCTTTCTTGGCGCGACGTGACCTGTCAGGTCATTAAATGTCAAAATTTAGCGCAGCACAGCAGCGAATTCAACGAAAATAACATTGTGTGACACTGCCACATGTACTTGAAGTATGTATGTATATATACATATGTATGTGTGTATGTGTATATTTGAGTGCGCATTATTTATGGAATGTATTTAAGTACTTGTAAGTGAGTGCTAATGTGTGTTTGGAGTTTTGTGGGACTATCAATTCATTCGCTGAAAATAATAAAAGCCAACGACCCAGCATGACATTGGCTCATAAGATTTGTAATAACGATGAATTTAATATTTGAAGTAATTAGTATTCATAGAGGTCATGGTGGTTCTCGGTAATCTAAATATGTATTGCTAATTTTGTGCAGTTTATTTTTGTACTTTCGCAGAAAGAGTACGTTACATAGAGTATAGCAGTTTGGTTTGTGTAACGGTTCTTTGTAACACCAAAAAACTAATTGATACCCCTTTATTTGCCCTTGCCCAATTTTTGGTTTTTTTAAAATTTCTGTGCCAATTCACTCGTAAAGTTCTCCCATTCACTTAGGAGTGGGCAGAAACGATTATTTTACATATGGTTCAAGCAACTCACCACCAAATATCCTCTGGGTAGCCAAAAAGCATCCGTTTGCAGGCGAGCGAAAGTGAGAAGGATGATTCGCCACGTAAAAAAAACCCCAATGAAAGGGACATAACAGCCTTGGATGAGTGCCATTCCTAAGGACATGCACCTGGAATGTCAGGTCCTTTATTTTTGAGAGTGCCGCCCAACTGTACTCGTCTGACATCACCGCCATCCAAAAAGTGTAATGGACGGGCAACGACTGAGACGAGGTGGTCCTTGTGGCATTTACACAGTGGCCATAAAAAGGAACGCAAATTCGGTGTGAGATTCGTGGTGAGAGACTCCAATTCCTGGCATTTACTGCGGTGAATGAACGTCTAGACCCAATTCCCATCAAAGCAAAGTTCCTTAATATATCGCTGATTTGCGCTCACGCTCTAACGGAAAAGAAGGACAATGTTACCAAAGGTGCCTTCTATGAATGTATCTTGGGCACAACAGTAGGTAAATTCAGCATCCAAGATCATACATACATCCCTAAATGGGTTGAAGCTGATCGCCTTCGCCGGGTATATGTAACTTAGGAAAATTCATCAAGCTACCTGGATGTCTTCGGATCGCACAGCCACCAACAAGATCGTTCATGTTGTGATAGCCGGAAGACACGTCTCCAGTGTTTCATCTCGATGCAGCCGAGATACGCATCTGAATCTGTGCAACAAAAAAAAAACGCACACCAACAAGCACAAGGTAGGTTCGACGTCGAAAAGCTGTAATCACAACAGACAACCGATTGATTTCCTACTCAACTTTCATTCCTACTCCCAGAGAACACTCAGCAGCAACTCGGTAAAAGGAACTGAGGGACGGAACTTCAAGCTCCTTAGCTTCAGCTGCAAACGAAACCATTGGTTTTCGCAAAAGGCAAAATTACAGCTGGTACCATGAGGAGTGCCGTGTCGCAGCGGAGAGAAAACAGATCTCGCAACGTTACAATCCATCATATAATAATACGTGCGTGATGGGATAGACACCGAGAGTTGAAGAGGGAAGCGAGACGTATTTGCAGACAAAAAAAGAGAGTGCCCGAAAATTCTACGAAAATATGCGGCGACTAGCAGAATGTTTTACGGGCGGAAGGTAGAACCCCCAGAGGTGATCTAGTAACTGATGCACAGGGTATACTAAAATTATGGAGGGAACACTTCTCCAGCCTGCTGAATGGCAGAAAAGCATAACGCCATGAAGGCGAACCCGATTTCCCCAATCGATGACGATAAAGCAGACGTTCCATTGCCCGACCATGCAGAAGTTCGAATAGCACTTACCCGTCTGAAGAACAACAAACCGGCGGGGACGATTGATTGCCGGCCGAGCTATTCAAACAAGGCGGGAAGAACTGATAAGGAGCATGCATCGGTTTCTTGATAAAATATGGTCGGACGAAAGCATACTTCACGATTGTAATTTAAGTGTGTTCTGCCCAATCCACAAAAAGGTAGATCCTACAATCTGCGTCAACTACTCTGGAATAAGCATCCTCAACATTGCGATTAAAGTCCATCTACAACAAACTGATCCCACCTTATCAGTTTGGCTTGAGACCTCGAAAATCCACAACTGACGTGAAAAGAGGATCGACAAACACCACCTGTTCGTCTAATACAAAGCTGCTTTTAACAGCACGATAAGGAACTGCCGTAATGCCACTATGTGTGAATTTGGTTTCCTCGCAAAACTGACATTAAACAATATCAAAAGCTCCGATCGGGAAAGACCTCTCCGAGCTCTTTAATACCAAACAAGCTTTCAAAAAAGTCGACTCCCTATTGTGCGACTTCTTCAATCTACTGATGAATAAAAAATTTTCTGCCAAACTTAAAATACCCTGTTTAGCGTATGAAAAATGCAAAAAAAGACGCCTACGAAACCTGTTAAAAAGTATGCGAGGAAGTTTTTTACATATTTCGTAACAGAGTTGCCACCGTTGTAAAAGGTAAGACTCAGAAAAATATTTAAAAATGTGTGTCAAACATGAAGCTTTCATGGAAACGTTCATGAAGGCTTTAAAAAATTAATTTAAACAAAATTTGCTTAAAAACTTCTTTGATTGAAAACTTAAAATTTTATCATTCACTGACTTTTTTCTGAACTTCTATTTTTTGGTTGCACGATTCGAGGTGTAAGTAAGTTTAAGCAGTCTTTAATAAGCTGCCAAGTTATTTCGTTAAATTAAAAAAAAAAAAAATAAAAAACACTTTCTTTAAAAAGTGCCATTATCTATTTTCGAGATCTAGGCATTTTGATACTGCAATACATTTTCGAACACACTGTGCATGCAAATGTAAAATGGAATTATTATCCTTTCATTGCATAAAAATAACTTACTCGTTGTATTTGTTGTCTGCACTTTGTATCAATTAAAATAATTTATTTCCAAGTAATTCGTAGACGGTGCTGGACGGCGCTTTTCTTCAATTGAACGTTTCACTTATGCACTGCTTTCTATCCACTCCTCCTACACGCTGGACACCAATAATATTGCACTGTACACTGAAATTTATGTGCTGTTTTACACTAAACAGTTAATTTTCATTAAAAACTTTTGCATTATTTATCACCCACATTCACCAGGTATTAACAAGTACAGATGTTTGTATGTACTTAAATATATTTATGTATGTTTATATGTATGTTTGCGGGACTTCACTGAGCTTTTGATTCTTACAGGAAATTTTAATTGCCGCAATCACGAAACGGGGCATGCGACACAGTTGCTAATGCAGAAACTGTTGGGGACAATGTAAGCTATTAGCTGTATTGTTTTTGTTTTTCGTTTTTTTTTTTAGCACAGCACTTTTCAAACTCATGCCACACGGCACTGCGCTTACACCTCACCTCACCTACTTTCGTGTCAGTTATCTATTTGTGAGCGCTGTCTGTCTATCTGTACGTTCGTTTCTATGTGACAATTCACTTTTGCTATTTTTGTCTATCTAAATTGTTTTTATTGTTGTTGCAACTATTTTTGTTTGCATGTAATTGCAAGAAGACGCGAATTTGTGTCAGAATTTATTGTCGGAAGATTTCCCCCCAATTTACCGACAGCACTTGACAGACGACAAAAACTGTATTTCGCTGCAGCGACTGAGGCGGCAAACCGAAGAATACCGTGAGTGTTATTAAAGGGCGCAAATGCCGCAGCAGCGCATTGTAATACTCGTAGAAATAACCGACCGCCACAATTTACGTCAATTGCACCTACATACGAGTGTGCGTACATACATACACATATACAAATGTGTATGTATGTAAATATGTTTATGTGCATACGTACGGCCGTTGCAGGTGAAGGAACGACAAATAGCGGCGTCGACGGTCGACGGTCGACCGCCGCAGCTGTGCAGAGTAATAACAGTGAGCTAATAAATAAAAATCATAATTCGCTTTGTCAGTCCTGCCAGTCCTGACTGTCCTGTATTTATAAATTTATTTTTTTTTTTTTTTGAAATTATACGGTGAGTGTTAAATCCGCTTTTGGAAATTTTGCTCTGTAATTTGCGTGATTTCTTTTGCTCGAAGTTATTATTATCTCCTCTGCTCACTTACACTTTATGCCACGAAGTGCCACTAACGCACTGCCGATCTAAGGAAGTGTAAAATAAGTTAAATTCACTCCGTATGTAAAATCTGCGCCGTTCTGTGCACCTCGATAAATGTGAAAGTACTGAAAACATTTCGATTTGGCCCAAAGTGTAAAAGCAAAAGCAAAGTCAAAAGCACTAAAAGGCGACCAACGCATTCGGCGACGTTGTCTTCGTTGTCGTCGTTGTTGCCGTTGTCGTTGTGATTGCCGCTTTGTACTCCTACATGCTAAAACATGCACACATATGTATGTATGTACATCTGCGCTAACATTAGTTGTTGTTGTTGCATGTGTTTATGCATGTGAAAGTGTATGTGATGGTAGAAAAATCACACACACACGCAAATGAAAAGTTGAAGTAAAATTCACATTCACCTACTAACCCAGACCGCATTGGTAGCCGAAACGAAGGCAGTGTCATAATCGACGACAATAGCCGAGCGAGTCCGTCGTCAACGTCGGGCAATTGAAGTGCGATGAGACCCCTTTTGCTCACGTCATTTTCGTGCACTTCAATAGCACACATTCTTCTATTCTTCTTCTTTTTGCCACAATGAATCTAAAATAATCCTTATTTAACTTCGCAGTTTCGAAACAAAAACAATCGGAAGTTCGATGTTGTGCGTATGTGTGGCAAAGACAACACACACACACACACACACCAACACCACATTGTAGTTGTGACTTCGTATGTGTAAGTGAGTGTATATAATTTGCGCTGGGATAGGTCAAAAGGGCATGTGGGTTTTCATTGCCGCCGACCTGTCATTCACCAACTTTTGCATCAGTCGAACGTACTCATATAAGTATTGTGAGTTTTAATAACCCTTTAGGGATTTAAACTACATAGTTGCATATACTGCATTTAATTTCTCAACTATGTAGAAGCTCTCAGGTGATTTGACATGCAATTCGTGAATTGATTCTTATTTTGTAATGAGGCGATTCTATGAAGTATGAATAACTAGTGTCTTCGATTCGCTAGTTATGGTTGAGCTAAGCTCCTTTCAAAAAAGCAACTACAAAACTATAAAGTACAAGATAGTATATGGATACCTCATTAGTGTGATATGCTCTCAATTTATTTTATTTCTCTTCAATTATGATTTTAACGAACCGGTCATAAGTACAAAGAGAGAGACAAACAATTTTACACCCTTCCATTTTAATGTTAATATTGTTAGATCTAGACTCTCATAAGAAAGTAGTTTCGAATTAAGCGCGTAATCGCGTAAGAAGGCGGTGGCATGTGGGTTCCAGATTAATTAAGTCGAGTTATTCAGCTTCCTAAATCATAAAATTCATGAATTGGAACTATAACTACTTATATTCGTATGATAAAATTCTGTTAAAAGACCTCTTGGACTTAGCAAAGGAACTCCATCTGGTATCGCAAAGGACCAAACTGGTCTGGCCATAGTTTCTTGGCCTACAAGATTACCCTAACCTAACTTAACCTATTAGAATGTTCTTTTTTTAATTTTAAATTGTCCGTCTGAAGCCATAATATTTTACCATCTTTCTGGCAATTGAGGATTCCATTCCAAAAGAACTGCGCCGGCTTGGCGGCCACGAATGAATTAAGCAAACCCTGTTCCGATGTGAACTAAATTCCAATGAGGCTGTTGTCGGTGGCATTCCCTATTAATGGTTTCACCCGGTTTTATGAGCTTATTACACCACTCGCTTTTCTGATCCTCGTAAATATTGAGAGGGATTGAGAGATTGAGTTTGCCTTTTATTTTTTAATCAGCGACAGAGACGTTTGATATGTCAAACAGTCGTACCCAGAGGTTGCTTTTGCAAGAAGTGTGTTTCGGTGGCACCAGACCTTCTTGGAGGGCCGGGAAAAAGTCGCTGATGAAGACCACGTTGGGGGACTTGCGACATGCAAACCCAAAGTTAAAACGATGCTCGTTGTCTTTTTTTGACATCAAAGGCATCGTCCATCATTAATATGTCAACGTCAAGTTTTACGTGGAAGTCCTCAAGAGACTCAAACGAAGAGTCAATCCGGTCCGACAAGACATCGCAACCGATTAGAAGTTGCACCACGACAACGCCCCGGCGTTCTAACGCTTCCGCAGCTGCCCTACAGCCCAGATGTGGCCCCCAAATTTTTTCATTTTCTTGTCTCAAAAGGCCGATGAAAGCTCCCCCCTCGGCTATCAAGTCCTATTACTTTCCGGACAAACCATGTACGATTGTTATACTCTTGCAATATGTTGCTACAGAGTATAATAGTTTTGTTCACGTAACGTTCGTATGTATCACCCAAAACTAAGAGAGATAGATATAGGGTTATATATATATAAATGATCAGATGAAATTTTAACACCACTCCCAAAAATGGTATGGTAAATTAGACGATGTGTGTAGCACCGTGAAATCACATATCTCAATCGATCGACTTCGACCAAATCTCCTCTTAATATACCTAGAAGAAAGATATTCAACCTTCCCGGTGACTTTATACCGAATATATAGGCCAATTTGTGAGTTATCTTAATAAAATTAATAAATTGTGTGAAGACTTGCCCTAGACCCCATAGAACTAACAAACCTTATGTACTTGAAGCTGTTTCCCTGGATTTAATCTTTGAAAGTTGTAAGAGTATGAAAGGTTCGGTTATATCCGAACTTAGCTCCTACTTACTTGTTTGCATTTTGTCGTAAGGGATCCATTTTTTATCACCAGTCACAATCCGCTGCAAAACCGACTTTTTTTTGTAACGTTTAAGTAGCATTCCTGCATGAAAAATCATCTCTTCTCTTGGTTTTAATTCATACTGTACATAATAACCCTAAATTTGAATGTACGAGGTGTGTTCAAAAAGTATCGCGAATTTTGTGTTTTTTCAAAAATTATTTATTTATTCATGAATATCTATTTTGTCCCCTTCAAAGTAATCCCCATGACTTGTGCCAATGGTTTTTCCAATCTTCGAAGCACTTAAAAAAATCATTTTTTTTATCTTCTTCAGCTCCTCCTTCGATGCCGTCTTTATCTCGTCAAGAGAAGCGTAACGTCGTCCTTTCATGGGCCTCTTCAGTTTAAGGAACAAGAAAAAGTCACAGGGGGCCAGATCTGGGGAATACGGTGGCAACGGAATCATTAGTGTATTGTTTTTGGCCAAAAAGTCGCGCACAAGCAACGATGTGTGTGAGCAGGGGCGCTATCGTGGTGCAAAAGCCACTTTTTGTTCTTCCACAAATCCGGGCGTTTCTGGCAGACTGCTTCGCGCAAATTGCGCATAACTTGCAGGTAATATTCTTTATTGACCGTTCTTCCCTGTGGCAAGAACTCATGATGCACCACGCCCCTGCAATCGAAGAAAACTGTTAGTTACGATTCGCGATACTTTTTGAACACACCTCGTATTGGTATGTATCCGATTTTTGAACGTTTGCTTTCAAACCCATTTTCCAAATATTGGAGCAATGGAATAATAATCATGTTACGCCGTCTCTTGATAAACTTCACGAATATAGTTATAGACCTAAAATATAGAAATTGTTAGATTTGCAATGACGTTATATCGATTATTAACCGAGTTCAATTTTCGTTCAACTTAAAAGAGTTGGCGTTTCAGCATCTACACCAGTTGATTTTGTAAATTGAATGTATTTAAAACTAACAAGTGCGATAAAATATTGAGAGCCGATCTGAAGATTGAGGATGGCATACTCTGTTTATGAAGTGACGTGCATGCTGATAATCGGGAAGCCTCTGATTACATCTACAAAAATTTATTATTTGAAGAAATTAAAAACAAATTAAACATCCCTATTTTCACAGCAAATCATGCCCAATATATACTTTTTGACGGAATGATTTTAAAAGTAAGATCTGTTTTGCGTGATGAAAATTAAAAGTTTATAAATATTAAAGTGAAGTGGATCCACTATGCTTTAAATAAGGGAAGGAGCCTTCTTTTTCATAATATGGTTATGCCCGGATTTTGGACCAAAGATGACGGTGACAAAAAACAGAGAAAGACTACTGCCTTGAAAATAAAAATAAAATTATTCCATAAAATGGCTCATTGATGATAGAATTACCAAACTTAAAAGCACTTATTTACATTTGCGAAGTTATGCGATGAAAGCGATAAAATTGTTTCCCAACAAAGCAATCGTTTTTTTTTTAACCACGAAATGCAAGACCGTGAAATTATTCCTGCCGGCATAGTCGTTATTAAATTCTCTTATTTATCTTACTCTCCGACTTTAGGCGCAGTTACGCATAGATATAAATAAAAAATGTGTGATTGTGGTAGTGTATATACTTTGTTGTGTTTGGTTATGTCCTGACAATTTTTAAAGCACCACTTCTCATTAATGTCAAAGAAACTGAGTTTTCCAGTTTATATGAATGAAATGAATGTGATTCAAGTGCTTCGAGGGTCTGCCTACTCGGATGTATGAGTATGTATTTGTATGTTGATGAGAAAAATTACAGACAAAGTGAACTTTTTTATTATGTTAACACTTCTAAATATGAATGAAATCTAAAGCCTGCTATGAGAAGTCTGATTGGTGCTTAACCCTCAATTACTTATTTTTGTTGGTTCTATTTATCTATAATGGAATAGAACCAATTTCATGCGATTTAAAGGCTCTAAAGAGTAATTAGTTTACAAAGTTTTTTGTTTAGTAATGCCATTTAGGACCCGTGTTGCGGAGATACCTCGAAATTGTGGGAGTTTCTTCAAACAACAAAATTTGTACAACTTTAAAGAACTCAAAAGTTAACTATGACCGCTTACATCAATGTATCTTCATAAGTCAGATGGATATTTATAAAATCGATTTTCGATCAATGGATGGAATTGTTGTATGTATGTTTACGCGAATATTAAATTTCATGAATTTAATTACATAATTATATTTTAACGAATATGATGTAAGTAACAAAATATTAAAAATATTGCTAATAATAAAAAAGATACAATATTCAACAGATAAAATACACATTTGTTACTCTCTTAATCTGCTATGAGCGTAACCGAACATTTTTTACTGACGGAACTTGCAAGGATCAGAGCCGGGGAAATTTTTTCAGGTGTTGACTAAACTTTTAACAAAACAAGTAAGGAAGGGCTAAGTTCGGGTGCAAGCGAACATTTTATACTCTTGCAACTTGTAGGAAGCAAAGCAAAGGAAATATATTAAGGCGCAAAACGTCAATGTATCATATTCCTATGCTTTGCTTCCTACAAGTTGCAAGAGTATAAAATAGTATATATATTTTTTTTAGGTTGGTAGTACTGTCAGTCACATTTATGTCAATTTCATGTCAAAATATTCATTAGTATCTCAACGTGTCGTTTTGTGAGCTGCTAAAAGTGACTTTTTCGTTTTTTGCGATGTCGAAATTTGTTGAGCAAAGAATTTGCATTAACATTTGTTTACGGAATCAATTTTCTGCTGCGGATATGTTGAGGATGGTGCAGAAAGCCTTTGGTGATGAGGCTATGTCTAAAAAAAATGTTTACAAGTGGTATAGTGGGTTCCAAGCCGGCCGTGAACGTGTCGAAGACGAAGAGCGTCCAAGGCGACCATCAACCTCAACCGACGAAGCTCACGTTCAAAAACATCAAAGATTTGGTGTTGAAAAACCGTCGATTAACAATTAGAGACCTTGCTGATGAAGTTGGCATATCGAGAAGCTCAGCCAATACCATTTTAAAGGATGTTTTGGGCCTCAAGCGCGTCAAATCTCGACTGTTACCGAAAACATTGATTTTTTTGGAAAAAAGCCTCGCGTTTGAGTGTGTGAAACGATGCTTTCCGACTACCAGGGTATCATGAAATGCATTATAACTGACGATGAGACTTGGATCTATGCTTACGACCCCGAAACAACCGATCAATCGAGCGGTTATCATGCCAAAAGAGAGTCGAGACCAAAAAAATCGCACCAAAGTCGTTCAAAAATCAAGGTTTTGTTGACTGTTTTCTTCGATTATCGTGGTGTTGTGCTTTATGAATTCCTTCCAACTAGTCAAACAGTCAACAAGGAATATTATTTGAACGTTATGCGTCGTTTGCGTAACGCTATCCGCCTCAAAAGGCCGGAATTGTGGAAAGACAATTCTTGGTTTTTACACCACGATAATGCACCGTGATCATTTCGACAAAAACTCAACCCATATCGTTCCGCAACCACCGTATTCACCTGATCTGGCGCCGTGCGACTTCTGGCTGTTCACCAAGCTCAAAAGACCGCACCGGGGACACCGTTTTTATAAAATAGAGGAGATTCAAGCCGCAGCGAAGACGGAACTAAAGGCCATCCCGGAAAGTGACTACAACCAGTGTTTCGAAGATTGGAAAATCCGTTGGTATAAGTGCATTGCATCGGGAGGCGACTACTTTTAAGATAATGAAATTGATTTGGAAGAATGAATAAAGAATTTTCAAAATAAATACAATGTCACCTTATTTTTTGGGCATAGTAGTATATATCATACTCTGATCAGATATTCACCATGCGTCAAATTATGGAAAAGACCCGTGAAAGGAGGATCGACATACACCACCTCTTCGTCGAATTCAAAACTGCTGCTATGCCTGAATTTCGTATCCCAGCAAAACTAATACGGCTGAGTAAACTGACGTTGATCAATCCAAGTATGGGTCTTTGCCATACTATCAAACATTAACATGCAATCCTGGAAAAACTAGGCAGAGAAGGATCTGGCCGCACTTGGAATCTCTAATGACACCAAGCAGCGAAAAGGAGTAACGACTGGCCGCTGTTGTAAATTCGACTATAACAGCGTAAGCGGTAGTCTACGGCAGTAAAGAAGAATATATAGCTCATACACTGCCGACATATTCGACATAACTAAACAATTCATTATACTATGTAGTATATGGAAAATATTCACCCAATTTTATGAAAGTTTTGCCAATATCACATACTATTAACATGCTATATACTAATAAAATATTGCCTGAGATTCACTAAGGTACCTCGGATACCATCACCAATCATATGAAGTAAAGTCACCCGGTGGTTATATGTGTGTTATATTGGGGCTAGTCAAGTTTTCGCCAATTTTACCTAATTTAGGCTATTGATACACGTTATCAGTAAAACAAACTCTTCATTTTCACATGTTGTCAGACATATGCAGTATGAAGTCCCAGGAAGTTCGGAAATCTTTATTATAAGTAGTGATATGTGAAATTCAACCTACTATTGTAAGAAAAGGATTTCTCTGAATTTCAATTGTATCCCATACATTGACCGATATTTTCGGTCAAAAGTCAAGTATTGGCACATATTCGGTACCTAGGGACATGAACAGTTTTTGTTGAATTTGAACAATTTTTGGTTGTAGGGTGCAATACATTAAATTATTCAGTATGAAAAGTTTTTTCTGGTTATATTGATTGCTTCTCAATTTGTGCACTGAAAAGTGAAAGAATCAAGAATTTAAAATAGTGCTATAAGAGGATTAGGTTAGGTGGTTGTTGTCCGATTTCGTTCATTTTTGTAATGTGAGATAGGAGTATGCGAAGAATGTCACGTGCTAAATTTTGTCGAAATCAGTCGGTCATCGTCCAATTTTCACACCGGCTCCCATAAAACCCTCTCATACCATCTTGGGGTAAAATTTAATGTTAGGGGTTTCCTTATTGATTTATCGTGGTTTTAGTAGTTTTTAACAGTACCGTTATATGAGGAGTGAGCGGGGTTATCTACCGATTTCACCTATCACACTGTCGGTAGAAGTTCTTATAATATTCGAGCTTAACAAATTTGGTTGTTGTAGCTTTAGTGGTTTAGGAGATATGTACATTAAACTTATTAGAGAGCGGGGACACTTTTTTCAAAATTTTTGGATACAGGTGCCCTTGCTGCTGCGATCTTTTCTTACAGTCTTTAACCGAAACAGTTGCCAATAAACTGGAAACCGATACAGCTTAAGAAGCCTTACGAAATATAAAATAGTAATCTTCACATATTTACCTTAATTAATGTTAGAAGATAAAAGATTGTTTCCAACAAAGTGATGAGGACGACGAGGTGAAGTGATTTCCGGATGTTCCTTCCATACAAACGATCAAATGAGTAAAAAATGAGATAATAAATTTTTGTCTCTCTCTATTTGGCGTTATTGCACGGCTAACGGAGGAGATATATCAATACAATTTAGAGAGAATATTTCGCTTAGAAGAATGAGATTCAATACGAAACTGGACTTTTTATTGGTATCTGCCTTCACTCTGCAATAATTGCTTCACCGAAGTTATAATAGTATCCACAGATACAAAACTTTCCTTACAAAAATTTCAGTTTGTATGGCAGATACATACTATAATGATCCGATCAAAATAATTTCTTCGTTTATGGCACTATACAATAGCCATGCCAAATTTCATGACGATAACTCGTAAAAACAAACAGTTTTCCATAAAAGCCCTTGATTTCGGTCATATGGTAGCTGTATGCTATAGTAGCCGACAAATGAGCAAACTCTTGGTAAGAAATGAAAAATTCGTACCTTAAAAACTGAAGGACATGGCTAAATCGACCCAGCTCGTCATGCAGATCATTTATATACTATATATAGATATATGTATTTTAAATGATCTCCGTCGTTTCCGTTTGAGTGTTACAAAATTCGCGCTGAACTTAAGGGGCTCAGGGGTAGTTAGAATTTTCAATTTTTTTTTTTGCATTTTCGTTAAGTGTAATATCATAAAAATATTCCCTGAAAATTTCACGTTGATCCGATAATTAGTTTTTGAGTTATTCGAGAAATAAGAAAGAGAGCTCGGGCACTTCAAAGCGCTAGTGTGAAACTTTAAACGCGTTTTTCTCAAAACTATGTTTTTTGAATCGGTGACAACTGTAACTCGAAAACCGTTCAGTAGATTTTAATGAAATTTATACGGCTTCTAGAATACATAATAAACTCTGCCTGATCGAAGGATTTTTATTTTTTCGAAAATTTCGATTTTTTAAAACCAATTAACTGTTGATTTTTTCGCAAAAATTTAGAAAAAAATTTCCTGAGGCCGCCATTTTGTTAATTTTGAAAACAAAATAAAATCCTTCGATCAGGCCCGGGTTTATCTATTTATAAAACTAATTTTTTTTTGTCCGATTGATTTTAGATGAATCTCCAAGGACTTATGCTTGTCACCGCAAGTACCGTTTTTTGGAACAGGTCAACACAAACAACTATAACTTCGGAAATTAATTTTTTATTTTTTTGAAATTTTCGTGAATTCAAGTCAACACATCCCATAATAATGCCATATTACTACTTTTGTAAAATAACATGATTTAGTAGCAAAAAAAATACTAAAAACTCTAATTTTTTCGTGCCTCTGACTACCCCTAACCCCTTAATGTAGCTGTTAACGGTATAAAAGATGAAAGTGTTCGAACTTTCTAAGTAAAACTGAGACTTGAAACCCTTATAAGTACAGGATTATATATGAACTCAGTGGGTTACACAATCCTTTTCCGGATTTATACAGTATTTTAATAAAAATCTTTCAATAAAAATTTAGAATCTCTGAATCACCCTACAGTTACGCAGTGCATGCGCAATGCAAAGAGTAACAGTATGTGAGAGAGAGAAACAGTATTTAAAACGAAGCATACTTATAGGGGATGGAACTTTTGTTATTATTTATTTACAAATGAAGCGTTGTACATTTAAAATAATTTTCAACAGTTCCTTTAAGCATAGCTTAGTTCATATGATCTAAAATAAATTAAAAAAATTAATAATTTAAGTTAATTAAAAAGTGTAAAGGCTTTGCAAACCGAGTAAAAGTTATTGTAAGAGAAAAAGACGCTGTGCAACAAATTATTTACATTACAACGCTCTCACAGGACTCGCACACTCTTTCGTCGTTTCAAGTATACAGATATTACTGAAACGCACAGTTACAAGTTCCTTTCAGGGCAGTGCGGCCGTACGACTTATTTTTTACTGCCATTACTTTTTCTATAAAGACAAAGACTAATCTAAAAATATATTCAAATAAAGGCATAAGGCGTTAGGAGAGTAAGTTAAATGCAATTTCATTCTTTATAAATTTCATTATATGTAAAAAGTACCTGAAATACAAATTGTAAGCTTGTGTACTTTTGTCGTTAACTTGACTGATATTCGGATCGATATTTTACGGTGTAATAGTGTTTAGGTACTACAATTTTAATTGATTGATTGATTGACGAATGGAAAATATATTTTTTTGATAAAGTTTTCGAACTTTACCTTGTTCTTCGAGAAATTATTATTTTTTTATTATGATAATAACTGTATTTGGCACTTTCCTTTCTTTTATAGTCGAAAATGTTTGGTTTCTGCGTTGGCATTTGCAAATATGAGGCACCCCCACCCGACACCATACTATCGATGCCACCACCACCCTTACCATCATTTTTGTTGCCGAATATTGCCACCGCAGCAGCGCTTGTGGCAACTAACGATACCAATCCATGCTATGCGCCCTCACTGTGCAACCCCCATCCAAATCCCAACGAAGGTGAGGGCATTGAATTCGTCGAATTAACTGGCACCGATTCGAAAGTGTTAGAGAACACTTGGGTTTTAGGTCTCATATCGTGTTCGGTCGGTGTAATTATTTTAGGCGGACTCTTCGCGTTCATTGTGTTAAAGTGCAGAAAGTGAGTACCCACAAGGAATATGCATATTTACATAAATATATCTGTTTAATAAAAATTTTGATTTTTCTTTTAGAACGCTGTTCTCCAGCTGTAATCTATCTTATCACGATTCGAATATCAAACAGAGCGGCATGAAGTCGTTGGGAGAATCTTCAAATAAAGCAAAGCCCTTTACGGCTGGTGGTATCCTGTATCCCGTTACAACTACCAATAATCGTGACACTTTGCAATCGCAATTGGCTAATGACAGTCGCCTGCTTTGGGCCACATTAACTCCGCATGGCACAAGACACTTCATTTCGGACTATCCCGTGGGTAATGGTAATGGAACTGTTGTGCAAGATGGTCACTATGAGATTGTCGACTACCGCTCTAAAGTGCAGAATCCCACTTATCGTGAATATACAAAACGTGTGCCGATAAAGGTAATAAATGTAGACTATTATCTTATGATTAATGCGACCATAGGTATGCTTGGTTTGAAATTGTAAAGGTCAAACCGAGTGAAATTGAAGTTAATAAGAAGTGATAAGAAAACTTCCAGTGTGTGATCACTGTTAAGTAATAGGCTGGAATATGGGTCATAAATATTAGAGTTACAAAAAGTTTGCAGGACTCTTAGGCAGTGGTTTTAAAATGACGGAATCTAGTGCAGTTTTGAACAATAATCTATGCCAAATGTTAGAAAGTTATCATGCAATCGCTTCATCGGTCAGTTTGTATGAAAGCTATATGTAGTAAACTTGGTAAACATAATCTATGCCGATATCTTGTTGAATAAAAAGTTTTCCGTACAAAGACTTGTTTCCAATCGTTCAGTTTGTATGGAAGTCATATCCTATAGTGGTCCGATATCGATGGTTTGATAAATAAACAGCTTCAAAGACACAAAAAAATGTGAGCCCAATTTCACATCGATATCTCAAAAACCGAAGGACTAGTTCGTGTACACAAATATAGGCGAATAGAGAGATAGACAAACGGTCATATCCGAATTGAGTTATGCATCTCGTTACGCTGATCATTGATATATTAACGTTTCCTTCGGTGTGTAAGAACATACTTAATATACTTTGTTGAAGATATAAAAAGCTAGGAGAGGTATCTATTCTATGAACAGAAAGTTTTAGATTTTCTTTAACGACGGTCGTGTCACTGTGGGCAATGTCAAACCACAGCGTATTTTCCGCACTGAAACGGTATTTCTTGATTGCTCGAAGGCCCACTATTTATCAGATAATATCAAAACACACAACATAAATGCATATGCAAATTTGTTAGAGTTAAATAGATTTGTTTTTGCGGGTAAATATTATTTAAATGTAATTAAAAAAAAAAATATTTTCATATCTACAGTCCTTCGACAACAGTGGCTTTGTCGACTATGACTACGAAGATCCGACACCACTTATGGACTCCTATCATGACGACTTGGATTCTGGCTATCAGGAGCCACAAGAAGTGCTACACACCCTACAACGTGTCTCGCCACGTCCCGTAGTGTCATCACCAACACGTATTGATAATCCGAATATGGCACCGCTCAACTACTATCCATCACATCGTTCCAATCATCACTTAAACACCAATACACTACAATCGAATCACTCAGCAGCCACTTTAAATCGCAAAGCAACTATGACACGTCGCATAAGTGATGCTTCAATCTATGGACCAGCTGCTGGCGCAACACAGTGAAGTGTAAACAGTGAAATTACACAAGTTGTGTAGTGAAACGCACTCCAGTATAGCTGGTATAGTGTGGAAAAAAGTGTTGAAATTATAAAATCGTGGCTTCTGTTAATAAATGCAAAAAATCCATAAAGGAAATGTTAAATTTGTATCGTCATACAACAACACATACATACAACGAAGCGCGAATTTGAATTGGAGTTTGAAAATGGGTCACTAAGGTACGACATTGAGATAAAATAGTTTTTGGTGTTTTTTATAACAAATTAAACCAAAATAATTGAAATTAAAGCAAATCAAAATCACAAAGCATTTCGATATCATTAATATGATATTTTCGTACTTATATAGTGCATTAGATAAGCAGTTATTATTATATGCCGCATACTCGTATGTACACACTAAATATATCATGTGGAAGCAATATTGTCGTGAAAATCTACTAAACTTGCATTACTCATTGTAATATTACATTGAAAAAACTGAATTACTTCTCCTATAAGAAATACCAAAGGAATATTCGTAAGAAATCTGAAAAAAATATCTATCACTTCAGAAAAAGCAGGCAAGTGTGTAACCACAATACTTAAATTATAAAATATGCTACTTTATGGAAAAAAATATTATTGTAATAAAAAAAGCGTATGCTTTAAAATATAAGCAGTTACCAACCATTTATGTAGGTAAGTAAATAAAAAATAATATTTTAAAATTAGTCAAGCAAATCTTTAACAATATAGTCAAATCAAAATATCACTGCAATAGAACATAAATATGAATCATGCGTTAGTATAGTTTTATCATGCAAACATACAAAAAACCATACTACTAAAATTATTTGCTTTGAAAAATAAAAAAAGAGTAGAATAAGTCATTATTGATAAACTATTAATTTCAGTGAGGAAATTGAATAATTACATTAAGACTAATATTATTATGCGTATGTAAGAATTTCATAAAATTATAAAATGACGGCTTTCAACTGATCTCTTTAATTGTAAGAATAAAAAAAATAATATGCCATTGAACAAACACGACATAGAAAAAAAAAAACAAAAAATACAGCGATGAAACTAAAATTCAACATTAAAACAAAATAATGAAATAAAAATAATAATAATATTGCAAATACTCACACTCTAATATTCCTATACATCAACACGTAATCACTACAGTCACACCATTAATTCCTAAAAACACGTTTCATAAATCTCTACTATATATAAACATAATGTTGGTACACATGTGTCGATATTTGTATGCAAAAACAAAATAACACTAAATTCAAACATGATTGTACAAGCTTTAAATATTCACATTCATTAATTGTACTTGTAACTGTGAGTTGTGTTAATTTTACATATTCAAATAAATAAGGAATTGCAATACCAAGTAGCAATAGTTAATGCTCAATCTGTATATTTATGTTTATTTTAATTTGTTGAATTAGATTAGTTATATTTTACGGGAAATAAGAAAGTTAAACACATACTATTCAGTATATTATATTAATTACTTATATTTCATGTCTACTGTTTAATGTACTTATATGTTGTACCGCTATATTCCTATTTATACTGGAGAATACAAATCTAAATTTAATCCAAGATGAATTAATAAACTGTGAAAACTAAAAACAAAACCATAACCTTTTCTACTTCTATTTCTGTTGAGAAATTATTTCATTTGCATACGAGTAGAAACAAACGAGTAGAAACGAGTGCACACTAATTGTTTTTCTTTTACTGGAATTTATGGCACTTCTCTTAGCAAAATTCGATCGGTCTTTTGAAACATAGCACTAAATAAAAAAATGGAGGGCCTTCCTAGTAAGGTTTTACTAATTTACATAAAATTATATTTATTGAAGTTATTATTCAAAGTTTTTAATGTTTGCTTATTCAGAGTATACATATGTATTGTAATGTTGCTAATTCACTTACATCTTTGCGCTGCAAAACAGTTGATCGCGCGATGCCGGTACTGATTATTTAATATCCCACCAATTCTAATAAGTGTACCGAATTTAATAGAACTTATTTCACAATATTTAACTTGTTAAAATATGTAAAATTTGAATTTTTAAAAACACGCACCGGAACTGTTTTAGCATTCGTTTGCCAATTAACCTTAAAGAGCGGGAAAAATTATGACAAGTTACTACTAACATGGTGGTCACACTTTACAAACTTCCATATTTAAAAAGTTCAATACCGTAATGATTTTAACATTAAAATGCCAGAAACAATATATGTTTTGAATTTAATGTAGACTTATTATTTTACAATTACATGCGAGTTTTACCGCTGAAATTTACATATAATTGATTATATTCCTTGCTCCCATAGTTATATACTGACGTCACATGTGTTGCGCACCATTATTTTCACATTGCGTATTGTATCTGGCAATGCTGCCAAGTGGAGAAACCATCAAGGGAAACTTTCCTCAAGAATTGACTTAATTTCACAAATAATTGCTTTTCAAAGCAATTAATATGATAAAATTTTAGTTAATTCCATTTTTGTGATAGCAATTGTGAGGAATGTGATTGATATATCTCTTTTAGTCGCCCGACAAATGTTAAATATAAGTAAACTTGGTAAAGCGGCTGGAGTCCACTATCATAAAGAGGGAGAAGAAAAACGCAACAGAAAAATAAACCAAAAATTACAGGAAGTTACAAAAATAGATAAGTCCAGCAAACAAGTGATTGACCAGAAAACATACAAACAATATATTTTCGCTATTAACCTTTCCACATTCTAACATAGCATAGAGTACTTTTAATAACCAACTTGTTGAATTGCTTAAGCACAATGAGTATACCAGCATTGGGTAAAATGGAACAAACCATTTGTATGCTTGAACGTGGCACAATTATCACCAAATTGTATTCCAAGCATCGTCCGGAACAACGGCGGCTGATGTTAGTACGCGAAACGAGGCAGCTACTATGGTATTCGGTTATGTCAGATAAGCGTTCTGACTACGAAGGTTCACTTGAACTACGTGAAATTCGTGAGATACGTGTCGGTAAATGCTCAAAAGAGTTCCGCAATTGTGTTGAAGATTCGAAACGTTTTGAGCCGGCAAAATGCTTTGTATTGTTGTATGGCAGCTCATTCAAACTAAAAACGTTCTCAGTAGTGGCACTTTCCGAACAAGAAGCAGATAATTGGGTATGCGGTCTTCGTTACATGGTGCAGGACACTGTAAACGCACCATATCCATTACAAGTTGAACGTTGGTTACGACGCGAATATTATGCCATTGAAAATTCAAGCGTACAATCATCGAAAGATGGTGGTCAGGTGACAGTAAAAGACTTTAAATGCTTTTTGGCAAGTATTAGTTGCAAAATGACCACCAGTAAATTAATGGAATGTTTTGCTGAAGATGATGTAAGACCTAAAAATGATTTACGCTTCGATGATTTCTCACGTTTGTATAGAAAATTACTGCTGCCAAATAATTTTCTTGAAGAAATGTTTTATAGTACACCAGGCACGTTTCCCTATTCAAAAGATGGCAAAACAGTCACTTTGCGTGAGTTTCAAAATTTTCTAATGCAAGAGCAACATGAAAATATGGCACGAGATGACACGTCGGTCCGTTCCCACGACAATCGGATCGACGTAAGCGGAACAGACCCGGATAGTCAACAACAACATGATGCGTCGGTTTCAAAGTTTATACGTGACTTTTTGCAGGATGTAGAACGTGATGTGAAAGAACCTTACTTTACAATTAGCGAATTTCTTGATTACCTCTTTTCGAAACAAAACGATCTCTGGGATCGCAACTGTGATCGCATTTACATGGACATGAAACAACCAATTTCTGCATACTGGATTGCATCCTCACACAACACCTATCTCACTGGCGATCAATTTTCCAGTGAGTCGTCATGTGAAGCGTACGCGCGCGCTTTACGTATGGGCTGTCGGTGTATTGAGCTTGACTGCTGGAATGGCGCAGACAATTTACCATATATTTTCCATGGACACACTATGACATCAAAAATAAAATTTAAAGATGTTATTAAGACAATAAAAGAGCATGCATTTGTAACTTCCGAATATCCAGTTATTTTATCTATCGAGCAGAACTGTTCCTTGGAGCAGCAGCGTAATATGGCACAAGCACTTACTGAAGTAAGTCATTAAATAAAGTTTTTCATCTTTTATATTAATGAATTTGTTTATGATTTATTAAAAAAAAATGTCAGGTTTTTGGTGATATGCTGCTGACCCAACGTTGTGACCGCGCTGAAGTGCAACTGCCTTCACCGCACCAATTGCGTCGCAAAATCATACTTAAGCACAAAAAACTGCCAGAATATGAGGATGGCTGCGCTGGTGGTCCGGGCATAGTCGGTGGCGGCTCTGGCATGTTAACAACCAGTGGTAGCAGATCATCAATTAGTGGCGCTAACGGTGATGAAAACGAAAATATGCGAAATTTTCTCAAAGAGGGAATGCTATACTTTAAAGATCCCGTTGACAAAGCCTGGAATCTGTATCATTTCGTATTAACACAACAGCAATTAATCTACTCGTCACACACGGACGGAAACAACGCTGCCGGCGCAGATGACGATGATAATGTAGCGACGCAAAATGCAAATTTGGCGTTAATGCCCAAATCAAAAGATAATTTTGCGAATGAAGAATTGCACTTTGGTGAAAACTGGTTCCATGGAAAATTAGAAGGTAAAATAAGCAATTAAATTTCATTTTAAATATAATTTTAATACTTTCTTAAATCATAAAGGTGGCCGCCAGGAAGCCGATCAACTACTAGAATCGTACAAACACTTGGGAGATGGCACATTTTTGGTGCGGGAATCGGACACATTCGTTGGTGATTACAGTTTGTCCTTCTGGCGTCGTAATCGTCCAAATCACTGTCGCATTAAGTTGAAACGTGAAAATGGAAAAAAGAAATATTATTTAGTCGACAATTTCGTTTTCGATTCACTTTATGCACTCATTGTGTACTATCGCAAAAACATGCTGCGTAGCTCCGAGTTCTCAATTACCTTAAGAGAGCCTGTGCCGCAACCGAAAAAGCACGAAACACAAGAATGGTTTCACCCAAACACAACCAAAGAGCAGGCAGAGCAAGTGCTCATCAAACTGGATGTGGGCTCATTTCTGGTACGCCCATCAGTACAAAGTACTAACGCATTTGTCATATCATTTACAATAAATCGCAAAATTAAGCATTGTCGCATTATGCAAGAGGGTCGCCTTTATGTCGTGGATACCATACAATTCGAATCGCTTGTATCGCTAGTCAATTATTACATGCGAAATCCTTATATCGTAATGTTAAACTAATGTATCCGGTGTCACAAGAATTATTACGTCAGAAACTACTCGCCTGTCAAACATCGCTGGAGCATCATCATAATGGTGGCGATATCAATGATGCCTCGAGCTATATGGATCCTAGTCTGGATGATCGTGTTACATGCAAAGCGCTCTACAGTTACAAAGCTAATAAATCGGATGAACTTTCATTTCCAAAACATGCCATCATTACGAATGTGCAGCGTAATACGTCAATGTGGTGGCGCGGAGATTATGGTGGCATGGTGCAACGTCACTTTCCGGCAAACTATGTGAAGGTAAGAGCAATACAATTATATATAATCGAGTTGCGGTTAGTTAGATTGGGTTTACACACGGACTCTGTTGTAGCTCATCATCGGCAAAATCTATTTGGTGTCATTCGTTGCGTTCACATGAGTCCAACCACTTCAGTGGAATAGTCTTCCATATTTGCTTTCATATCATATTCTCAAATTCTTGTATGCTTCATGTACGCGGAGCACAAAAATATTCTTGATTACCTAATTTTTATGCATATTCACCCATTTATTATATATATGTACATACGAGAACTATCCCTCAATTTTGATTATTAATCTGACCGAACGATCTGTTACGAACAAGAACACAAAGCGTGCCACCCGAGCACAAGTAACTTCATTTTTTCTTCGTCCACTTGTCTACAAAAGTTCAGTTTCGGCGACAAAAAAGTCCGTGTGTGCACCAGCACTCAGTATTAATAATGTAAAGTGCCGCTACAGTCGATAGTCTATTCTACATCTTCGATTAATGCAAAATTAATTGTGATACCAATTCTATTATATGGCATATTGAGAAAATTAACAATTTCCCGTGAAAAAATATTTATCTCTTCCGACAGGTAATTGACTCTGCTAGCGATGACTACAATTCCTTTAGCGACGAAAATAACTGTGAAAATATCTCACGCACTGATTCGATTGACATACATGGCGCCATTGTACACCTGTCCGAGTCTAGCGAACCGGGTATATTATTTCAATTGCAAATTCAGACACCAACAATGCAAAATTCCTTCATCATCGGTTTTGATAACCAAGAATTGGCTTACGAATGGATCAAAGCCATACAAGAGGGTGCACTAATCGCCAACCAGTTGGCCACCGAACGACGCAAAAAGGAACGTTCCGCACGTGTGGCCAAAGAAATGTCCGATTTAATTATTTACTTCCGCAGTGTGCCATTCCGTGAACATTCATGGGTATTCTACGAGATGTCCAGCTTCCCTGAAACCAAAGCAGAAAAGCAATTTCTACAACAGAACACTATGCTCTTCCTACAATATCATCGCAATCAAATCAGTCGTGTCTATCCGAAGGGACAACGTTTGGATTCATCTAATTTTAATCCGGTACCCTTTTGGAATGTCGGTTCACAAATGATTGCACTCAACTATCAGACCGGCGACAAAGCCATGCAGCTGAACCAAGCTAAATTCCGCGATAACGGTAATTGCGGTTATCTGCTTAAACCGAAATTTATGCAGAGCGACAGTTTCGAACCGAATAATATGCTGGCGATTGGCTCACACGAAGAGCGCTTTGTAACAATACGTATTATAGCGGGGCGTCATCTGTTTCGTGGCGGCAAATCCAATAATCCGCTAGTCACTGTTGAAATATGTGGCGCCAGTTTTGACACGGGCGTTAAGCATCGCACGAAGGTGAGTGAGAATGGTTTCAATCCGTTCTGGAATGAAAGCTGTAGTTTTACCGTGCGTAATCCGGATTTTGCGCTGCTGCGTTTTGAGGTGCAGGACGAAGATATGTTTGCCGAGACGCATTTCATAGCGCAAGCATGCTATCCGCTGAATTGCATACGCACGGGCTATCGCAGCATCACGCTGCGCAACAAATTCAGCGAGGAACTGGAATTGGCCTCGCTGCTGGTGCATGTGGACATTACCCATGCCAGCACAAACGCCGCTAATGAGCACACAGTGGTTGTGGACTTCTGAAATGCTTGCTTTTATAGAAAATATTTACTTACATTCTACTTACATATGTGTGTATGTGTTTGTTTTGTAGATGTTTGTTAACAAGTGCCCTTAATTTACCCAACGAACAAATGCTTTAAGGCATGTTTATACATATCTATTTTTACACAAATGAACAAATTTAATGTTTTATAAGAATTACTGATAAATTTAATTTAATTTCCTAAAGAAAAAAATGCATTAATTGCAATCAAAAGGAAGATTTAAGAAGTGAAAACTTCAAACAAATTTCAGCTTTCTTTTTCTCCACATTAAATGTATTTATGTATGTCTAAACTATTTCTTTTAGTATAGTTAAAGCACTGAAAATTTCTTCCATTAACTAATTATTGCAACTCATATAAAGACTTAACATTTTACTATGTATCTACATTCTAAGCAAAAAGTACTTTTTTAAACGTACGCAGCTCTATATTTCTATGTAATCCAGTTTATTTACGTGTGCGTATTATTAACACGTGTTTTAGACAAATATACAAAAATAAATATATATATGTGCATATATAATATTATTAAATGTGTGTTTTTGTTACTTTCGAAAAACTTTTTACACAAATGTTTTAAATGAAATTTTAACCTCAAAAAAAAAAAATTCTTTTAATAATACGAAAAAATGCAGAAAAAAATATGTGTTAAAGTATGAATATAATTATGTTAAATTTGTATTTTTTATGAAAAAATTTCCACATGAACGTTTTAAAGTTACAGCGTTTTAAAGTTATAAAAAAATTTGTAATTTTAATTATAAGACAATTAATTCGAAAATGAACAAAAACGTGGTCGAGTGGTCGTACAAATCAAAAATTAACAAAATGGCGGAACGATTTTTAGTCCGATATAGGATACGATACGCAGAACATGCTGTTAGGAATATTTGTCTTCAAGTAATACATGCAGAGAAAATGCTGTAGATGCCGTTAGCGCTGATTGAACCTAGCGGCTACACTTTACAAGCTTGTAACACAAAAAATATTTGAAATATTAATTTAAAATTTTAGTATCGCATTTTTACAGGTTAGATTATCAAAATATACAAAAAATTAAAAATAATACTTTTTTCAAAATTTTAAAATTTAAATAAATAAATAAATAAAAATTAAAGTTAATACAATTTTACTAAAACCTACGCTAGCTTACCACACATGCATTCTATTTACTCGCATTTCAGCTTTAAGCAAAAACAAATGTCTACTGTGCCTTAGCTAATGGAAAATATACACACCTATACATATATGTCTACTTTTATATGTTCTGAAAGTATTTAAATGTACAGTAAATACTGTAAGTTTACAACAAAACATATATTTAGTAATATCAAATATTTTTTATTCATAAAAATGTATATTATGATTATGCTATAATTTTTTTATGGTATCAACTATATAAAATGTAAAAATATAATATGTGTATGCATTAAATTAAAAAAAAAAATAATCACGTACAATATATGAATACTTGTATCACTTTAATTATTGGAAAAATACTTTCGCGCTGCACAAATTGCAATAAAGCAAATTGTACTCCATTTGATGTGCATTAATGCGTCGTTCGGTTAACGCCAGCGTTTGTTGCAGCTTTTCCGTTTCGCTATTTTGCATTGCTAACGCAGCTTTGGAGTTGCCCTTTGCGCCAGCGCGTGTGTTCGTCGACTTTTTTATGTCCAGCAACATTTGCTGTATCTTAAGGCGCTCCGCATTGAAACGTTCACGCACCGTTGCGAACCAGTGTAAAGCATAGAAATCATCAATTTGATTTAATAACTTTAATATGTATGCTAAGCCGACAGCGAAACCATCATCGAACAGCAACGCCTCCTGACGATCCTTCTTATTGATCTTCTCTTTAACGCGCAGCATATGCTCTACATAATTGAGTGACAGAGCCGGCACAATGAGAAAGAAGTTTTTCAAATGCAGATTATGCGGATTACGAAAGAACGGTTGGAATGCTTCAACAAGTAACTGTAATATTTAATATTTGAGTGGAAATTTGAGCATAAATTCCAAGAAAAGAAATCAAGCTTACTTTAAAATAGTCCGTACTATCTGAGAAGCTCTTCACCAAATTACTAATATTCACTTCGAAATTTTCCGCCGCCTTCACGGTAACTGGGTCCAGCTCCTGCTCACTGCAAGCAGTGGCAAATTGCAAATTCTCATCGAATTTGGGTAAATAGAGGCTGGCGCTATAGTTGGCATGTATGCTACCGGAGCGCACCAGGCGTATATAACCCATAGCGTTGCCTGTGTGTTATGCGCAAATGTTAGGGAACTTATGCTTGTGGAATATGTGTATAATTTATAAAAAAAAAAAATCTCGTTCAAAAAACTTACCCACATGCGTTATGACCTTTCGAAAGAGATCCATATACGTTTGTCCATCATTGGCGAGTCCCAGCTTGCGTATATCCTTATTGAAAGCGTCGGCGCGTTCGTACGCGTATACCGGATAACTTTTTGCATGTTTCCGTTCGGCATATGCGCGTAGCTCTTTCATCAGCCGTGATTTGATTTGTTCATCGTAAAGAAATTGTGAGAAAGTATAAAATTTTTGACGCAAAAATTGATATGTAAAATTGACGGTGGTATTTATGACACCGGTGCCGTGTGTGCGTAACGAATTGGCTACATGTCGTATGCCAATCGAATCTAAATGCTTATTGGCGCTCCTTTGTTCAACGAATATTTGCGTATTCATGTTATAAACGTACTTCGAGACGAATATATGGATTTTGCGCATTATTTCTAAAATATCGATGCCCTGAAGGAATATTGCAAACCAAAAATATTTATTAAGAAGCGAAGTTCGTTCGTCAAATGAGCAGATTATTGATATACTATATATACATATATGTATATAGATTATAAAGGTGTTATTGTTGTTGTAACGGGTACATAATCCCGTTAGGATGGGAAGGATTAGATAAGTTGTCATCGAAATTATGCAACGGCAGGTCCTGGAAACCTGCTATTTCGACGGGGTCGGATAGGAAGAAGGGTGTTAGATGAGTAGGGTTAGCAGAGCATTGAAAGAGGTAACTAGTGTCAAGCGGGAACTCATTGCATGCTGGAAACATAATTGATATGTCAAGGGCTTATTCTGATAAGTAGGAGTTTAACCTGCTACAGTATTCCAAACGAAGCTGCGCAAGGGTCACTCTCGTTTCTCGCAGCAACTCGAGCTTTTTGTCAGATCAGATTATTAAGATGTGATAAGGTGTCCTAATATCATTAACGGTAATTAAAAATATCACTAACGTTACCTGTTCCAAAGTTTGATTAGGCAAATAATCCTCTACTGGTTTTAGCATTAAACGCGTGTTAGCCAGATGACGCATCTCCTCGTAGGTCTTCCAGTCATGCAATGATATGGTAGTAAGATTATAAAACATGGCGCTTAAATAATTCTCGACGTGATCTGGAAACAATAGTAACAAATTACAGTTACAAAGAATTCTAACTGGGCAGCAATTTTAGGATTTGAAGCTTTGGAGTCGCCGAAAACAACAAAAGAAAATTTCTTTTGAAACCTTTAAGACCTTTATACGTTAAATTATCTTTACAAGGCTTAAGGCTTTATATAAACAAGACAAAACTTCCACTAACCTTTCAAAATCACATAATTTCCATTCAATTTAATTGGACAGGCGTTAATCAAGTCGCGGTAGTCATCAATGCCATGCTCAAATGGACTCATTTTTTCCAGCTGTAAATTGGAATGCACTTCCAAACGCAAAAATGTTTCGATCTGTGCACACAACTTGCTCACAATTTCGCTGCGTAAATTATCATAAGTCACGCGTTCTAAACATTTCGATAATTTAAGCTCCTTCAAGTCCAATACATCAAATGCCTTGTCACAATCGTTGAAAGCATGTAGAATATACTGTAATATGACGGGTTACATATAATAAATCTCGTTTAGTTATTGATATATATTGAAAATGTCTACCTGGAATGAATTAAAGTCCAATTTTCGCTCGACGACCTGCCTCAAATACGCTGAAAGCACTGACTGATGCCAATAAATGAATGTTGTATCACAGAGCTCATGCATGTTCGTTTGGAAATCGGCTAGAATTGTTATACGCGACATAAGCAATTGAAAACGCTCGCACTGATCTTGCGGTAATGTACGATTGTTGAGATTTGTTGCATTCACCGCCAGTTTTGTGAGTAAAGTACGAGTTTTGGTTGGCGGACCAGTCATGCACTTCTCAGCAATGCGCAATGACGCTAAAGCGTCGACATTACGATCATGCATTTTAGCAGCCGTAATGCGTTTCTAAAAAATAAACTTATAATATTTTTATTTGATTAAAAATTTCATTTGTTTACCTTGCAGAGGTTAAGCAGGTGCAATACTTTATACTGTAAGTATTGCAAAACGCATTGCATCACCTTTGCAATGACATCCATATACTCCTGGAATAACTGTTGTATATTCTTCAGCAATTCAATCAGTTTACAGATGCTTTGCAGTGTTATTTTGGTCATTGGTGATTGTAGTGTCACATGTGCATTTACTAAACCTTTGATCAAACAACTTATTTGCGATGCAAAACGCAGGCCAAGTAACAGTAAAGCTGAAAGTTCTTTGAACTGTTGCACGGTGAGGTCGAATGGACCTATACTTAAAGCTTTGCGCACGTTTAGCGTCAAAAGCAGTACTTGCGAACAGTAGTTGCGGCAATCACGCGGTAAAGTCTGCACGCGTGTTTGTAAATAATGTTGCTGCAAACGTTTGCCATCTCCCAAAAGGCGTTCATGTGGTTTTACCAGTGAGGTGGCATGACGTCGCAGGAACGGTGTTGGCTGCCAGCTACATTACCTATTAGTATAATACCTTGATGCTTTTGATTGAGCTCTAGGAGATGTTTCACATGTTTGGTCTCAACTTGCCCGCAGAAATCATGAAAAACTACACAGAATGCATTCAGACGCACAAGAAGTTTATGATCGCTGAACTCATTTACATCGCACTTGTTTATGGCCAACAAACACTGTTTCATATACTCATTGCATTGGTTTGTAAGTTGTCCGATGCCCTTTGGACCAATCTTATCCTTCAGCGCAAAAGTGCTATCGAGGAAGCTCTGAAATGTAGAGATAACAGTAAACAAGATAATGTCAGAAGCAGCAAAGTGTTTACCTGGAAGATAGTGCCTGAAAAAAGGAAATCGAATTCTTCTAAGCAATTTCTTAAACCAATCAGTTCGCTGGCTGTGCAGAACTCCTTGTGTTGTCCATTTTGCGCTAATACTTCTACGGTTTTCTTATAAGTCTGCCAGAAACGGCAAAAATTGGAGCCAGCCAAAATTTCATTAAAAATGAGAATTTGTAAAAGCAAATCGGCAAGGCAATCAAACACATCCTAAAAATAGACAAAAATAGAAATAAAATGTCCAAATCTACATGTAATGTCGAAGTATATACCACAAAGCGAAACTCCAAATTTTTGTTATCTTCAAGTGCACAGTAGGCCCCACATTGGTGGAGCAAATTGTTGCCCAACACAATGCAACGTTGTAATAAAAATTGTATATCACAAACGAATTGCATAGATTCACTCATTTGAAGTAAAATTTGATTGGTTTGTTTTGCGGCATCTGGCCCGCCATTGCCATCCTCTTCGGCCAAGAGTGCACATAAATTTTCATCAATATATAGAAACTTGATTTGCATAGGTTGTGCTCTGCGTGTTAAGGTATCCACCTCGGCGCAAAGATGAGCGAATGTGAGCAGTGTTTTGTTTAGCAAACGATCAGATTCGAGTATTCGAAGTAATAAAAGCTGTTCCTGATTAGCAGAATAGTTTACTTCCACAAGAGGTGTGGCCAAAATCTTAAGTGTGGGTGGTGACCGAGCTGATGGCACTTGGGTAGTTTTTTGCGATAGTTGTTGCAATTTCTTATCATGTATGTCAAGGAATGAACCGAAATTCTTCAACTGCTCCTCAGCCGATGAAACTGTTTTGACGAAAATGAAAATTCTAAATTGTATTCTCTTATCAGTGATAATTATTACTTACTTATAGCTGCTTGATCCATTTTTCTTTATTAAAACAATTTTGTATAGATTGTTGCACCCAATTTTTCACAGAAAGCAAATGCAACAATTGCAAAACGAAGATGAAATCAAAACAAAACACAAAAACTACAAAGCTGCCACTTTGCTTTTGTTTTTACAATTTTATAATCTTAATTATATTTAAAGTTAAAATTTTAATAATTTTGTGTTTTTGTAAACATTGTTTTGTTGTTATTTTAATAAATAAATAGAAGAGTAAATATTTAAAAAAAAAATTAGGTACTGAAATTAAAAATTATTTTATATCTGCAACTGCAACTCTGTGTTTATTACAACAGTTTTGACAGTAGCGATTTGAAGTAAAATTGGAAGAGAAAACTTATTTCCCGGATATTTCCTGTTCAGTAAAATTTGTTTTAAAATTAATGTGAAAGTATGTGGCAATAGAGTTAATTTATATATTTAGTAGTCTTACGCCTTATAAAAAGAATAAAATACGAGTAATTAATTTGAAATGGTGATCATATATCAAACGACACTCTTGTGCGATTACAAATAGAGTGCAAACCGCGAATTTATATCGAAAGGGCGCATTTTTTATACATGTGTACATACATATGTGTATGTATATTATAGTTATTTGTGTGACATATGAATTCATATGTGCTTTTTATCATTACGACCATTTTCTACCGGTTTTGGTTCACTTTTATCTTTAATTAATATTAATGGTGATTTTTTATTTCGTTTCGGAAAATGATGATGAAACATTTCTAAACGGTGTATCTTCGAGAATATTGTAATTACAAATATTACAGCTCTTCTTCGCTAAGCATGGAAAAAGCTGCATTGAAAAACATTTAGGTAAGAATATTATAGAAATTAAACAAAAATCAACTTTCAGAACATATTTTATTACAAAATTAAGACACCCAAACATATTTCCACAGTTTTCTAACACCATTGTCTTAAAATTATTCAACTCTTTTTACAATAAATTGTGCTATATTATTGACTATTCAACTAATTAAACAGATTTTTGGCTATTTGGAATTTGTAAATTTGGCATAGTGCTAAAAGGACATAAAATAACGCTATAAATTTATATATAATAAATATTATTCTCGTACCTACTACCGTCGCACTTATTCTACATTCATATCCACTAAAATATGTTATACTCTCCTATTTGATTACAAGTCAATACAAAACGTACAAACAGCACACTCAACTCAACCTTCATCGTCACTGTGTAGTGTGCAAATCACCTGTTCCTGCCACCAATCGTGCACCTCGTAAACTGCATTCGCTTGATTATTAAACGGCAATAATTTACTACCCGCAATAATGTGACCCATAATCGCCGATGGACTACCCAATGGTCCATGCTGTTCACCATAATGATTCACCACATTCGGGGGATAATGAAATTGACTGCCATCACTGTTACCGGATGCGAAAAATCCCGACGTCCGATTCAAGTCGCGTTTAATTGCAGAACCGCTAGCAGCAGCGACTGGTGGCAAGATAGGTACTGTCGTCATTGAATTTTTCTTCTTCTGTTGACTACTAATATGTAAACGCTCCTTGTCCGTCAGTGTGCTGCGTTGTTGTGGATCGGATGTGGTAGGTGCTAAATACTTGCGACCTGTTGAGCTGCCCGTTGAATCCGAACGAATTAGTGCTTGCGCACGTTTGGTACCACTTATGACACGTTGCACGCCATGCGTCTCGCCAGTGGTGGAGACAGCCGCACTACCACTGGCGTCTTTCTCTTCATTCTCCGTTGAACTGAAGGTGGGCGAAAAGGCATCACTAGTCGGTGGACCCGCCGCAGTTGTGCTGCCAGGTGGTTTCTCACCGCCGCTGGTGGGAGTTTTATCCTCGGGTGTTTTGAGCAACATTAACTGCTCATTGGTGGCACGCAAACCAGCAATTAAGGAGTTCTGTTGCTTCTAATAGTAGCAAATAAATATAATGTTTTTAGTTTATCTCAACATTTTAAAGACGTTATGGCTTACACTTGCATTTTGTGCACGTATCTTCTTCAGGCAACCCTCCAACCAGGTGCGTATGGTCATTTTGGCGACCTCTTCCTCTACCAAATATTCGAATTCCTCACGTGCCAACAATTCCTCCAATTGCAATGCTTTACGTATATCCACCGACCGATAGGACAACATGCTGCATTTTGTCAAAAAATGACGTTTTAGCACTTCTTACCATAAATGGTTATTCATTTAAATTTATACTTACTTAATCACGTCGTGGAAAGTCACATCTTCACCATTATGCAACTTATCCAATTCATAGCACATGTACTTGAAGAGCAAACGATCCTTTTGAGGATCGCACTCTAGTCGTCCTTTTAATAGACGTAATATGAACTTCACCCGTCGCACTGGTATAACGCCACGTTGATGTATGTCCACTATGTTCCATGTGTTCTGGAAATTGCGTATGTCGGCATAAGACAGCAAAGCATCCTCTTCGTTGGAGTAGAATAATGAAAAGTTCTCCATGATAATAGCTGTAATAAGTGGAAAACAAATTATCATTTTACACTTGGTATTCTATGTTGCAATATTATATAACTTACCCACGAGCAAATTCAATACAATATACGTAATGATGACGTAGAAAGTGCAGAAGTACACCAAGCTAGCTGTGAAGTTACCTAGGAATGCATTAAAAGCAGTTGTTAATTTACAATTTTAAGGTTAAAATAGCATTGTCAAGCATAAATGGGACTGGATCTGTTCATATTTGGCCCGGACTAAAAAAAAAAAAAAACATTTTTACGTAATTTCATACAAATTTTTATTAGCGTCTTTTGAGTCACACCAATGCTTAATCAAATTTTCCATAACCTTGTTATAAGCCTCGGATGAAATAGTCTTCAGTGCCTTCAGCGAATTTTGTTTTATCTGTTTCGGTTTTTTTAGTGCCTTTCGCTAGATTGTTGCACAGTTGCGTTACCGTATTCATAAACGCATGTCTCGCCAGCAGTAATGATGCATTTGATGAATATATCTGTCAATCAGCCCTTTTGGGACCTCAACTCGAAATCATTTTTGCAAAGTATTCGATTCTTGTGGTAGAGGTTAACAAAGACACGCTTTATACCCAAAACACTAACCAAAATATGTTGAGTCGTTCCAAAAGAGATGTTGAGATCCTCTGCTATCTTTCTGATACCAACACGATGATTTTCAAGCACTAATTTTCTAGTCCGGGTCAATTTTGATCAGATGCTAAGAGGGTTTCACTAGTAAATATAAGAGACACGCCTATTTCGACAAGATTTTGTAACACAAGAAGACCTTTTTCAATAACTGATCTTCTTCTTCTTTACTGGCGTAGACACCGCTTACGCGATTATAGCCGGGTCAACAACAGCGCGCCAGTCGTTTCTTCTCTTCGCTACGTGGCGCCAATTGGATATTCCAAGCGAAGCCAGGTCCTTCTCCACTTGGTCCTTCCAACGGAGTGGAGGTCTTCCTCTACCTCTGCTTCGGGAGGATGGAGTCATGTGTAGAAGTTCACGCAAGTGAGGAAAGTTCTCTGATCGCCATTCACTTGGGAGTGGCCAGAAACGATTCTTTTACATATGACTTAAGCAGCTCACGACTTCCGGTCTTTGACCAAGTATCCCCTGGGTAGCCTAATAACATCCGTCTGAAGGCAAGCTAAAGTGAGAAGGCGAAATATTCCCTACTTAGGGTTGTGTGCTGGGTTTGGGACCCGCCACGTAAAAAAACACCCCCAATGAAAGGAAACAAGAAGCCTTCAATAACTGATAGTTTTTAGAAAATAGTCTCAAGAGGTCGATAATAACTGCCTTGGTACATACTCGTATAACCCCTCAATGAATGTCGGAGTATAAGTAGTAGTATTTTGTCAATTAAAATAACTTACCGCAATCGGTTTCCCAGTAATTATTTCCCGGCGTACAATATGGGGGCTGCACCATGCAATCATGCATAATCTTATTCCAATCTTCTCCGGTCACAATGCGAAACAGCATTGCTACTCCAGTTACAGGTGAGCCGAAATTTGCACGTCTACCAATACCTTCACCATACTTAACAGTACCGAAGAGTATGGTGCCGGCCAAGGCATAAAAGAATACCAACAAAAACATGCCAAAGATGATAAAGAAGGATTTACAAACCGACACGCCCACAGTCAACATAAGCATTTTGAGTGTAGTGTGTTTACCGGTTATGGTGAAGAAACGTAAAATCACCACCATAAAACCGAAAAAGTACGAGAGATCATTCTAGAAGATAGAAATGGTTTAAGTAAAAATATAAGCACATCTTAAAAACTAAGAGCGCCTCACCCTTAATATAGTCTGCAAGAATATCCAAACAACACCGGCCACAGTGACGAGTAAATCGTAACGATTTCGTCGCGACTGCCAGTAGCCGCGCGGTGTAAATGCTATATTTTTCATAACCACCTCAATGACGAAAACAAAATTTAAAACCGCGCTGACCACCACCAAACGTTCCGTGTGGACTTCACCTTTGATCCACTGCAAGAAAGGCAAGAAAAAACGTTAACTTCGGTGCAACACCAAGGTTATAATATCCTTCACAAAAAAAAAGTTTTCCATACAAAAACTTGACTTTGATCGGTCAGTTTGTATAACAGCTATATATGTATTTCAATCCATGCCAAATTTCGTGAAGATATCTTGTTTTATCGTTCAGTTTGTATCAGTAAAGGCAGTTCCGAAATTAGCGCCTTTTTGGTTAGAATAAAAGTGTGCAAAATTTCAGATGGATCTCACAATATCTCTCAAATGCCGACACTAGACAACAGTCGTTTCTATTGGTCAGGTGGAAGGTACACCTTTTTCACCATGGTCATGGTCACTTCTGCCGTGCTGTGGGTCCGGCAGCGCGACTTCACACTGAACTGAATTTTCAATTCGACTTTAGGTTTAAACCACAGGCTCCACGAATCTCCCCAAAGGGCGAACCCCAAGGACTAACTGCTCCCCGTGGTACCAGATTTAAGTCTCCGGTCAGACCTTGTAGCTTTGTCTACCACCAGTTGAGTACCTATCAAACTCAATGACTGGTGGCATTTGTCGCTTGAACTCCAAATGTCTTTCCATTAGAAGAAACCTCATTCAAAGTCTATAACATCAGTTCAAACTGACTATTTCTGACAAGACTATGCTGAAATTTCGAGGCAAACCAAAAAAAGACAGAGTGCACATTGGGTTTTAGTCGCCTCTTACGACAGGCATACCTCACTCGTCCCCACGACCGACGGGTATACGTAACCAGAACGGACCTGGATTTTTATCAACTCGACTGAATTCTGCCACTATAACAACAGGCATTCCTTACCGCGGCCAATTTTACCTCTTGTCCGTGGAGGAAAGACAGATAGACAGACGGACCTGACTAAATCGACTCAACTACTCGTCACGCTGATAATTTACATATATATATATATAGATGTATACATTTTATAGACTCCCCTCCGATCTACATTTATCTGATCTCCGCGTCGTCTTCATTATATCACAATTTCTTCTTGCACAACTTCATATTTACCGTTATGGACAATAACATGCTGTTGATCAGCACCACCACGGCTATAATACGTTTAAAGATTATATTCTGAGTTATGTCATAGGTGAAAGCGCGAAACTTTCGGCCATCGGGACGTGGCGGTAAGTGCAGAGGCTGAGCAATCTTCAAGCGCTTCTTCAGATCACACCAACGACGTTGATCGACCGTCAACAGAGCGGTACCTTTATTCTCCGAGTAATTGGCGATCACAACACCCACAAACAAGGTCAATCCGATCATACAGCCCAAGAAAATATAGATGTGTATATAAACCGCATGGATCTGAAAATAGCAAAACATACATGAAATTGTAGAATCTTTAGTATGATTAGTAAAGCGCTCCTACCGGTCCAACAGCCTTGATCAGCACATCGCGTACATCCAGCCAACCCTTAAAGGAAAGCACTTCAAACAGCGTCAGCATCGCATCACCGATATTGTCAAAATTGAATCGGCGTGGATTGGCCCAGACACGTGGCACCAACATCGATGGATAAGACTCGTTATTACCGGGCATCAATTTCATTTTCGTTACAAAGACACGACGCATAAATACACCCACACAATCTTCACGACGTAAAATGGTCGGATCATTACAACGCGCCAAGCGACCACCATATAACTGTACACCATAGCTGGCGAATATAAACATGAGTAGTATAAGCAATGTGGATACGAGTAAGATCTCTTTGAAGCCGCGACACAACTCATAAACGACTTTGCGCATGTGTGGCACCAGCGTGAAAATACGCAATGGGCGTACACAGCGCAAAATCATCAATAGTTGTGCGCCAGAACTAGTCGGTATCTGTTGGGGCATCCAACAGAGAAAGGATGTGGATACAACATAAATGAAGACATCCAGCACTGCAGCTACATCCTTAATATAGGCTTTCGGTGTGAAGAAGAGACCGTCGGCAAGTATTTTCAATGCCAACTCCAGACTCATAAATACTACAAAACCATATTCGGCTATTTGCAAAGTAGGATGATCCATAACGCGATAGCTTGGCGTTTCAAACATCATTGATATGCAAGAAAGTGTCGTAACGAAGATCATAACCCAATCCAAGTAGGTGACCAAACCGAGAAAATTGCTGCGAACGGGAAGGAAAAAAGTAGTTAAGTTGTTGCTACGGGTACTCAAACGACTTACTGCATGCTCTTATACTGCACTTTGCGTTCCTTGCCCGTAAGTGGATCCTTAAGGCGCGCATCGTAACGTCCGTGCACGATCTTCTGACAGATCTTACGAAAGCGACTCTCACGCGGCACCAGAAAAAGTGGCGTATCAAAGAACGGATGATTCTCACGCAAGTCCTCTTCGCGTTGATTGCGCCTCATTTCGGCTTGTTGTCGCTTCGCTTGCAGCAGTTTTATGTCGAGATCATGCGGACGAGCGCGTCCCGAATTAGCACGCGGTGCCGCCGCAATATCACCATTCTCCATGAGATGTTCATAAGTTTGTTTCAATTTTATCGAACCGGAACGTACGCTACGACGTATGGAACGTGAACCAAATCTGGTGTAACGGAGAGAAATTGAAGAAAACCAATACAAGATTAATGCATACGCGCAATGATTGTTAGGAACCTACTTCTTTTGATCTACACGCCATGGTTTCGAATGTGTTATGGTGCCTTGAGACTTTAAACCCCCTTTGCCGCCTACGACAGGCAGCATAGCGGAGTCTCCAAGCATTAAACGCTGATTATTCGAATCACTGGAAAGTCGACTTGAGTAAGTCAATTTTGAATAAAATTACACATATATGAGAATTTTGAGCACACATTGCATGCGGGACAGTCTGTGTGGAAACATTTTGATAGGGACATGATAATTTGCGTCTTCTAAATATATACATACATATCTATGGATAACGATATCTACAAATTATTATTATTGGCATTCCCTTTGAGATCAAATTGTTTCGACCGTAGTTTCCCGGCTTGAAAATTTCGCAGCCAATTTAATGTACAAAAGCAATAAATGCTTTACATAATATTTCGCTTACTTGATAATATGCGTGATGGCCAATTTGCGCAAACTGCTGCCGGCCGAACGCACCTTGGGCGTCTTGTTCATGATGCGCACAGGCTTCTGCTTACGAAATACCACATTCGATTCCCAACACTCCGACATGGGACGCTTACAATTTTCCACGATGGAGGGATCATCGGTTTCCAACTCGATTACGAAATGTTTCATGAACGATTCACGTACTTTGGGTAATGTGAAATCATTCGGTATCCGATGCAGTATGGTCATTTGTGGTGAGTCGGGAAACTTCTCGAAAATGCGCAAACGAAATGGCAACGTTTCTTTGATCTCAGCGCTCTGTTCACGGAATTTCAGTTGTTTCAATTTTTTAATATCTTCATCCAATTCCAAATTATCCAAAATGACCGCCACGAACAAGCTGAGCACGATCAATGTGACGAACAAATGGTAGAGTATGAAATAGACTGCCACTAAGGGTGTAAGTGTTTTACTCGTGCGTATCATCGTTTCGTCCATAACTTCAACCCAGGCCTCTTGCGTGAGAATCTGGAACATAGACATAAAAGCTTCCGGAAATGATTCAAATTTCGTAAAATCACAGAGAAAGCAAAAAAGTTGCATTGAAATGCTGGAGCTAATGATAAGCAAACACATGGTGAATATGATCAGTGAGCCGAGTTTCTTGCCCGGACCGAAAATCTTATAAACGAAACCCTCAAGCATGGGCGAGGCTTTAATTAAGCGTACAACGCGCAGCACCTGCAAAGTGAGATATAAAAAAAGTAAAATTAAAAATGTGAAAAGAGCAGCTTCTGTAAACTGCAGACTGTAGACAAAATACCATTTTATTACGATCGCTTAACTTACCTGAAAGTAAGTGAAACCCGACAAATAAAATATTGGCACAATGTGTATGGTCGTTCCGACGGCCAAGAGCAATTCGAATTTATGTATGGAATGCTTGTAGTAGCCACGCCAACCCAAACAATAAATCTTGAAGAGCGTTTCCAAGTCCAAGAAGAATGTGAAAGCCATTTCGATGCAATAATATTTCTCATAGAAAACATTACGCGGGCGACCATCATGCTTAAAAGTCATTGTGGCCATAACTATGCCATTAGCTAAGATCACGGTCATCACCAACATGCGAAAGTATGGTGAACGTAAAATCGCGTGACAGGTTTCAGGCGCCAAACCGCCATGTTTATTATCATCTATGGTCACCAAACGCCAACCAGAATCATTGCCGCTGAGTATTTGCGATGCAGCGGTCTTTTGTATGTGACCGCGAGCGCCCCACATCTGTTGGAACTGCACGCGAATCTCGTTGAATGTTTCCGTAATGACAGCAATGAAGACATTCTTCACCAGCCAAGCGAGGAAAAATATCATTGTGCTAAAAAAAATGATATTTGTGAAGTTTGAAATTACATGCTTTTGAATACCAACCTGAAGTAGAAAGCAGCACGCCATGCGGGTAGAGAATCGATCGCGCGATACATTATAAAGACCCAACCTTCTTGTGAAGCCGCTTGGTAAACCGTGAAAATGCTAGTAGCAAAGTCCTCGAAACCGTTGAACCCAATCACATAGCTGCTGAGAAAATCCATTTTCATGCAAATCATTCCGGGTGAGCACTGATATCCAGAGTCCGGATCCATCGAGCAGAACGTATCGGGTATGGCAAGCGAATTTATAGTTAATTTGCTGAAATTCGAAAGATTAATTTCGCTACTATAAACCATGATATGGAAGACTTTAAAAAAAAAAAAATAACCCATTTGTAGACGCATGCGAACATTACTAAAAGTGGGCTTGGTTTATGGCTATGTGATTTTGAATATTTGCCTTGTCTTTTATGTACTCGTACATTCATTCATAAATATTCTCAAATTATATCCTGACTTACGATCCTAAAAAAAGAAACTTTGACTACTATTTGCTTTTTATTTTGTCAGTTGCTCTTTGGCAGGGCTGTATATAGGAAAGCGAGATGGAGTTATCTTGTCACTTTGTGTTCTATTGCCTGGAGTGCGTTTGATGCCCAAAAAATAAGGTGACATTGAATTTAAACTGCGCGCGTCGAAGGATTTGGAGAATTATTTTTTTTAGGTTGGTAGTACTGTCAGTCACATTTATGTCAAATTTCATGTCAAAATATTCATTAGTGTTTGAGATACGTGTCGTTTTGTGAGCTGCTAAAAGTGAGTTTTTCGTTTTTTGCGATGTCGAAATTTGTTGAGCAAAGAATTTGCATTAAATTTTGTTTACGGACTCAATTTTCTGCTGCGGATACGTTGAGGATGGTGCAGAAAGCCTTTGGTGATGAGGCTATGTCTAAAAAAAATGTTTACAAGTGGTATAGTGAGTTCCAAGCCGGCCGTGAACGTGTCGAAGACGAAGAGCGTCCAGGGCGACCATCAACCTCAACCGACGAAGCTCACGTTCAACAAATCAAAGATTTGGTGTTGAAAAACCGTCGATTAACAATTAGAGACCTTGCTGATGAAGTTGGCATATCGAAAGGCTCAGCCAATACCATTTTGAAGGATGTTTTGGGCCTCAAGCGCGTCAAATCTCGACTGGTACCGAAAACATTGAATTTTTTGGAAAAAAGGCATCGCGTTGAAGTGTGTGAAACGATGCTTTCCGACTACCAGGGTGTCATGAAATGCATTATAACTGGCGATGAGACTTGGATCTATGCTTACGACCCGAAACAACCGATCAATCGAGCGAATATCGTGCCAAAAGAGAGCCGAGACTAAAAAAATCGCGCCAAAGTCGCTCAAAAATCAAGGTTATGTTGACTGTTTTCTTCGATTATCGTGGTGTTGTGCATTATGAATTCCTTCCAACCGGTCAAACAGTCAACAAGGTATATTATTTGCACGTTATGCGTCGTTTGCGTAACGCTATCCGCCTAAAAAGGCCGGAATTGTGGAAAGACAATTCTTGGTTTTTACACCACGATAATGCACCATCCCATACTGCCCTCGTAATTCGTGATCATTTCGCCAAAAACTCAACCCATATCGTTCCGCAACCACCGTATTCACCTGATCTGGCGCCGTGCGACTTCTGGCTGTTCACCAAGCTCAAAAGACCGCTCCGGGGACACCGTTTTTATACGATAGAGGAGATTCAAGCCGCAGCGAAGACGGAACTGAAGGCCTCCCGAAAGTGACTACAACCAGTGTTTCGAAGATTGGAAAATCCGTTGGCATAAGTGCATTGCATCGGGAGGGGATTACTTTGAAGGGGATGAAATTGATTTGGAAGAATAAATAAAGAATTTTCAAAATAAATACAATGTCACCCACCTTCGGTGAACCAGAGAAATGGCTGGGTTTGATACAAATTTGTCTTAGGAAAACTTATAACGCTTCGTCGACTTATGAGGATCTGGTGATCCACTTTGAGTAACACAAAGACTAAACATATGTCGAAGTGAAATCCATTGAATAGGATTAACCCTACGAAGTAACGTAATCCTTCAGTAAACTGAGGTTTCCAATTTTTGTGCTACATTCCGTATCTTAACCAATAAATTCGTTTTGCTCTTCCTAAGCCTTACCTACCCAGTAAAAGGTTAGAGCTACTTGATTTTGATGTATAAGTTTGTATGAGAACAATGAGTAAATCCTATAGTAGTCCGATATCGCTGACGATTTTGATCAGTGAGTAGCTTTTTAGGGAGAAAAGAAAGTGTACGGTATTTCAAATCAATATCTCAAAAAATGATGAACTATTTCGAGTATATACAGACAGACGGATATGGCTAAATCGACTCAAATTGTCAGGCTGATAATTTATATATATCTTATTGGTTATGCAAACTTCATGGCTACCTTAGGTTTGATGTCAACACGTCGATGAACTGTACTTGTTGTATTTGTATTATATCTTCAAATATTTTAAACTCTTTCCTCCACGTCAATGGTTCTATTTCTATACTTTCATTTAAACTTAGTGCTCAGCGAATACTTACGGTCTTCCCTTGTAGTCGGTCTCGGAGTTATTCATAACGCAATGGTTTTTCAGCTCTCCAAAGAATTGTACACCCAGTAAACCGTAAAGTGACATAAAAAATAGGAAGAACAATGTCACATTGTAGATCTGTTGGCTCGACCGTCTGTAAAACACCAAAGTAATATAAAGGAATTTCTTAAAAATTATAATAATTTCTACTCACTTAAATATTTGATTAATGCGGCTTTTTGGCATCGAGAATTTCAGGAAGACGCGTAGAAAGCGTATCATAATTAGTGGGCGTGGTGCGCGTACAATTGAGATGTAAGAATATCTAAGTAAAAAATATTAATAAAGCGTAGTAAGTGTGGAACGATTGCAATGGAACTGTTTCGGAAATTGATTGTTTCTTACAATTCCTTGATTTTATTCAATTTGAAAAATAATTTCCGAAACATTTCTTATATGTATATAGTAAATGTACACATAAGGCTCAGGCTAACTACTTGTAGTTATGAGGCGTAATTTCAACTTACTTGGGCACAAATTCTAAAACTTCGAATATTTGTAATATAATCGATATCCAGAGGAAAAATACCATTGACGCATCGAATTGACACCAATGATCCTTTAGATATGGTACTTCACCCTATAGCATTTATTTGTATGTAAAGTTAATGGGGGGAAAAACGTATGATTAGTAAAGGCCACATTTTGTACGATTTGGTAATACCTGCTTCGAAATGACACTCATGCATACATGCATTAATACACACATATTTATATACAATTTTTTTTATGTAATCGTTGCAAACTCGATTCATATGACGCTTACGCAAAATGGAGTAGGACAATTATTACATACAAACATATGTTTTGGAAGAGACGACATCAATAACGGTAACAAACTTGAGCAAATCGATCTGTTCATTAGATATAAGGTATGTGAGGACATTAATAGCTGCTTAGTCATTGAAACCTGGAAATTCTACGCTAAATGGATTCTACTTCGATAAATATTTACATCAATAATCGGTTTCTTATCCTCATTATGGCAATATTTGGCAATATGCGGTACAATGTTTATGTTTATTTCTGTGACTTCATTAAGGCTCAAAGGCCGATAACTCTGCTTTTAACTACAAATAACGGGCTTTTCAATAGAACGCTACAAAAGTAGACCCATAGGGCAAACGACCCCATATTTTGTCCCGTTCTTTTCCATTTCTCTTTAGACAGGTTTGCCATTTCATCATGGAAAGTCGTACGATCTAACAACGAGTCGAAATTATTAAAATTCACAATTCGGAGTCAGTAGTCTAACTTTAAGAGCGCTACGTCCAATCTTGATGCTACGTTTAATCGTCCTGTCGACAGCAATTATTGTCAGGAAAAAATTTGAATCCACAGGCTATCAATACAACAATAGTTCTATCGTTTCTCAAGCATTCGAACTGTGCTCCTCGAGGCTTAATTCGAGACGAGATGGCTACGCTAAACTAACCGCTTGTCAAGCTTTGGGCCGTGGGACCTTGGGCGACCAACTTAAGATGCACTATCATCATACAAACATCTTAGCAATAGAGCTACGTTTCCAGAAGCTCGTATAGCCAATACTGGATCAGCAACAATCTTTATGTCACGCATTGCTCGAAAAAATTCGTTTGCGTGTTTTTGGCCATTCTCTCTGTGATGATCACAAACCACACGTACTACATCAACATTGACCGCAAATAATAAGCGATATTTTGGCGATTGGTACATGATATGGACTTGCATAATGTGTAGTTCGACAGGACGCCGCCACAAACCACACAGCGAATGTCACAATCGATTTAATGAAAACTAAGTTTGGAGAACATGTTATCTCACGAAATGATCCAGTAATTGGCCTCCTGGGTCGTGCGTTTTATGCCGTTAGACTATTTCCTGTGGGCTACACAAGTTTATGGTCTATGCCAACAAGCCATCGACGATTGATAAACTTCATACGAATATCGAATGTGAAATTGCAGAAGAATCGGGCGATTTATGCTTGAAAACCGTCGAAAATTGGGTTCATGGTCTGGACTTCTGCATGTGTGCCCGTGGTGGGCATGCAAAAGAAATTGGGTTCCCTACTTAATGGCATCGAATGTACTTTCGCGGGAATAATTTCATTGATATCCGAAACCTTTTTTGCCTTATTTAAACTTTTGTAGCGCTCTTATTGATAAACCCGTTACGTGTGTTTTTAAATAAGTAGGCAGTTTATTTACTCGCGCAGTTTATACGGAACAGTCCGGGTTTAACTTGATCAGATTATAAGACTTGAAAATCATTTTATATTGGTTTTAAACTGAATTAAAGCAATTATCGAAAGATTAGTATTTAGTATTTCATTTTTTAAAGAAATTTAATAATATGATCCGATTCATGCACTGCTCCACTTTTGATAAGTAAAGTTAAAAAAACGTTTAAATTTTCACTTTATAAGAACTCCAGGCAAGATTTAAAAAAAAAGATAATTTAACATACCTAGTTTGTCCATCCATACCTTATCTTATACTATGCCTTCCGATGGATTCGTTCAAGCTCGCTTAACATTTAGTTATTGTTGTGTTCAATAATTGATCTTCTACCCAACCATAATACTTACATGCAATACACCGCGGATATGCATTTTGGCAATCATTTCGGCGGTGAATAGCAGCGTGACCGCGGTGTCCGATGCGAATGTTATATACTGTAATGGGGGATGCCGCTCGAAAGTTTTCGGCGTATTCAATGAGACTGAGGCCAAGGATACTAAGGCGCATAAACGCATTAGTCGCCTTACCCACAGCTTATTCACCCATTCAATATCGGCACTTTCGTTAAGCGACTCCTCGGGACCATAATCGGCCAAAAACGGTTCGCCCCCCTTGAGGCTTTGCTTGCGGCCGAGCATCTTATTACCAATGCCCGTTGCTAGGCCTAGCCCAATAGGGGGGACGCCAGTTATGGCTGCGCTGCTTGGGCCCATCGTACTACTGATGCCGCCACAGATGCCCATACCAACACCACCGCCAATCGCACCGCCGCCAACGCCACCAATACCGCCCATGACACCAGCACCAATGCCCGCACCGCTACCGCTACCACTAGCGCCAAGACCACCGCCGCCAGCACTACTATTACCAGCCGTATTCGAAGACACATTTTGACTATGCACACCCAATTGACCGCCGGCTATACCGGTACCACCACTTGTTGATGTCCCCAACATTGGACCCATTGTGGGTAGCAGTGCCGGACCACTACTGGCGCTGCCGCTGCCCGAATTCACAACTGAAGGACTATTAACGCTGCTGGTTCCATCAAAGCCATGTCCACTTTGTGCTGATGCCGATAATGATGCGCCAGCCTTGCGTGATATGCGCGATAAGCTGCCCGAACTATGGCCTTGACTATAACTGCCACCGGTATTGAAGGTGAAATGGCTATGAGCCGACGTATGGTGATGGTGATGCAATGATGAGCGAAATTGCTGCTGTTGTTGATGTGGATGTGAGTGCTGTTGCTGCTGCTGCTGTAGACTGTGCCCGCTGGAGGAGCTGGTGCTAGCTGGTGGAGTGGTAATTGTGCCGCCGCCACTCGTACCAGCACCGACACCACCGCCAACACCGGTGGTAGTAGCCGATATGGAGCTAGTGTCGCTACGGTTACTTGCAGCTCCTAAGCGACGCGTATGCAATCGGTCAATCATTCAAGCATGCAGGTTGAAATCATTCTACGCGGCCGAACGCCAAGTTAACACAGTTAATAAACGAACTCCTTGTGATTTTGTGTTCCAAAAAACTAAGATGAGTGAAAGAAAGAAAGCTGAAATAAAAACAGTTAAATGTTGCAGTGTTTATTTATTAATTTTGTATATAGGAACAAAAGCAAAGTTGACAGCCCTGAATCCATTTCGAATAGCTGAGAGATTTTCGGAAAATGTTTTTATATGAAAATCTGAGTATACAAGATTTGAAATTGTTCCTTTCGTTTAGATTTAAAAGTAATCAAACTCTTCTATACTAATTTAATTTAAGACGATATTTGAAGCCACGATTCCCTAGGGATTAACTATTATTATTCAATTTTAATAATTGGAGAAATATTCATTAGAACTTTAAAGGAAAAAGAGGATGTAAGAACCAAATAATTGGGAAAAGTCAGTAATCTCTGAGATTTGAAACCTTTATTGAATACTTGACCCGAATTTCCACAACAGCCGGTTCTCCGATTCCAGAATTTTTACGGGTTTTATTTGGCCCAGAGGTGTTATATCAGCGATCAAACCATGTTTGGATCAGTAGGTAGGTAGGTAGATTTTTTCCCTTTGATCATGTTGTTGCTTTATCCAAATACAATGCTGTCTAAATATGTATATTATATAAATAAATATTAATTGGAACTTTAGGAAAAAGAGGATTAAAACCAATTATTGGGAAAAGTAGTAATCTTGAGATCCAACCCTTGTAGAGCCTGGGGTCACTGCTAGAAAGCTAGAGCCCGACATTTCAGCAAGGAGCCGTTCTACAGTATTGCATTGTGTCTTATACGGGTCGAAATTATATAATGTGCCAGAGCTGTTATACAGCATCAGGAGCGTTGTCAGATAGGGCTTAGGTAGGTAGAATGTGTATAAAGCTTTATACTACTCATCTAGCGAGGTTGTGCGCTGGGCTTAGGACCCGCCTCGTAGAAAGCACTACCAATGAAGAGGAAACAATAGCCCCGTTGAAGGATCCCACTTTTGATTACAACCATAACAAATATAAATGATAGTCCTTCATTTAAGGGCATGCACCAGGAATGTGCACTCATCAATTCAATCATCATCATTTTAAGCTCCTTAGGTCGAAGAACATCTGGTACGATTAGGACTGTCGTATCGCAGTGGAGAGAAAACAGCCAGCCTACCTCGTAGTGTTGCGATCGACTACAGTGCGAGCAGGGTATGATAGATACCGAGAGTTGAAGAGGGAAAGGAGACGCTACACAAACAAGAAATAGGCCGAAATGCGTGAGTATGAAGAGCTTGAAAAGCTGTCCAACAGGGGTAATGCTCGAAAATTCTACGAAAATATGCGGCGACTAACGAAAGGTTTCAAGATCAGAGCATACTCGTGTAAAACTCTCCGAGTTGATCTGGTAACCGATGCCCAGAGCATACCAAAATTATAGAGGGAACACTTCTCCAGTCTGCTGAACGGTAGTGAAAGTGTAACATCTGATCTGTGTAACTAGAGGTCAGTGAAAGGAGGATCGACACACACCACCACTTCGTCGATTTAAAGCCGCCTTCGACAACACGAAAAAGAACTGCCCCTACGCCGCTATATCCGAACTTGGTATTCCGCAAAGCTAATACGGCTGTGTAAGTAAATTGAGCAACACCAAAAGCTCCGTTGGATCGAGAAGGACTTCTCCGAGCCGTTCGTTACCAAGCGAGGTTTCAGAAAATGTGTCTCCATAACCTATTGCTGGAGAAAATAATACGAGCTGCAGAGCTAAATAGAGAAGGTACAATCTTTATAAAGTGTACAGTTGCTGGCATAGTCCGATGATAGTGAAATCATTGGCCTCGACAACCGTACCTTTAGTTCTACTTTCTCCAGACAGGATAAGGATGCGAAGGTGTGGGTCTGGTTTTGAACGAGGACAAGACAAAATATCTCCTCTCATTAAATAAACAGTCATCGGATTCGCGACTATTGATAGTCATAACTTTAAAGACGTAGATAATTTCATCTATCTTGAACCAACATCAACACCAACAACAATATCAGGCTTGAAATCCAACGCAGAATAACTCTTGCCAACAGAAGCTACTTTGGACTGATATTGATTATGATTGAAAGGTAAAGTCCTCTCCCGACGAACAAGAACCGAACTCTGCTAGTCCCTCAACGTTCCCGCCCTGCTATAAAGTGTGGACAATGACGATGAGCTGTACGAAATATACGGCGTCATTAACAAAGTTCAGTGAATCAAGAGGCAATGGCAGTGCTGGCTAGGTGATGTTGTCCGGTTGGAAAAGAAAACTCCAGCTTTTAAGGATTTCGATTCAGTAATCGCCGGAGGAAGCAGAGTAAGAGAAAGACATCCACTCCATTAGAAAGATCAGATGGAGAAGGACCTGGCTGCTCTTGATATCTCGAATTGGCGCCAAATAGCGGGAAGCAGAAGCGACTGTCGCACTGTTGTTAACGCGACTATAACTGCGTAAGCGGTGTCTACGCCAGTAAATAAGAAGAAGAAGATAGTCAATTATACTTAATTATTTATAAATAAACAACTTGTTAGCAGCAATGACCTTGTGTTGGCCGAAATACGCTGCTTGCGGTGAGATGTCTTATCAATACTCTCTTCCAATCAAACAACCAGACAATCTGCGTCCAGAGAGCTGTTTACTTTTCCCTCAGCGCGAATACTCATTTCAAATTCACCTACCACTGTATCTCTATGTTTTTGCTCCAACTATTATACTAATACGTGAGTATACTTTTCTCTGCGAAAAATCAATACACCCACGGTAGGATTTATAATTTTTTCAAAGTCACTTTTATGCATCAAAAATGTTTTTAACTATTTCAATTTATACTTTTGCGTAATTATTATTAACTTTCAAACAAACTTCAACCATTTTTCATTAATTTCAACACACTTTCTAACCAATCAGATACATCTCAATCCTTACACGCCCTGAAGTATGCTATGCTTTTTGCGAAAATTCTGCATAAAATTGAGATTGATGTGCAGGAAATCGAAAATAAACACGTTTAAAATGCACTTTTAATTTAACTTTCTTTACACTTTACCTAAAATTTACACCAACATTTGATAAAAACAATTTTGCAAAATATTTGCGTGGCCAAATTTTCACTTCTTTCTGGCCAAAATGTCAGTTTCGTTGGTGGACAAAATCAATACTGATAGCAGCGTTACATCCGAACGAGAACCTAACCGACGCATTCGCATCTTTGTGCTGACATAGGCTTTGCATATGTATAACGGTATAGAGATAACGGCATATTTGTCTGTTCTGACCAAAAGTAATACGTTAACATACATAAGTATGTATGTATGTATGTAGGTGCAGACTAAAGTGATTTTTTTCATTCATGCTCGTAAATTTGCTTATTGTCATTGAAGTTTTTGCGGAAAATTGGGTCAAGGCACACACATGCGCATACCGTGAGTGGAAATATAACGGCTTGCTATTGTTTATTTACTTTTGAAAAATTGTACACAAAAAACAGCTGATCGCTGTTGACATACATATAATGCCGGTCGCCGGTAGCCGCGCAGTTGCAGCAAAACAAATCAATACGAAGCTTAAGCACTATACAACTACAAGTTTTGTACATATATAACATAGATATAGAGGTGTATTGTATCAGTCATGTACACAAAATTAATCGCATGCCGAGTTGTTTAGGCACCGCAACAGTGGTGTACAAAACCTTTGAGATATATTTTTGTATGTATTTATGTATGTACAACTGAATGAGCGTGATATAATCACGTACATGTGTAAATAGTAATTTAATTTCTAACGTCAAATTAAAGCGAGATTGCACCGAAGACGAGATTGCGCTATTGATTGCCGACTGATTTCAGTTACGTATATAATATTTTCTTAATTTATTTACTGAAATATTAAATAATTTTTTGGCTTTCAAAATATACGAAATTTTTTTAAAAAAATTACAAAAAATAATAAAAATATTCTATTAAAAGACTTCAAAGTTTTGAATGGCGACAGATTGGATAGATGGTACTTCCCATAAATGTAACTTCATTATTAAATCAATTATTTATGTATGTGTATAAAATGTGCATTTATTTATTATTCCACATAGATTTCTTAAGGCTTTTGAGTTTTAATCCCAGAAAACCGTAAAGAAGATAGCCATAGGGCCAAAATACATATGTTGCTGTACTGAATTACATAATTCGACTAAGGTTCTACGTTAGCTAAGTTTTACATAAAGTAAAAATGTATCAGAAGAGTAAGAATATATATCAGAAGATACATTTTTGAGCTGGCCTCTCTGTTAATATTCTCAAGACTAACTTGTTACATAGTTCTTAATTCTATTTATACTAACTAGTTTTTATTTGTTATACTATTTTTATCATATTTTTACTTTTACTTTAGTAATCTATATGGGTGTTAATTTTCTGGAAGTTACAGCGTTTTTTCTTTTTGACTTACTTTGTTTTCGGTGCCTTTTTTAGAATTATCGTCTGCGTTATACCGTCATTTAATAATTGCTTAATCTTTTCTTGATGCTGAATTAACTTTCCAATGTTTCAAGATTTTTTAACTTTTGGCGGATTCGCCGTTGTCCGCTGTTTCAGGGTCTATTGCGAATTTTGATGAAAGTATTTCTCATCTATTTCAGGACCTATAGATTTTGCCTTATTCCACTTTTTCAGGAATTTTTGCAGGAATCGTCGTTGTTCGCTATTCCAGGGTCTGTTGTGAGTCTGGATGAATTCGCCGCTGTCCGTTTTTTTTCAGAATCAGATGTTCATTCATTTATAGAAGTATTCTCCGCTCTCAGTGTTTGATTTGAGGGTAAACTTTGCAAGAATTATAAAAAACTAGAGGACCCGTCTACTTGCTGTGACTGATACATAGATAATACTACTACTACCATCTATATGATTTCTGTTAGTTGGATTATAACTATTAGTTAATGAGATATAGCATTTTTGTGAAGCAACTTATGTTAGTTTACAAAAAAATGGGTCATACAGCATTTCGTGTGTTTATAAAGCATTGTTTTTTGGGGAAAATACTGTTAAATTTGGGCTCAATTGATTCCTACAAACATAAATTTTGAACAAATGGTATTGATTTAAAATATAATTTTTGTATTTATGAGTTGTATTGGATTCTAACATAAAGAGATAAAAAGTATTCTAGATAAATAAATGAGGATTGCACCGCGACCTAGGGTCTATTGTGCCCCGGCAAGATATCCTATGTCTTTACCCTGGTTCTAAACTACCTCCCCACCAATTTTCAGCTGAATCGGTTCAGCCGTTCTTGAGTTTTAAATGGTGTAACTAAAACAAGTTTCTTTTATACATAGGTTGCTATATATATTTCTGGACTAGGCAACACTAAGTGTTGCCAGGTGCAATCTGACATTCCCATTGGAAAGTCTGATATTTTTTAGCATAACATCACTCAGAACGTTTTGTCATTTAATCGTGAATTGTTTTATTTACAGGGAATTAAAAAATTCATCTCGGCCAAAAAATGGAATTAACTCGTGAACATTTTCGTGCGATCATTTTTCACAACTTTCGACGTGGATTATCACGACAAGAGTGCATCGATGAACTAAAATCTTTGTATGGCTATGAAGTACCATCCTACTGTGAAAAACTGGTACAACGAATTCAATTGTGGCCGACGCTCGCTCAAAGACGAATTCCGTGAAGGTCGTCCAAAAACAGCCGTTGTGCCAGAAAACATCGCTGCCGTACGTGAACTGACAATACAAGACCGTCATGTAACATACCTTCAGATAGAGGCATGCCTATGCATTTCTCCCACCAGCATACATTCGATATTGCATGAGCACCTGGCCGTAAAAAAAGATTTGTTCTCGTTGGATCCCGCACAATTTGACAAGCGCTCAAAAAAGGCTCGTGTGGATTGGTGTAAGAAATCTGAAAAATACGATCGCGAACTTCAAAAGACGTTTTAAGATCGTGTGGGTCTTCCAAGACGAGCCAAATCCGAAAAAAAAACATTTTCGTTGATAAATATGCCTATTTTCATTATTAGGCCAGAAATATATATAGTAGCTCGTACCTCTCTGAAACTGGATTTTTTGATGATATTCTACATTAACATTAACCAAAATTCAAAATCCCCAAGTTTACAGCAAAAATTACAGAAATATGCTAAAAGGTGTGTCATTTTGACAAACTTCATTCGATGTATGGAACTCGATATATTTTGCATGTCCAGCACGCGCACGCTTCAACCCATATTCCGACGGTTTTCAAGCATAAGCATGTTGGCATAGACCATAGACTTGATGTAGCTCCACAGAAAAAAGTTTAACATTTCGTGAGATAACACGTTCACTAAACTTAGTTTTCAATAAATCGATTGTGACATTCGCTATGTGGCTTGTAGGGGCCAACCTGTAGGAACCACATATTTTCCAAGTCCATATCATACAATTCGGATCAAAAATATGTGGTTATCATTGAGCGGTAGCGATTTCCATTACAGTACCGTACAGGTCTTGATCATTACGAAAGAAGTATGATCCAATGACGCCGCTGGTCCATCACATGCAATGGTAACTCATGGAGTACGTGTGGATTGCTGCCTGACCAAAAACACATATTTTGCTTATTGACGAAGCCATTCAGCCAGAAATGAGCCTCATCGCTTATGATAATTTTTTGGTGAAAGTATGGATAATTTTTAAGTTGTTGCTCAGCGCAATTTACGCACATACGACGATTCTGGTGGTCAAGCGGCTTCAGTTCTTGCTCCAATTTGATCTTGTAAGGATATATGTAAGTCAAGATATTGAGAACGACGATTTGGTTCTTCCTCAATTGATGCGCTAGCGGCAGCAATATTCTCGACATAGACATGGCGTCAAAACATGTTTCCAAAATTCTGCAGCAAAGCTGATATACATACAACATACAATACATTCTCTTCGACACATAATACAAGTACACTCGTTTTCGCGAAATTATTCAAATTAGTATTTTCCTTTTAATATTCCAAACAAATGACGACATTTTAAGCGAACAAGCGTACTAGAAATACATACTTATGTATGTATGTCATGTACAAAAATAGCAATTTTGAGGTGATGACAACATGGAAGTACGTGAGGAAGTGCATGATTATACTATTATGTAAAAACCTCTAAAGTAGACACAAATTTCGCATTTAATATCTAAATATTTTAGTATTGTATGAACAAAAATGTTGTTGCTCATTCATATTATTGATTGTTAAACCACAAGTAATAACCGTTAATTGTAGGTATTTTAAACCAGCTTATTAACGCTCTACTAAGCATTGTGTAGGGAGCATAGCATAATCGTCACAGCTGAGCGGCAATAAGAATGTTTGTCATTATGTGCTCAACCATCTACGCTGCGCTCCAAACCAAACAAAAATTTTTGTTTATCACTGCTGTGACACCGCAAGTCCACAATTCCAGCGCGATTTGTAAAGCATTTGAGAAATTTTGTTTTACTTATGTGGTGACAGTTTTAAGTTGTTGATATACAGAGCGCAAAGCTCTCCGAGCAGCAAAACAATCAACAACAATCAAAATAATCACTTAACCAACAAGAAATCTCATTAATATTTATACTGCGCACGCCTGAGTTTTGGAACGCCAACCAACTCGTGTTAGCTAACAAAATCTCAAAGAGACCTGCATAGAATCAAAGAGGAGAGAACGAAAAAAAAATATTCAAAATTCCGTGCATTACGTGCCATTATACTCTGCCAATCATCCAGAAAGTCAAATACACAGCCAAAGTCAGTCGCAGTGATGAACTGTTACGTGCAATTAATAAAAGTAATATTCTAATTACATGTGTCCATATAAATATCTATGAAATTAGCAAATGTTAGTTAGAGCAAACGTGTTATGCGTAAATAGTATTTTTTTATGTGCAATTCTAACTTTTCGTAAAAGCAGCGCATAATCTGTGTTCATCGATAGTGAAGTAATCGCTTTCGCTGTGTAACAGCGTGTAATATTCCAGTGTTTGCTTAGTCGAAATAATTATTAGGTCAATAAAAAGCCATGGGTTCGTCGTCGTCGCGCAATGCTGCGTCCAATTTTCCCTCGCACGATGATCCAGCGTACCGGAAATGTCAGGAGTTGAAAGTAAGTGCATCAATGTACACGATACAAACAAATTTTATTATAATTATATAATTTCTGTAAAAATCGATCTCTTAGATGGAACGTTGGATACAATTGCATTATCAAATAAAAGAGCGCGAAATGGCAACTTATATTGCTGGCAAACGTGAGCTCTTCTATTGGTTAAGCGCCTTCTATATGACCTCGAGTATTGGTTGCTGGCAATATTATCAGCACATTCGTCGAAAAGCGGCATTGCTCCCAATGGTTCCCTTGACTTTTGTTATGGCCTATTATGCCGATTTAGCTTACGGCAGCAAAGTACATCGCATTCAAGGTGTGTTTGGATGAATACCTGAGTCAAAATCGTTTGAAAAGTCGCCTTTTGTTAACTCCTATTTTTTGTTGGTTTTATTTTTTATTGTAGCTGAAGCCAATATGATATTAGAGCACGAGAACGAGCTGCTGCACTGGCCTGGCGGCTTGCCAACTGTATCATCGCTGGATGAGGCACGTGTCGAAAATGAAATCGAAAAGAAATTACATCCACATCCTTCATAGGCGTATCCATTGACCGTTTACCTATGCTTTCCATGCTATTGAAATTTTTACACTTCATATATTGCTCAATGAAATAATTATTTTTCCAATTAACTACATTTGTATGTATTTAACCATTTTATATTCACTTTTTGAAATTTAAACATATGTATATTTATGCAATTGAAAGTTTGTGACAATATTCAATTACTTATAAGATTAGCCATTTTCTAAACGTGCATGTACTTATATATACATACATACGAATATTTCGCAGTTATTGATGTGTGTAAACGATTTTTTACTATTCAATATATTTATATTGTCCATAATATTATAGAAGTTTTGGAAATGTTAAAAAGATACTTTAAGAAAGTCGAGTTCTAACTACACACATTTAACGCACACACAATTATACGAAAATAATAGTATCGAAATGTTATCGTATAATATATTATAATAAATAATTGTCAGAATATACTATTATAAATTTGTATATGCCGGAAAAATATGTAGGCATTCCTATATATATACAAATGTATGCAAATTAATAGCAGAACTTCGTATTCGAGGGGTTTCAAAACTATCATTCAACCTTAATTCATGTGATTGATCATAGTAATTACTTACAAATATACTCTTAATTACATTTAATTAATTATAATAGTGTGAATTCAAAAATTACGAATAAATAATAAAAAAGGTGTACGAATAATCCGTGTTAGAGAAGTCGATACAGCAATTTGCTAATAAATATTTATTTCTTTAAAATCCTTAAGATCACTGAAGCATTTTTTTATATTTCACATCTATTTAAAAATAAATATATTAGCTAAAGTACATAAAATTTAATCACGAAAACTAGTAGAATTTTCAATAGAATGGCGCCTCTTCCTTTTCCCACAACCTTTTGTTAAATAAATTGGCAGCACTGACAAAACGCTTATATGAAAATTCATGCATATAATTGTATATAGAACTCTAAATTGTACCAAGTTGGCAAATAATAAACTACCTAGAGTAGCTAAACAAATTCAAGTACCTATTAGAATTATGCTTTCATTTCTTTACTGATCCTACATCTCAATAAGTTAACGCGACATAGTGCAACCCAAAGTGCTCCAATTTTTTTCACAGTACAATTAAAATGCAACACTGTGTCCAAATTGACAATTGAAAAGTAGTAACAGTAGCGGCAGTGCGACTTGGAAAAAGATGTAAATTTTCTTAAGGCGATAATTTGAGGAAAATACCTGCAAATAAGTGTGAAAACAAGTGAAAAGTGTGCCTCGCACTTTGGTTATCATCTTTCGAAAGGAAAATCATAAATTTTGTTGCACAAAAACAAAGGATAGCTTGTGTGAAAGTAATCGACAAAGTCCACAAGAGGAATTTGGCAAATTTGTATTGTACACTCATTCTGATTTTACCACACAACCTCAACGATACCTTGTCCGCCGTTGTCTTCGTTTAATTGTATTGTGTGTTCCCCTATTTGCTTTTGCCTTTGGTTCGGAATTTTATCGTCTTCATCAAAGCAGCACAGCATTAGTAGTTGTAAAGATATAGGATGTGAAAAAAAAGCATTTGCTCATAAGATTTTAAAAGTGTCCACAATTGAAAACAATAAAGAAACAAAATACCAAAAAAGCGAGCGGAAGAACGGCTGGCGTAAATAAAAGCTTCGAAAAGATAGTGAATCGTGAAAGCATCTGAAACAGAAGTTGATTCCAAAGAAGTAAAGAGGATAGGTAAAGGTAAAGGTAAAGACAATAGAAAAAGAACAGTTTGTGCGGGGTGTTACAGACCGCCTGCTCGAGTGCCAAAGTGGAAGGAAAGCAAAAACGAAAGAAGAAGAGCAGAACTGAAAGGGTGCAAAATAAGACATAATTTTGACAGGTAAGAATGTAAGGAACATAAGAGAGTCACATTTTACGAATTTTCATTTCCCTTCATCATCTGCTCAGTGTGAGAATGATTGGAAAATTGAAAAATAAATAATATTTTTTTCACGTTCACTTTCATGTCTGACGTATTGACTAGTGATTTTTTTATTTGTTCATTTCCGATTCTTAGTGAAAGATTTTGTATAAGGTCGCGTTGTAGCCAAAGACTCATCATCATAGCACAGCGACGACGAAGTGTGTAAAAGAAAAAGTGCGGTTGCGGGGCGCTGTAAAATTGAATTTAAAGCGTAATTGTGACGAGAAAATGGAAATCGAGCCCGACCAATCGATAGAGGCAATGGACACACAAGAGGTCGAAATAATCACAAGCGACCTGCAACATCAGCAACAGCAACAATTAAATAAGCTGCATTTGCCAGCAGAACAGCTGCCCAACGAGAACGGCAACGGTCCGCCGCAGCAATTACTAGCCGACAACACTTCGCCATACGCCAACGAACAGGAGATGACGTCCGTCGACGATCCCAAGGACGATCAGTTTCGTTCTGAAGCTACATTTTCATATACGGTGGAAAATATAACGCAACTTAAGCAACAACATCTCTCACCACCCGTATATGTACGCATGTTGCCATGGAAAATTATGGTAATTCCAAATGATCGAGCGTTAGGTTTCTTCCTTCAATGTAATGGCGAAAACGAATCACCTACGTGGTCGTGTAACGCCATCGCTGAATTACGACTGAAATGTCACAAACCAGATGCACCACCATTTACTCGTGCGCGTATAAAGCATCTTTTTTACTCCAAAGAGAACGACTACGGTTATTCAAACTTTATTACGTGGTCAGAATTACAGGAACCCGAAAAGTGTTACATACACAATGGCGCTATCACATTGGAGGTGCATGTTGTGGCAGATGCACCGCACGGTGTGCTTTGGGATTCCAAAAAACATACTGGTTATGTGGGACTTAAAAATCAAGGAGCAACATGTTATATGAATTCGTTGCTGCAAACACTCTATTTTACTAATCAATTGCGACGTGCGGTTTACAAAATACCGACAGAGGCCGATGATAGTACCAAGTCGGTCGGATTATCATTACAACGCGTTTTTCATGATTTACAATTCGGCGACCGCCCAGTAGGAACTAAAAAGCTTACCAAGTCATTCGGTTGGGAAACACTTGACTCGTTTATGCAACATGATGTACAGGAATTTTTACGAGTTCTACTCGATAAATTAGAATCAAAAATGAAGGGTACATGTTTAGAAGGCACCATACCGGGTTTGTTTGAGGGTAAAATGTCTTCATATATAAAATGCAAGAATGTTGATTATAACAGTACACGTTACGAAACCTTCTACGATATACAGTTGAACATAAAGGATAAAAACAATATATACGATTCTTTCAAGGATTATATAGCATCTGAGACACTTGAGGGTGATAATAAGTACGATGCGGGTGTGCATGGTCTCCAGGTGAGTTACATTTGCCAAATGTTACATAAAAATTTTGTATTATGCAGGTAAATGATGAAAATGTAGAAAAAAATTTGAAGTGAGTTTCAGTTTGATGAAATATTTTATTATTAAGGTTGCTTTAGTTTAGGTTTAATTTGATTTTTTTTTTTTTATTGTTGAGAATTATTTAATTCGTTTTCCATTTGTGAGCATGGGAGGCATTAATGCGTTTCCAATATTATTTTTTTTTTGTTTATTTTTCTTCTAATTTTATTATCATTGTTATTGTAAATATTAAATTTATGACTATTATTATATATGGATATATTTTTTTGGTGAAAATCATACCAACTTTTCTCCTCTGTTCTTTTTTTGTTCGATATAGGAGGCAAGCAAGGGAGTTATCTTCACGGCTTTTCCGCCCGTGTTGCATTTGCATTTAATGCGATTCCAATATGATCCCATAACAGATAGTTCCATCAAATATAACGATCGTTTCGAGTTTTACGATCGCATAAACTTAGACGAATATTTGGCTGAAAAGGAAAAGACCCCTGCCGAGTATGTTTTGCATGCAGTGCTTGTACATTCGGGTGACAACCATGGCGGCCACTATGTGGTATTCATCAATCCGAAAGCGGACGGAAAATGGTTCAAATTCGATGATGATGTCGTCTCCAGTTGTCGTCGGGTCGAAGCCATTGAACAGAATTACGGTGGAAACGATGATGAAATATCGTTCCATGCAAAATGCAGCAACGCTTATATGTTAGTCTACATACGTAAATCCGAATTGGAACGCGTACTCAGCGATATACCCGAAAATGAAATACCCAGTGAATTGGTGGAACGTTTGGAATTGGAGAAACGTATCGAAATGGCACGTCGTAAGGAGCGCAGCGAGGCAAACTTATATGTTTCCATACATGTTATCCTAGAAGAATACTTTGAGGCGCAACAAAAGCGGCGACTCTTTGATTTGGATAAAGTGCATCAACGTCTATTCAAGTTAAAACAAACACAAACTGTCGAAGAGATGATGGACGCGTTTGTCAAGTCATTTGGCGTGCCCAAAGATCGTATGCGCCTCTGGATTCTGTTTGCGACACAATCGCAAAAGTTTCTGTATTTTGATTTCCAACGAGAGGGATTGAGTCCAATTGAGCAAGTCGCTTCTGCACAGAAACCATGGGTGATCTTCATAGAGTTGGCGTCACCGCTTGTACCTGGCCGCCCTTTGCCACCGTTCAATCCCAAACAGGAAGTGCTGCTTTTCTTTAAGTATTATGATGCATGTAATAAGCGTTTAAATTATATTGGCTGCTCACAACAGCCACGTAGTCGACGTTTAAGCGAAATTATCACGGAGGTGAACACGCACTTGGGCTTTGAGCCAGACACCGAATTAACGGTATTCGATGAATGTCACGACAAAAAAATTACCAATATCAATGAACCACTAGAGAATGTGCTTTACCTGCATCCGGACAATCTGCAGGGCAATATATTAATATTCGAAAAAGAACATATTGACATCAAACTAGATTTGCCTACCGTCGAAGATTATTTCTTGGATTTGGTGTATAGAGTGGAAATCACGTTCTGTGATAAATGCAATCCCAATGAACCGGAAATCGTGCTAGAGCTTTCCAACCGTTACAATTACGATCAAATGGCAAAAGCGGTCGCAGAGCGACTCAATACCGATCCAAACAAATTGCAGTTCTTTATGTGTGTCAGTAGTTACAAAGAGACACCCGGCAATGCCGTTCCATACACCTTCAAGGTGAGTGCAAACAAGCAAGAATATTTGTTTTATATAAAATATAGTTTGTAGAAGTTATGGAAATTATTTCAATTCCTTAGTTGTGCTTATATTCCCTGATGCGACTTTGTTTGGTAGTTTTTATAGTCTAAGACTATATACTAGTATTCGACCGATGCCCAATTTGTGGCCGATGTCGATAAATCGACCAGTTGACAATGAATCGGCAGATGCCGTTGCTAATTCACTAAAAAAGTTTCAAAATATGATTTCTTTTTCTAACACGGAATGGTATCCGAAGAAAGTGCAAATTCCCATTTTCTTGCCCGATTAATCGGCCTGGCACTACCATACATCATTTACAGGGGAAAAATTAGTACTAACCGATCCAAACGGGATTAGATCGCCGAATCCAATATATGTCCTGCGTGCAATGAGTCTCCGCATGCCACCTCTTTGCATGCCGCACCAACCCCACTCATCTAACACCCCTCTTCCTTCGGTCCAACACCGTCGAAACAGCACGTTTCTTGTGTCTCCCGGTCGACGACAACTTAGCAAATCCTTACCATCCAAACGGGGACTAGTTATCCAACAACAACAAGGGAAAAAGAAAAAATTATGCTATATATGTAGAACATAGAAATTTGTCTCTGTTTCCTATTTAATTTTTTTTTTTTGAATAAAAATGCTATATTTATTTAAATAAAAAATGTAATTCCAGGGAACTGTTAAGGATCTAGTCGCATACTGCAAGCAGAGCGCAACCAAAAAGCTCTTTTATCAAAGACTGTCTCTCAGCATCCACGAACTCGACAATAAGAAGCAATTCAAATGCATTTGGGTCTCAAATGATCTTAAGGAGGAAAAAGAGCTAGTACTGTATCCCAATAAGAATGAGAATGTCAAAGGTCTATTGGACGAGGCTGCCAAAAAGATACAATTCGCTGAAAATAGTCGCAAGAAATTGCGATTACTTAAAGTGGCCAATCACAAAATCGCCACCATATACAAAGAAGATATGCCGCTGGAAGCGCTACAAAAGACCAACGAAACGCTGACGGCACAAAGTGCGCAGAAGACTTTCCGCATTGAGGAAGTGCCTGCCGAAGATATGCAATTGGCCGAGAATGAGATACTCGTGCCCGTGGCACATTACAGCAAAGAAATATACAATTCCTTTGGTGTGCCATTCTTGATCAAAGCGAAACATAACGAACCGTATGGTGCGCTAAAACAACGCATACAAAAGCGTCTGAATGTGCCCGATAAAGAGTGGGAGAATTTCAAGTTTGCCGTCATCTCGATGGGGCATCCGAACGAGGTTAACGACAATACACCGGTCGATATGGAGATCTATCGCACTTGGTCTAATGCACATTTGCCTTACTTTGGACTAGATCACATAAACAAATCCAGAAAGCGAACATCCTTAAATTTCTCCGAGAAAGCGATTAAGATTTACAATTAAATTAGAATATAATTGGCGAAAAACAACAAAAACATAACAAAAGATGAACTCATTGTGGGATCGATAATGTGTGCGTGCAAATAACAACAAAAACAAATATATGTAATAACCGAGAAAAATGCGAACTGCCGAATTGGAGGAAAATATGCGGAGAGAAGCAAGAAAACAGCGGGTAGTATTGTAGCAGAATAATTTTAAAATGGGGCTTTATGGCTAAAAGACGAGAGACGAGTTTAAATTATAGCACGATAAACGATAAAAACAAATTGGAAACCATAACAAAAAAGTTGCTAATGTATGTCTTGTTCTTATGTTTACATATGCTGCATATACGCCGTAACAACAACAACACGAACATACTTACAAATAGCTGCAACCGCAATGGCAACAAAACAAAATATGTATGCAGCCAACAACAAAGTGAAGCAAACAAGTAACCATCCGACTGACCGACCGACTACCAAACAACCGATTTGTCAATCAGCCAACTAACCAACCAACAACAATTTTAAGCGCAAACAAGCAAGCAAAAATATTAAAAACGAACCAGATATGCCAACAACAAGAAGCGTAGAGTGTTTGTGAATTGTTGTTTGCTTTTATAGTTTCGAATGTGTTTCAAAAGAGCTTCGCCTGCAAAATTTTCACAAAACTCACAATCACACACACAAAACACACAAACAATAGAGCATAAACTATAAATGGAAATACAGAACACACTTTAACAAAACAAATAAACCGAACTTTAAAATTAAACTAAAATAAAAAATATTAAATTAAAAATGTACTACTTTAATATATATATATATATAAATATGTATATGTATATTTAAAAATTAACTTAGGCGTACGAATGTAAAAGAAAAAAACTAAAATTTACGCAAAATTTTGTTATGCAAGTAGCATCCAAACAATCGACGACGGTGCTGGTGACGTTGGCTGCGACGTTTACTGGCTGATTGGAATCGACGTAGCAAGTACGATATTGGTGGAGTGCGTTATAGTTTGCATTTTGTTTGACGAGTATTCGGGCGCTCTATGCGCGCATATAAATTGCAGATGTTAGTTAGGTGCATTTCAGGAGCCACAACTGTCTCTGTATACCTCTACCTGATTTCATTTAGCGAATCAAAGCAATTTTACACTACCGCAACATTATTCTTGAGTATCGCAACGCATGCGAAGTCGCTATATAAATGTAGGCAGCAGCAGCAGCAACAACAACAAAAAACAACATCAACATGGAAACGCATTGAATGCAAGTAGAATAATTTGAAATATACATACATATACATAAACACACACTTATATATATATTATATTAAAGAGAAAAAATAGAGATATACATAAATTGAATCTAACAAAACAAAATGATGCGATAATGATTTTTAGATAACCCATTTAGTACATCAGTAAAAACGCTAACGCATACATACGTAAAAAAAATTCACACACGCACATATTACTTTTGCGTCAAAAGGACTTTAACTACTTCCATATCACACATAATCTGAAAGATTCTGTTCATGCATACTGATAACAGAGTTCTTTATTCTACACACATCCATAAGAGAATGCTGCACAGTGATTATGCGTATGATTGATTGTGAGTGGTGGGGGGAGTTCGTACTTCTATTTGATATTGTGAGCTAAAACCGTTTTTTATGTTCTGGGGCGGTTGTGTATATAATTGTAAGCAAAGCTATTTGTATGCACCGAGTATTCCGTTGATTATTGTTAATTTTTTTATTAATACATATGTATAATCAAAATTAATTTGTTTTAATCCATGCATTTTTTTTTTAAGAAATAGAATACACTCGACTTTATCTCAAAGCAGCTAGCTTTTTATACATATCTTGAATTTAGTATGTTTAAATAGCTAATGTGAACCTAAGCGGAGGTAGGTATTTTAACTTTTAGTACAAATACGGGCATGTTTTACCTTATTTTTTGGTAATTTGGAAGCAAAATTATACTCATTTACTTAAAAGGTTTTATTCACTGGCAAGGCAGAAAAACGCGTTTTATTAAATTAAAATAATTAATAAAAAAATTGTGTTTACATAATTTCATGCAGTTAATAGTCGGCGCTTCACTTTTAAAAAATTCTTGACGCTTGTTTCCGTAGACCATCTCGAGAAAGATTTTTCTGCTCAAAATGATCTCAGACCCAAAAATGAAAAAGTAATAATTTTTACTATAGATGAGTAAAGGTAATGGACCCAAAAAATTAGTCAAAATTTAAATTTTTTTTCTGTGGAAAAATTTAACCAATTTAGAGTCTAAAAAACGATATTATTACAACAATCTTCTTTCTTCAATCTTTACCTGGCAAATATATCTCAGTAGATCGTGTGAAAATTTCAAGCCGATAGGTCCAGCTGTCCGTAGATATTTTTCTCACCGACTCTGAAAAAACCTTTTAGTGAAAAACGACTTTATAGTTTTGAAAGCCGATTGAAAAATTCATACAAACAAGTTCATATCTTCGCCAACATTTTCCGAATCAACTTCAAATTAATTTTCGAAGAATATTTTGGTTTTGAAATTCATAAATGAATATAGCCTTCTAACCGAAAAAATTTAACATAGTTATACGTATTTCTCTGTTATAATATAAATTCTAGGGCGTGTTCTCGAGACAACTTTTCTGAAATTTTAGGTTAGCTCAAAAATTTACATTTTAGAGATATTCTTTATCGAATGTATAATTATGCTGCAAGCTCTTAAATGAATTAAAGCCTAGCATCTAATATGTTAAAAGTTAATTAATTAAAACTATAATCTTTTCATTTTTGCCGATAACCGGTTGGATGGCAGGTTTCGTCAAGCGGTCCAATATGTGAATGTTGCAATTTCAATTAAATATTAATAATAATAGTGTTTATATAATGCTGTTTTTATTATGTATAAATGAATGAGAGAAGACGATTTTAAGGCAGTAAACAAATAAAAATGATATACGTTTTATTTATACTGAGTTTATGTTTCCCAATGTGAAACATACTACAACCAAATTAAAAATAATTTTTAAAACAAGAGACAAAGGAAATTGAGGTATACATACATAACTAAGTATGATTTAAATTTATTATACATCATATATGTGTATGTAAAAGTTGTTGCAATCAAAACAAATAGAAAAACATAAAAATAAATAAACACTATTAAAAGCGAAAACAACGGAATATGCCAATTAAATATTGTTAAAAATGCTTAAATGATCAAAAAACAACATTTTTTAGCGGTTAAAATGAAAAATTTAATTGTTTGGATTTTGCGCTGTCGCTATCGCCTATGACTTACCATTGGTCTTAACCTATAACCCGATAACGGATCTTTTCGAGAATTTCAGCAATACAATATAAAAGCTTTCGACGAATATAATTTCCATTGCGTTTATTTTGAGAGTTACATACCAAGTCCGCACATTCAAAGGGTTCAAAAACATACAAATTTACACGTGTCTAATTGAGGTCATTACGCTTAGTATAAAAGTGGTTTTTTATTTCAAAACTACAAATACACAATATGGTATTGAACACAGTTTATTTAAAATTTTCTGCGTTTTAATATCTCCGGACGCCAATTGACCGGATGCGTCTCTTCGCTCGCTTCATTGTCTTCCTTATAAATTTTTATCGTTTTGTCTGCCTCAGCCGTGATTAAACGTGAACCAGACTGATCAAAGCACATTGCAAAAATACCGGCTTCACTGTCCATTGAGCCCGGCTGAACAGGCGCCTGGAAACGTTGAAAATTGTAGCCAGTACGCCAGTCCCAGAAGAACATTGTACCATTGTCACCACCCGAAACTAACACACCATCCGCATTTACAGCCATACAATTAACAATGGCATTGTGGCCGGATATATTTTGCACAAAATTACCCTCAGGGCAGCGCCATTGCTTGATATTATCCGGCGATGCCGAGGCGAACATATAAAGCGTTGGATGTAACACAATACTGCGCACAGATTTCTTGTGGTTGGTTAATGTGCAAACACTTTTGCCAGCAGCCAAATCCCATAAACGTACTGTAGAATCATGTGAGCCGGTTATAATTTGCGGATTAGTTGCTTGCGCAACCACACTGGCGACTGTATTCGTGTGCCCAGTTAGTGTGTGTATGTTGGCTTTGGTACGCATATCCCAAATGCGTGCTGTGGAGTCACGACCACAAGTGGCTAGAACATCGATTGTTGGATGCAGCGCCATTGAATACACAGCGGATAAGTGACCATGGTAATGTCGAATGACCTTATTATATTCGAGATCCCAACATTTGACTTGACGATCTTCACCACAACTGAAGAGGTAGGGATGTTTAGCGCTTACTGCTAAGCCGCGAACGGTGCTCACATGGCCGGTGAGTGAGAGTTTCAATTTACCACTGGCTAAATCCCAAATTTTTATAACACGATCACCAGCACCCGTTGCAAACCACTCATTACCAGGTTCTACAGCTATGCAGCGTACCCAGCCCAAGTGACCTGTGCAAAAGGAGTACAATATACAATTATAAAAAATAGTTGTTGATATTCGCTAATTAAGGATATTTACCAGAAATGACCCGTGACAATTTCCATGGCGCATGCCATGTAGGTTTCGGAATGGTAGGTGCCTTCTTGGGTATTAATTGTACATTACTGCCCGTTGTACCGGTGCGCACGCCTGATGCGGCCACAAGTGATGTGTTGCCATTTGCATGTTCCAATCCACCAGTTGCAGTTTTCTCTGTTGTTGCTACCAAGGCGTTATTGTGTTCGCCAGCCAAGCTGCCATCTGTAATGGCAAGTGGACGTTCTGGTCCATCTAATGCGCCACCAGGTGCAGAAGCAGCTAATTTTTTTGCTTCAGCAACTTTAGAGACACGATCAAAAACTAGACCATACGTATCCTTTGCTTTAATGGATTTCCGAATATTTAATCTGAAAATTTTAATTTATTAATATCTGCTTAAGTTGAGTTTACTTTACTCACAGTTTTTCGTCGATTTCAGGCAATGCGCTCTGATTTGATACAAACATGTCGTGTGTGCGCTTTAATGAACGAAATATTAGCGTATGTACGCTGTGGCGCTGCACTTCTTCCATTTTATAATTGTTATGTACTTATATGAGAAATGAGTTGACACTTAATAATTTTAGTTAAATTAAAAATTCGCCTGTTTCAACCAATGCATCGCATGTATAAAATAATAAACAGAAACAAAATATGTAGAAAAAAATCCACACACAGGGTTGTATTTTTTATATCTCGAAACTTTAACCCTTGTGTGGTACATTGAAAAATGACTTAATAAAATAATTGGCATGAAAAAATGACGCATTAAATAAATTAAAATAAATGTATTAATATTATAAAACTATTTAAAATGTAAAAAATACGTTTTATAAAAATAATTCATAATTTTTCATTTGATTTAAATTTTTTTACTTAATAACCATAATATTCGCCAAAATTGATTTAATAGGTTTAATTTTTCATGAAAAATTATATAAAAGTTTTTTTTTTGTAAAATACAAATAAAATTAAATAAATAAAATACGCATTTGTTATTATTCCCATGATATTTGATTCTGATTGGACCGAACCGATGGCGATTCATATTAGATATAATTTGTCCCCTTATTTACCACAAATCTATTTAGAAAACTTGCTACAAGATAAACAACATTCTGTGATTTTTTAAATATATATATTTTTTTAAACGATTTTTTGTGGTCTTTTCTATTAATTGGCTGGCACAGGTGAAGCTGATGCCGCATTACTCGACGATGTACCTACTGAGGCTGAAGGTGCTGATGATGACAACGACGACGATGTGGACGAAGAAGCTGAAGATGTACCCGCAGCAGCTGAGCTATTATCTTGGGAGGAACCCTCGAAAAATTTCTCAATCTTAAATGGAGCCATGGAAGAAAATAAATTAGTTGACTTTTCGTAAGCTAGTTGCATAAGACTCACCATTTTCTTTATGTAATTGCATAAAGACTTGTTGTTTGAAGTTGAAATAACATTTTCCACTCTATACGGTGGAGAAACGGTGACTTCGTTAAATATTTGTATGTTGGTACCTTGCCAGGATACTTCATTCGACTATAAGTAAATTTTATGAGAAAAAATTATTCATTTAAATTGAATAAAATATAGTAAGGTTATGTTATTTACCTTAAACTGCTTTGCAATTGTTCTGTACAATTCCTGTGCTTCTAAACTAACATCTGCGTTTCTTGACTTAAGATAAGTTTGTCGTTGCTGCACTGTATTGCGAAGTCGAATTTTTATCTACAAAGGAAAAAAGAAATAATTTGAACGTTATTCGTTTTTACTTATTGTTAGTTTTTTAGAATATACCTGTTCCAAGTTCAGCTTTTGTGGATCTTCAACAAAGTTGCCATTGCACTCCTTGATCACTTTTACATTGCTGCATAGCGACAAATTCAGCACGTAAACATCATTTAGTTGCTCTGAGTTTTTCGAACGACATTCTATATAAATAAGATTGAAATTAAGGAAACCCTTACCTCTATTTGCAAAACCTTGAAAAAAATTTTACCAACATCAACAAGTACTTGAAACTTTTGATTGTTCACTCACTATTCATTTAATCGATCCTATTACTTAATCTACTAATGCCATATGCATTAATATGATGTAATGAAATTGTTTTTGGATTCATGACTATTCAAATATTGAATAATTAATATTAGTTTTATTTACCTTTCGCGCTCAGGCATAGAATTGAACACCTGTTTATATTGTCAACTATTAAGATATGTACCACTACTACCATAATACTAAATTAGTGTTCATTGGCTCAAAAGTCAATACGGATGATTGACCTCAGTATTGTTACTCGTATTGCAGCTTTCTCCAACTTATCGCAAATTCGCTTGTATTATACATGAACATGAACCAATGGAGCCATTATTCAAAATCTACACTGCACCTTACCTAATAGAACTTAGTAGTTATAATATCTACTTTTCAACAATAATCACATATATCCTAAGGTCAGCGTAGTTTAATTTCAAAATCTTACCAAACATATGTTCGATAACTCAAATAAACAAAAATTGTTACTCTCTCATTAATTTTAGGATATTTCTGCTTTGCATGTTTTGTTTTTGAAAAGGATACTTAAAATTAGCATTTTTGTGTTGTGATCAAATGCTAGTACTTCGCCTTCCACTTCCTCGTTGAAACAGGTCGTGCACAGCACAGATGATCCAATCGTGAAGCAATCATTTACCGCAGCCATTTTTAATGAAAGCCGCCACACAACTCAGCGATAATAGCGCGAATTTAGGTGAATTATGATATCGCTAATCAAATTAACGGTGCTGATGTTTATCGTTTACTTTCGAATTGTAAGTCGCCACAATTATAAACAATCAGTAAAAGCGTTTACCAATGCAGCAAAATGCGGTCGTGTCTCTTTTATCGCTCTTTGCTAGAGCTCCGTGCATACGTTGACTTGTGGAAGTATTTATATTGTTGTTTTCGTTTCGGGTTTAAGATTTTTGGTCACTTGCTTTCAATAACAATTAAGCATCAATTCACAACAATTGGGTAGAAGGTGTTAACTGTGTCCGTAACTCTTCGATTCTTTTTATAACAATTATTATATACTTTTACTGACACCACCGCTGTTGCCGCTGTTCGATCACTTTTCCCCTATTTACTTATGAAGTAATTTTCCGTGTTCTTCCTTTGCCTATCATTTATTTTTATTGCTCACATATGTACTATGCGCAACTTTGCTATTTGCAAGTTAAATGCAATTTGCAGTAATATATGCGAAAGTAATTACGTTTTTTCACACAGTGAAAAATAATAATAAACGGCGTATGCAGACGTTATCCAAAAATTTTTTGGTTAAAGCTCTAAAAAACGAGCGGAGCGAAAGGAAGGAGATGGCAAGTTGAAAAAACACAATCCAAGTTTCTCTACGTACACGATATTCTTCCACACGCACACACCCGCATGTTGGCGCGTGGCGAATGAGAAGAAAGACAAATGCCAAAATGACAGCAGTTTTGTGTTTTAAAAAAATAATATTACTAATGTTTACATTTATCTGAGTAATCTAAGTAAAATATTGTAAAATATGATTAGCATTTTAAGATAACGTAAAATGATAATTAATATTATTGCAAATATAACCATACGTTCTTTTCTATCTCATACAATAGAAAATCGTGTTGCAACCCTACCACCATATAGAAATGTAAACAAAAGTTCCGCCGGTTGGCTGTGCGAAACAAAGCTTATATGCGTTATCAAATTATTAGTTTTGTTATCGGTAATTGTCCAGAAACTCACTAATTTTACGGATATAAGTGCAAGCAGTTATATTTAGATGTATCGCAGTAGTTTAAATCATCATTCCATTACTTTCAGTTAGCCCTGGGTATAAGTATGAATTTATAACAATTTATTACCACGCCCTAACAAGTTATTCATCTCCAGCGGTTATTATTTTTATGCACTATGCCTTCATTGATAAGAAAGGTTCTTTCCATGGTGTTACTTTTGCTATTACAAAATTCATACGGATCGGTAGGAGCTATTAACCATTGGATCCTCCAAGATGATGGACGCATTATACAAAAAGTAGACTCTCCATTTTTGTTGCGTGAACCACATAATCTTGTAACATTTCTGGATCAAATACAACATAATGACTACGTGGAGCAGTCTTATCTAAAATTGAGACGACAACGCGAATTAATTGCAGAGCATTTACGTTATTCCAAACAATTCAGTGAGGATTTGGTTTTGCAGGCCGAACGATTGCAGCCACATTTAGGCGCACAAACACAACCAATGCAAAATTTGATCAACTCGTTGGAAGCGCTTACTAAGCAAACGGCAAAAATGTACAGGTGGGATGAGTATATGAGAAAAGGTATTTAGAATCTCTTCACTTATTTACAATTTATGTAGCTACTTGGAGTTCGTCAAAGATGAATTGAAAGAGTTTAGGAAGCTGAAAACACAAATTACCCAACATCATGAAAAATTGATACAACAGCAGGTTAACAAAAATTTTGTAACTCTTATACATAAACAAAATTAACGAACTCATTACTCACAGGTGCCTCTTGCCTCACGTCAATTAGATGAAAAGGTGAATAATGAGGATCTACTAAAACGAGGCCAATACTGTAGTACTCGAACTTTGTCGAAAACAGAAGATCCAGTTTTATTTTGTGATTTTTACTCCGATATGCAAATGCGTTTAGATGGAAAGGATGTAGACCCTGAAACATTAGAGCGTGATTGGCAGATGACAAGTGAATCTGTGTTAAATCAAGTGACTAATTTAAATGTGCAACAACGCATGAATTTGGAACAAATAAAAGCTATGCGAGCTAAGAAAGCGGCTGCCGTGGCTAGTGCCAAAAGTAAGAAAGTGACGCCGGTTTCGTCAGCAACAGGCGATATCCCCGATGCTAAAAGTAATGATACATAAGTAAGAAAATCGTAATCGCAATATTAATAGCTTTAAAGACAACACAGTAATTAAGTTTAGTTGCTTTCAATTGACATTCTTATACACCACGTATAAAATAACAATTTTTATTAAATAAGTATCAATAAAATTTTATTATCTTTCTTAAAATATCGCACAATATAAAATATTTAGTCATTGGTTTAACAAGGAGTTAAGAATAATCACAAAGTTCCATCGTAAAATTTTAAACTTAAAACGAGTATTTTACCGGCCGTTATCTTTACCATTCGATATCGATCGTTTGCAAAGCATTATGCATTTCTCTTAAACTAGAATACACTTGTGTGGGTTTAGCCTTCTGAGTCTCATCAGCCGACTTTGTAATGAGTAAACTGCTCCAGCCAGCATTACGTGCCCCTATATAGTCCTTTTCGTAAAGATTTCCAATATGCAATGCTTCAGAAGCATGCACATTATACTTCTCTAAAGGTTTCAGAAATGCCCCACAATGCGGTTTCTCAACACCCAAATCATATGAAGTGTACACGAAGTCAAATTCATGCCTTATATTCATACTTGAGAGCACGCGTTCCAAGCCGGGATCACTATTAGAGATGACACCAACATATTTAGTAACATCACGTATCATTTTTAATAATTCTACATTGCCCTCAATATGCATATAGCACTCATTGGAGCGATACTGTTCGAAAAGGCGTTCACTAATGCTGCGTATTTGTGCCTGCGATAATTTGTGGTCTACTCGCTTAAAGATGTTGTCCACCAGCAGCACCCACCAGTTCTGCCAAGTTATATCTTTCGAATTTCGGCCGTAAATGGGATATCTCTTGGTCATATTTTTAAATTCTTCGCGAAATAAATTTTGTATTTCGTTTGGATCAAGGTTTTTTACGCCCATTGATGCCGCAGTGTTCGCATATTGCACACCTGGAGGTTTGCGAAACCTCAACAATGTATCAGTGATGTCAAATGTTACTAGGCGAAAACGTTTCAAGTTCTTAACAAACTGAACATGACGATTCATTCTGATAAGTCTCGAATTAGAATATTTTTGTATGTCAGCACCTTTTGTTATTATTGAGGTAATTAGTTTGTTGTTATTGTTAGCCGGTAGATAGTTTGTTTATAGACAACCTAAACTGTTATCTAATGAATCAAAAATAGTAAACAGCTGTTTTGAGATAAAAGAGATGTAAAATGTAAATGCACGCTCTGTTCGTATACTATATTCGTATTATGTGTATTGAAGTTGTTGCCTAAAAGAAATAAAAGTAATGGTAAAATTTCCATAAATCGCCGTTTTTTCGATATTTAAACTAGAGAATATTTTCAATTGTATATGTAAATTTCTTAATATAATTATATTCCTCATCTGAGAGTTATAATAATATTTTATTTTTATTATTAATAATTCAGTAAAGGAACAAACAGATGACTTGAAAAGGTTTGCTTGCAACCCTGCTGCTAAATTTAACCGCTCAAACACCAGAAAATTCGCTACAATTTTATTAGTTAAGTGATTAAATCAGTTAATAAAAATAAAATGTCAGAAGAACCTCCAAAAATCCGTTTTAAAAATCCACAGTACAGCTATATTGAACCTGGTGGTAAAAAGCACGTCTTTAAATCACTGAAACAAATACTGGCGGTGGAGAAAACGCAACAGTGGCCAGAAGGCACAATGTCGTGTGAGTGCACTTGTTTTAAATTGTTATCACTAATTTTTGTTTGATATGTACATATATAATATATATATTTGCTTACATTTTATCTCTTCCAGACACCTCCTTTAATGCGCCACCCTCTTTGCGACCACCCAAAAAATATTCGGACATATCAGGTCTGATTGCGCCGTACACTGATCCTCACTCCAAGTTGCGTTATGCCAATTCTGAAGAATATACCGTGATAAAGACTTTGCCTTCCGATATTGTCGCTGGTTATTTGGCATTACGTGGTGCTAGTAGTATTGTTGGCTAATAATTAACTAATTTAGACTGAATAAAGATAATAAGCTTAATAATTAAGAACGGAATACAAGGTTAATTTGCAGAAATCCAAGACCATAAATGCTGCAGTTTCCCGAAAAATATTTAGAATTTTGAATACATTAATTTAATTTCGGATACATTTAAGCAAATTCAAAATTGTGGGTGAATTGAAAACCAAGTAAGCACTTCTTTATTTTTAATATATAAGATAATAGTAGCTACTTGAACATTTTATCAGTAAATAGTTTTATAGACCTACTTATCACAATTTATATGTTTTATTGTTATTGTGTTATATTTTATTAATTGTAGACACATTTTGCTTGTAAATCTCTTCTTCTTGAACAACAAGTGGCAAGAAAATTACTGCATAATAATTTATGTACATGTAACAACTAAAACACTTAAACTCTTATTAGTTTCCTTGCTTTATTTATACTGACATCACTATCTTATCCCTAAATTTACAATGTTTATGAAAATAATTATATTTTTTTCGATACGCCTGCAAAAAAAAAAAAAAAAAAAAAAAATGAAAAAGTTTTCAGCTTGAAAAAGGTATAATAACCCTAGTGAAAGGGGGATAAATCGCATTATGTCAATTTCATCATTCCTACCAAACTTCATGAATATACATATCTCACATATTGACTAGATAAAAATAAACGGAGACACTTCTTTGGTGTAAGAGGGATAAGATAAAATATAGCTGATTTTGGAAATTTTAGGCGTAGAAGAAGTACTATTAAGGAAACTATTTTTAGATATTAATTGTCATCTGTTGGTGTTATTGGTGACGATAACAGGTTCAAATGTTAACTGTTCCAAATACGATATTAGTGTACTATCCAACAACTTCATTAGATAGATAGATAGATAAATAATTGAGGAATGCATCGCGACCTTAGGTCTATTGTGCCCTCTCCTAACTCACAGGGACTCACTTAGCCCAAGCATACTGATAAAGTCCAACTGGGTGCTAGTGAGGCGTTGTGATCCCTATCCGGAAACATGGATCCAAGGGCCTTTAAACTGCGTCTACAGATTGCTATGCAGTCGATTAGCAGGTGTTCCGAGGTTTCAGGCTCCTTGTCGCAAAACCGGCTGTTGGCGCAAGAGGATAGGCCCATGTTAAATAAATGCCTATTCAACTTGCAGTGGCCGGTGTAAATGCGACCAGTAGCCTGAGTTTATCCCTGGGGAGATTAATTGAATTTTGTTGTACATCCCAATTATCAACTTGGCATGTTTCATACCTTGTGCTCGTTGCCAATGCCTTTCCCTGCCCACTCTTTTTTCCTTACGGAGCAGCTCCTTTAAGGTGTGGGGACCCACCCCGGTGAATGATTCGGGCCCTACTATATTGGTGGAGGCTGCGTAGCGGGCGAGTTCATCAGCCAGTTCGTTGCCGGCTATGCTGCTCAATCGTTCTCTACACTCCTGCACTAGTAGCGATTAGATCTCGTAAAAGGAGATCGCTTTTAGTTCGCTTGACTATCGCTGAGTATGGTTATACGCTCATTGCGATAAAGGTTTATCTCTAAACATCGACTTATGGCAAAGACCTCTGCCTGAAAAATGCTCGGGAAGCTACCCATCGGTATGGAGAGCTTGGTGCCTGGACCCGCGATCCCTGCCCCAATTCTCTCCAACGTTTTCGAGCCGTCGGTGTACCACTTCAACGTGCTTTCCTTCAGCATTAGCCCATTCTTATTTCTGAGGGTAACCTTAAACTTCTTCGTGAAGTTAATTGTTTTGATAACGCTGTCCTTCGAGAGGACGGCTATTGGAATATTGCCACTTCTCACCTCTATCCTCTGGGATGAGATTGCCTTGCCTTTGCCATACCCCTCTGCTGTTACTTGTAGAAGTGAGTGCTTGGCTACTTGACCGATCACAAAATGAAGCGGTTTGAGTTCCATCAGGAGCTCCAGAGCTGCCGTGGGGCAAGTTCGCATTACGCCCGTCATGCAGGCTTAGCCTAGCCGCTGCAGCTTCGATAATTGGGTTCCTACCGAAGCCTGCGACGCTGCTGAGGCCCAGGACACCGCCCCGTATGTGATTATCGGTCGCACAATCATGGTGTTCAACCACTTAACCATCCTAGGCTTACAGTCCCAGGATTTTCCCGCCAGCCGATTGCACACCATTAATTCTTTTGTTGCTTTAACCAAGGTCTGGTTAACATGCTGCTTCCACCGCAAAGTTGAATCCAGCGTGATACCAAGATATTTGACCTTACTAGTCATCTCAACCTCTCTGCCCCCAAGTGTGAGATTCCTGAGACCGGGTAGGGACCTGCGTCTCGTGAACGAGACTACGGTCGTCTTTGAGGGGTTGATATTCAATTCAACCCCTCTACACCACCCCTTTGCCAGGTTTAAACCTCGTTGTACCAGGTCGCAAAGAGTGTCCTCAAATTTATCTTTGGCTACAATTACAATGTCGTCCACATACCCTTGTCAGCGTATCCCATTGTCAGTTAGCAGTGTTAACAGGTCGTTCACGATAAGGCTCCACAGCAGTGGTGATAGCACACTTCCCTGCGGGCACTCTTGTTGTGCCAAGACGAATCCTTGTACCTCCTACTGTAGTCTCAGCAATTCTGGTGCGCAGTACGGCCTCTATCCATCTACGCACCAGTGCTGCCACCCTCCTTCTCTCCAGTGCCCTGGCTACACTCCTGTCAGATGTGTTGTCAAAGGCACCTTCGACGTCAAAGAAAGCGCATAGCATCATTTCCCCACTCTCTAGTGAACTCCCTTTCTCAGAGGTTAACTGGTACAGAGCCGTATTGGTGGATCTTCCCGCTCTGTAAGCATGCTGAGCAGCATGCAGGGGTGCAATCTTCAGCGCCTTCGACCTTATTTCATAGTCTATGATCTTTTCCATAGTTTTGAGTAGAAAAGAAGTTAAGCTAATTGGCCTGAATAATTTGGCCAGAGAATAGTCCTTCCTTCCTACTTTGGGTATGAAGATCACCTCAGTCGTTCTCCATAACATTGCGAGGCTCTCCCTCTATTGTAAAAGCGCTGGGAAGATGCCGTCCACTCCCGGAGACTTGAATTTCTCAAACGAGGCCATTGCCCACTTGATCGAGTTCGCGGTGAATAATTGTTTCGCGATTACCCAGTCAGAGCGGGATGGCCTGTGTTCAATTACGGGTAGACACTGGTCTTCCGGAATAGTTTCCGGGAAGTGAGCACCCAGAAGCTCTGTAGCTCTATCTTCCGTGTTGGTCGTAAATGTCCTGTCGCTTCTTTTAATTGCTAGCACTGTGTCAGTCTTACCTCTAGGGCCTTGTGCAGCCGGGCCGCTTCTGGTGTGGAGGTGAGATTTTCACAGAATCTCCTAAAGGTGGCCTGTTTAGCAGACCTAATCTCCTTATGATATAGGGTGAGGTTGCACCTATACTCTTCTCAGACCCCTGTACGTGTTGCCCTATTAAATAGACTTCGTACTTTTTTCCTGAGGTCTGCAAGCTTCCTTGACCACCAAGGACAGTTACGCCTGTCTGTGGGCACATTTAGGAGGCAGCTGTCATTGTAAGCGTTAATGACGGACCCGTTCAGCGCAGATAACCTACACCCCATTCCTGGGCCTGTAGCGCTGTTGTCAGTCTGCCCCTCCCTACTAAATTCCTCACTTATCCTCTCCCTGAAGGCGCTCCTATTTGCCCTCCCAGGGTTACGTCTAGGGGGAAGTTGTCTGACCTCTAACCTCGAACCTTACTATTCTGTGGTCCGACAGGGAGGGCTCCGATGAGACCCTCCATCGTGAAACCCAACCGCTAGCAGGCTCGTTGCTGAAGGTGATGTCAAGTACTTCACTCCTGCTTATCGTTATGAAAGTGTGTTCGCACCCCACATTCTGTATTGCTAAGTTATTACCTAGTACATATTCTAATAAAGACTCACCCCTCGAGTTGCAGTCCGTACTGCCCCATTCACGTGGGGGGCGTTCGCGTCGCAGCCGATAATAAAGGCTAGCCTATACCTCTTGCAGTACTCCACAAGCCTTTCCACCATTTCTGGGAATGCTATAGATGCCTCCCCCGGGAAGTAGGCTGATGCCAGGACGAAGTCCGTGCATTCAAAGTCCCTGGCCTGCACCGCCACCAGATCCTTCGTCAGGAACAGGATGCCTTTTGATGTCTCCTATTGAACACCTACTTCTCTCCAAACAGTTTCTACTGGGGTGCTTTCGCAGAAATTAGCCCTAAAGTTACCTGCATGGAGGGGAAGCGCCTCTTAGGAGCATCAAGAGGTCATCAAACAATACGCCGACCAGACTTTGGACGCAACTAAGTTCCGATAAGCATCGTCATTCACAGTGGAGCCATTAATATCTTCATCGACTCCCCCTCAGTGAATGGCGTACTTAAAGTCAAACCACCACCCATTGCAGACGAAGAGCTCGTCAGGTTAAATTCCTACTTATCCAGAATAGATATACATATATCAAAAATATGCCCAGGATGCAATGAGTCCCTGCATGTCACTGATCACCTCTTTTCATGCCCTACTAACTCTACTCATCTGACTCACCTTTCAACCTTAGGTCCGACCTCGTCGAAACAGCATGTTTCCTGTACTTATCGCTGGTTGTCGTCTTATGCAAGCCTTACCATCCTAAAGGGGACTCGGTGCCCGTAACAACATTCTTTTCCTATACCGTCCCCGCAACAGTCGGGTCTACGTAACCGGAACGGACCTTCATGCGCGGCTCGTATTCCGTTCATATTTAAGAATTCTAATCGGACGAGTTTCTTTTTAATGCAACTCGTATAATACGTATATTTTCAGTGGTTTATTGTTGTTGTCGTTGTTTTAGTGGTACAAAATGTCCTCAAAAATGTTTGAAATACTGCAGTCCTCTTCGGATAACAATTCGGCTCCGTATCGCCTACATCAAGACGACTCCGCGGGACCCATTTTATTGTTCACTCTTTGAACTTGCCGTGATTTTATAATCTTCTTTAATCTTGTATTTAAATTATTTTCAATTAATGCAAATTATAAAAAAAAAATACGTATGTACATATGTACACTGGGACAAAAAGGCATCCGGAAATTGTAATTAAATTCCCTGGGTAAATAATATGTTATTTGCTATTTGGTAGGACTGTCCTTATTTACTATGCCAAATATTGGCAGTCGGTACACCTCAGTAGTTCGTTGCGAGTTTTACAATGGGTAAAAATATCGAACAAAGAATTTGCTAAAATTTTGTATTTCTAACAAAATTCCGTGTGCGGAATCGTTTGCGAATGTTGGAAAAGGCTAACACAAGCCTACGAATGGTACAAAGCCTTCAAAGGCGGTCGAAAGAACATTGAAGACATGCTTCGTTCTGGATGACCTTCGACCTCTTCAACTCGTAAAAATATTAAAAAAGTGAAGGATATGAGGCGTGAAAATCGTCAGGCAAGTGTTAGAGAGATGGCAAGAGAGCTCGACATCTTTTGCAAGTCCGCTAGAATGATTTTGGTGGGGATATTTTGGGTACGAAACTCGGTCTTGCTTGACTCGTTCCGATAAAGCTGAATTTTTTTTTCAAAAGGAGTACTGTCAACAGGTCTGGTGCATCATGCATTTGTTTCGGAGGGACAAACGGTCAATAAAGAGTTTTATTTGGCCATATTGAGGCGTTTGCGTCAGAACATCCAATGAAAATGGTCGGAATTGTGGAAGAACAAGTCATGGACTTTACACGATGATAAAGCACCTGGCATCGTGCCAAGATTGTTACCGAATTTCAAGCCAAAACCGCAATGAATACCATCGATCAACCACCGTATTGACCAGATATGGCGCCGTGTGGTTTTTTCTTGTTCCCCAAACTGAAATCGCCGCTCCGCGTAACCCGTTTTCAACCGATCGAAGAGATAAAACAAAGTTCGCTGAAGGCCATCCCAAAAAGTGCTTATGTAAACTGGAAAAATCGTTGGCATAGGAGTATTACATCTGGTGGGGATTACTTTAAAGACGACAAAATAAATATTGATGAATAATTAAATATTTGGCGGTTTATTTACAATTTCCCGGTACTTTTTTGTCACAATTTATGTACCTATATCAAGCGGAAATTACTTTAATACCAATGAAGTATAGCTACAGAAAGGATATATTTTGCTCTGCGCTGCTCTGCTCTCCCCATTAGGATCTTTTGGATTTGTGTAAGACCTTGCTTACTTGCCATAATAAAAAAAAACAACAAAGAATGTAAACAGTAATTATGAAAGGGCACGGACATTCAATAAACAGGCAAATACAAAAATGTGTAAAATTGATATACCAATGTTACTAAAACTATTTATTGTCAGCACAAGCAATGATAATTGAAACTGCAGGCGTGCTGGGTCCAAGTGCTAAAAGATTACATCCAACGGTTTATGTTTTGTACACAAAACTATTCACACACATACGTCAGAACATAGGTACGAATGTATGCTGCATAAATGAAATCTCTGATTTCGGTGCGCATATTGAACCTCACGAGATTGAGTGAGCAGTTTTGACGCTCAGCAAATTGTAAACAGGAAATATGAGTACCTGCTGACTGAGCACATGAAATTACAACCACAAAGTCATGTATATAAGCACACACGAGTGTGTGGGCAGGTCACACACGCTTGTATTACGAATGAGGCAAACCTTCCGGGAAGGTGTACGCGCATGTAACAGGATCGTGGTAAGTTTTGTGCGCTCAGTCAGACAAATGCATACACATTTTGTGAGAGAGGCGTTTAAGCTGAGATT
>CM050325.1:77400520-77494227 GCA_027475135.1 Bactrocera correcta | reverse complement strand
GGAACCAGCATTAACAACAACAACAGCGTCGAAATCCAAGGCAAAATAACTCTTGCCAAAATTTAATTAAGGAAAAATGAAGAACATTTCTCAGAATTTGGAAATCCGTTCCATTGTACTTATTATCGGAAACTAAGAAAACAACCGAGAAGTAGAAAAATTGCAAAATTAACCGGTGCTAGTAAAATCATAATCATTTCTGTCCAAAAAAAGTAATGTGTTTGTATCTTCGTGCAACCCTGGTGGTCGAACAGGGATATTGAGTGCTCGTCATATGAAACGATTATTCCGTAAAAACTTCAAATTAACCCCTATGGGGGCAACTCAAGTCACTAACAAGCCAAGCAGTGAATAGACGGCCTGTAGTGCTTTGAAAAATATTGGGTTAATCACTTCTCTTAAGCAAAAAACTTGTTTTGTAAAAATAAAACAAAATAATGCTGCACGAGTCCAGTTCTGCCGAGAACGCAAAAATTGGTCAGTTGAGGATTGGAAATAGGTTATATGGTCTGATGAAACGAAAATCAAACATTACCCTTCTGAGGGTAAACTAAAGTCATATTAGTCTCAGCGGTCCAACAAGCAGATCCGACAACATAAAGTTAAAGAAACCAAGAAACACGGTAGCGGTGGTAATAATAGTTTAACACTTTGAAATCCAATTGAGAATTTGCGGACTATTGTGTAGCGAACTCTGTGCTAGGGCGACTATCTTCCAAAAAACTTGAATGAACTTTGGAAGCATGACAAAATATCCAGGACAAATATTTCTTGAATCATCTTCGAAATAAGCTGAAGTCTCCACCAAATAATTTCATAATGATGAAACCAATGTTTTAACGGAAGATCTTCTGGGAATTTAGGACCAAATTAACAAAAGTTGGTAGCCAAACTGTATAATTTTGGGTAGTCGAAAAAGTCTTTTCGTATTTTGTCGATAGATATCATTGCAATCGTATATCTCCAGTGCCTCTAATCACATTTTGACACACCATACATAGTTGGAAAAGTAAGATTTAAGCTTCATTTAATAAAAAAGAAAATTAATTCAGGGAAGTTCAAAAAAAGAGTAACAGCCGTTCAAAAATGAGTGAAAATAATAAAGAAATTTCGCTTTTGAAATTTTTGTATAAAAAAAGGGAGAATGTCATGAAATCACAAACGAAATTTGTGAAGTTTACGAAGACGATGCTGTATCAGTTCGTGTAGCACAACAATGGTTCGCTCGCTTAAGTTCGGGAAAGCTCGAAATTTCGATTTACACTGATGTCTCTAGCAGGAAAAATGGCATAAAGTGGTCGACCAAAATGGTACATATTTTTTTTATTAATTTGTTAGTATACTATAAATATTAAAAAAAAAAAAAAAATGAAATTTGATTAGCAATACGAAAGACTTTTTCGACTACCCAATACTTAAGCAAAAATCTGCACCAAATACTTTCATAAGGATTAAATCAAAGGTTCAACGTAAGATTTCCTGGAAATTCAGATCCACTTTGTCAAAAGCTAGTAGCCAAAATGGTATCATATACAAACAATAGATAGAAAATGTTATGTTATATCAGTCTAATATAGAACTGACTGGCAATATGAGTAAAATTATCTAATTAAAAAACAAACACAATGTCTATAATGTAATACTCTTGTAAATAAACTGCTAAATTCCCACCAAAAGTTTACTTTCATTATGTTCCCATGATCTAATGCCATAAGCGAAAGTGACGCCTTTGAAAAAAAAACAGTAATATCAGACTAAAAATAAAAGTGGATCGTTATTTTTAACTATTCCCACAAATTATGTGTGAGAAAACCGCTTTCAACACAAACATACATCCACGAGCGTATAAATGTATGACGTATGACGCCACATTAGAAGTACATTTGCACAAATAAAAGCAATAAACAAGTAAAACTTACAAAAATACAAAAATAGCCGTAATCGACTACGCGCTGCAAAAGAATTCGAGAAGCGTTAACGTGCGATCGGCTTTGGAGCTTGCAACGTGAATAAATTGGCAGCATAAAAAATTGTTTTCTTTTAAACTCATTTACAAACTCATCAAAAAAGCAGGGAAAATTCCGCAAAAAACAAACGCACGAAAGCGCCGAGCGTACATACTTAACGGCATTCTTTCCGCGATTCTCACATTTCAAACGTGAGCTAAAACGGCCAACAGAGCCGGATACGTGTCTACCACATGTGAGATGGAAATAGCCGAATAAGACTCGAGCGCCGATGACGACAATGTGGATTTTCGATTTTTTATCAAAGCATACTACAAAAGCAAAAACAAAAATATAAAATACAAAACCGAAACTGCAGTGGCGGCTAATTGACAACACAATAACAACAACAACAAAGTGTGCGAATAAATAACATGACATTACAGAATGCAACAAGCCAGCATAAAGCCAAACAAATAACAATAATAAACGCACACCAATAAACGTCGGCGTCAACGGCACAGCTGCGCGCCGTGCGCTTGGTGGAAGAGAGACAGCGTCACACACACGACTCACCTACGCGCTTCGGCACTGCAATGCAATGGCAATGAGCTAATGCCGGTGCTCGCGTTGGCAGCACACCAACGTCGTTGTAGCGCAAAAGCACGCAGCAGCACAGTCGGCGCAGCAAGTCACGTGGATTTCGCTGTGACCTAAAGCCCATTGTCTGGGAGCGCCAGTCGTTCTAAGCACGTGTAACCGCCACACTCAGCACACCTCCTCCACGGCACAAACCACAGTCACACACATACACACAAACACATATGAATAGTCGTACTCGCACTATCGGCTACTCAGCCAGAACGTCGACGCTTCGGGTTGTGCGGGCGGTGGTGTTGACTGCGACGCAGCGGTGAGAACAAATGTGGCTGCAGCAGTGAGCAGAATGTGGCAGTAACGGCAATTAAAGCAATCACAACGACAACTATAAATGCGTTTAAATGGTGGTGAATATACGCAGGGGCTATTAGATACGCAAACAAATACACTGCAGTTGACGATCGGTCGTGCAAATAACTACTAGTTGACGTATTTGGCCATAGAAAAGAGCGCCTAGAAGTGTTTTCGAAATTGCTTTAATGCAATTCATTGCATTGCTTTTGAGCAAAGAAGAGTAGAGACTTATTGTTGATCGATTGCTACTGGAGAGTTTTGTATGGGTGTACGATAGGATCGTAGTCGAGTGTAGATGTTGCCTGAATACTTACTTTAAAATATAGTATTTAATAGTGTTCTTTTTTTTTTCTTCACTTTTTTGTGAAAGGAGAACTATATCAGTCCACTAGAGCAAATCAAATATTGATGATCGTGCAAATTATTCACCATTAATAAAATGCTTCCCAAAATGTTTAGAACACATTAGCTTCGCTTCCTCCGAAGCCATTAAATATTAAAAAAAAAAAAAAAAAAAAAAAAAATAAAAAAAAAAAAAAAAAAAAACAGTTTTCATAAAAGAATTTAGTTTTGCTGACATCTATTTATCGAGCAGTTTATATTAATATGACACCTTTAAACTAGAATAATCTGATCTGAACAATTTATTCAGAGATTGTAGCGTTCTTTTGGATAATAACTTATTTCAAATCCCGTCATGAAACATTGTCATATAAAAATTTTTCCATGGGTCATCTGTATGGCAGCTAAATGTATACTATAGCTCTCCGTTATATTGATGAATTCTTGCGGAGCTAAAAGACGTATACAAAGTTTTAGAAAAATGTCTCAAAAAGTGAGGGAGAAGTTCTCGTATTAACAGTCGGACACTAGAGCAAAAGGCCATGGTTAAGTCTATTAAGCAAGTCGTGGTCTACCTTCAAACACCTGCCATAATGAGATCATAGTAGCCGGAGAATAGTTTAAGTTCTTAGTAGATTTTGCCGTTTTACAATGTGATCTTAATTGACACACATAAAGGGTTTTCAATAAGAGCGCCACAAAAGTTCTTTTACTTTAAACGAAAACGGTTAGGGACATCGTTAGAACTATTTATATCTCTGAAAGTACATTCGACGTCATTACATATGAAATTCGATTTCTCTTCATGGCCATTACGGGCACGCTTCCAGAACTCCAGACGCTGAACCCAATTTTTGACGGTTTTCAAGCATAAATCAGCCGATGCCGCTGCAATTTCACGTTCGATATTCGGACGAAGTTTATCAATCGTCGTTGGCTTGTTGGCATACGCCACAGACTTGACGTAGCCCATCAGGAAGTAGTGTAACGACATCAAATCGCACGACCGAGGCGGCCAATTGACTGGGACATTTCGTGAGATAACACGTACACCAAATTTGAGTTTCAATAAATCGATTATGACATTCGCTGTGTAGCTTGTCGCGCCATCTTGTTGGAACCACATAGTGTCCAAATCCATATCACCTAATTCGAGTCAGAAATATTGGGTTATCATTGAGCGGTAGCGATTCCCACTCAGAGTAACGTGCCGGCCTTGATCGTCACGGAAGAAATACGACCCCAAACCGTAAATTTTTCGGGATGCAATGGTAACTCTTGGAGTACGTGTGGATTGTTGCCTGACCAATAACGCATACTTTGCTTATTGACGAAGCCATTCAGCCTGAAATGAGCATCATCGCTGCGGATGACTTTTCTATGGAAATTTGGATCATTTTCGAGTTGTTGCTCAGTCCAATTTATGAAAATACGACGATTCTGGTGGTCGAGCAAGTTCAGTTCTTGTCTCAATTTGATCTTCTAAGGATGTAGGCCAAGATCTTTTCGTCGCAATGACGTCACAGAGATGCCCAACGCTTGAGAACGACGATTGATCAATCAATTGATGCGCCAGCGGCTTCGACTCGTTGTTGGATCGCATATTTTTCCGTGATGAAATGACAGACCTTGCTGAAGAGTAATGTCTAGAGAATGGGAAAAAATATGGCGTCATTTGCTATTTCTATCGGTCTACTTGTGTAACGTCCCTATTGAAAAATCCGTTATTTTTAGAACCCTTCAGTATACATATATACATCTTAGATTTCGCTTGCATTACCTCTTTGGTATCAGTTTTAGAAATTTTAAACTTTTCAAATAATTAAGTCCACCCCGATTCCAAAAAATGGAAAGAGGAAGTCAGTTATGTGTGTTTTATGACTTTTTCGTTTTGAAATTATTCTTCTGGGAGTTAAAAAAACTTGAACTTCACATTCGTAGAAGATGTTTCTTAGATTGGGTTAGGATAGGTTTATCTGACAGGCGAATACGTATAGACCAGTTTCGGTTGCTTGCGATACCAGATGAAATTTAGTTACTAGGTTTATGAGGAGCAGTCATCCTTTAAGATGCTTGAAACTAATTTCAACGGAGCCATAAATTACGAATATAACACTTCCAAAGATCGTACTCTAAGCTGATAAAACCATATTTTGTGCTCAAGTGAAAGCACTGTGGATAAGGCTCTATAATTCACAAAGCGTTCGATTAATGTTGGAGCATGTAGAGTGCTACTAGAATTAAGTAGGTAGTCAGAAAACGCCGCTCATTTCAAATAATATTGAACTAAATATACATATTTGTTGCAATTTAGTGCACTATAAGATAAAATGAAATAATAAGCTTACTTTATTTTACCGAAAAATTTCCATTTGAGACCTCCGTAGCACAATTAGTTCAAATAAAATTTGCCCCACTCCACATTGGTCAGTTATATTGCGTTTGAGTGGAGATTACTTGGAAAGGCATTAGGTAATATTTGTGCTACATAACATACATACATATATAGACGAATGTACAAATATTTTTATCCATAGGCGCTTGAGCAAACACCCAACCTACGACAATGCAGGCGTGTAATTTTTTCGCTTCCAGGTGGATATGGATTACACTCTGCAATATTTTTATTAATTAAACCAAAGAAACTCATCAAGTTGATTTCCAATTCCGACTTTATTGAAGATATCAAATGCAGCTAATTACAATATAGTACACGTAGCGGGTGCACACATGCACATACATACATACCTACAACCACTGAGTTAGGTACTTACATGTGTACACACCTTTCCTGAAGCGTTGGCGCAGCGGTATTAAATTTCCAATTCGTTTTATGTTGTTGCGACTTTTTCCTGCACTTTTTTTGTTGTCATTTAATTGTTTTTTTTTTTTATATTCATGTTTACTTGTGTCTTCACGTTTTTCCGCAACTGATAGGAAATATGAATCGGCGCAATTGTTTGTTTGGAAGCAAAAGTGATTTTCGTATATATATATACTTGTAAATATGTATAGCATATATAGTATATATAAATTTGTATATATGTATAAAATTGTGTATATATACATACATCATACTATATTTTACATCGAGCATGATTTGAAATATGACACAATTATATGTTTGTATGTGCGTCTACTTCGTCTCCAATTTAATGTTATGTCTATTTTTATGCCAATATTTCACCGAAATAGAAATTTTTCACAACCACTCGTCTTACAAAAAACTATAATAAAGCTACAAGTATATAAACCTTTTTTTATTTTTCTAAAATTTCTATTTTATTTTTAGTTTATATAATATATCTCCATCGGCACATAAGCTCACGTGACCATACAACTAAATGTGACAGCCAATTCACATTACAATTAAATACAAAGTATATATTATTTTGATTTTTAGTCCATAATTGCCGCAATGATTTGGAGTTAAGTGATGATACAAGTGTTTGGTTTTACCGCGTGATTTCGTCAGGTGTTGTGGCAATATTTACATTTGCTGGGGATTTACTGCTGCTGGTTGGCAGTCATAGCAGGTGGGTGTGTTAATTAATCTTATATTTTTTTAGACTTAACATTTAGTATAAAGGGGTTTCAAAAGAAATGTGACGCTTGAAAATGGAAATTTGTAAAAATTTGAGGTTATGTTTGTGGTTTCTGAGAAAACTTGAGAATACGTAATAAGGGTATGAGGTTTTTTTTAATAAAAACATATATATTTTCAAACAATTTGGTTTTTGTTGTCGTTGTAATTTTTCCACAACTAGCTTTCTAAGCAACTCCTTCAGTAAAAAGTTGGTATTATTAATTTCGTGACAAAAAGTGCTAATAGAAACATTCCATTACGATAATCAACGATATCATCGGATGAATTGATCTAAGCTCAATAAAAGTATTGCTAGGCAACTTACGATACTCCTAAGCATTATCTTCTATAGAGACATTAATATTGTTAGGAACAGCGATTACGACAATTTCGTCCCACAACACCTCTGAGAGAGCGTTTGACAGCAAAATACATTTGTTCGTGACGTCATAAACGAAGGCAGTCAAAGCTTGGTTTATAAATAACGGTTGTTTTTCAAACATGTGGTTTACAATGAGACAAAACTTTTTAAATAATTCGTAATGACCAGGCTTTTTTCCAAAATTTTTGAGAGTTAAAAATTATCCACAAGCCTTTATTAAGACAATGTTGCATGCTCAAAAGGTTACTGTATGTTGTGCTGAACAAAAGGAATCATTTGTCCATATTTATTTTAAAAATGAATCCTGTCATAATATTACTGTCAATAAAGAAGACTACGGAGTTACGTTTAATGACTTTTTCGAGCCGGAATTGCAGAAAGTTGTTGTAAGTCACCTTTGTCAAACAAAAAACAATCAATTTATTGAAGAAAACTTTTGGTGAGTGCATTTTCTAGCGTCCTTTGCCGGTGACATTAAAGATCGCGCGAATTAACACCGCTGGACTATTTTTTGTGAGGTTATGTGCAGTCGCTTTTTTACCCAAGACGTTTAACGTCATGGAAGAGAACGCGTTGGAAAAGCCGTTGAGGCCACATACCAGTAGTAATGCGACCCATCCTCTTCCAAAGCGCTAAGGCACCCAATTTTCGTCTACATTTTACAGCCTCTTCCTCTTGTCAAGGCCAAAACTAGGCGTCTTCGCTGGAATTTATTAATCAAGCGAGCCATGGCTGTAACTAGCTCGAAATCATTTTTAAAACATAATGAAAAATATGTTTATATCAAGGCTAAACTCATGGCCATAAAATTAAATTATATCCGTTTTCTTCTTGAGAGCCCTTAATATGAAAGTTTGACAGTTCTATCCCCTTATGGCATTGCATGTCGTATTTTTGTTTCTGTTCCTTAAAAGTAGTATGTCGTCTTGCTATTTAATTGTAGTAATGTCGGCAGAATTTGAACCAGAATACCATGCATTCCAAGGTGGCTCCATAAAATACTTAGATCACACTATAAATAGAGTTTACATCAAACATTATTGAAAGTACAGCAAATGATGAAGATCTGATCTACGATCAGAAATTAACCAAACAAATACATATTTCCAAGAAACAATTAATTATTCAAATTAAATTTCTTATAAACTTCGGTGTAAGTATTTAAAAATAAACACGGTGCTTGAATGCAAATATATGCCTTTTCCCACATTTTTTACGCCGCCAAAGTAACATCGGAAAATTCCATTAACATTTCAGCTTTCGGCCAAAAACCCACCACAACTTTGAGGCTGTAAAAAAATAACGCTTGCTGAATAAGCTTGCACGAAAAAAATATATAAACCCATTTGTACCTGTGCCAGCAGAAGCTTTAGCTCACTTGCCAGTGCTACTTTTCGACGCCCGCACGCAGCCCCCTAACTGTGAGTCACATTCGCTGTACACGCGACAAGCCGCTAACCAGCGAACCAGCCAATCAACAAACCCGCTAATCGACCCTGCTGACATGCGAATATTTCAATGTACAGACATCGGCACAGGTGTTTGTGGCAGCACACAAACAAAACGCTTTTTCTGGATATTAATTAGACGAAAAGCTTATCAGTGCTGGTTGTTGGAAGGCGCATGCGCACGTTTTAGTACGTCATCTATATGTATGTAAGGTATGTAGAAACTCGGTACTGTTGAAAACTTTAACTTACAGGAGTAAAATAGTTGTAAGGATTGGGCGGAAAGTTAAATTGTTCCATATCGACACCAATAAATGGTATTATATACGTAATAAAATGACAAGTATTACCAACACGTCTACGAAAATCGGACATAATCTCACACTTTCTTCAGTAATTGTATTAAAAACAAGAAAAAGTCTTAATTTTGATTGCACTGAAGATACAATGCTCTGGTGGTAAGGTTAAGCTCAAGCTACTACCGGGGTCACAGCTGGCAGATAGGGGAGAGCCCAGGCTATGTAGGTTAGCTGCGAATAATAATATGCAGGCCCCGACTAAGATCTGCAGGAGAGGAGGGCGAAGAGGCGAAAAGATGCCGTCTTTAAATAAGCGTCCTCAACTCACACTGCGGCTTACCAACGAGAGGGGGGTAACAAAGCGACGAGGGAACAATACAGCGATCAGCACCAACTGTTCACAGACGACAACGAAAAACCCTGGACAAGCGCCCACCAGAATTAGGGCCAGTAAGATTCTGATTATGATGTAATGGAAACCCTAACGAAAAAAAAAAAAACAACAAAATAGGTGTGTCGAAGCCAAGGAATACGGGGCCGTCTTCCATAGAAGCAATGGGATATCCCTTATACTCACCATCATTCGAAAACAACCAAACGAAACTGGAGAAAAGACAGCCTTAAGGGAAAGGAGAAGGTACCGAAATAAGAATACATTACCCAAATGAGATGAGCAGAAGAGTAATCCTTAGAAAAGTGCGAGAGCATCGTGCAAAAAAATAAAAACAGCAAACTTAAGATACACTGTTTAAGTCGTTTAGGGTATAAGCCATGATCTCATGAAGATCGGAAAACGATCTATACAGATCACTAGGTTTAACCCTACGACCAAGTTGAAGGAACCAAAAACCGTAACTCGTGAATAAAAATAAACCTGAAAAATAACTGAAAAAAACTACTTATTAATTTTATAAGACCACTCACGCCCACTAACTATTTTCAAAACGAGCACGAGTATCATAAAATAAAATATATCATCAACCCATCACCATAAACTCGTCATCATTGTCAATTGGTGAACAGTAATGTGAAAAATAATTGGAATACAAAATCGAATGGAACTACACTACTTTGAAAGAAACAACAACAAAATCGAACAACACTCGCGATTGATATATGCAAAGCCACCCCCCACAAACGCGCAAACTACCAATAACTTAGACGCGGGTAATGGTGAGGAGAGGAGTGGAACGCCAGCACTGAAATGCAAGCAGTGGTTGCGCGTGTAAATTACACACAAGCACAACAACATGAAATACAAAATTCCAACCAACAGCCAAAGTCAAGATAACCAAGAACCGAACAGCACACACTCTGAGCGCAAAAGCAGCGCTGCTAGCATCACTGCCAACAGCACTGCATTGCGGTCAACGTCGACAGCAGGCGACGGCACACATTCCAGCACATTTGTTATTGCTGTGCGGCAAAGCTGTTATCACGTTTCGACAACACGTGCTTTTCCCCAACCAAAGTGTTTGATTACGAAAGGAGAGACTCGCACTCAAACCCCAAAATGAACCCAACTGAGCTGAACAAATTCATTGAATAGACGTGCAGGCAAACATACATACTGTCAGGTATGTATATATACATATATATATTCATAAATACATACATTTATTGTTATATGCATATATATCTATACTATTCTTAGACATACATACATATATGGAGACTAGCAAACGAGCGCCTGCAGTACACAGTTCGACGAAAGCACAAATGTATGCCGACTACAAAGCACCGCTGCACCCTCGCATCCACATCTTTATACAAGTTGTACATATATCTGTATGTATATATACATATATGTTTGTGTGTGGGTATGTGTGCAATGAATGCGAAAATCTCAATGCGTTCAAATTGGCGAGTGCAAGTGACGGCTACGCGAACACGAGTGCGATTGGCAGGGGATGTGCGCTTGCGGCGGCGAGCGGTGCGCGACAATAACAATAATAAGTGTGCAATAGCAGAAATAATTGTAAGTATGTATATATGTATGTTGATATTGATATTGCTAAGAATAATAGTGTTTAATAATAAAGCGAAACAAGTGGAAATGAGCTAATTGCAAGACAAAGTCGATAGACAGCCATATAAATACCTATAAATACGTGCATACATACATATATACATATGTGCATAAAATTGTGTGCCTATAACAGAAATGCATATATGTAAGCATATATAAATTTATGTAGATATGTGTGTTTGTGCATTTGCATGTGGCAAAACAATACCGCTGTAACTTTTTCGCTTTTTTAAGTAGAAAATCAAAACAAATAGTAGCCAATCTCTATTCAAATATGCGCATATCCCTATGTAAATAAGTAAATAGGTAAGTGCTTGTATTGGGTTTGTTGTTAAAAAGCGCACATTTTATAATGAAATTAATAAAATAATTTATAGGGAAGTGCAAATTCGAATGGAAAGGCAATTCAAATGTAGAACACGTGTTTCAGGGCGATAACTCAATGAAAATGACTAAGCATAATCGTTTCGTTTATCAAAAAAAATAATAATAAATACCGACACTTTTGTTTAACGGTAAGAATTCGTTGCACTCGAGCCAAAAAAAAAGGTTATGATAGCCACTATCGAAACAAGAAAGTGGTTTTTATGAAATTTTTTCTGACGAGGCTTTAAATTTACAAAAAAAAAAAATAGCTACATACTAACAAACGATGATTAATTTCGAAAATTTTGGATTCCTCTGATACCGTGGCTGATTTTCAGCAGGACCTCATAAAAAAGTGGACTTGCGGTGAGTAAGATTTTTCCGCTTAAAATTATCTCAAATCCATAAGTCAAAAAATTATATTATTACTGAAGATGAATACAGGTAGTGGTCGACGCTTTTTGACTTTTGGAATGGCTCCTTCCCCAAAAAAAAGATATCCTTTTGTAAAAAAATTAATTTTCAGAAAATTTTGAAATTTGAAATTAATTTTGAAAAAATTTTCAAATATTTTTTGAAATAAATTTTGAAAAATTTTCAATGATTTTTTGAAATAAATTTTGAAAAAAATATTTAAATTAATTTTGATAAAATTTTTAAATAAATTTTTGAATTTTAAAAGTAATTTTTTGCGAAATTGTTAATTTTGGGAAAATTTGTTAACTAAATTTTCCAATAAATTTTAAAAGTAATTTTTTTTGTGAAAAATTTAGTTTTGAGAAAATTGTTTAATTAATTTTGAAAATATAAAAAAAATTTAATTAATTTTAAAATATTTCTAAGTTAATAAAAAAAAAGTTAAATTAATTTTGAAATATTTTTTTTTTAAACAAATTTAAATTAATTTTGAAAATATAAAAAAAAATTACTTATCAGTGCATTTCAAAAATTTTGAAATAAATGTTAAAACTAATTTTTTGTGAAAAATATAATTTTGAGAAAATGTGTTTATTAAATTTTCAAATAAAATTTAAAAGTAATTTTTTGTGAAAAATTTAGTTTTGAAAAAATTGTTTAATTAATTTTGAAAATATAAAAAAAAAAAAATTAATTAACTTTAAAATATTTTTAAGTTAATTAAAAAAAAATTAATTAATTTAGAAATATTTTTAAGTTAATTTTGAAAAAAAAAATAATTAAATTAATTTTGAAAATATAAAAAAAAATTACTTATCAGTGCATTTCAAAAATCGAAATTATTATCAAAACCCATAATCGAAGCAGATTATTATCTGACAAATGTATCTCATAAAGTTCTGTGAAAACTGAAAGTCAATCAGTCCACCCGTTTTAAAAACATTTTCCTCATCTACTCTGAAAACAGCGCTTCGTGAAAAAAGCGTTAAAAATTGTAAAAGCTGATTAAGAATAAAATCCTTATGATTTTCACTTAAGCATAACGTTCAAAAGGAGTATGTACATAAATTTGACAATTTTCGGGTCATAAATTTTAAATTATATTATTTTGAGTGAAGCACCTTTTGTTATTGTGAAAAAAAATGGATAAAAAGGACTTTCGGGTGTTGACTAAATATAGCATTTTGAAGATACAAAATACAGTTGAAGCAAAAATTTGACCTGAAGATGAGCTTCCGGACCCTCTCCCAGGAAAGTCAACCGTCAAGGATATACAATATGCTAAGTTTAGACGTGGTGAAATGAGAAGACGGTAAACACAGTGGATGCTTGAAAAAAGTTGTGACCAACGAAAACATCAAAAAAGTCCACAAAATAATTTTTGTTGACCGTAAAATAAAGTTGTTGAAGACAGCAGGTACTCAGGCACTTGAAAGATATAAACTGTGAGCGCATATTCTCACGAATATTTCCGTATGAGAAAGCGCTGTGGAAAGTGGGTGCCGCGCGAGCTCACTTTTGACCAAAAACAACGAGTAGAGGATGATTCGAAGCAGTGTTTGAAGATGTTCAAGCGTAACAAGTCCGAGCTTTCGCATCGATATGTGACAATGACTGAAACATGGCTCCATTATTTCACTCTGAAGTCCAAACGACAGTCATCCAAGTGGACTGCATACGATTAAGCCGCTCTAAAGCGTGGAAAAACGCAACAATCGGATGTCAAGGTTGTGGCATTTGTATTTTGGGTTGCGCATGTAGTAATTCTCACTGACTGTCTTCAAAAAGGAAGAACCATCAACAGCAAATATAATATCACATATTGTACTAGACCGTTGGAAAGATGAAATTGTCGAAAACCGCCCGCATTTGAAGAAAAATAAAGTTTTGTTTCACCAAGCCTATGTCACAAATTAGTAAAAACCATAGCAAAAATCCAATAATTGGGCTTCGAATTGCTTTTGTATCTATTTGTTGTCCAGAGCTGACCTCCGACTACTACTTTATGTCCCAGCTCTCAAAAGAATGTTTGCAGGGAAGCAGTTTCCGTCGAATGAAGATTTGATTGTCCAAACTGAGGCCTATTTTGGAGCAAAGGACAAATCGTGCTACAAAAATGATATCAAAAATTTAAAGGGTCGATAGGGTGATAAAAATAGCTATGTTCAACAAAAAAAACGAATTTTGTCAAAAAGTGTGCTTTGCTATAGTAAGCCTAGTCTTTTCAATTGACCGTAATGTAGCTAAATACAAGTAATATACGAAAAAAAGGCAAAATGGAGCCTTAGCCAAAAGACTAATTTTTTATGAAAAAATTTACATTTCACTGTATTTCAAAAAACCGATATTATTCGTCCTTTAAATGGTAAATGAATACAAGGAGATTATACAAGAGAAAATGAGTGAGAGTTATCAGATCCAAGCGTTTTGCTAGATAGAGTTTAATTTTTTGAATTTATTTTTTTCAAAATATGAAGTGTTTTCCTTGTGAGGTCTACCCTCTTATCGTAATACTAATAAATCTTTCAATTAGTAACTAACTTTAGTAACACATGCTACTAGTTTGGGTATCATTTTTATTATGTTTTAAATTTATATATGTAAATTTTATAATTTATATTGTTATTCATAACTAATTAGTCAAAGTTAATCCAAGTTAAGAGGCTATCATTTAACTAAACGGCTTTTCTAATTATTATACGAGCATTAAATCGTTAAATCATTTTATTAATGGATGAGAACATTAGCTGAGGGTCTTAGTCCGGTAGAAATACACAATAATATTTACAAAGCTAATCGCATTATTTGTATGGTTACACAATTACCCCTGATTCTGCTTCTGTTTCAAAGCTAGGGATGCAATTTTGTGGGATAGTAACATAAAGAATCTTTGGAGAATTATTATAATTAAGTTGAGTGAAACTTTTTCATTTCGAAAAAACTCATGGTATTTAGCTTCATAATGGTGAAATATACTCGAGAGGTACTCGGTAAAACAATACGGTTGTATTTAATAACGTGGAAATATTTATAATGTTCTGAACAAAGTGTTTGAGGAGCTAAAAACAATCAACAAATTGCACTATTTTTTTTAATTTTATGACAAATTTTAAGTTGCAGTCCAGTTATGCAGTCTGCTTCAGTTTGCTTTACAAGACTGATATCGACTATAGAAGAAATATTCTAAACCCATTTTATAGTACAAGCGCTGATTGGTTTAGAAAGCCCTGGATCTTTGAAAAATCATATTTTCACAATTTAATTCCGAAAAAGGCTACAAAACCGAGATTATTTTTAAAGGAATTTTTTTTTACATTTTATTTCTAGAAAAATGTTTTATTGTACGGCTGTAAAAATGTCACATAGTTTACGAGAAAAGTAAATTCTCGAATTATGTATTTTTTATATTTTTTCGATTTTTTTTAAGCTCATTGAAGCTTTAGTACGTTTGTTAGTTCAGATATTTCCTTAATTGATTTATATCCACTTGTGAATTTCAGAAATCTGAATCTCCGATTCCTTAAAAACATTAAATTTTTAGTTATTTTTTAACCTCTTCAAACAAAGATCACAAAAAACGCATTTTGGCTAACTTGCGAGTGAGCTTCACCTCTTTAGCCATCTTTAAAGAAGTTTACCTGTTATAGATCACATTTAACCTGAGCTCACATAATTTTTATTTATTAAAAAAAATTTTTTCAATCAGATTCGATACAAAAATATTAAAAAGTTTTGCAACTCAGTAAATATTGCAGTAGGAATTCAAAAACTAAACGAATCATGCGAATTCCTAGTCATGCAAGCGGTAGGCCAACACTCATTCATTGATATATTAGTTAAGTGTGTATGTACATACGTATATTTGCATTTTAACACAAGCGTATCAATGCAATAAGGTTTGAAAAAAATTCAGTGTGAGTTTAAGTCACAATAAGACTGGTTACATATGTAATGAAAATGTAACTAGTTTTGGTCTAGTTGTCTTTTTTTTTATTGAATATTGAATTAAAGTAATAAATGAAATATTTCATATAATTTTTACTGTTAAACTTTACTATAACGAATGTAACTTCATAAATCTAAACTATATTTTTCAAGAAAGCATGTTTTAAGTGGTTTCTTTCCACTATGTCAAAAGTCCCAATAGTACGCCTGTGTATCAAAATATGGTTTCATAATACTTAACTACATTTGAATTTCTATTCTACTACCATATTACAACAGTTAACCAGTAGTTTGCTTCACAGGACCACTATCACCTCAAAATGTACTAGTTGCTCGCTAGTTTCGAATAAATGAAATTTACTATACATTCACCCATTCAATAGCATGAATGTACAAATCTTTATTATTTCTTCTTATAAGTATGTATCAGCATATATATATGTGTACATATGTCATTGTATCTCAGATTTGAGTAGAGCGACGAAAATAAATTTACACGAGAAATGCCAAACTACGTCAGGGCAGCAACGGCACACCTCTGCGACATGTGACCGAAGAGGCGGATAAAAGCAACAGCAACAAAAAACAACAATATATTATTAGGCTTAGCACAACTATTTGCAAATTGGCAATAGAACAACAACAGCAGCTAGCTGAAAGCGGAAAACGACTAGCGACCAGCCACAGCGGCAGGCGGCCAGAGCGGTGGCATCAAAGCCGCATTGACGTAGTTGGAATAGGGGAAAGTTTAATTTGGGAGATCGTAATAAATTCATTGTTTTTTTTTTTTTGTTTGTCTGTGTGTGCAAGTGATGGCCATTAGCGAAAGTCTAACGGATCGTTGCTCATCGGCTACTCAGAATATATTTTCCATTTATTAAAAAAAAAATAGTTGAAAATATACAGTGAATTTATATTTCAAAACTAAATTAAAGTTGTATATTTAGTAGTAATTATTTATAAAAATATTATTTTTATTTTATAAATTTTTCTCATTTTGTTAACACGCCCCTTTGCTACTTGATTTGCGACTTGCGGTAAGCAAATTATTATCTGCTTGTCGCTTTGGTTTGCTTTATTTATTGTTATAAAATTTATTTATAGGTGAGTATATACAGTTAGTTCGCTCGCAGCTTTTATTCCCGCCATTACTAACACTAACAGTGGAAAGCTTTCGCATGAGCTTTACCATACCAAACGGTTTGGAATATATTTACATAGTAGTTGCGTTGGTTCACGACAGAGTGTGTTGTGCAGCTGCTGTTATAACGGTGACGAGAAAAAATGTGCACTGAGCTTTTCGAGGTGAAAGTGTTGTCAATGTTGATAAGTTTTGCCCAGATGGGAGAATAAGATATCACATTTGACCATTTTAACTTTATTTGCTTATAAAGGTCTCTGTTGATGGAAGATTTGTAGAAATAAACATCTATACATGTGTATGTACATAAAAGCAACTATATGATAAGGAAAGAAAGACCCTATTGATTTACTGGATGCACTAATGAACATTTGTATAGAAATAACTGAAGGTTTTGAGTTTGCTTTCATCGTCGTTTCAGGGTTGAAATCGACGTGGAAGTGCTATTGCTCAGTTATTGCAGAAAACTATTAAAACGAGGTTGTACAGTAGCAGAAGAAAATACAAAAAATTTCAGTTCAAGTCTTAAGTTTTCCTAAAACAAGTAAAGAAGTACCAGGTTGTTCAATAAGTTTTGACGTTCATTTAAGAGAGAACCTGGTTGTTCGACTTCGAGTTCGTGTCCGGAAATCGGCCAAGAAGGTTATGACAACAGTCTTTTGGGATGCGACAGGAATTTTGTAAGTGGATTACTTGCAAATATTAAATTATTGCAACCTTTTGAGCCAGTGGAAGGAAAAAATTCGTGAAAAGAGTCCCGGTTTGTAGAAGAAAAATATTCTTTTTCAACAGGACAATGCACCGCGTCCCAAGAGCATTTTGAAGTGCCTTGAACTAAAGTTCGAATTATTGGAGCATGCACCGTATTCACCAGATTTGGCCCCCAGTGACTTCCATTTGTTTCCAGAACTCAAAAAATGTTTGCGAGGCAAGCGTTTTTCGTCAAAGGAAGACGTCACAACGACTGCTGAAAAGTATTTTGCTGACCTTCCGGATTCTCACCTCAGGGATGGGTTCCACAGATTGGAGGATCGTTGGAGCAAGTGTATTAACGTTCAAGGAGATTATACTGAATAATAAACTATATTTTAGTTTTCTTATCAACCGACAAAACATATTGAACAACTGGGTATTATTCTAATACAATTTCCGACAATATCAAGAAAAAATCTATTAATCCATGAATTAGTTACTACGAGTAGCCATTATGACAGGTAATTTCCTCCCCAAGCCTCAATTTGATAAGAGTATCAAAGGCAATTCATATTTTATTACCGGAAACTAATGCATAGAGCAATAAATGTTATAACTTAGTTCAGCTATCAAGAATTTCCACATAATTTATATTATTGTAGTTAATGTGTCTGCTGTCAAAAGTTCATACCTACATACCTACAAAAAGAAGTATTTTTCCAAAGAATACAATGCATTGTACCATTTTATTATATCGAAGAAGAGCCGATAAGATATGAGTACTTAAAGAGAAATTTATCAACTTCAATTTGATTGGCCGATAATATTGTTTGATTGATTAAAGTGTAAACACACGCCGAGCAAACAAAAAAATATCAAAAAGTGGCAAAGAATGAGATGTTTAACATTCCAGCGACTAAGAATGATGAAGACATGGACTTGCTTAATATAATATATTTATGGTGAGATATAGTGATATATTATGTATGTATATGTAGGTATATATGTTATATGCATGTGTAGATGAGCATGATAACTACCGTTAACAATGACAACTTTTGTTAAAAACACCTTGCAGACATTGGACTTTCACTGGCGGAAAGAATAATGAGAAACTCATAAAAGCTGATAGCGTTCGCAAAGTACTTAATGTGGAATTGTATGGGTTTTGAGGGTAGTGAGAGCATTAAAGTAAAGTGTGTGAGAGTGGGAACTAAGATTTGGCGAATAAGAACGCCGGTGATGTACAATTATTATGAGAGAGATTTCTAAGTGGATTAACTATGCTGGTGTCTTGTCGTGCCCTTACGAATATTTAGAGTCATAGAATTGTTCCATAACTTTTACTATCACGGAGAAGTTAAGAAAAGTATAACCAAAATTCGCTCTCCTTTCGAAATTTAGCAGAGTGGACTGAATATACGAAGCTCTTAGGTACATTACATGGGCCATTGACAGACAATAATATTTTTTGGAACATGAAAAGGTAGTGATTGAAACGTGACAAGTTCGAATGTCTATTTTAGAGATCTTAAGGATATAATGGCGTCGACTTTTTCATGATTTTTTTTTTTTTTTTTTTTGATATCGAGGATAAAAAATGTTATAATTTGCTGATTTTTTCGACTAATATTTTAGAAAATTTATTCATTGTTTTCAGACCAGTACCTCTACTAACTCAAGCTGTGACGAAAATATGTAGTGAATATACGATAACTCGGTTTTCCAGGAATCTACTGAATACCTGAAAACTATCTCAGCATCTTCGCATTAAATTACTAACATTTGACTTAGTTAAAATAACAGAAGAAGTGCTCAAGAGGAATAATAGCCACACATGCCTTAGAAGGATTAATTTTAGAAAATCGGGAAATCTTGGGAAGCAAAGCGACAGTGGAAATCCAATCCCACAGTGTGGGTCTGACAGAACGAGAATATTGTAGGAAATATCTGGAGCAAGGCACCAAGGAAACAATGGAGCATCTCTTATCCCGCATTGGCAAGACTGCGCAGTATGCATCTATGGTCTCCACGGTATATTTCATTGGAGGAGGTATCGATAGTGAGTCGGCAGAGTCCGTTAAAATTCGGGTGAAGCGCAGGCATCCTAAACGATGACTACTCCTCTTGGACTTAGTAACTAAACTCCAACTGGTGTCGCAAGGGACCAAACTAGTATATGCGTGGTTTTTGGCCTGTCAGTTTAACCTAACCTAACCTATATAAAGCTGGACTTCAGATTAATCAATAATTAATATAGCTTCAGCTTTTTTTACTCTGAAAGGCTTACGTTAACGTTTGCGAGCGTCGAGGTTTCAAGCAATTTACATTATCCACCACCAACTGGTTGAAAGCTCTATATTTTTGGATCGGTTATATGGGAATTTTGCTAAACGATGTTCAAACAATTCGATTCAAAGTAATGCTAGACTCAATCGCAGAAGCAGAAGATGGATAGCAGGACATGAACCCCTTGGATTTATATACATAAGTATGATTGTATGCCAAGTAATTTGGTGCGAGAATTTAAAATCAAACTTCAAAGGTCATAATATAGTCTTTAATCTAAAAAAATATTCTTCAAGCACTTCAGAATATATGTACGTAAGGTACTAGCGTACATATTCGATATTCTAGGCAACCTACAAATGGTATACTAAAGACCTAACCCAACATTTTTCGGAAAAAAAACTCATTCGATATGCTTGCAAAAAACTTTTTATAGGAGAGAAGCAGCAGCAAGAAATTCTATTAATTTCCATTACTGTAGTTATTTACTTCTTTCACATTTATTTAAGTTCTATCAGTCATCAAACAACTCGCGAATATTGCGTTGTGTCTAATTTCATTGAGAAAGCAGCCCTTTCTTCTATTCGACGCATTTTATTATTTTCCACCGCTCATTCCGGCTGCCAACGGTGAATTGGACCGCTTAGCATTTCAGCGCAAATTGTGCGTTAGCGCTACTTCACCGGCTTGCGTAGTGCACAAACACATATGCACATACATACGTACACATAGACGCGCACACCAGCCACGAGCAGATATTTCATTCAGTAGCGCAGCGTCGGACAATTTTTCAGCCTTTTGACGATTTCATGTTTGATATTTAGAATGAATTAAATGCGTGACGCAGGCAACAACACACACGCACACTCACACACATTGTTGTATAAATAATTGCAGAGGAGAACAACTAAAATAATAGGCGCACATTCTATGGCTATGGCGTGTGTTGCGAATGAAGGCAACACAACTTGCTAATGCTCAGACGCACAAGACCACGAGAAAAATTAGCTTTGCTGACTAAGAGTTTGGGTGAAAAAAAAAAACAGAAAAATTACAAAATAAAAAAAACTAAAATTATAAGAATGACTGCATGAGGCTGCGTAGTTGGGGGTATGTTTGAGGAATTCATACACATACATACACATATATTTGCATGTGTTGCCAGCGCTCTGTGAACTTTAAACTATGTATATATGTATGTATAAGGGGAGTAAGTTAAATGACCAGCGCAACGAGCTGAGTTGAATTAGACATGTGTGTCTGTCTGTACCGTTACCACGAAGCAGCCGTTTGAGTTTTCTAAAGTCACACGGAGTTAAATCAGTAGAAAAATTTCAACATAATATTGATTTTAGATCGTAGTTTTTGACGTAGTTTTTTCGGCTTCGGCTCACCTTTCGCATGATATTCGGTCAATTGATCATCTGTTTTGGGGTCATCAGCATAGATCCAAGACTTATCGCCAGGAATAATACGTTTTATGTTATCCTGGTACTCGGAAAGTATTCTTTCAAAAATATTAAAGCAACGTTATTTTTTTGCAAAAATTATTTAATTTCGGAATAGGTCGTGCTATCACTTTTCATAGGCCCAAATGAGCTTTCAAAATAGTCTTGACTGATCCTTTTGATATTCCAATGAAGCTAGCAGCATCTAGCAAGAGAGCGTATATTAAACACTGATCACTTTGATGTAACATTTGGCACAGATGTCACTGACAGTCAAACACACCTAAAAAATATTTCGACGAATGGGTTTTCGCACGATATTTAAATTAAAAAGTCTTACTATTTGTTACCCATTTATTATCTAACATAAAAATTCCAATTTTCAGTGCCAAATCACTTAAAATATTTTCTTCTCAAGTATGTATATTGTCATACAAAAATGCTATCGCTAAGGCCCCTCACATGAGTAAGTCACACTAATTTTCCTATTTGTTAAAAACTTAAAGTTCTCAAAGTAGCGTTAATTAAATTTTTCATTTTAATTTTTATTGTTTTTTAGTTTTTCCAATTTACCAAAGTTTTCAATTAGAATTTGTTTTGTTCTAAATTAGCCGCAAAAATATTCCAAGGCAACTACATATATTCATATGTCCTCAAATGTGTTACAGTGACTCAGAATAGTATACAAGCACTAGTTTTGTCTTCAATAAAACACTTAAAAGTTTCCAAAAAAAAAAAAAAAAAAAACCGAAAATATAGTTTTTTTTTTGTTTTACGGGCTTTTTTAATTCACCAAATATTTATTATTTTCTCAAAATCAATTGTTCAGAATAATTTTTTTTTTAACAATTTTCCAAGTGCAGTGAGTACAGTGATTCATGTAAGTAAGCCCATAATTCTATCGTTTTTAATAACAAAAATTAGAAATTTTATTATTTTTCAGAGAAACTTTTGAGAAACTTAAATTTTTAATTTTACGCGACGCCCCATATATATATATAGTTGGCATATGGTTAGTTAATCGCTTGGGCATAAGTTATTCGTAATTCCTTTGAACTACAAATTGCGTACAATGGAACATTGAAATAATCTCAAGTGTTTGCATTTCAATTGCGAAAGTAATGGAATTTTCGAAAGTTGCTGCCAAATATTTGCTGTGACTTGTAACAACAAATTGAAGCTAAATTTGAAATTAAACTTTTAAAATTAAAAACACATATGTTGAAATTATTTGCTAAAATGTAATTGAAATACAAATTTTTAAAACTAAAAATACATATTTTGAATTTATTAAAAGACAAAAATATTTGTCTTAGTATTTTGAAAGGTGAAAGATTTGAAATATCTTTTTCAATGTTAGAAAGTTATAGGCAAAGCACTTGTGTGTACTTAACATAATAATATCTGAATTTTTAAAAATTTTTGTTCACTTTTTCAAAACTTTTGCAAAACACCTATAGATGAGGAAAATTCCTGAGTTGAGAGCTTTTAGTCATTTTACTTATTAATACAGTTGAAAAATGAACTCATAATATTTTTATCGAGTTCTTTAATTAAGTTTTAAGTAATTTAAATTATTAAAACAATCAAAAAAAGTTTTGAAACCCAGTTTTTGAATTTTTCATTTTTTCAATGCAATAAGGAAATGCATTAACATCAAAACCAAATTTTAAGTCATTTCAAATTAATAAAACACTCTGAAACACTTAACATGGATTCCAATTTTTAAATTTTTTATACATTTTTGAAATTTTTGAATTTTTTTATCGAGCTCAAAAATACAATAAAAATAGAAAATCAGTTTTTAGTCTTTTAAATTATTAAATAGTTAATATAAAAAATGTTTGAATATATATTTTTAAAATTTTTTTAATAAATTTTTTAAAATTTTTATCGAGCTCAAAAATACAGTTAAACATAAAATAAGTTTTAAGACTTCCTAAATTATTAAAAAGTTAATCTAAAAAATGTTTGAATATATTTTTAAAATTTTTTTAGTAGATTTTTGAAAATTTTGAATATTTTTATCGAGCTCAAAAATACAGTAACAATAGAAAATAATTTATTGGCCCTTCTAAGGTATTAATAAAGTCATTTTAAAATATATTTGAATTTTTTATAAATTTTCCAAAATTTTTAAAAATCCTATAGAAAGCAAAAAAAAGTAGGCTGAGACTCATCAAAATCCAAAGTTAAAATATAAGGAACTAAAAGCAAAATAATCTTAGATCGTGCAGAGGAAAGGTAAACTTGTTAGAATTTTTAAGAGTTAAAAAAGTCATATGGAAAAGTGATATGTAAAAAAAAAAGTTCTATAAGTTTGGTATACCGATTTTTTTCACATAACCTCAAAATTTATTTGAAATAATCACAAATTCTGACGTCAAAATAGCAGGTTGTTTTAAAAACTGTAGTCTTCCCTATTATTTTTTTTATATCCTAAACACAGTATGTGAAGTTTGCAACGAAGTTCATAATACCAAATTTGTAACAAGTTATAAAAATTTATTACCATAAAGATCAATGTGACGAGCTGAATAGATATTAATTTCGCCTTTATGAATATACGCGAACTAGTTTTTTTTTAAGATATCGGTCTGTAAATTGACACAACTCTTTTCAGCCAATGAAGCTGTTAATTTATTACAATTACCGATATCGGATCTCTATAGAGTATATCTGCTGTACGAACTGACCGTTCGAACTCAAGTCTGTTTAAGGAAAACTTTCTTATTGGACCATCTATCGTCACGAAATTTGACATAGAGTGTAATCAAACTTGACGCTATAACCGCTTTGAAAATTATTCAGATAGGTCCACAATCGGTTATAGCTGTCATACAAACTGACCGACCAAAAGCCAGGGCCATGCAGGAAAACGTTCATATTTGACGAGATATCTTCATAAAACTTGATGCGAATTACTTCCCGAGAAAGTTCTCAAATCTTAAACAAATGTTCAAACCGGATAATCGGATATACCATACAAGTACATCTACCGTACAAACTAATTGATCAAAGTCAAAATAAAAACCTTTTTATACCGTTTAAGCTTTAAAAAATGTGAAGGGTATTATACCGTCGATGCAGGTGAATATAAAAATAATTACTTCTTAAAAACTGCAAAATATTAAAATTCACATTTTTATAGCGCAAGCTTCATAAACAAGCATTAAGCCCTCTAGCGCACCTGTACGTATGATTAACATTTTCTTTACGGCGCCGTCATGCACGCATTGCAAATTCAAGATTAAATACCAGGCATCAACACTTTATAGTTATTCTTACGCAGTACAGTGAGTTCACTTGCAGCGCGTTGAAATTGCAATTTTATAGTTTGTTGCAAGCGCCGCAACTAGCGCTATGTCATGGCAACAAAAGCGCGCCCACGCAAACTGTGAAGTCATCACCAAATACACACCTGGAAGGTTAACGGTACATTTATATATACATACATATATACGTCTATGCTCATAACAATAGCAGCAGTGCATTCTAAAGCAACAACAACAATAACAGTTGAACTATGACCTTTCAGCGCTAGAAATGAATTCGTAATTAGCGCAAAGTAATGCCTCGCACTGCTTGAAATTGCCAAAGCGCGCCCACAGAACTAGTGAATTGTGAAATAGTTGCACTATAACGGAAATATATGTATATATGTAACTATGTTGCATGTGTTGGTGGGCTATGTACAAAAACAATGCACTGAAAAGTGCTGCGAAAATAAAAGCGCGAGACGCGCTTTAAATCTCGTTGTTTTGTAATCTTTTCCTTCGACTAATTTAATTCGACTTTGCTTTTGTTTTTCACTCATCCCGCAAACAAGTAAAAAGTAGTAAATACATATCTATGTGTATGTGTGTGTGGCTGCGTGCGAAGGGGTTGTGCAAATTTTCACAAATAATCATTAAACTCGATTACATCACGGCGTTGGCTCTAACATCGCATTACGCTAATTATTACTGTTGTTCGCCACTCGCTGAAGCATTGTTTACGAGCGTTTTATTCCACTGCCTGTATGCATATATACTTGTATGTATGTATGAAGGTTTTATTATCTTCCGTGACTTGGCGCGCCTGCAGGCGTTCCGTAGCGGGCGCAGTGAGTGAAGAGTGCATTTTAAAATGCATTAATTTGAGGAAGCAAATAAATGCATCTTGAATGTGTGTGTTTCTCTAATACATATGTATGTATGTATGTATATGTGCTCATTATGTAACCGCGCAAACTCCTATTCCAGCGTCTAATTGTCTATCGGTCGAAGCGGGTGAATGATTGACTTGTTGATTGACAGTGAATACTGCTGGTTAGTCATTTCGTAGTCCATTTTATTGCTGCACTGCATGACAGGCGATCAGCGTTGCATTTAACGGCTTCTTAAATGCATCTCATGGCATTTGCCAAATGAATGGGTGAAATTTTGACATTTGCAGAATTTTTATTCGCATTGGCCGCTTATATTGGTGACGTAACATTTATTTTTGAAGATGTTGGAGCTAATAACATCAGTGGTTTTACACATCTTCCAGAGAAAAATTTATCACAAAAAAGTTATTTAAATGGTAAATTCCTTCTCGACAATTAAGCTTTCGGGCTTATATTCATCAAACGCGTCATTGCTGAGGAAGAAACGTGCATTTGTGAATAGGACGTCGACTGTTTAACAATCTCGCAAATAGTGCTCTAAAAATTAGTGAAAACCGAAAAAAAAAAATCGCTGAAATCATTGAAGACTATCCGAGGCTTCTAAGATGTACATGGAAAACTGAATTCGGGGTCGACAGGCTTGTAACGGTTCAAAAGCCTATAATAAAGTAAATAATAAATATTGTTTTTTTTTATATGTGAATATATATTTTTTTTGTCAATCCGGGTCAACACATGCTTATACCTATTCAGAAGCATATTGTAAAGACTTTAATAAAAATATATATTTTTAATTTTGTAAAAATATATATATTTTTTAGTGTCAATCGGGGTCAAATTTGATAATATGGTATTGACAATACTTAAACACTTAAAAAGAGTCAATAGATTAAAATTTTTGGTCACCGACATTGCATGCTTTTAGGTGAAGTTATTTACAGGCCTAATCAAGGCGAGAACTGCTCCCAAAATTAACCAAACCATAGTTTTTTTTTTTTAATTCAATTAGAAGGGGTTGAAGTAAAAATGTACTTGAAACAAATATATTCACATTTGACAAATACGATGATATGCTATTTTCAAAGCAGAACGGTAAAATAAACATCAATACTTCAAATTGTGTGTCTCTTGCTCTTCATTTAGCACTCTCATCTTCATCGACTGACTTTGCCAGCAATGAAATGAGTTAAAGATCTCTAAGAGAACGTTGAATGATATCAGTTCTTCTGTCTCTTTGGAGGAAAAAGTCTTTTTCCAATAATTTATCCGAAATTTTGATAAAATATCTTTTCAAATGTAAAATATTGCAATACAAGCACTTGATGCCGATCGTTGAAATTTTACCACAATAATGTTCGAAAATTATCATGGTACAAACAAATGGTTGCAAAGCAAAAATTGACGCCTCGAAAGGCTATGCTGAGTGTTTGGTGGGTTGGAAAGGAATTATCCACTATGAGCTGCTCCAGCCAAGTCGAACGATTGATTCAGCAATCGAAAAAAACTTCTAGAACTGATCAACGGAAAGGACTTCGTCTTGCATCAAGTCAACGCCAGACCACACACATCTTTGGTGACTCGGCAAAAACTGGGAGAGCTTGGAAGTTTTGATGCATTCACCATACAGCACTGACCTTATACAATCGGACTACTATTTGTTTCGTTCAATGCAGAGCTCCCTTAGCGGAGTAAAGTTGGCTTCAAGAGAAGCCTGTGAAAATTACTTCTCGCCGTTTTTCACAGAGAAACCAAAAAATAATGACCCTAGCGGAAAAAAAGTACAAATGGCCTAATTCCTTAGCCGCCGTAACCAACATCCACAAAATCTATAGAAGCTTGTTTATTATATATTCTCAAGCATAATAATTGTTCTATTGGTATTAACAAATATATAGATTGTACAATAAGTACATCCACAAGCTTTCTGTTTTTATAACAGAATATAACAGAGTTTCCTCTAGAATTTCGACTAAAATAGTGATACTGAAAATTTATTAATTCTTAAATATTAACACAAGATGTCATAAGAACTTTCTTTTTCATACTATTTTCTGAAAGAATATTAGTACTAAGTCAAAAACTTGCTTACCATTTTTGTTTATACTGAATATATAAAATTTTTGGAGAAATTTTGCTTACCTGAAAGGAAAAAAGAAAAAGAATTATTTAGTAACTGAATATTTGATTTTTATTATGTAAAGCAAGGAAATAGCTAGTGTTCTTATAGAAATAGAATATAGGAATCGTAGCGGAATAGCTATCATATCAGTTGTCAAGGCGCAGAGATAAATAACACGGTAAAAAATACATCGGAATAGTTTTACAATATGATGGAAAGCTCTTGATCTGTGCGGCGAGATTACACTTGCCTTTTTTACCTTGAAATAATATCCATCCATGAAGCACATTTCTGCTATGAGGAACAAAAACAAGAAAGCAAAAGGTACCTTCCAGGCTCCCTTCGCTAGAAAGTTAAAAGCCAACAGTCGGCGCTTTATTGACAAGACAAAGCCGACTATTCTGGGAGGTAAAATACTAAAATATTGCACCGACAGGGTGGTATTCATAAAGGTTGTCATATTGGCCGTATACTCGAAACAAACTTTTCAAAAAAAAAAATAATAATAATAATAATAATAATAAATAACAAATATGGCAATATTTCATTCAATGTAAGCGCTTGCATACATTCAAATCACCCTGGTAATCAGCTGATTGTACATATAAGTAACTAAAATCATTAACACTTAAATAAATGCAGTCATGTCGTGCGGCTTTACAAGTCATGTACTCATTTGCAAGCGAAAGGTTTTGCAATTACCCGCAATATGTGCAATTTGTTGTACACATTTATAACGCTATTTTATTTTAAATACCAGGTATTAAAAAAAAGTCAAGCACAACATGTCAATTGTCAAATTTCGTAATCGTTTAAGTACAAATGCAAATAAATGAGATATTAAAAATGTTAATTGATTTGTGGCAAGAGCGTCGGACTACGAAAATAAATAATCAAATGTAAAAGGTAGCTTGTATTGGCGAGTTAAAGCAGATGTGAACACCTGTTTATTTGTAAGAGACTAACAAAAACAGCGAGAACTTAGTAAAACAAATTACAGCGTGATATTAGCAAATATACAGGCAAACAAGTGCAGGCACATATACTTGCATATATGTATATGTATATACATAGACATGGTAGATACATATATGTTTGTATCTTAGGCTGGGTCAAAAAATTGCAATAATGTTTTTTCGCCCAGTACGCTGAAACAAAGGTTTTTAGACACTTCTAAAGAGTCTTCAAAGCCTTTCTATTTTTCATTAGAAAAGTTCAAATCTCGCTTCCAAAAATTTGTTTTTATGAAATCACTAGCTTAAGATATATGCAGTTAAACTTATGCATCAAGTGCACTGAGCCCTCAAACAAGCGCCTTATAAATTATATGTTGCTCATACGCCGTGGTGCCATATGCAGACTCAGCTTGTGAAGCCTTACTTTAACTGCTTAAAACATTTGAAAGATGTGGTGTTATGGAAAATATTATCGATTCTCTTTTGTAGGACGAACATTTTTGTACTAGAAAATCAGTTTTCCACAGTTGTAGATTTACTTCTTTAATACAAAATATTAACAAAATCTCATTATATACACATTGGAAAAAATGTGATTTTAGGCATGATTTATATTGAAAATAAAGAGTTTCTTTATATTGCATAGTGCTTTTTAGTGCAAAAACTGATATTTCAGCGTCTTAAAAAACATACTTTGGAAATAGTACACACCCTAATATATATATAAATATACAAAATAAATATAGTATATGTTCATAGCAACATTTAGCTTTAAATGCATTCATATATTAATAAACAAATAATTCACTGTTGCAAATTGCATACACAAGCGCACATATACAAATAATATAGATAATATCTATGAAATACACACACCAACACACACATGCAGCCGCAAACGTCATTAGTGCAAATATAGCGTTGCATGTGACCGACAAATAATCAAAGCAACAATGTAAAAAAAGAAAAATAAAAACAAATCTTATTTATTTTCACAAACATTTTTGCTTTTAAAAGTGCTATGGTTGTTGTTGTTGTTGCGCTGTCATTTGTACATTTTCGTAATTAAACTAAAATTGGTGATTTCATTAAATTAGCGAAAACCGCTATGCTTAATGCATTTGCACTCGCTCGATGGCACCAATGCGGCCAGGGAAGACAAACAGCGGCGGCGACGGTTTGAAGAAAGCAAAACAACAACACACATTAAATAAATATCAACAATAAATATGCAAAGGAGCTACCTTTGTGTGACGTTGGTGGTGCTGAGACGTTGGCGGTCGGGCGGAGGCTGAGTGTTGCCTAAGGAGTGACGGTGCTTGGGGTTTGGCAGTCATATGGCGAGCATTTTGCATTTAAATTTTGAAATTTTGCCAATTATTCCGAACTATTTATAAAAATGAAAACAAAAGTTTTTCTGCTGGCAAAGCACAAAACACCAACACAAACACACAAAACCAACAAGAGTGTGCAATATGGCAACGGCACTAATACGAAGGATATGCGGTGCTTTGAAAAGCCAAAAAGTCAACATTGGAATTTTAACTTAATTTTCCACTAAAGCGCGCACACACACACCAGCACATACAATTACACAAAAGTGTTTTGCGAAAAGTTCACAAAAATGGCTTGTAAAAATTGACAGTAAAAGGCAAAGGAAATTTGGAGGAGTTAGTGGCCTGACACATAAATTAAATGCTAAGCAGATTTAAGCCATCTAATGCTGACGTTCGTAATCTGCATTCTCTGAGCGCTCGGCAAATTGGCCGAATGTGCGCCAAATGGCAACCATTAAAGATGAATAAGCTCGTACGGCGTGTACGTATGTATGTGGAAGTTGGGCATAAAAACGGCAAATAAAGTGAAATCTGGCAATAACAGTTCGTTAAATATAAAATGCAGGTGGTATATGTGCTTTAAATAAGGATTAATGTTCATAAATATTGCTTCGTATATATTTTAGTGGGTAGTAAAGGGAATTTTAAAGGTGAGCAATATATATTTCTCGGAATATTTTAAAATTTATGTATTCCACACTCATCAGAGTAGTTTTAGTATGAGAAAGCAAAATATATAAGCTTCGTGCCGTTTGAGTTGCCCAATTCGTTCTACCGAACTTTGTCATATGTATACCGATGAATATGTCTCTTATCTAAATGAAACTCAAAGAACATCTTTTTCAGGTAATTCTGTCATGCTAAAAAGGCATAATTTAAAACATTCTGAACTGAATATTACTGAAATCGATCCACGAATTATCTTATCCCCCATGTAGCACCTCCAAGTGGAGGTACTTTTTTCAAAAGCCTTTTTTTGACATATCACCGGTGATTGTCAAGCTTTAATATTATTTTTGCTCAATATTGTTTGTCATTTCATCATGGAAAGCCATGCGCCTAAACAACGTTTAAAAATCGTATCAACTTTAATACGAAAATTAACGTTTTTTGAAGAATGTGAAGAATGTCAACTTAATCGGAACGTCTTGAGCCCCAGCATTCACTATTGGATAATAATCGATATATAGACGAATAGACCACGCGTTTTACGTTGACTTTCCCAAAAGACATCGCTTCGCTTTATGGACTTTTGGAAAGTTCCAATAAGATCCAACATTTTCGAGCCAAATTTTGTTCAATTTGGCTCAATGAGTATGTAAACAAGCGAAAATGCCACATTTGGTACGAAGAGTAATCTGAAGAAATTTAAGAGCTGTCATTTTGTCCAGAACAACGGTTTAGTGTGTTTTAAGGGCCGGTAGGATCATCGATCCGACTTTTTCATGCCTAATAATGAAGCTCGTGGTCTCGGCGACATTTGGTTTCAACAAGACGGCACCACTTTCCACACATCATATCAATAAATGGATTAATTGAGAAAAAATTTCAGTGATCAGATAATTTGATATTTTGGGCCGGTCGATTAGCCACCAAGATCGTGTGATTTTACACCGTTTGACATTTTTCTCTGGAGATATGTAAATTCTAAGGTCTATGCGGACAATCTCACTTCGATTGGCTTTGGTGTAAAACATCACGCGTTTCATTCGCCAGTTACCAGTTGAAATGCTCTAAAAAGTCAACGAAAATTGGACTCAACGGATGGCTCTTCTGAGACATAGCCACGGCCAATATTTGTAAGAAATAATCTTCAAAAAATAAATGTGAACGAATGTTCTTTTTCTATTAAATTTGAAGTTTTAGTGTTTTTCGGAATTTCGAAAGAGACTACCCTTTACAATATACCTAATATGTATAATGATTTCACCCCGTCTGATTGACATTTGACCTTCTTATATCCAACATATCGAATTCTGTCCATTTGTTTCAGTTTAAAGCGTATATATTTCAATGGTAGACGTCTCAGCGAAATAAAGTTGACACATTTCGATTAGCATTATGTCATCCGATAGTAAAAATATAGGCTTATAACTTTGAATTATTATTATTTTGCAAATAACATTAAAATCAAGTAAGAATTATTGCAGTGCTAAAAACTCGTGAAATTCCATATTTATGACAATTTATATCGATGTCTCTGCTTCATTCAGTCAAGTTCACAATGCTGTGTTAATAGAGAGACTAAACACAAAATAATTGAATTTTAAGAAATTTATAAACATATATAGTTTTACGCGTTTGCATTAGGGTGAAGCATAATGCTGAGTTTGAGGTAATTTTGTTACTTCCATAAGCAATTAGTAGCAAAACTAAATTGACATTAATTTTTGGGTATTTCATATTTAACTTTTATGTTTAATTTTTTAATTAAAGTCAAAACGAGAATCTTTTGCTTTTATTTTTGAATCTGTATGAGCACAAATAACAAAATTATAACCAAAAAACGATAACCAATAATTGATCATTTATAAAATCACTTCTAAAGCAAGAAAGAATTCCTTGTTTCCAAATATTATTTTGTAGTTTGCAAGAGAAGACAAAAGCTACCCTAATGCTACCTTAACTATAAGTAATAATTTTTCGTTATTTCAATTCAAAGAATTTTTAAAAACTAGTTATAAATGACACAAATATTTACAAATATTTTAAAAAATGTATAATAAAACTTAAATTATCTATTTTTTTAATTGCGCGAATCCAATGCCTTCAGACCACAACTCTCATGCCACCAGATGCAAATAGATCTCATTTTTATGTAGATCATAGCAACACACATTACTAATACACTCGAAATATGCTAGGAATGTGCGTTGGCGACGACGTCAGCATCCAAGCACAAACAACATTTTCATGCTGACGTTTCACACAGACATACATACCAACACATATATATGTGTAGTTGGCTACAAATTTGCAAAAGTTCTATTACTATTCGATTAACCTCAACCCCTTTAAAGCATTGCAGATGCAAATGAATGTATGTATATTTGTATGTTTGTATGTATATACACATATAGTCAGATCACAATTTAATCGGGCCTAGTAAGATAATCGAAGAGCAATTGCGTAGCTAAGTTGCAATTGCATTGTTGAAAACGGCAGCGGGTGCTGAAGAGCATTGAGCACATATGTATATGTATGTAAGTGTATATCAGTCAAATCTACCCAGCATTATATTCAAGAGATATAGTCAGTCTGCATGAGCGGGAAAATAACCGCTTCAACTTAACTGCATTTTGAATTTAGATTGATAAAGGAAAGTGTTGCTACCTTTCGGCGCATTGATAAAAAAATTATTTTATTTAGGTTAAAATATTGTTTTAGAATATTCGAGAGTTAACAGTTTTTGGGCGCATATAAATTGCTGTCTATTCGGGTACTTAATTCGATCGGATATATTTCTGCAATAACTAACAACTGCATGCCCGACGATTAGACCCAAGCTGTGCTTTACCAAATAGACAACAAGGGTGGCCCCACAGTCTGCGCTCATAACCGTGAAATAAGCTAAGGAGGCTTATCACATATACGGTCTTATCGAGCGTTGTGTGTGAAACCCGAAAGCCCACCGTCAAACAAATAGATTGAACCTTAACAGTGCGGGCTTAGAACTGGAAAATCAACAACTGATCAGATAATAACCATGGGTCAAACTCTGAAAAAGAACAGTGAAAAGAAGATCGACACATACAATCGATAGTCGATTTTAAAGCCGCTTTCAACAGTAGGAAAGAAACTGCCTCTTTGCCGCTATGAATGAAGGTGGTATCCCCGCAAAGCTAATACGTCTATATAACCTAACTTTGAGCAGTCAATGGAATGAAAAGCTGTACGAGATGTAAGAGTCAGTGACTGCGCTGGCTAGGTCATGTTATCTGGATGGAAGAGAACACTCCTTCACTCCGTTGTAGAAATCAGGTGGATAAGAAGGGCTTTTCAAGTAAGTATAACACCAAGAATTAGACAGAAATTTTCCCATATATGTGAAAATAGGAACTAGTCCATAGCTTTCGTACCATCATATTGATTCAATACAGTGTTTATTCAATAATGTTTTATTGTTATGTACGATTCCACATACATGAAATGTGTACCTTACAAAAAAAAAACTCTCGCATTGTTTTTGCTGCTGAGAAAAATGTCAACATACCCGGCAAGAAATTTTTAGAAGTCGCCTTTGAACTCTTTAAAGTTTTATAACTTTAACATTTTAGAAATTATTAAATATGTATAAAATGAATGTATAAAGAAATTATAAAAAAAAATATAAAAATATTAAAAAAATATATCTCCATAATTTATTTTATTATTATATTTATTTATTATAGTGTACTAAAATGTCGATTTAAAAACTTATATTCAGAATTTTGAATATTTTATTAAATTTTTTTGAAATCAAGTCATTGAAATGCTGTCTGTCAACCAAACTATATTCAATTCAACAAAACACAAAAGAATAGTTGGAAAAGTTCATAATACCCAAAATTTTCCTACTGGGCCACCGGCTGTTGCGAAAAGTTGCAGCTGTACATAGCTGTTCGCATATCTGCCACATTGCACGCGCTATTGCTGCTGCTAAGCGTAGAAGCGTTGCACGTCTAATTGAATTGCCAACGCGTGTTGCCAACTGCGTTGCTGCATTCCCTGGCAACGCATATAAAAACAATGGCAAGCAACTGCGTACGCGGCGCGGGGAGGGGAGCGCAAATGTGCAAACAATTTTGTATGCGCGAACGAAGCAATTTGCTATTAATTTGCACATTTAACGAGCGAATACTGAAAAGGCACCCTGTGGCGCTATGGATCTTTAAACAGAAGAATGCGAAGATTTCTGCTGAAAGATCGATTGATTGACTGTTTGAAAATTGCAAATAAAATTGCATTATGCATAAAGAAGATTAGCAGAAATAGAAGAGAAAAAAATTAATAGAATTGTTTGACAATGAACGTTGCATGTCTGAATACATACATATATGTATACATATAATTTACAAAATCTCTGCTAAAAACTAATAATATTGAGTAGTCGAAAACGTATTTTCGTATTTTGTCGATAGATGTCGTTAAAGTCGTATATCTTTAGTGCTAACCACTTTTTCGATTACCCAATATTAGTTCACTACCAGGTTATGTCACCTGTATTTCTAACTAAAAGGGATTCATCACTACATAAGAGGTTTCTAATAAGTGTGGGTGGGTATCACTCAATCACTTGTTACTCTCAATTTATTTTTTTAAACTTTTGCTTTCAATTTTATTCCCGGAACACACTTCATATCGATAACTAAAAGTTAGAAACCGTAATCAATTCCTGGTAACATAGCTTCATAAATACATATAAATATTTATTTTCTGCAGTAAGCATGCCGAGGTACTTGTAACTACTTGAAGCCACCGCAAATACTTTAGATATGGAAGGGATAAGTCACAATATCTATTTAACTTAACACTTTAAATAAACAGGAAAACGCTGCTAGACAAAAAAAAAGTGCAAGTAAAAGTGTCACAGGAATGCAGGGTAATCCCAGTTGAACATAAAGCCACACATAATTAGTGTTTATTAAATGTAATCTAGACTATTTTTAAAATACTTGTATGTCTGCAGTTTAACTCCAGACAGCCATAGACGTTGCTAACTCTAGCTAAGTCGAACCATGCATGCTAGAAAAGTACCTGCAGATAAGCAAGTAACCAAACAAAACCAAAAAGTCAAGTTATTTCTTTCGAATTTAATATAACGGTTTAAGTGCTCAAATATTCGCAAAATAAATATTTAATTAACTCAAGTAATTCCCAAGGTCTGGCCATGTTTGACTTAGTGAAATAAATACGTCGCGTTTTTGTTTCTTCTTGTTTTTATTGTGTTTTTAAACAATAACTATAGATAATTTATTTAATGTCTGAATCACCACAAAAGCTCTTAAATCAACTTTATAGCTGTATTTTACGCTTGCTTCGTATTAGCGAGTGCCGAGAAATTTATTCAAATTAATAATATTTAATAAACATGTATGCGAGTGTTTGCATAGTCGATATATATAAATGCGAAGTCTAAAATGATTGAGTAAAGTTTGCCAAATTTTCAAAAATGTTTCTATAATAGTGACTACTCAGCTGGTTTAACCGAACTCTTTTCTTTAAAAGTAAATGCAAGTGAAACTAAGGATGTTATGGCATATAATTTTATATTGTGGCCAAAAATTTGTCTTCGTAATAAAGATAAGGGTTCGCCAATACGTTTTAAAAATGATTTCGGGAAAGTGAGCGCCTGGATTGAATAATCTCCAATCGCGTGGCCCAATTTTCGTTACAGCAATTGAGGCCGTATGTCAGCAATAACGCGCGCAAGAACATTATCTTCCAAGACCTCAAACGTCTCGGGCTTATCCTCCAAATTTGAGAACAAAATGTCCTTCATCACGACGCTATAGTGCTAACCATTGACTGTAACATTACGACCGGCTTCATTTTTAAGGAAATGTGAACCACTGAAATATCTGACCACAAAGCAGATAATACAGCAAAAAACAAACCGGCTTCGAAAAGAGTATGATCTCCATAAAAACGACACGTCTAAAATAAATTCCAACGAAATTTTATAATATTAGACTAACTTTGTGAATTTGTTTCCGAGCATATTTCCACTAAAACAGTAGGTAGGTGTCTTGGCTACATTATTTACAAATCAGCCTAATTGTGGCAACATTATCCTTTTTCGCTATGTTTAAACATTTTGAGGGGATGATTAATATTATACTAATGTCAACTGTAGAAAAAAGAGACCTCTTTCGATGGTATTCGACCAGGTGAAGAAGGACCTTGATGTACTTGGTATCTCCAATTGTCGTCAAACAGCGAAAAGGTGAGAAAAAAAAGAATGCTATTCGCATAATAGATAATAATAAATCCAAAAAATTTCTACATATAAACATGCGACTGTTGTAATTTCAACTCTGTAGTCATAAAATTTACTGAAAAATCAACAAAAAACAGTTATTTGCTGTAAAGGTTGATTTAGCTAGAAAATATTAAAATTAATAAATCAGGAAAAACTTTAACTTAGAACTATTATTGTATAGAAATTAGCTTCATCTTTAAACACGCTTTTTTTGAAACAGCATTTTTCGAGTTTGCTATTCTCAGTGATAACTCTAAGACAAATGATCCCACCATCATGAATTTTTTTCTGCATTTTCTGTATATAATTTTGCTTATTAAAAAGTGTCGGTATGATCTTATAATATCGAATTTTTCCGGGCTAAAATTACCGAATTTCAGGAAAAAATTCAAACAAATTATAAAACAATTTTGTTTCTTTTTCGCTCATGGAGAATATCTTAAAATTTAACAAGTGTTTTCCATTTTAGTTTCATGCACAGAGAAGGTCGGAATCACTGCGGCTGTAGAGTCCCCTGTGTTAGCATCGTCAGAGATCTCAAATAACACAAAAAATATTTAATTTTGTTTTTCAAAAATTCACTATTTTTTTAGATTCTTGAAATAAAAAAAAATCGTTCCTAAAAATTTAAAATAATCGATGCAGTAGTTATTTCTAATCAATTTCCCAAAATCGATGTTGGTTTAGGATGCCACAGTAAGTATGCTATTTAATAGGCTATACCAGTGGAACGATTTAAAAAATCTAATTTTTTTTCGATAGTTTTTATTTTCGAAAATATCCTTTGAAATCGTGAAAACTTTAAATGCGTTTGTCTTGGAACGACATTTTTTAAATTTGCTGACACCATAACTCAACGAGAAATTGAACTTAAAATTTAAACTGAGTACTCTTATATAGAATATAAAATATATTTGCTGTACAATGGCTTACGATCTTTTTAAGAGGTGGAAAATTGTCAATTGGCATTAAAAAAAAAACAACAATTTTTTAACGAAAAAAAATCCACCTTTTTCAAAACTACGCCATTTTGTTGCTTTTACTTTAATAACCTTTTTGAATTTCTTTGTTTCAGCTATTCATTCGGCCGGAATTGTATCAGTAGTTGGGGAATATTTTTTTGGAACTCCAAAAACAGCACATAACTCCTTTTTTTCCAATTCTTTTTTTAAAAAACAAAAAACTTTAAATATAGCTCAGAACATACCTTATTATATCCAAAGAGCTTCGAAACATTCGACAGAGTACTTTCTTTTACAAAAATTCACGAAAATCACAGTTCCCTTAACTATTGCAAAATGAATGAAATGAATTGTTAAAAAACAAAAATTTACAAAAATCGGTGTTGGCTTGGGTTATCACATTAGGTGTGCCACTTAGTTATTCCTAAATGAAGAATTGTTAAAAAAATAAAAAAAAATATTTTTCGAAAAATATATTCATCATTGTTTAAAATGTATATATAAAGCTAACTACATCGTAAAATAGTGCCAATAAGTAGTCCATAAAAGCTGAGAAGATATAGACAATAAAGAATATCACTAAAAGCAACACACACTTTTCATTCTTTTCTAGTCAAGGTCCCAACATGTAGTTTATTTGCCTTGCTCAAAAGCTGTGAAAAGGTACACATGTCAGCAATTATACTTTATATATGTATATATATGTTGATATACATATAAGTAATAGATATGTAAGCATTAGTACACACATATATGTATATATTTGTTATTTATGCCGCGCGCAGAAACGTGTCAACCCCTCGTAGTGAATTTTCAAGGTGAAAGTCAAATCCACTAAATTTAAACTAACAATAATTTACAACGTATTATATACACGTATTTATATATACACATATTTGTATATATAGCATAGTACTTGTATAAATGCGCGGGCGTTGAAAGCGTGTAACAAATGAAATTGTCAAAACTACGAACATAACTCAATTATTTGCAATAATTTCCGCAAATTAATTTTCGGCGATGAAAAGTACAACATTTTTGCATGTCAAACGGAGACCAATTTAAATTGCACATGAGTGGGAAAAGCGAATGTTATTTGCGGTTTGTTTATAGTACATATGTATGTGTATATATAAAGGTATACTGTATATCAAATCTATACGATTTGGCAACGCTTGAATGCCGCAATGGCAGTGGGAAAAAGCCCAAAAACAATTAAAGTCTCTAAACTTAAAGCGCGTGAGTAAGCGCTTTGCAATTATTGAATATCAAAAGCGATTTTCATACTCCCCTTCTATGTATTGGTACGTGTATGCATGTGAGTGTGTGTATACCTGCGTGTTTCCTGCTTTACGAACTTCTAACGGTACATGTTATTCGTGAGCAATGACAATTAACTTGACATTTCCCAAGCTGCCTCTCACACAGCCAATGCGCGCAGAAAATAATTTAAGCAATTTTTTTCGCCGAAATTATTGCCAAATGTCATTTCTTCAACTTAATAGCTAGCGACCGCTAAGCTAAAGGCTGGCGAACAAGCAACCAAAATTTGGGTGTATATAAATTTTTACAGCCAATCTGTCGTGCACGAACCAATCGAACCAAATGGCTTTCAATATGGCAGAGAACGCAAAGCACACAGACGGCGGCAGTTGCTGGCCCTCCTCCATTTGCAACACACAAAACCACATACATACATACATTCATATATAAGTATGTGTGCACACCTTGACTGTTGTTGGTGACAATCAGTCAGTCGATCTGTGACAATGCTCACGCTATATATTGGCAGCGTTAAGCTGATATCGTCGATTTTTTGGGCGGACGATACGCCAGCGCTGTAGCATTGGCAGCGTCAAGATGGCAGACGATGCCTGGCGCATGGCCAAAATTTCTATTCACAACTACTCGTTAATTTCGGTGCACAAGTCCATGACACACACCAGTATGCGCACATACATACATAAACACATACAAAGGTATAGATATATATATATATATATGTTTATGACCACTCCAACAATTGCCGTGGCGCACCAGCTTAATGGGAAATGCCATCCATCTAGCCACCAACAAGCCGCTGAATGGACGCGCAAGCTGCAGCATTGCCAAAGAGCCAGAATAAATGACGCGTCGTGCTTGGGAATGGTAATGGAAATGGCAAAGAAAGCCACAAAGCAGCTGCATGTCCAAATGAAAACGGAATGAAGTAATAATTTCGACATCGCATGATGTACATATATTGGTATAACTGTATAAATGTTTGTATATGTATTTGCTGTTGACTATAACAATTGACTGCCCATTACAATCAAATTAAATTGAATGATTGTATGACGTCTTAAGTGCTGTTCAGTAACTAGCAGTCAATTTGCATATTTCATTGTTGACTTAAACTCGTTCGTTTTTAATAAAAGGCTTCTACGCATGTGAAAAGCGGTGTCGAATGCAAACCTACAACCCTAGCTTCTTCTAAAAGGTTGAAATTTAAAGTAGTTAAATTATCTTCAACAAAGTTCTTAATTTAAACAAATTTTACCATTGTTTTCAAGTTGGTCCTGGGTTAACTTTAGTCGTCTTCTTTAAAATATTCAAAAACAGCAAAAAAATATATTATATTGCCTATATTAAGGCTGTTTTGTAAAAATGTAGCCGAGACACCCACCTACAGTTTAGTGGAAATATGCAATAAACGGATTTCTCAAGTTTAGTCTTCTATTATGAAATTTCGTTGATATTTATTTTGGACATTTGGTTTTTAATGAGTAGGTTCTTATTGACGTTAGTATAATATTTGTCAAAAATAGCAGAAAAGTTTAATGTTGCCTACAATTAGGCTGATTTGTAAATAATACAGCCAAGACACATACCTACTGCTTTAGTGGAAATATGCACGAAACTACACTCACAAGTTAATCTTATAGCATCAAACTCTAACGGTATTTATTTTAGATATAATAAATTCTTAACTTGAGGTAATCAAGTTTTAAGGGGTTAGGTCTACCGAAATTTTTATGAAATTTAAATTTGAAGATTTTTAATTTTTTTATTTGATAAATGAAACATTTAAAAACCTTAAAAACAAATAATTAGTGAAATGGTGAAAATTTTGCTCTCCTAATTGACGTGTAGTTTCAATCAGTCCTCAGAGTAAAAAATTTTTTAACGATTTTTTTATAACGATTTTTTGTTCAAATTGAGAGTATTCGGAGACTATCACACATATTCACTTGATATGTTAAAGAGGTTCTTTCCCAGCAATGGTATCTAGTTAACTACTTACTCATTTTAATTTATTTTTGAAACTTTTTTCTAAAATAATTTCCGCTAATTTTTCGATCAAAAGTTAGACCTTTTGTTATAAGACCATAACTTTGTGAAAAAGCAACAAATTATAAGAAGAAGTTTTGTGTACGTTAAAAAACATTTTTTAATTTATTTGAAATAAGTCCCGTTCCACTTGTAAAAAAAAGGTTCCGAATATTGTGCCAGTAAGCGCCAGATTGTGTCAAAATAACAAAATACAATACATTATATATATATATATATTATAGATATAAACTTTTTCTGCACACTCAAGTACTTTTTTTGAAAATCTGAAAGAAAGAAACTGTATTGTTTTGTCATTATCTTTATTCGATTCCTTTAACACTAAACTGATGCTATCTCTTTTATTAATATTAAAAAAAGTTCTCTTATGTCTACCTCTCACAACCCTGAAAGAAAAAAAAGTGTATATTCCCTGACTTTCTTTTTCCAATCAACCGAAGTATTTCCGGCAACATATACCTAGCATTATTTATGCCTTTGCGCCTCATCCCTGGCATTATTTAAATGGCAGTACTTGTGGTATGACCAAACAGCAAGGTATCCAACCATTTTGTATTATTAATACGACGTCAGCACCGGCAGTCGACGACGAAGCTGTATAATTTTTTCTGTTTAGCATTTAGCCTTCAGCCGGCTAGAAGACGTCATTCGAATGTGTGGTTTTATTTTCATTTTTATTTTTGTCAATTTTCCTGGGCATTTTCCATTTAGCTACATTTATACATTATATACATACATACATATATAATATGAGGTATAAGAGAGTATGCAGTTTTTCGCTTCGCTTTTTGGTATGACTCAGTTGAAGGGTATTGTGAAATAAAGTCACATTCTAAAGGAATTCAAACAAATAATATTTTCTTATTGATTACATGTAGTAAGAAAGTGCACAAAAGCTATTTTGTGAATTTTAGATATTTGAAGATGATCAAAAATAAATTTATATAAAATAGATCTTAAGGATAATTCACTTTCGAACTTCGAAAGGTGAGTAATTTTTGATTAATTCTTTTTTCAATGAAGTAACGGGAAAGAGATTTACGAACCTTAATTTGCGAGTAATTTTTGATTAATTCTTTTTTCAATGAAGTAACGGGAAAGAGATTTACGAACCTTTTTTAAATATTTTATGTGGCACGAAAAAAGTTCTATTAAAAGTTCTCTGCTTTATGAAGTCGTCTTAAACCTTGTCAAACGGATAATTTGTATTTCAGAATATTTATCGATATCGCTTTGTAATATGTTCAGAATTCTCTTTATAATCTGTAAGATCTGTTTTTTTAATAATTAAAAAAAAACAGTTCTCTTGTGAAACATAACCAATTAGATGTTTTGGACACAAAATTTACGCTCTCAAAATTGTACCAATATGTGTTTAGAAATAGTCCACACTTCACTCAGATATAAACGTTTATGTGTTTCACCTATTTGCTAAAGTTATTTTATACCAGCTTTTCCAAACAAACGCAATGTATATCGTCATATAAGTGCAAGATTATACTAATTTATTCATTGTTTAGCAGTTTTCTTTTATACCAGTTATTTTATACCAGTTTTTCTGAACAAATAAAAAAATTTTCTTTTACTTGCACATGATTATACAAACTTAGTTGTCTCTACGCATTTTTATTTTATACCAGTTATTTTATACCAGTTTTTCAAAGAAGCTGAAATAATTTATTCTAATCTGGACGTGATTATACAAATTTATTTTTGTTTAGCGTTTTTATTTCATACCAGTTTTTCCAAGTAACTGAAATAATTTCCTTTTATCTGGACGTGATTATACTAATTTATTTGTTGTTTGGCAGCAAAATTTTTTATTCCACTTTTACCGGAAAAAGTGGTATAATTACTTGCTAGGCTATATCGATATGCTTATGTCAATCTGCTTATTGTGTACTAGTTTATTTGTTTAATACCAGTTATTCCAGAAGAACTTTCTTTTCAACCGGCTATCAAATTTCTGTTATGAGTATGGCAGTTTATTTATTTTGTACCAGTTTTGTTACACGCTGTTTTTTCCAAACAATGACACAGTTATATCGATTTATTTGTTGTTGTTTGCCAGAAAAATTTTATACCAGTTTATATAAAAATTTGGTATAATTGCTTAGTATAACATTTCGACTTGGTTATCCAGTGTTCAGTTTTATACCAGTTTATTTGATTTATACCAGCATTGTATACAAGCTTAGACTTATTTTTTAATGTTGTTTGCCAGTATAATTTTATGCCAGTTTATCTTAAAACTTGGTAACATTGCTTAGTGTACTATACCGATGTGTTTCGCGTTATGCCAGTTTAATTGTTTTATACCAGTTTTATATAAAGAAGTTATTTGTTTTATACCAGTTATAAATTTATAATTTATTGGTTTTATTCCAGTTTAAAAAAATATTACTTGTTTTATACCAGTTTATTAACATAAAAACTATTGAATGAAATAGTTTGAATATAGACATTTAGAATAAGTGACATCTTAATGCTAGAATATATGCGATAACTTTTATCAAGCGTTCATTTCTCATTAAATTATTGCCTCAACATTTTTCTTTCGGTATGCTTAAAGCAGCAAACCGTTATACAATTTTCATAGCGTGTGTCCAGATCAACTTCATATTATTGAGCTTTCGACTTTAATTTGTTTGGAAGCTTAAGTGAAAGCATTGAAAGAAGTTTCGTTCGCACAAATAACGATATAACGGTATTAGTATTTAAAGTTGAAAATAAAATGCCAAGACTTAATATATTTTTCAACACAATCTGCTCTTTCAGTACAACTAATTTCTTCCAACCAAATTGACAAGTATAAATTTGTATTAGTGCCTGATGAGCTGCGCTCGAATTGCCACAGCAACTCATGCTCCCCTCCGCTCGCGTCATTCGTGTATATCAGCTATAATGCAGAATCATCAATTGACCCGCCTCAATGTCTTCGTATACGTGTAAATGTCATCGCATAATCCCGAGTTTACTTGCAATGAAGATTTATGGCAAAACACTTTCACTGAGTGGACTGCTGACGGTAGACATGGCAGCCATGGAACCCCGACCAGCTGCTAGTAATTTGCGGTAAAAGAAAATGATTGTTCGCATACATTTGTATGTGTTAGTAAATCTAATAAATTTCGCTTGTTCGGCAAGTTGTTCAATTGGAGCGAAAGGTCACCGGCAAAGTGATTGGTTTGTTTAAAGTCAAAAAAATGCTGCTGGATACACGTGGATGTCAAGACTGATTAGGAATGTTTGATTTGACTTTTAAAAAGTCAGCGTCGTGCTTACATAGAGGGAGTTAGTTAGAGAGTAGTGCCAATTTGTAATAAGTATTGTTGCAGTGTAAGCTCAATAAAGTTAAAAGCTGTATTTAAACGAAGCTTTTTGCTCAAAATTTAAAAAAATTCTGCACAGATATTTTGTCTCTCATAAAAATATTTATATGAATCTCCAAGCATGTCTCTCATAAAAAAATATTTATATCCCCAAGCATTTGGAGCGTAAAGAGTTCTCATTAATTTGCTTTAATTTTTATTAATTCTGTTGAATTTCTAAAATAAAGCTGATTTACTGCTTAAAAATTAATCTTGACAAGATTTATAAGTATTTTAATTTCGCAATGTCGCAAAAAATTACTGCAACACTTTAACTTTCACGTTGTCCGCAACACCCCCTGCAGAAAACATAAACAAAAGCAAAAGCAAACACCATTTTGACGGCCCATTGTCTCTAGCCCAACGCCTCTGCAATTTACAAAAATATCTATTGCTTGGAATTTCACCGCGGCAGCCAATAATATTTCAAAAATTCTCGCTTAGCAAAATAAAATGAGAAATGCATTTTGATGACAAACATTTGCGAATGAAATTGCGTCGGTTTCTAGCTTCAAAATACATATCGCATATTAATTAGTTGAGCACATTAGGGATGTATGTGCTTGCAGTAATTTTTTTGGCATTTTTGATACCAAATTATTGTTTAACGAAAGGAGTGAAAGCAAGATCAATGCCTTACACCGTATTCTGGTTTTAAAGAGACTTCTAAATTGATTCCATCAAAAGGATTTGCATTTCCTTTAAGTTGACAATAGAACTCATTCAATAAGATAAGAAAAACGGTGACGAATTTGCACGATTGTTTTTTTTTTAATTACTTCAGACTTGAAATTTAGAAATAATGGATTGGTAATTCCAAGAAAATTGTATATTTTTATAATATATGTATCGCTGAGGAATTATGCTGATAAAAGTACAATCAAAAGCGATTTTTAAAAATTTTTTTTAAGTCAAGAATATTCAGGTTAGGTTAACTATAGAAACAGATCACCCGGGAAATCACATTTGGACTGTACAAGATCAGTTTTTGGAAAATATTCCTTAAAATTTCGAAGTCTTCCTTATCACCAAACTCTTACTGAAGGTTATGAGAATTTCAATAATATAATCAAAGATAATACACTCTTTCTTGAAATTTCGAAACCAGGTATATTGTATGAAGAAACTAGATATATACAAAAGGGGGTTAAGAACAAAGAGAAAGACTTCGCCCTAATGCTCACGTCTGATTGCCAGCTGAACCTTCCTCAGCGATGAAATCCTTATATCCTGCAACTACTCCCTACCCACGCATTACTGGAGAGTAAAAAGGCTGGAGAGAACTGAGGAACCAAATCGGCAAGCGCAAATTCTGCTAAATGCGGAGTCTGTCAATCCACTCAATAAAACCTAAGGAACCATAAGCTATAAGTTCGAAAGGGAGATCCTTAGGATACTCCCGATGGATGCCAAAACTGTTAACGCTCAGGCTTCAGATGCGGTGGATACGAAAAGTGGAGATTATCAAATTACCATGAACGACCGAAGTCTGTCGGACGTAGTGAGTTCTGTTGCTGTTTGATGAGGTCCGGAATTTGAAGGAGATTCTGAAGGATAAAATTCCTCCGGATTAACCTCCAACAAGCGAAAGCAACCTCCTTCCTGTCTAAAACAGGACGAAGCCCGGTGTAAATCAGATCCAGAAACCATGACTGTCTAGTAGACTCTACATAGGACGAATAGTCATAAGATGCTGGTGACCAACGATGCAGGTAGAACCAGAACCTGTTTGATGGTCCGAAATGAAATAACGTTAATCTAAACCCATGAAACTCTAGTCATATCTCCACAGCCACTAATTTTTTTCAAAATTCTTCGTTCCACCAACTTGAGTTTGCCGCCTTGATGCTCAAATACCGTTAAGCACCATCACACCCGCATAAAAGTGAATATTTATGGCGTTGGAAAATATGTCATATTAATTTTATTACCTCAATTATCATTATTATTGTTACCGTTTGGAGCGCAGCGAAAACATACCACAGCATGGTTCAAAGTTGGTGCGAAATTGCTTTTGGCCACCGGCCAATAAATTTGAAATGAAATGAAAATTTCGAACGAATCTTTAAATTCACTCAATGTCACTTTCATTCCAAGCATCAAATTAGATAAAACACAAATAATGTGGAATAAGAACTGTGAGCAGGTTGAGTAGGGGAGCTGACTAGTAGGTACAACAAGGGAATTTGATGAACTGTCGCGCTGTTAGACAATCGGTCGTGCGTTGGGGGTAATTCACGGGCGCGCTCACTGCAGTTCTGCGCCGATTTATCAAACGCTTCTACGAATTATTTAATGCGCAGCGCAAAATTGATTGCAATTGCTACTTTGTAAGCACGTATGAATGTATGTGTGTGTGTGTGTAGTGTAGTGTTGTGGGTGCTTTGTGTGGTCGCAAATGAGTTTTCACTTTTCTGCTTTAATGAGCCGCAATCGCAATTGTTGGCAAATTGCACAAGTTTTAGCACTTTTACTACAAAATTTCGACAATAGTCATTTGATTTTATTAATTCTTAAGATTTTATTGCAATACTTGCTGTGTTTTTAGTCAAGTGAGTCACTGACACACATACATAAGCAATTGTAACTATGACGCGTTGCAAGTGGTACGTAGTCAAGACTTTTCGAATTATAGAATTGTTCGAAATGAAATAAGTTGTCTGTTTTATATTTATTTAAAGTGTTTTTGTATTTTTAAATTCATATTTTTGCGTTGAAAATATTTTTGAAATAATGTCGGGCAAAGTATTTGAATTTATTCGACTTGTGAGCTCAAAAGCATGAAAAAATGTTAGGATTTTTAAAACACTGAATTTTCTAATAAAATTTAAATTTATGTAAAGCGTCGACCAAAAGCAGCGATGAGATGTTTAAAAAATTAAAACACTCAAATTCAGTGATTGGGTGGTCGCAAAAGCCTTTTCGTATTTTGTCAACAGCTATATTTTTTATTTTGGTATACAGATAGTTTTGTACCGTTTATGATTTGAAAAAAGTTTCTTCCAACTGGCCACAACGGCTCCGTTTGACTACATCCTCACTTTACCACCAAACACCTTTTCTTGGAGGTTCTACTGGAGACTGTGGAGCGTAGATTTGGCTCTGTTTGTACCAGCTCAGACGGACTATGGAACGATTTGGCGCATTTAACGTCTAGATCTCAAGTTGAAAACGAAAAAATAGAGCTTGTGCAAGACTTGAAGCCTCTCCACCTTCCCAAGTGACATCGCTTCGCTCTATGGGGCTTTTGAAAAGTTCCAAGAAGATCCAGTGTTTTCGAGTCAACTTTTGTTCAGCGCTCAGGCTTATTTCTGGCTCAATGGGTAAATAAACAAGAAAAATTGCAACATTTGGAATGAAGAAAAATCTGAAAATGTTCAAGAGCTGCCATATCATTCAGAAAAAACAACAATTTAGTGTGGTTTGTGGGCCGATGAGAACGTAACCGTCAATGGCGACCGTTATCTCACCTTGATAACCAACTATTTGATGCCTGAAATTGAAAGTCGTGGTCTTGGCGACAATTGGTTTCAACCAACGTTGCCACTTATCACTCATCGCATCAATAAATGGATAATTTGGCAGATAATTTCCCGTCTTGTGCCGGTCGATTGCCCACCGAGGTCGTATGATATCGCACCGTTAGACTTCTTTCAGTGGGGATATGTAAAGTCTTATGTCAATGCGGTCAACTTCACTTCGATTCAGGCCTTGGAACAAAACATCACACCTGTCATTCGCCAGTTACGAGTCGAAATGCTTGAACGAATCATCGAAAATTGAACTCAACGGATGGACCGCGGACAAAAGTTGAAAGAGATAATCTCAAAGAAATAAATGGCAAAGAAAATTCAAATGATAATAAAAATGATATTTGAAGTTTTTGTGTTTTCTTTAAAAAATTAGGGAATCTCGAAATGAATCACCCTTTACTACTTAATATTTATTTACACAATATTTCCAATTAACAGCTTTTAACAAAAATATTTTATTCATTTCACGCTTCAAAAATAAAATGATCGCCAATTAAATCGTTAAATAAGTCAATCGCTTCATTAACTCACACATACTACCAAGCAACAATACATATGGAAAGTAAACAAACATGAGTAATAAGTAGGCATATTTGCAGTAGGCACAAGTGACTTGAATATTGCTGTGCGAAATTTGCAAGCTTTTGCCTTTCACTACCAACACAACACTCACTTAATTAAAGCTTAACAAACCTAACAACCACAGGGCCAAACACACATTTGTATGAATGTGTGTATGTGTGCACGCCACGAATGTGCAAACTGTCGGCAATTAAAATTTGTGGAGTGTTAATTCAACACTTTAGTATAATTATAACTCTTCCTTATTGAGTGGGTGTAACGAAGGAGAAAGGCAAGTGTGCGCCAACAGAAATTAAACAGAAACCAAACTAACTGAAACTGGAAAACGTCGACTAAACTTGCAACCGAGCGCAGAATTCGACTTTAATTATGCACTTACTAGCAAGCGAAAATGTACAAATTTACTTAGACAAGACAAATTTGCCGTACTAGCCGCTTAAATGCAGGTATTTGTGAGGCATACAGTTTTGTGTGTATGCATGTACTTTTGTATGTCTGTATGTGTGCAATATAAGTCTGTCTTTGCATTCGTTGCCTGTGTATGTGTTCGTATTCCGCATCACGCCAGCAATGTGCGGTTTAATGGCAGGCGAGCAGCTAAGCAACCGGCAAACTGTGCAAGCAACTAACCGCTACCGGTTTGCACTGGCAGGTACTCCTCTCCAAACTGACAAGCCAACGAAGTTAGTTTGCACTTTTCCCGATGATGTCAGCATTTCCAATGAGTTCTGCTTGTGTTTGCTAAAGTTTACAACGTTTTAGATCCCTTAGATTTACTTTGATTTATGCACAACTATTTTTCTTGCACTCGAAACCGCAACAAAGTATCTACTCAGCTACGCTACGTGCATATAAGTGTGTGCTTAGTTGTGTGTGTGTACTTAAATGCATGTATTTAAACTATTATTATTCTTTGTGGAAGAATTTTGCATTGTTTAAATTTTGCTGCACCTGATTTTCCAAGGAAATACTAAGGAGAAATCGGGGAACCTGTGGATAGTACAACCCATCGTAAATGGAAGAGACGTTGATCAAAGCAAAAACAATGGCTTTAGAGGTAGATAAAAATTGTTACATTTCTTTTGCTAAAATTCAAAAATTTTCTTCAAAGCTGATATATTGGAGTTATTCTAGAACTAGAATTAATTTCGTTTGCACCCTGACTTTAATACCACTCACAAATACTAAAGATTCCTTAAATGAACTTTGATCGGTCAGTTTGTATGCAGCCTTATGCAAAAATCTCATAATTTTGTTTCGGAGATTGCATCATTGCCTAGGCAATAATTCATGCCAAATTTGTTGGAGATTTCTTGTGAAATGAAAAAATTTTTCATACAATGCATGAAGCCATCAAAAAGAGTCGAATTTTCTGAAGGACTTTAAACAAATTTATTAATAGTCTTACATAGATTAAAGCTAAAGTTACTGAGTATGGATCCGTTAGTTCGACCACTAATGCTTCCATTTATTCTCTGTAACGAGATGTAGTGAAGCTTTTATCCATTGAAGAATAAAAGAATCCAAAACTCATTTATATTTTGATAGCTTTATAGAAGTCTACAAGAGATTTTTCCTCCATACAACTTTTGGGATAAAAAACAATATATAAAAGCTTTTTCCATAGAGAGGCTACAAAAGTAGACGGATAGAACAGCAAATTACGCCAAAAATTGTCTCCCTCTTTTGACATTTCTCTTCTACGTCAAATTTGTGGTTGTCAAAATCGTCCTGTCAGACCAACAATTGAGCGTCCAGAGGAAAAATTTGAAACCACAGGCACAGTATAAAATGTTCACGTGCATGTGAGACAAAGAAGTGCCTTTAGTGTCGACAATATTGTTGCCATCAATTGAGGAAGACCCAAATCAGTCTCTCACACGTCGTTCTCAAATGTTACGCATCTCTGTGACGTCGTTGTGGTGAATTTTGCGAAAAGATTTTGTCCTACATCCTTAGAAGATCATATTGAGACAAGAACTGAAACCGCTTGACCACCAGAACCGTCGTATGTTCATGAATTGGGCTCAGCAACAACTTGAAAGTGATATGGATTTTCATCGAAAAATCATCTTCAACGATGAGACTCATTTCTGGCTGAACGGCTTCGTCAATAAGCAAAATATGTGTTATCGGTCGGGCATCAATCCACACGTACTCCATGAGTATCGCATCCTTAAAAAAATACGATTTGGTGCACGTTACGCCACACAGCGAATGTCACAATCGATTTATTGAAAACCAAGTTTGGTGAATGTGCTATCTCACGAAATTGTCCAGTCAAATGGCCGCCTCGGTCGTACGATTTGATGTCGTTACACTATTTTCTGTTGGGCTACGTCAAATCTGTGGTCTATGCCAAAAAGCCTGCGCCGATTGATGAACTTCGTCCGAATATGGAAAGTAAAATTGCAGCGGTATCGTCCGATTTATGCTTGAAAACCGTCGAAAAATGGGTTCAGCGTTTTTCCTTTTGAAAAGCCCGTTATATATAGTTATAAGACTGGAACTACAAAAGGACTATTATTTCACATTTCAATTTATATCTCAATATACAAGAAAATGCATACAGCCTAGTGCGCTTATGTGCCGAGAAGAAGCCAGAATTCCGCCTTTGAGCTGTAACATTGAAGTGAACTATAACACGCACTACTCAAAGTGTATTTCGAAGATACAATATGAGATACTAGTAAATTTTCGAAAATATTTATTTTCTAAAAAATGTATATGCTTCCAACATCTTGATACAAAACCGGTTAATAACCAAAATTGGAAGAAAAAATCTCGGTAACTACCATTCAATTAAAAACTTTTCATCTGTAGACCCTTTGTGTATGAGTATATTGCAAGCAATGACAGCGAATGTCATTCGACTAACTTCCGTCAAAGTTTTGATGATTGTGAAAGCTGTCTATTTTTAAGTAATTACAACTGAAGCAACACATCTCTAAGCATATACTTATACCGCTAAGCTTTACCCTAACGATTTTATGAACCTGTTGAAAATCGCAAAGGAATATGCTAAATAAACAAAATAACAGAAGCAAATATATCATATGAGGCATAAATCATGTTATAGCTCATTAACTACCTTACAAAGTAGCATGCTACTACTACCCTACAGCACTACTACTAAAACATAACATTTGCACACATTCGAGTTAATGTTATAGTAATTAAGTCTAATATTTTAAAATTTCTACTAAGTAAATATTTAAACTATAAAGTGCAAACTAACTATGAGCTGTGTTTACTTTTCGCATGCATTTATTTTATAGACTTTTATTTTATTTTTATAAATTTTGATTTTATTTTTGAGCTATTCATCTCTGACTGCTACGTGACCTCACACCTCGAAAATCTTTTCCAGTCAATTGATATTCGGACGAGTGAAATTTATGGCATTCCGGCAGAATTTACGACTGTCATAACAAATGTTGCACATTCAAAGTTGCTCCGTGCACTTCGCAAACATTTTTCATTTTTTTTTAAGGAAAAATAAAAAAAAATGAAAAGTTTGACACTGCCGGTGAAACAGTTCGAAGTTCCATGTTGAAAAACTTTGCGAAAAATTGTAATTCTTTAAACGTATTGCACATGCTTCCGGTGCTGTTGGACACATGCCGTACAGTGAATGAACGTGTGCAATAAAGACTGGCAAATCTGAAGCTTTTCTTCCATAGTCGTTAAAAGTCAATTTGAACTGAAACTGGTTGAAAAATGTATGTGCTTTTCCAAAATTTGTTTTTCGAATATTCCTTTCTTAACGGTGTTAAAAAATTTATATGATGTAAACCGTCTAAATTATCATGGTTTCGCATTGTGAAGTATTTCGAAATTTGAATGGTAATTTTTTTTTAGAAATCTGCCTTTTATTACGTGTAAAATAAGTAAAATATACAATAAAATATAAAGGATTCATCAAATATTTAAATATTTACTTAAAGTTCATGTTCAAAATCTAGCTCTACAGTTTCTCCTCAATCGAACTATTGCTCTTAAGCTGGATGTGAAAGTATGTTCCTTAGAAATAACCCCAGTTGTTTTCAAAGGCTAAAGCTTATTCGACGACTATTTCTATGACACTATAAATCGTCAAGCTTTTGTAACGAAAATTTTTTTAAAAGCATTGCTTTAGTGTTCTTACTAGGATTTTAACAGTTTTATACTTGTAAAGCATACCTTTAAGAGCCAACTGATATTTTGTAGGTTAAAACGTTTTTGATTAAGGTTTCAATCTAGCAAATCTTGTTAGTATCTTCTGAAGCGAACCAAATCCTAAATACATTACTATTTTATTTAGCGGTGTTAACCACGCAAAGGTAGTTGTCTTTCAATACCTTTTTTGTATTGTCCTAAAAAAATTGTTGAGCATTTAATGCAGCAAACTTTTAGGAGTCAAATTATATTTTGTGCCTATCTAATCACATTTAACCCATACGGGTCCATTTAAAATGTCCGAATCGAATCGGAACAATTTATTTAACGAGTCAGTTTGTGCTAAAACTGGGTGATTTGCCACAGCGAACGCGCAAGTAGCTGTAAAGCTGACGATCGGGCAAGGAAAGACCCTTCAGTAGACTGAGAACTCCCCTCCTGTATTATTTTCTACTGCTGGGCATCGCGGAAACTGCGCCAGCACTGAAGCAACATCAGTTGACAGCTGTCGTAAGATTCTTTTTTTACTAAATCGATTGTAAGAGGTCCAGTGAGCTTCTCTTGCCCCAAGGTCTATCGGAAGGGAACCAATGAGCTCTTTGCCATCAGTAAGGCCAACCTCTCTCTAGTTGTGAGAGTTCTAACAGGCCACAGCCCTATTGGCATGCAGCCTGTGAGTTTTAAAACCTTACCGTGCGCCATTTGTAGAAGCTGTATGGAGGAAAACGAGGTTTAAAATGTCATCACTTTCTTCTTCATTGTCGCGTGTTTGCGATATCAAGGCTAAAACACTTGAAATATATCACACTTTCCGATTTCCCAATGAGCTGGTAGAACTACGAGTTGAAAGTAAGCGCATGAGAAAATAATTATTGACCACGAGGAGCTTTGTTGACTTATATGGTCGTATACAGGTATTCTGTTTTAAACGAGTTCGCAAAGGAAGGCATGTAGAAGGCCAAGTGCGACCTTTGGATCAGCCGTCGAACTTAACCCTCTAACCGCTTCCCTATTCATCAGATTATGTATACAGAGTATTTTTTAATGAAAGAGAAATTTTCAATCTTTATCTCACTAATGTAAAATCTATGGTTCCTTGGAATGTGTGTTAATAAATATAAAAATAATTATGTCAAGCTTTCTGTATTTTTTTAAAACCCTTACTTTATATAATAACAGAAAACAAAATACAAAATTATTGGAAACATAGCACACAGTTTTCTTTTATATACACAAAAAAAAAAAAAACACACCAAAAGAAAAAAAATTATATTTGTATAATACAAACCACATGCTTGCTCTCCGCGATATTTTAGGCGCTTTAGTAAATGTATTATGGGCTTTAACTAATCAATAATCACATATAATAGATATTATTTCGTAAACAAATAATTTCCGCAATCCAAAGTCATTCACATATTTCAATATAAACTTTAGCAAACATTTAAATTATAAACAAAATAATAGAGCATTTCAGTGATTTAAGCCGCCTATCAACAGTAAAATGGCATTTAAATAAATAAATGAAGATTTTATTTAACTAGAACCACAGCACAATTCATTCAAGTAATTTTCCAATTATTCTAAAATATATAGTTTATGGTTAAACATGTCGACGAAAATATGAAAATGCTGAAGTTTATAAGTTTATGGCTGAAATGCTTGGGAAAATGTCTAAACATAGTTAAGACAGAAATTATATACAAAATACCGCTGCGCAAGCAATACAATAGCACTTTTGAAAAGATAAAAAATATGATAAATAAATTTTAAGTACAATATACAAAAAAAAATTTCGCTTGGCCCACACATCAATGCTACAAATTAGCGCACTTAACCTTCGATTTAATAAAAATGTAACGCGAAAAATATTTATTTGCTATTTACCAAACATTTGCCTAATTTCATTAAAAAGCTGAGTGATAACACGATGGGATGCCGCAAAAAATTCACTCATATGCGCAAATATCACATCACACTAAGCAAATACACACACACACACACACACTCTTACGTATTTACATTTCCGCAATCGCACAGTAAGCATAAGAACAACAACAAATTGCACTATAATCCATTTCGCAATCGTGCTGATTTTCACACTGTGCGATAAGATATGACCAACAAAAACAAGAAATCAGAAAAACCAAAAGCAACAAAAACAGCATGTATACATGTGAAAACTATTTTGTACATGTGTGTGTGTGCGATCCAACGCAAATGGTTGAAATGAAATTGAAAATTAAAATCATGTGAGCGTTGAGCAAATTATTATTGGCGCTGTTGTATACATATGTATGTATGTATCGTACAAGTAAGCAAATAGAAATAGAAATAGAAAAGCAAACTTAACTAAACAGCGCTGCAAATAGTATGTGCATACACACGCACACTCATACATGCATATCGCAAAATAAAAATAAACTTTCATGAGCAGAAATGAAATGGCAAACAGTGTGAGCACAAAACGAAAAATGCTCAAATGTGATGAGTGAGAGAATGAAGCGAGAAAAGTAATTGAATTATGTTTTTCATTTTATTTTTAATAAAAATACTATTTTTGATATATAACTGTTATTTTTGTTAAAGAAGGGTGGATAACTGTTAGTAGTAAGGACATGAAAATATAATATATAGAACGCCTTTCCGGCACTTATAGAACTTGAGATATTTTTGAAATTAATCCAAAGGGTATTCTCATGAGAATTTTATCATTCGAAGAAAGAAATTAAACAGTTCAGACTTTTCTGTGGAAAGTTAGTTCCCATATTTCACAGAGTAAATAAAATTTATAGGTTTTCTATACTCTTAATAATGTCTATAAAATTCTAGTTAAAGCTGATTTTTTGAGATATGTATAACATTTATTTAAATAAATAACGAGAGAAATAGATAGATGGTTTTAGTAGCTCGTAGATTTCTCAAATGTTAATTTACAACTGACCAAAAATCTGATTTATCAGAGTAAACAATTGACTTCGAATTTCACCACAAAAAATAGTCCTAACTGAAATCACATGATCTAGGTATCTCCCCGTTGATTCGACGTCATAATATGATCCGATCAGCGTCAGTCAGAATTTATTTCACAATCTATGTAGTTGTGGTTTCACGAGCTGCATGAATTCCACGTCTTTCAACTGGAACCACCAATCAATACTAGCAAGAGCTATTGAAGCGAGAAACCGCAAAATCACGATTATATAAACTATAGCGAATTTGATTATCGCCAGAAGTATACTTCATCGAAAATTTACAAAACAAACACATATTTTTTATGCTTTCAGATATTCGTCCTTTATCGTAGTATCCTTTGCCTGTTAAATGATCAAGTGTTAAAAAAAGGGATAAAGATCCAAGTAGTGGCCCCTTATCAATAACCTTTTTTTCGAGATCATACATGAATCCTGTCATGTTATTTTTGTTCAGTATTCTTTGGCATTTCCTCATGGAAAGACTTACGCCTGAACAATCGTTCAACTTTGCTACGAAAATTTACGTTCTAAAAAGAATAGGTTTTGTCACTTCACTAAACTATGGTCATCATAATCGGCCTACCAAGAGCACTATTCGCAACACCATCACCCATCTTGTAACCCAGCAATCATTATTGCTTAAAACTCGACCGAGAGGAACAGGTCCAACTTACAGTGAAGAAAATACAGCAGCCGTAGCTGAGAGCGTACACGAAGACCGTGGTGAGTCCATACGGCGCCGGTCACAATAACTCGGACTGAAGTATTGAACGATTTGGCGCATTTTACCTTGAGATCTTAAATTGAAAGCGTACAAAATACAACTTGTGCAAGAATTGTACCTGGTCGACCTTCCTAAGCAACACTGCTTCGTTCTATGGGCTCTTGAAAAGTTCAAAGATGAGCCGACGTTTCCGAGTCAAATTTTGTACAGCGATGAGCACCATTTTTTATCTGAATGGGTATGTAAACAACCAAAATTGCCACATTAGGAACCAAAAACAACCTGAAGAGATTCAAGTGCTGCCATTTTATTCAGAAAAAACAACGATTTGGTGTGGTTTGTGAGCCGGTGGAAACATCTGTCTAAATTTCTCCAAAAATGACGACGGTGAGAACGTAACCGTCAAATTGAAAGCTTGTGATCTCGACGACATTTGATTTCAAAAAGACGGTGCCACTTCACACACATCGCATTAATCAATGGATTCATTGAAAGAACGTTTCGGTGAACAGATAATTTCACGTTTTATGCCGATGGATTGGCCACCAACTGTAATATGATACCGTTAGACATTTTCCAGAGGGGAAGTACAAAGCATAAAGTCTGACGATTTCGCTTCAATTCAGATCTTGAAGCAAAACATCACGCGTGTAATTCGTCAGCTATCGGTCGGAATGCTCGAACAAGTCATCTAAAATTGGACTCTACGGTTGGACCACCGGAGTAGTTGCAGCCGCGGCCAACATTTCAAACAGATAGTCTTCAAGAAATAAATGCCAAAGAATGTTCTTTCTAGTGATTATAAACATTCCCCATAAAATTTGAAGTTTCTATGTTTTTTCTTTAAAAAAGTAGAGAACCTCGAAATCGATGACACTTTATTTACTTTTATTATTTTTTTTTTTTTGTATTTTGTATTATTTTATTTTAGTATTTTTGTTTACAAAGTTAATGAAAGGATAATCTGATTAAAAGCGACGGCCATATCATTAGCCTACGGGGGACTCAAATGTAGCTTTGGTATAAAAAATTTTGGGTCAACCGATAATAAGCTAACACATTTATCATATTTTTTAATATAAATATGTTAAATGCAATTAATTTGAAAATGAAGTCCTCCAAATACTGAATAATTTAGCAGCACATGCATAAAAACATAATTAATTCCGTCTGCTTGTAACTCGTAATAAATAGATTTAAATAAATTTCGAATTACAATAAAATTTAATTGAATTAAAATTTCTGCTTTCTAAATAAAATACAAAAAATGTATAACAATGCTAATCACCGGCGAGCCAAGCCAGATAATAAATTAGTTAATCTGCTGTTGTAATTACTTCACCTCGAGGGCATGTTTTAAATTTATTATTAAAATACTTTCAGCGCGCGCAAGCGAACGCCATTGTGCTGCAGTTAATGCCCATTTAATATGTACACCTACACATAGACATACACATACACATGTGAGAGCGCAAATTATTTCAACGTCTATTTCTATTGTTCTATTCAATTTCAGCTTGTTGCCGTGCCTGTGAATGGATGCTCCAGTGCAGGGAATTATATGGATAAATGTACATATAGGTATTGTATATTTTTATGTCTCATTTTAATTGTAACACTGTAATTCGTAAAAGTTAAACGTTTTTGTCGACGCAGACATATGCACATTTGATTTAATGGCTTCCAAGCAATAATACATGCGCTCTCGTTGTTGTTCAAGTGCATAAATGGGTATGTGTGTGAGTATTTAATCCATTGGCCGGCATTTGTTTATCTAAGGCTGACGTTTGGAATCATAAAAGGCTTTTGATAGAGGAATTTGCATCTACATACTATATTTAATACTTTACATACGTATGTATACATATATATTCTTCAAGTTATTTGCCAGTCTACGAGCAAGGTCCAGCCCGCTTTTCATTCATCCATTCAGACTGCCCACTAACAAACATATAGATATATATATTTATATACTTATACATACTATATATTGTATATTTATCTATGTAAAACCTCGTACCGCATGGTATTTGTGCAGTACGCGTGGTTTTCTGCCGGCCTCACGCTTATTTGGATTATTTTTGGCGCGTGTGCTAATCATCATAATGTTGTTTATTCCAACTTAGAAGCGGCTGGATTGTCATAAGCGCACATTTTTCCACTTCGGCTTAGCACGGCGAACGTGATAAGGCACTGTGCAGCGATAAGCTGAAAGTCTACAATTTTTTGGCGGTTTTTGTTGAATTTTTTCCACACCAAAGGCGACTTATTTCGAAATGGCGTTAATCAAGGGTATAATAGCACCAGCAGATATTATTGTTGTATAGAGTGCTAATAATTTTATTTTTTTCTATTAATTTTAAATTTTTTATAATATATTTAGTGCTCGATTCGCTGCTGTTGGCTTTAGCATGTTCAGGCATGACGTGATCTAATCAAATCAGTGTGGTCGCATCTCACTTTCGGCTGGCAAATTGCGCGCCTGATTTGTCAAAAATGTTTATAATAAATTAATGAAATATATTTATTATTTTGTGAAAAATTTATGCCTTTTGCTCTTAATGGCAATATTTACAGCTATGTTTTATTTTTATTTTTGCTTTATTTTTTAAACAAACAACAAATAAAAGTTGAATTGTTTTAATGAAAAATAGACCTTGAGGGAGTGAACTCGAAATTTATATTTTCTTGCAAGTACATATTACTGACATTATGAATATTTAAGTTATATCAAAGGGAAAATATTTACTTGTTCTATAGCACAATACATTTCAGTGAGGAGCACATAATTGAATTGATGTTAGGTTACTCATACGCACCGCCGATCAAATCTACTAAGTGAGATCCTATGAATCCTTTTGACCATTTTATTTATTAATAGCTTTTATAATCACATATAAATAGGTACGTAAAAAACGAAAGTTTATTCGGAAAGCATGCTTGCATTTATGAAGTTGTCAGAATCGTAAATTCCTTTAAATTGAAATTAAGGCATAGCTAAAATGTTACAAAAATTAGCTGAAATTTTATACTTCAATGGAACTAAGAATATCCACCAAGCTTCATATTATGTTGTTTCAGTAATTCGAATGTTTATATTAATAATATTTAATTAAAAATAAGTAAGACTTACAAATTTGATTTTTATAGAAGTTACTCATACGCACTGTACGTCAAAATAGCTGTTTGAAGCGCTTTGAATTCGGTATTTATTTCTTTAAATTCCTTTTATCTATAAGTAAATTAATACATATGAAGGGAATATCTGGGCGCGAAGAGTGATTTTTCTTACAAAAAAAGTTTCACTGCTAAATACAACCTTATTTAAGACGCGTGTCAAATTTCATCTCCATAAAATTATTAGTATGTGTTTGGCAACTGTTTTTTTATAAATCGAAAGGTTCAACGGGTGATTTCTACCGTCGAAAGGAAAAATTGAACGAAAGGTTTGCGTGAAATTTTGTGTTTCTAATGGCATCACTAGTACAAAATCTTTGAAAATGTTGCAGAAGTGCTATGGTAAGTCTACTTTATCACAAACACAAGTAGCTGAGAGGTGAAAAACATTCAATAAAAATCGTAAAGTCATCAAAAGCTTGAGTCATGCGAGTCATAAATCATCCTCCTATGTAAATTTTTGTTCCAGTCCGGATCAAATTTGATCAAACGACACAACATTAACCTAGTGTTTCACATTTTGACGCTTTAGGTATATTATATTTGTATTTTGAATGAAAGTTCTTCCTCAATATTTTTTTTTTTTTTTTTGTTTTTTAAAAGGACCACAAGCTTTTAATATTGATAACTTAACTTACAAGCTTTGAAATTATTTTTAGTTTTAGTTCAGTTCTTCATTTTCGTAGCATTTTCGTTATTTCTTACCACTTTTAAATCCTTCACACTACTACATAATGTGTTTTGAAAAAATTTTTGTTGAAGTCGCTTACCTGAAAAATAAGAAAAAAAATTAGGCGTTAGTTTCATTGTTCCATGCGATATTTAAAAAAAAATTACATTTATATTTTATTGTTATATTAAAATAAACGTCTCCCCATTATAAGCTAAAACCCATAGCCATTTTAAAAATTGACAAACTATAAATTTCAACTTTATTCTCCCAGCAATTGTCAGCAATACCAACTAACAATGAAACAACTACACTCAAAGCGTACCGTTATCTCTTCCAAAATGTGCGCTTTGTATGCTTAACGCATATATTATTAACAAAACTAGCTGAAAATTTGCCACAATCGTAAATTTAACCCAAAATCTACAGATATAATTAAGTTTAAAATTAGAGACTCTTAACAAAGGTTAGATCCGCATAGCAAGATAAGTAGCTGCATAGCACTTTTCATGCGCTATACTTATGTACATATATGCATACATGGATATGTAACTGTATTTATATACTCATATAGAAGTGTATATGTTTAACTATGTAAATGAAGTTGACTTAATTCAAGGATACGTGTTAAACAAATGCTATGGCGATGCGGGACGCCAGGGGCTTGCGGTGCTTAAAAGTGACGCTGAAACAGAAACAATGAACACACACACATCCAAATGTGGTATGTGTGCAAAGAGGTAATCATTTGCGAAATGTTGACATTATCCACAAAACAGCTGTGAGCTAAGCTAATCATACGCTGCCGTAAGCTATGTACACACTTTTCTATTTTTCTGTAAATACTACTGTGGGCAAATAATAGTAAGACATTTTCATTAAAATTTCACACGAAAACCTGTTTTTCAGTGTATAATAGGAAAATAGATGGAATAATCGCTTTTTTACACATTACATACTTTCAGTGAAGAATAAAAGTAAATATAACCGATATATGGGTTAGTCCAGTCTCCAAATATAAAAGTAATAACTAAAAAACTAAAAAGCTTGTATTTTCGAATTTTTCACAAAAATTTTGAGGTTATGTGAAAATAATGTGATTTACCTCGATCGTTCCTCAATTATTTTTTTTTTTTCTTTTATTTTTGGTATTTTCTTCCTTTCCAATGAGTTTCATCATTTTTTTATAATATCTTGGACTCAAAAAGTACCGATCTTTCTCTAATACAGGAACATTTTTCATAAAAACGGTCAGTCTCAATAGCAGTGAAGAGTTCATTTTTATCATAATTGATGTTCAGGATAAATATCTGAGATCAGCAAAGGTAGGACCTCATAAGTTAAAATGTTGCTCATACCGTGTTCAAACATTTTAATTAAATTATTCATCGGTATCAAAAGGTACATCAAGTCTGCTTGGCATTAAAGGTTCCCGCTGGCAAGTGATTGTTTCTTCAAAGAGTGTCACTATTTTGAAAGGATATTCATTTTTTATAACGGGTGATTTTTTTGAGGTTAGGATTTTCATGCAGTAGTATTTGACAGATCACGTGGGATGTCAGACATGGTGTCAAAGAGAAAGATGCTCAGTATGCTTTGACATTTCATCATGAATAGACTTACTAACGAGCAACGCTTGCAAATCATTGAATTTTATTACCAAAATCAGTGTTCGGTTCGAAATGTGTTTCGCGTCCGTGTCCGATGAGCGATGAGGCTCATTTCTGGTTGAATGGCTACGTAAATAAGCAAAATTGCCGCATTTGGGGTGAAGAGCAACCAGAAGCCGTTCAAGAACTGCCCATGCATCCCGAAAAATGCACTGTTTGGTGTGGTTTGTACGCTGGTGGAATCATTGGACCGTATTTTTTCAAAGATGCTGTTGGACGCAACGTTACGGTGAATGGCGATCGCTATCGTTCGATGCTAACAAACTTTTTGTTGCCAAAAATGGAAGAACTGAACTTGGTTGACATGTGGTTTCAACAAGATGGCGCTACATGCCACACAGCTCGCGATTCTATGGCCATTTTGAGGGAAAACTTCGGACAACAATTCATCTCAAGAAATGGACCCGTAAGTTGGCCACCAAGATCATGCGATTTAACGCCTTTAGACTATTTTTTGTGGGGCTACGTCAAGTCTAAAGTCTACAGAAATAAGCCAGCAACTATTCCAGCTTTGGAAGACAACATTTCCGAAGAAATTCGGGCTATTCCGGCCGAAATGCTCGAAAAAGTTGCCCAAAATTGGACTTTCCGAATGGACCACCTAAGACGCAGCCGCGGTCAACATTTAAATGAAATTATCTTCAAAAAGTAAATGTCATGAACCAATCTAACGTTTCAAATAAAGAACCGATGAGATTTTGCAAATTTTATGCGTTTTTTTTTTTAAAAAAGTTATCAAGCTCTTAAAAAATCACCCGTTACAAAAAATATCTTTCGACATCCCTTTGGAGTTAGCTAAAACTTGACTAGCACCTCACTTGAATTCAAGAGTTTCAAAATTGTCAAAAGTCATTGAAAGTGGATACTGAAATTTGATATAAATATACTAAAAACATTTCTCTGGGTATATTTCTAGCGGTATATAAGTGATAAAACAAAATTTTTTTTTTGGTAAAAATTTGATATTTTCAAATTTAAGTTGAATACAATGCTATACCAAAAATAACAAAGAGTCGTGTGTCTAGACTCAAAATAAATTATTATTAATAAATAAAGGGGGTATTCTATTCTAGGAATTTAAAAAAAATAGATTTTTTTTATTTTCAAAGTTTAACTATTCAAGAATATGTGTACAAGAGGATTTTTCGAAATTCAAATTATTTTCGGAGATATAGGCATTTTTCTGACCCGGCATCCAAACTGGTTCGGCCGGAACACGAAACTTTAAACGAGTTATTCTCAAAACTGACTTTTCGGAACGATGCCCACGATTTCTCAGGTTCTACTGGACCGATTTACTTGAAATTTTTATAGAGTCTTCTTTATAGGCTTGTCTATGGTTGGAACTGGCCCCATCAAAAAATTTTTATTTTTATTATTTTTAAAATTCGAAATAGTCAGAAAACATGATAAAAAAAATTTTTTTCAGACAGTCGCCATTTTGTGAAAAGAAATGTTTCCCACTTTTCCGTAGTTCCGACCGTTTCAACATTATTCTAGATTAATAATCTTTTTTTGTTTTTGGTTTCAGATAACTAGGAGGGTTGAAATCATGGGCATGGTCACGTGAAAATTTTTAGAGACCCCCCACTTCGTCAGCTCATAATTTTTGAAATTGTTAAATTTTTTAGTTTTTAATTTTTTTTCTGTACTCTTCAAAAATTAATAAAAATATTTATTGCCTTTTTTACGACACTTTCAAAATTACCTGAAATTCATGCTTTTGGACTAGAATACCCCCTTATGGTCTTGAAAAATTAATCCTGCCCGCAAAGATCTCACAAATAATTGTATGTTCCCTTTAAAAAAATTCTTTTAAAAAGTCTCCTCTGTGCCACTTTGAGTACATTCCTAGGAAAATTACTTGTACCAACAACCATTTCAACGTTAATGCGGCATTACTTAAATATTAAATATATCGCATTTATTTTTTAAGTAGTCAAGCACTTGCACAGCTGGCAGTTCTGGCAGTTGTTGCAGTTATTACTGTAAACTCAATGCAACGTTGCATTGCACGATGACTTTCAAGCACTTTTTGTGAGCGCGTGCCCCTCATCGCTGAGTAAAAATCGTGACAGAGCAGCCAGCAGAAAATTTGGCTGACTGCTAAAGTTTTAATATTAATTTTTTTTTGTTGTAGTTGTTGTATTTACATTGCTTGCTACATATAGAGGCAACTTTATGGACACCATGGCAACGAAGGTACGATTGAGCTGCATAAGCGGTGGTAAGGCAGTTTTGAAGGGGAGTAGTGTATGGTCCACATGGATACATGCATGCATATATGTATATTAGGGCATGCTTTAATTCCCAAGTATTACTTTTTGACCTGAAACAAGGTTTCAATGTAATTTTTTTTTTTGTTTTCCCATATATAAAATATAGATTTTTTTTTTAATTTTTTATTAAATAAGTAAGACTACACAGTACAGCCCTGAACATAAAGTGTGCTATTTTATCAGAAAATTTTTATTCTACAAAAAAGATTTTGATCATTCTTTTCATTAAATCATTTTTTTTTGTAAGTTTTAAGCAGTCAAAGTTAGGCTGCACATGCACTAAAGCTCTCTAATGCGGTAACTGATCACGCATGCGACCATGGCGTATGAGCAACACATAATTTATAAGGCACTTGCATGAGGGCTCAGTACACTTGGTGCATAACTTTAACTGTGCATAACTTTTAAAGAAATGATTTTATGAAAAAAATTATTAAGATCTTTTTTGTAGAGTGGAAAATTTTACAATAGTTTCTTATTTAATCAAAGCTATAGGTTTACGTTCTTTAGAGATAAAACGTTTATTGCAAAGGATCAAAAAATGGCTTAAGGATATAAAAAAAAATGATTTAGACACGGTTTATATTTTAAATAAAGAGCTTATGAACGTTGGATCCTTTTTCGTAGAGCAAAAGTGAAATATTCAGGGAATTGTAAAAAAAAAAAGTAATCAACTAGGAACAGAACGGACACCCTAGCATACATACTATATAGATAATTCAATAAGAAAAACAAATACCGTTTACTCGATGACGGTGCACTAAGCAAGCACACGAACATAAATATGCAATATATATCTACACATTGTAATATGTACATATGTATATACATATGCATATAACCGAAGACTTTGTATATAGGTATGTATGTATGACACAAAAAGTGGTCTAACGGTGGCATACCGGCATATTTACGGAAAAAAGAGCACTTCGAAAATGGTATTTACACGCATGCTTACATACGGAACCAATACATACACACATATATGTCTACATGTATAAAAGTAAAATTGTGTGTGCGCAAAAACTGGCAACTCACTTTAAGCTTTTGGTGGGGACAAAGAGAGAGAGGCTGGTGGTTGTCAAACATGCTCGATTCTAAGCGTGGGCGAAGCGGCTGAGTAATGTTCGAAAGCAAGCTCGAAAACTTTTTGGTAAACAGCGAAAAAGCGCATGCGCAGCGCAGTAAACTTTTGCGAGCGGCAGAGAATAAGGTAGAGAGAGAGCGAGAAAGAGAAAGAGAGAGGAGTAGCTGAGCATGAGAGACACGCTCAGAGCTGCTAGTTTCAGTAAATACTCATTATTTCTGCAATTTACAACAAATAACCACATATTGAGGCGACCACGTGACAGCTGATTTTGCGCACACTTATATACACACATATAAAACATATATTTACGCTATAAGTTCACACCAGCGCTCAGCTGTTGTCACAGAACGCTCGAGGCTGCCAAAGCAATGCAAAAAAATTATTAAAATGAAAAAAGAAAAAAACAGCAGAGAGCGCGCTTTGCTCTCTTCGTGCGCCATACCGTTATGAATTCCACAATACACATTTGGTAAATATTCGAAAATCGTCCTTCGAATTTCCGGGTTTTCGCTTGCCACTTTGACATTTTACACACGCTTCGCCGCGCGCTTCCTGGCGCAACGGCAAAGCGGCAAAAGGGTGAGGACGAACAATACAAAAGCAATAAAACGCATGCAAAAAATGTAACAATGCCTTCGGTTGGGGGGCACGCGGCCTGATTGATGACATCTATATATTTATAGGGCGGCCGAAGTGGGCGGGCGCGGTAGGCGCAGTGATTTTAATGTCTGTTGCCATTTATGGTTACTTTTCGTCGGTGTCCTGTTTACAGTGGCCTCTACAACAATAGCAATAAAAAATAACAACAACAATGCATGACAATAACAATACATTTGCAATAGACAGCGAGACGTCGAGCACACGGCATCAGTTAGTCAGCGCGGCGGCCCACACACAAGCAGTTTACGACAATAAAGCAACGGTCTTGAGGTACTCGGCAAACACACTCACACACACATACATACTGTTTATACAACGCTAGAATATGTGTAGTGCCGCACACTCGAAAGGACATTTCGTGTGTTTGTCTAGTTCTGAGTATGTTACTTACACAATTCGAATGCAATATTCAAAAATATCCGTGTGCCTCCTTGTTTGCTTTTTGTATTTGTTTTATATGTCTGTCGTTAAATGCAAAATCACAATAGCGAACTTTGATGTCTTAAATGTATATGTGTGCGATTTTGGGTCGTACGAGTATATGTAGCAATTTTACTTACAAGTCTGTAGGCAAATATGTATGTCTGTAAGGACACAGGACAGCAACAAAGGAGCAAATATTATGTCGGATGTTCGGATGTTGTGTATAGCAGAACGAAAGACGGTAAGGTATATTACAATTTATATGTGTCTTTTTATTATTGTTCAAGCGAAATTGAGATATCAAATATTTTTTTAGATTGCGGTAAAGGTCGAAATATTTTTTTTTTTTTTTTGTTCAATGTTGAATCGACCAAAACTAAAATGCCTTAAATTACAAAAAAATATTCACTTTTATTATTTTAATATTATTATTTATTTATTTATTTTATTTATCTATTTTTTTTGGGAATATTCTTTATTGGAAATTTACAAACCCTAATTGGCAAGCAATACCTTTTTATACTCGCGCCAAAATGTAAGAAACGTATCCAAAACAACTATTATTTCTCACGGGTAACTTATGCATCGGTTACTGCAAGCTTCAAATTTTCTATTTTGAAAACTTAGCAAAAAAAATGCAAAAATTTAGAAACTTTTAAGGAATAGACCATTTCTGAATTTCAAAAAAAATGTTTTTCTGCTTATATATCGAATTTAAAAATTTTTTTCGAATATCGAATCTACCAAAATTAACAAATGCACCACTACGCTATATGTATATTTCAAAAGTGTTCTCTTTTAATATTTTATTTTTTGAGAATATTCTTTAATAGAAGTTTTCCAAACTAAACTGATCTGCAATACAATTTATACTCAAGCCTAAATGTAGGCAACGTATCTAAAACAAAAGTTAATTGTATTGAATTTAACTATAATATAACCCTGAGGTGACTGCATATATCAATTATGAATCGACTAATTAGCTTCAAATCTTCAATTTTGGAAACTTTAAAATCTGTAGGAAACTAAGAACAGCCAGTTCATATTGGTTGAGCGGTTTCAATCACTTCTGAATTTCAAAGTATCTTTGTTTTCAACTTATATATCGAATTTAAAAATATTGGCGAGTATTCCGAAAAGCTTTTTCCGGTAAATAATTTTGGTGAAACGAGCTTATTTTAGATTCCTATTTATATGCAAAATATGTTAAAAAAAAATTATAATATATTCAAAAATCAATTTGTTTCGCTCAAATCAGATATCCGTCCTTGTAAAATATTCTAGCTACATAAAAATACATTTTATACACCTGCAAATATGTGCAGCAAAATTCCATTGTATTTTTTGCAATCTACAAAAATGTAAGTCCACATATGTATATAAACATATACTCAAATAAATATGAATCTGAATCTGAACATCGAAATACAATTGTACTTAGACATGTACTACAAATTCTTTCGGCTGCTTGCTGCTAGAGGCCACAGGCTTACAATACAGTTATCATATAGTATATGTATGCATGTATGTATAAGATCTGACAGACAAGTCACTCGGTGAAAGCCATTTGGCCTCACAGCCAACAAAGCCAACCGAACTTGCTGAGTAGTTGCATGGCAGTTACTTAGAATGCCTGCTCGTTGGTAATCCTTTATGCGCCATTTTAGTGGAATTACTTTTAAATTATTCTCATTTCATTGTTGTGTCTCTGTGTTTGTTTGTGAAGACATTTACGTGTAAGCAGCATTTGTTTGGCGAGTGAAATAAATTTGTATCAATTTTTCACGGTATGCTACAGCAACAAAAGGGGCACTTATGGCACTGTAGACTGCTTTTGAGGCTTAAGTAATAAATTTGTCAGAATTACGTTGCATAATTTCGATTAATTTTAAGTATTTATGCCTTAAGTGGTTCTAATAATTAAAGTGAAATGTAAAAACTTGTTTGTTAATTGCGGAAAATGTAGGCGCGCTGAACACTATGGCTTATTGGGATTCATTAATTTTCAGTAAAACAAAAAAATGATACTCCATGTAAAATGTATTGAATATAATTAGCTTGCCAGAAAAATTATAAATTTAAGAAACTGTATTTTTTTACCTATTCTTAATGGTATGCAATTTTTTCTCAAAATTGTTGAAATATATGTTTAATTAGTTTCCTCTTGAAAGTGATATATAAAGACAAGCATTTTCACCTAAAAACTGTACATACTTGTATATATTATATTTAATATGGTTTTTTATTTATTGTTGGAATTTATTATTTATACCCTCTGTATTAAAGTTTTCACCAACAATGTATTTCCGCGCCTAGATGTAGGCAACGTATTCTCACTAAAATTTTTATTTCAGTTGATTTTTTGGAAGATACGAGATCATTTTTGTGAAGCAGTGAAAAAAGCTATGGGTTTTCCGATTAATACCTATTTTTGTTTCATAGAGTTATATAATTCATAAGAAAAAAAATCCTTAAAAAATGCAAACTTCAACTTTATATCTCTGATATGGTTAGGTTCAATTTCCTACAAAATTTACGAAACGAGATATTTTTTTAAACAGTTGGAAGCAACGTCTGAATTTAATCACTGATAGCAAGAAAAAAAAGATATAAAACTGTACGGCACAGGACTTTACCGTTACAATTAAGAAGTCATACTTGGAGAGACTTTCCTAGAACCGTCGAAGGACTTATTTTTCAAAACAAAATATTCGCTTTTTTTGCATCCTTATATACATATTTCTACAACTTTTTTAAGAAAGAAAAAATTTTCATAAATAAGTTATAGAAATATATGAAGAGCATCAAAACCCGATGGAACGAGCTAAGGAGGTGCAAAACTGCAAAAGTCATGTGCAAAACGGTAGACCGTAAATACACAAAATTCCTATTGGCATTCAATAGAAGAGACTTTAGGAACATGATGGGAACACTAACTGGTCAGAGTCTGGTGGTGACACACGTCCGCAAGATGGATCCGACTGATGGTGTGACTGCAGGAAACGTCTGGAGCGAAGTGCCAGAGAAACAATGGAGCATCTCTTTTCCACGTGTTCTGCATTGACAAGACTGTGCTGTAAGCATCTGGGGTCCCCACAGTACGAAACACTGGATATCGAATCGGAATTGGCATGATCAAGTATGTCCAAAGAGACCTATTTACGGTACCCTTTTTGAAAAAAATTCAGTTTTATCGGGATGAGTCGAGCAAGAACGCTTTTCATTCCCAAAATATGCACAAAAATCATTCGAACGGAGTCACTAGAGATGTCGAGATCTCTTACCAAACTTGCCTAAGTGTTTTCAAGCACCATTTTTTAATACATTTTTAATATTTTCATGAAAAGGCCGAAGATTATATATTACGCTTAAATTTGCTATATGTAGTAGGTAAGGACAATCCTACCAACTTCGCAAAATACATGTTTTAGAAATATCATTTAACCGGGGTAGTCCGGTACTCTTTTGTCACAATATATACACATATATAATCATTATTAAAATCATAAATAACAAAGTTTTCTCTTTATGTACTTCCAGCACAACTTTTTCTAATTTTTTTACAATTTTTACGTTTTCCAATACGCTTGACGACCCTCAATACTCGCTTCTAGAATTTTTACAAATTTTTTATTGTACTTATTTATTTTTTTCCCCAAAAAATATTTCTTTACTACTAAACAAACGTCACTCTACTCAGTTGCCATATCATTTTGGCGCATCTACCAATTTTCACTTTTACTATTATTATTTTCCGTTTTGAGTACTTTTATTTTCATTAATTTTGTTGCTGTTTTGGCCTTCAACACCAACTTCCTTATTTCCTGTATTGTTTTGCTAGTTTCCAATTATTTTATTTCGTTCAATTTTCTTTATTTTTTCTCGATTTTTTTTTTACTTTTTTTATTTATTCTTTATTCTTTTTTTTGTTCAAATAATAATAGATTTTTTCCTGTGCATAAACATTTATTTTGCACATTTTCTATTTCCATTGTTCTACTTCCGTTACTTTACTGCTGCCTTACTCGTGCTATCTGCTTTCCTCCGTAATTTCCTTGCAACCAAACGAAAACAACAGCAGCTGACACACATGCAGGCACACATACATATGTAATACCCATACAAAGACTATCTGTATATATGTGCATATATGTGGTTGTACAATCTATTTAGCCAACCATTCATCCATCCATCACTTTGGTGCAAGTGAACCGAACCAACAGTCGTCCTACAATTCTACTTCTCGAAATGTACAACAATTTATAACTGTAAATGTGTGTATGTGTGCGTGCAATTGCTTGATTGTTTTTTGCGCCAAATACATAGATAAAATCCGATGAGTGTATGTATGCGTGTTGCTGTAACGCTTGAAACCCACCACAAGACAAGCCATTCGTTCGTGCCTCCCCCCACTTGCAACAGTCAGCAGCTTTAAATTGCATATTTGCACTTTAAGTTAAAGAAATTAAGTCAACAGTACTTAAAGTGAATGCAGATGTGTGTATGTATATCTGTAGGTGTATATATATGCATGTATTTGTGTGGCTGTTTAACAAATCCTTTTACTTTGGTTAATTCGCTATTATTTCAACGGCCATTTTTGTTTGGAAACATTGTTTTTCGCCCCAAATTATATTATAGATTTTTATATTAAGCGCCAAGCCGTAGCTTGATTAACAACAACAATAACAACAACAGCAATAGCCTGGGTGCCTGACACCAAAACAATGGTGAATACATTATATCGAGCCGCAGCTGCCGCACGCAATGTCCGCGTCTGATAACACAGTCGAGGACATTAGCGACGCCACCCTCACACACACACACACGCACCCACATACACACACACTCCCTCACTCACATTCAAGCGAACGAAGTGCGAAGCAAAGTCAGCGCGTTGCTGGTGTTTGTGCCCCCGAGCGGTGGCACGCGGCTGACTTAGTTAAACATCTTCCGGAAACAACGCCTTCAGCGCGAAGCAAAAATAGCGAGCGCGGCACACGAAAGAGACGCCGTCAAATGCAAGCGTACACTCATTTACATACACACACCCATTCATATATACAGTTACATAGCATTAACTGTGTGTGTTTGTGCTTGAAAAAAATAAATAAATCACGAATGGCAGGCATATCGGTAGCAGTTCGCAGCTGCACTCGCTTGTGGTTGCTCCTTCAACATTTTCTTTTGTTTCCTTGTGCGCACGTTCGTGACTCGCTGTGCATTTTTTGTTGTTTGTTTTGCGACGCTTGCACGAAGTAGCGAAATTTGCAAAAAATGGCACAGAAAATTGGTGGGAGTCGCGAATATTTAACCTAAATTCGGTGCTTTCTTGCTAGTGAGCGTTTTATTTATGCGCTAAGCCGTGAAGAATTGACAGTACCGAATAGATATAAGCTCGTGCATGAAGTATGTATGTATGCATATACATATATGTTATCTACATTTTTCGTATTAGATATCATATCAAAAACCCTAACCTCCCCTAAATACGACATGCATATGCACAGCCTGCAAATACAACAAACTTTTTCTAAGGTTGTATTGAAACTTTAGGGGTCATATCCAATTATAAATTAAAAAAAAAAAACAATTTTTTTGCAAATACTATATGTATATATCGAATGAACAAATATTCGAGAATATTATTCGAAATTTTAAAGTCGAACTGGCAAATAATTTCAACATATGAGTATCTTCGGAAGAAGTTCTCTAAATTAGTGTAAACGGCTACCAAAACTTTAAATGGATTGCCTTAAGTATATGAAGGACCGTCAAGATCATTTGCAGGATCAATATGCATATTTTTTACTCACACGGTCTCTATAGGACAGCAGGACGGTTGCTGGCTTCATTACATATCACAACTTACTGGCATCACATGTAAACCGGGCGGGCTTAAGTAACGACAATACATGCAGAAAGTGCATGAAAGTAGGCATGAGAGAGACGCTGTAACATCTCCTTCGATTCTGTCCGCCTATATCTGGTATTTGTCTTAGAAATCTAGGAGCTTCGCAGTTCAAGGGACTAGAAGAAAGTTCGCAAAAACCGTTCACCTCCTATATGACAAATACTTCACCTCAAATTAAACTGAACCGCTATCAGACGTTACTAAGGACCAGAAGGTCTATGTACGGCGTGACACAATAGATCTTAGGTCACAGTACAATCATCACTTACCTATTTATCTAACGGCGCTCAGCATAACTTAACCACTTAACTTAAACAAAGCTTCTCTGATATAGTATATATACAAAAAATCTAGTTTTTCTTTGGGACATCATCATTTTATGAAAAAAACTGAACTGATCTATCGATCTTTATCTGTATTCATCTATAGAAATAATATTTTTTTTCTGTGATTTTTGGACTTTTGATAATCTTAAACAGAAATGTTTTTCTTATAGGCATACACCGCCTCATGGATATCCTCCTGCGAATCAGCTAGGGATCCAACCCTATCAAAATTCAAAAACCTTAATTTCTTCAAAATAAATCTCCGATTATTAAAGTTCATTAAAATATGTAAATATACGTTTATATCGTGGGGATTGAATAACTAAAAATCCTCTTCAAAAAAATTAAAAACGCTTACTTTCTAACTTGCGAAAGATATAGCGCCTTAAATGAAGTAAATAAGTACATAATTAACAAAATAGCATTTTCTAAACTCAATAATTCTGTTCTTCGAAAAATAAGTTTATTAGCAAAATCGGTGTTTAATATTAGACACCACTCATTAACATGAAGTTTACCACCCAAAATAACCTCTCTTTGGCAGTAAAATCTGCACTCAATGCAAGCTTATTGTATGCTACAACGTGATATTATTAAACTCATACATTCTTAAAATCCCCAAAGAGAAAAATCTGATCTGTTGCCTTACACTCCAGCTGGTAAAGTTAGGTGAATATATGACCAATATAGTCAACCTATTTTTATTAAATATGGAAATATTTAAAACGAGAGTTGCAATATTTATTTTTCCACAATTTGTTGTCTGAAACAATATTTCCGGTACCGATATATATTTATTTCAAACACATAGGTCCATTTATACTATTTTTGTTTTTGGAACTTACTCCAAATATAGGCAGTCATTACCAAAGATATCGCTTTATTTATAAATAAAAATGATTTAATATTATTGAGGAAGTCATAAATATCTAAACAGACATGCGGTTGTATCTACAAAACATATTTGCGTGAGTCTACAAAAATTTTGCAAACAAAAAATTCTTCTGATTTCATGCGCAATTTGAGAACCCAAACGCAATAACAAACGAAAAAACTTCACTAGGAAATGAAAAAAAAATAATAATAATACTAAAAATAATTTCTCTAACATTTTCACCTTTCTCTCATAATTTTCCGTGTCGGGCGAACGGCATTGATTTAACAAATTAGTAAAGTTTGTGCCATTGAGCAAGGAAGAACTGGTGAAAATATACTATAACGAGTAATTACCACCACCGGACTCTAACCGCTTTTGCCATGCTCATATGTAACATAAGCATTTTTCACTCGCCCCTTAAACCAACTCAGCGCACCCACTGTGCCAGAGACGATACATCAGTTTTATGCCGCAATAATGTGCTTCGCATGACTTCAATTTGTATCAAGTGTAAGCTGGCAGTCAAAGCAAATAACTGCAGAAGCTCAAGTGATTTCAAGAATAACGTCACAAAGAGCTCATGCCTTTTGCCAAACAACATTACGGATGGGCATAAATTTAACATAAACTATATTGGTTTGCTTCTTTTATGTATGTTTGGGTAAGTATGTTTTGCTTACAAAATATTTGGGCAAACACACTCGTAAATTCCACGAACTGCTTACAAATAATTTACGCAAATATTTACTTGCCATATGAGAAGGTGAGAGCATTCTGACAGCGGCAGTTAAGCGAATACTTTGGGGAAGAAATAAGTGTAATGTATATATACCTAAAATATTGTGTATCCAGCCAGAAGTTGAGTTAACTTCACGTTAAATTTTACATAGTATATAATAATGCTTTATATATAAGAGACAACATTACAATGCATGGCAACATGGGCCACATAAATGAATAGTCCTTTGCTAGTTCTGGAAGAAAAAAAATTTCCTTATTTTTGTCTGATGTCAAGATCATTAATTTCCTTTTTTTCTGATTCTCGTCTGATATCACATGAGAAAGACATTCCCAGCTTTTACATTTTGGTCCCTCGTGAAATTTTAATAAAAAAAAGTATTTTTTTTTTAGCGATAATTACTAATGAAAAAAACTTCTTCCACAAAAAGCAGCATTACATCTCGTCAAAAGTTGCCAACACAGCTGCAATTTAACTTTTCCATCGCATTATTTATTACCTACACTCTGTCACTTCCGTTAACAACAAACAGCCTCAAAGCGGTGGCAACGCTTTTCTCATATTTTATTCAGCAATTTTTTATTTGCTGCTTTTTCAGCGGTCGCTTGCCCGCACCTACCCCTGGGTTATGCATCGACGTCCGTTTTGGGTCGAGTAAACTTTGACTCATATCGACAAACTGATTTGTTAACAAACATATGCATATTTACCGTTAACTAGATAGCAACACTGTCGGCTCGGTCGGCTCGGCCGGCCTGTCTGCCCGGTGATATTTTATTTACGGATGTTAAGCGTATAAATAAACATTGAGACACACACAGAACTTGCGATTGCAACTGTGAAATGAAAAACTTCGGACGACCACGAGCCACCGCACACGGTAGCCATTTTACATGACCACACATACAGCCATACAGACACTTACGGAAATAACTTTTATGTACATATGTGTATTGTATGTGCTTGCGGGTGTGTGCAAAATAAAGCACAATTGCTGCTGATATGCGAGCCAATGTTCGGGCCTTTATTGACAGTAGAATTATATTATTTATTTAAATATTTATAAAACTGTTGATAAACAGTTAGCGGAAGTAACGACACTTTCACAGCCTAAATATTTATTTGAAAATATTTCGGAATTTCCCAGTAAAGCGGCTAGGCATATAAATAAATAAATAGCTTCGAGTTCTACAGGCCACAGAGCGGCTATGTTTGTTAGGCTTAACAGATGATGAAGAGATTTCGTTTTGCTTTCTAACTGTAAATTGTATAAAGTATGAAATAATTTAAATTTTTTTAGAGAATTGTTAATGCTGTGTTTATTGTGGGTTGTTTTTGGCATTAAATTCCATTCTCGTGAATTATTACATTAATAATACATTTAACTCATCTTAAACACCATTTTGTGTTTATGAAGTCACGACAACACATTTCAAAATATGCACAGAAGAGATGCTTTGAGATATTTTTGAATTCATCATAGAAAGTTCCTAGTTGTTCTTAAACTCAAACCATTAAACTCGAGTTTACAAAAATTTCCCGGATAATTTGTGGTTTCCTGAACAAATCAACGAAAAAAAAATCATTTTTGTTTAGCATTAAACTCTACTGAAAAGAAATAGCATTAACTCGCCCTAAACTCTTCTTGGTGTTTAACGAAAATTCGATACCCAGTTTCAAAACACATACAGAAAAGAACTTTTCAAAAGCTTTTGAATAAGCCACAGAAAACTCCATAATTTTTTGTAGACTCAAAAATTTTAAACTCGAGTTTACAAAAACTCGCCAAAAAACGTATAGTGTCTTAAACAAGCTAACGAAAAAACTTTATTTGTATTAGGCAATAACTCTCGCGAGCTTATTACACCAATAATATCTTTAACACGTCTTTAACTCCTCTTGGTGTTTATGGAAATAAGAAGAAGTAGTTGTTCTTAAACTCAACACTTTAAACTCGGTTGACGAAAAGTTCCCAAGAAAAATTATGCTCTCTTAAACACCTCAACGACAAAACTTCATCGCTGTTCAGCCTTAACTCTCTCCGTTTGATTCCTTTAACTCGTATTAAGGTGTCTTTGCCTGGTGTTCAGTTTTAAGCACTATTCAAGAGCTTATTGTAAAAAAATATGTCATTTAACTCGCCTTAAACTCCTTTTTGAAGTTATGGACTTCGTTCACATATATACAAAATATTTTACAACTAATATCAGCGATTCATAAACACCAATATGTAATCTCTACACTACATAGACCCAAAAATTTAAATTCGAGTTTTGTAATTTTGTGTCTTAAGGATGCTGAATGATCGTCTCTTAAATATTAGTTTGAGAAAACTCCGCCAGATTTCATAAACACATAACCTTAAACCTCAGTTTGACATAGAGTGTACGATTGCAGTTACACACTTTTTCGCACTATGAGCTCAATTGTTAAACGTTTTCATAATAATATTGCTCTTAATACAAAATTTGGTGAGAAAAAAATTTATTTTATAAAAAAAAGTTCTAAATTTTTTTTTAAGTTATTGCGGACTAAAAGTTAAATGAAGTCAACGAAAAAAATTCGACAGATATCTGTATTTATTTATATATGTAGGATACATGTATTTATATGTAGGTACATAAACATATATGCATGTAATTAGTTTCACTTTTAATCAAATCAAACAACCGCAAACGTGTTCAATTAGCTGTGACTGCGCGCCAAAACAGCAACTTGGCTGCACAGACATTCTATGGTGTGGATATAATTTGCACAAACAATAAAATATTTATGTATGTGTATGTACATTTATTCTATGACACACAGCAAACATTTTTGAATATCAGAATAAAAATTTTTCAAATATTATTTTTGATTTTTAAAAGAGCCATATTTGATTCAAAAATTAAATACATATCAAAGAAAAGTAAAGAAATGATTTTAAGAAAATAAAATAAATTTGTAAAATTGTTAAATTTTTTTTTAATTAAAAATTTTTTTTTTTTAATAAAATATTTTTTTTTTTAATTTTGTTTCGAAGAACAATTTTTGTTTAATTTTTTTAAGAAACAAATTTTTTTAAAGAAAAACTTTTTAATTTTAAATTTATTACTTTTTACTATATTAATTTTAACCATGTTTCATTGTTCTGAGGTTTGATAAGGTTTGAAAAATATTACATCAACTAAATATTGGATTAGTAAAAGCTTTTGCTCATAATAACTGTCGGCTTTTAAATCATAACATTACTGCTGTTACTTTGCTATATGAGAAAAAAATTTAAATAACTTAATTGATTAATAATATTTAATTTTAGAATAACCAAAAGCAATAACGAGTTTCTAAATACAAAGAAACATTGTCTCTTCATAAAAAATATAATGTCTAACGAGTTTTTAACAACGAAAAAAATATATAAAATTTATTTTAATTGCTAAATTATATGAAAAAAATGCAGATAGCATACAGATGACCCGCTCAGCGAACTCAATGTCATAACAATTATGATATACAGGTATCTTCAATCCACCTTTGTGAGTCACTTAGCTGTTGTTAAAAAATATAACAAAACAACCGCAGTCTTAAGCTATAAAAAAAAATATTTGCCAATAAATAGTTCTAACTTATCAAAGTAATTAACCTAATAGCCTGTTCACATCAGCGCTTAATTACGTGATTCGCTCAATTGTCTGCTTCATCACCATGACAACCTTATAAAATAATCAGACTAATAAATACTAAATTATTTATATGCGCCTGGATAAGAAGACGCATAATTGAAATAATCGAATCGAGTCTATATTAATAATTTCGATGAAAATCTTATTAACTCAAGTTAACAATGGAAAAATTCTTTCATCAAAGGGAGAAGTTCTCAACCAGTCGGAGCGCTCTTTCAATCATTTTAAAGCAGATAAAAAGGAAGTAGCAGTTAATGACATATAAGTCTTAAGATGAGAAATATGGAACGCCAACTTAAAGAAATGCGAAAGCGGTTTGAGCGGCTTCTTAGAGGAGAGGTGTTTAGTGACCCTCTAGTGGCACATACTATTGCTGTGACAACACAATGATGATGCTGAGGCATTTTTGTAAGCTAAATTTGCAATAGATGTTACGATTTCGTGGAATATTATTTTATTTTTAATATATTTTTATATTTATGCAAACAAACAAAAAAATGTTTCTATATCCGTTCTTAAATTTAGTTGAATAGCTGAAATTTTCTTGTTGCGTTCATAAACATTTTTTATTATTTTATATTCATAATACATATATTTTTTAAAATTTTGTGACATATTTTCTGACAATAATTCTTATGTGTATAATATACTCGCATTTACACAAAATTCCAATTTTTCTATCTAACTTCCCCTGAAATGTTCTTCACGGCACATAAATGCTCAAATATGCAAACAAAACAAAATTCACACAGCATACAAAGTGTCGGCAGACAAACCACAAAAATATACATACATATATGAAATATTAAAAAAATAATTAATAATAATAATTAATATACGTTGCGATTTTTTAAAAATAGCAATGAGCCTATGCAAGCAAATATGATAATACATTAAAGTATGTAAAAATAAAATATATAAATATATTTATGTCAGTAAATTTATAAATATAGTCAGCACAAAATGACTCACAATTGTGGTATGCAACAATAAAATATAATGTTGCACATGTAAATGTAAATTATTTGAAATTAATGTGGCGAATTAAAAAATTAAGACTTTTTCGAAAATATTTTTGAAATAGTAGAAATTGTGATTTTTTCAAATATTTTTAAATAATATAAACTGTATTGGCGCAGTTTTAATTAAAAAAATAAAAATTATTATTTTTTTTAATATTTAATTTATTATAATTTTAATTACTATCTAACTAATTATGAAAAAAAAAATATTTCGTAAAATATTATTTCAGTTATAAGATTTTATCTCAAGATTTATTTAACTTAAAACTATTATTATTATTTTTTTTAAATTTTTTTAATTATATTAATTTTTTTTAATTATTTTAAATTTTTTAAATTATACTAATTTTTATATATAATATTAAAAAACATATTTTCAAGTTAATAACATTCAAATTTTCTTTAAAAAAAATTTTACCTGTGGCAAATACATCAAATAGCAAATAAGTAATTTAAAATGCCACTGTGTACCTATATCCTTCCTTTTACTTTCATAGATAACCACTCAAGCAATCCGGCTAACTTCTATGAAATAAAAAAAATATTTTTTTTTTCATAAAAAAAGCACTTAAATAAAGTTAGCCACTTTCCATTATTCAGTTTATTTTTCAATGGTAGATAGGAATCTGCATATATATATATCTAGCTTCCCCCATCATCAATTCATTTCAGTGGCGAATATAAAGCAACAATTTCGCACATCCACGCCACCGAAGCGCACTCACTCTACATTTGTATAAACTACGCGCTTTGCTTTTATTTCCACGGCGCCTCAAGTGGTTCTTTGCTCGGCATGAATGCACTTGAATGGCCATTTCGGTAACTAAGTATTTGGCCACGAAATGAAACTCCCTCAGCCGCAGCATAATATAGCGGTATATATGTATATTAGAATGTTGTGTTGAACTTTCCTGCTCACCCCACAGCCAAAAATTGCAAGTGTGGCAACATCAGCGCACTTAGCTCGCCACTGCAGCCACTTAGTTGTCTCGCACAAGGCGCGTGACCAATTGAAATGTGCCATTAAAAAATAATAGAAGTCATAAAAATTATAATTATGACAACACACAAGAGTCGGCGCTCGAAGTGGCAAAAACAGCAGAGCCGCGGAGGACCTAGTAATATTTTTTGCTCTTGCTTTTGGATGCTGTGGCGATTCTTTTGAGTAAGTTAAAGTTTGTGTGAATAGATTTTGTTGGCGATTTTGAGTCATGCTCTTGTGGTGCATTGCTCATACGACGTGGTGTGCCTACTTTAAAGATTTTTTGGGCGATGAAGAAGCAGTGAATTTAAAGATTTAGATAATATAAAGATATACTTATGTGTATGATTTGAATATTGAGGTTATGTAGACTGAAGATTTTATATTTTTCTTATAATTAATAGAAAATATTTTCATGTAAGCATTGTGGGTGAGTTTAGTATTAGAAATACTATAAAAATGCCTGAAAATTCCCAGCGGCGCCGTAAGCCAAAACTACAACTCTCTCAGAATTTTACAATTTAGTTAATGGTAATTTAAAAGCATTATCCATAAGATTTTGGCTTTAAATAAGCTTATTTTTTGCTTAAGTACCCTTAATTTTAAGACTACTCGTTCGACATTATTCTACCAAAATAAACGATCCGATAAAAATTCACTTGCAGGTAGCTTTGGCTATAGCATTAAGGCTAATTTTTAGAAAAACAGTGGAAGTGAAAACTTATAAACCTAATCATATTAATAATGGAATAATACTAAATCAATTGAAAGCTGCCCATAGTTTTACTTTAGAGGGTAAAAAATAAAAATATCGTTTCACAAAATATTCTTAATTTTATTTACTAACAAAATATTATGATACATATATATATATGAATAAAAATCACTGATTTTTGTTCTTGGCGCCAAAATATAGGCAAGATTTTTTAAAATTTTTCAATTTAAACTTAACAAGCTGAGCAAAAATTGAGAAATTCTTTAAAAAAAAATCACAATTTTTTTAAATTTGTTTATTAAAATTAAAAAATAATTTGAGCAAAATAAAATATTTACGAATATTAACCAAAATAATAATGTCACTTATTTTTTTTCTTGGCGTCGAAATATAGGCAACATTTTAAAAAAATTTTCATTTTAAACTTAACAAGCTCAATCAAAATTGAGAATTCTTTAAAAAAAATTCACAATTTTTTAAATTTACATTCACTGAAATGAAATATTAAGAAAAACAAATTAACAAAAATAATAATATTCATAAATACAAATTAAAAATACTAACAAAAAAAAAATGTTTTATTTTTTTAAAACGATCATCTCATAATATTTTTATTGTAATTGTGTAATACTTAAAAGATTAAAGATTAACAAAAAACTCTTTAATTTGGTTTTAAGAGAATTTTTTTATACCCTGAACAGGGTATATTAAGTTTGTCACGATGTTTGTAACACCCAGAAGGAAGCGTCGGAGACCCTATAAAGTATATACATAAATGATCAGTATGTTGAGCTAAGTCGATTTAGCCATGTCCGTCTGTCTGTCCGTCTGTCTGTATATATACGAACTAGTCCCTCAGTTTTAAAGATATCCTTTTGAAAATTTGCAAACGTCATTTTCTCTTCAAGAAGCTGCTCATTTGTCGGAACGGCCGATATCGGACCACTATAACATATAGCTGCCATATAAACTGAACGATCGGAATCAAGTTCTCATCTTCACCAAATTTGGTATAGATTATTTTCTAGAGCAAAAATGTAATATCCGAGAAAATTGTTCAGATCGGTTAACTATAGCATATAGCTACCATACAAATTGAGCGATCGGAATCAAGTTCTTGTATGGAAAACTTTCACATTTGACAAGATATATTCACGAAATTTGGTATATATTATTTTTGAGGGTAACAATGTAATCTCTAAAAAACTTGTTCAGAACGGGTTACTATAACATATAGCTTCCATACAAACTCGACACATAGTTACTAACAGAAATGCACCTGTGAAGGGTATTTAGCTTCGGTGCAACCGAAGTTAACGTTTTTTCTTGTTTGCTATTAAATTTAATACAATTTTTTGTGTTTACAAAACCCCCGTTAAACTGCCCGAATGATTTAGATGCTTGTGTAATTTTTAAATACTTAAAATATTATTTATGATCACTCAGCGCATTTTTTAAGTAAGCATACTCAAAAGCAATTAGCTATATAATATATATCGTCACCTAAAATTCAAAACAACACATCATCAAAAAGAACGAAATAGAGTTTTTGTTGCTTACGATTCACAGTATATATATATGTAGCATAAAATGTCCAGCCTCCGCTGTCAGTCACACACAAAACATTGAAAACCCATCGAGCTAGTGAAATTATACTAAATAATTTGATGAGTGTTTAAGAGTTGTAGCGCAGCAATTATCGTAGAAAAGAACACAAGAATAATGACGGTATTTAAATTTAAAATTAATTGCGCAAAAGAAGTAAGCGATTTATGAGACAATTTATGTGTGAAATGTCCTTTGAAAGCGTAGAATTGCTATCTGGTTGTGTTAGTGTCGATAAATGATGGGACTTATAGTGGCAGAGACTAGACAGACGCAGCGACTCTGATCTGCGTTAAAAACTATAATAGACGCAAATATTTTATAATTTTTGGTATGTTTGGTTGCTGCAATAAGCTTATTTGATAGGAATTTGTAATGCAGAAAATAATACAGTAAGGAAATAAGAAAACTATCGAAATTCGAGGCTAGAAAAAATTACTTGATGGAAGAAGTTGTCTATTGTTTAAAAAATTTATATTTTAGAAAATTAATTCTATGGATAATATCATGGAAATCAACAAATATACCTCTTTATCGCACCACAAACTATAATTCATTAGGAACTGGCTCTGTTCAAAATTTGATTTTCATTCGTCCGTTTTCAATACAAAATTTCAAATATATGTATATCAATTTATTTGGCTTAAAATACATTTTGTGATGAAGTTTCATTATTTATACTCAAATCGGTGGTAAATTTGATTTTCTTACTCCCAGAAAAAAATTTCGAACTAGTAATTTTTTGTGGCATCTTGGCTGGTCCTATTGAATTTTTCTTTTTGGGAGAGGAATTTTATTTTATAAATAAATTAAAGAAATGTGCCTTTACAAATTTTAATGCGCTTTAATAATCGATAAAAAATTTTTTCAGCTTTGATCCGTAGCCAATGTTCAGGCGGACCTTCGAAAAAAGGTGTTTGGCGGAGAACTAAATTTTTCTGCTTAAAATAATTTAAAATCAAAAACAAAAAAATATATTATTACTATGGACGACTATTCTAAATATTAATTTTTTACAAGAAAGCGGTTTTTTTTTAGTGAAAAAAAATTATTATCAAAAATCTTGTTACCTGGCAAATATATTTGAAGGTCGTGTAAAAACTTCAACTCCATTAGCACTGCAGGTTTGTTGAACTTATATCCTTATTAGCAAAACAAGAAATCGATTTATAATTGAAATTCAGAAAACTTTGAAGGAAGTTATTCTGAAAGTTTCGATGCCAATTCTACTTTCCGACAAATGAGCAATTTCTTTGAAAGGAAAGAGCGTGTTCGCAATTTCAGAACGATATCTCAAAAACTGAGGAACTAGTTCACATGAGTTATCGAGAGATGGATGAACAGACGGACTTGGTTAAATCGACCCAGCTCACCATGCTGATATACTAGATATACATATTATGGGGTTTCCGAACAAAAAATCAGTTTAACATCGTTATTCAGTGTAAATAACCCAAAAATGAACATAAAGAGATAAAAACGTGTACAAAATTTCAAAACGATTGTTCAAAAACTAAGAGAATAGTCCTAACCGAGATGTCTTATCAGCTCAGTTTCTTATGCTGATCGTCTATATATCTACATATATTTCATAGGGTATCCGTCGTTTCCTTCTAGCTGTTCGTTGCAAACCTTATAAGCCCAATTCAAGGTATAAAAAATAATTGCTTTCAAAATGCATTTAAAATTTCAATAACCTCACTGCTATTACATATAATTACAACAATAATCATATACTTCTAACTAACAAGGCAAATAGCCGGCACTAAATTCATTCACACAACCCTTATCTGACGATATAAATTCTAAAAAAAATAATTGCAGTAACAAGTGAAAAGGCAATAACTGAACTTGGTACCCGCCGCCGCGCCATTATTCAATCAGTAACTTGTATTATTATTATTACTTGTACATCCCGACAGCGAGCAATTGCAATTACTCAAGTCGCAATGACATAATCACGCAACAAATCAGCGGCAACAATATTTACGAGTGAGCACAAACATACATACATATAAACATATATATATTCGTAGACATTCATACATACATACAAATACTAATGCATATAGTCCACGATGAGCCGTAAATTGTGTCGGCGCGCGCGGACCTGCAGCGACCTCGGCTTCAGCCATCAGCCAATGAACCAATTGATCACTAACAACGAAGCAAGCGATTTCAAGTGCGGCGGCCGCTGTCATAACACAATAGGTATAAAAACACATACGCACGCACACATATACAGCGGCATAAAATGACAGTCGAGTGAAGTAATTTCGCTTGAAGGCAAATTGACATGGAAATGCTAGCGAATGGCAAATGCACAAAACTCTCAATAATAAATAATATTGTGATGGGATGAGTGCGCATGTGTGTATGCGTGTATGTGTGTGGCGTGTGTGCACTTGCAGGCACGTCATCAATTGTGCAAGTGCTTATGACGGCGCTATTATGACCAGTTATTTCCACTAACTACCGCATTTTCATTTTTATTTTTACTCACATTTTTTGAATTTTTTATGCTGATTGGCTGAAAGGTCGCACGCAAGCACAAGCACACGCGCGCACATACATACATAAGTATTTATATACATACAAACTATTGCAACTCAAAATGCATATGCATATTTTTGAGAAAAAAAACACAAAAAAAATATTAAAAAATTAAAAATACAAAATTTGTATGTATTGGTATTTCTTGTAGCAAAGTTGCCACAAATTAAAAGCCGTCTTTGCTTTATCGTAAAAATTCCTGGCTGCCTTTTAGTATTATCGACGGTCTTAATTCTTTACTCATGCACTTTTGGCCTCAGTGAGTAGGTGTTTACATGCAAAGTTTTCGTGTTATTATCTTTTGTTTAAATTGGCCTAGCTTCAGCTGTATGCAAATTTGCTTGAACGCCTACGTGTAGGCTAGAATTGCGTGTACGAAGTGGCTTTTGAGCTACAAAAAATGGTAAGAAATTTTCGTAAAAGTGGAAGACATAATTTCAGTATTTTTTGTTCATTAAATTGCTGCGAAATGTAGTTGAAAAGAAAATAGAAAGGTTTCTTTTAAAATTCTGGGAAATTACACCTATATTATATAATATTATAAAGGCATATAATTATTGTTATGAAGAGTGAAATTTTAGGTATTTTTATAGGTCAAATGTTAAATATTTTTTATTAATATGTAACATATACTAGGGCAGGTCAAAAAATTTTTTTACTTGGTACTCTGAAAAATGGATTCTTAGACAACTGAATTTTATAGATCAATAAGAAAGTCAGTTTTAATTGTAAAGCTTACAATTTTGTAGACAATTTACTGTTCTACAAAAATAGTCGATTTTTTCTCCTTATAAGAGTATCAAGCAATAACATTTTTTTTAGTTTCTGACCCAATCTAGCATATGAGTATATGAAAATTATTCGTATAAAAACAGTATTCTGAATAATTCTATTAATTAAATGGTATTTTATACCCAGAGGTATTTTCTTAATTTTTTAACATTTTTTATATAATTTTTAATTTTTGTATTTTTTTTTTTATTTTCTTAATTTTTTAGGATTTTTTATATAATTTTTAATTTTTTTATTTTTTATTTATTACATTTTTTTTGTAAGTAAACTTCTTCCAAATTTTTTCTGTTTTCAAAACCTTTTCCTACAGCATTCAATTTAATCCCTTTGGCAACTTTTTAAAAAGCACTGTTTTAATGTGCATATGGCAGCATGTCTTCCCAAAAAAATCGATAAATTATTGACAAGCCTACTCGAACATGGCGAAATGAACATAATACCAAATAATGCACTCAGCATACAAGACCTACAAGGAAGCATTTTCGCAACATACATATAGTATGTACATGCCATTACACAAGTCCATAAATATAATATGCATACACCCTACATACAGCTATACATATTTCTGCGCCCAAAAGAAAACGGTAATATTCAATAATCGGTCAACATAAGCGCATTTGTTAGTGGCACAAAGGCAAAATCTCAAAAAGAAATCAATAAACGGTTGAATGTTGACCCACAGAACTAAACGAGTGCGCTCATACACATACTTACACAAATGTGTATGTTTGTATATGTATATCTTTATGCCATAAAATAGATTATTCTACAAAGTATATATAATAGGACACGGATATTTTTTATCAGAAAAACTCTTTAATTAAAAAAAAAATTGGACTAACTTGCAATAACTGGATTATCGACCTAATACTTTCAGATTAAGCGCAACCAATTATGAACACTGCGCATCATAATACATTTTTATTTTATAATAAAATTATGGCATATAACACAGGCTTACCAGGTTCGGTTCTATATGACTCAAGATCACTGACGCAGGGTTCAGTTCAATTCAGCTAAATTTGCATATGTCCAAAGTAACTACTACCAAAAGATAGCCTACTAAAGATAAGTAATGAATTAATTTATTCCATGTATGCTCCATAGAAATACTGATAATTTAAATTGGTCCCACTTGAGGGAAATGGTATTATTAAATATCCACAAAAATATAGTTTTAAGTCAAATATAAGTACAAATTGCTTCAGTGAAACGAAACCACGTCTTCAATTCACTAAATCAGTCTGTTCAATATTGATATAAAAATGGATGGCTCCAACTCGAAAAATAGAGTTTGGGAGAAAAGCATGTAAGGTCTTCTTTTCCTAGAATATCCACAAATCAAAATATGTTTTCAAGTAGTTGGAAGGGGGATACAAATTTTTCTAAATGTTTATTATCAGGAAACTGTAAGACACATCCAACTTTCTTTCCATTACGATCAAGAGCTCATACTCGGGGAGCCTCCCTTAGATGTGTCTACCAACCAGTTTTTTTGGAACCGCTAGATAGCGTTGCTTTTTAATTTTTCTTGGATTTTCCAAACAAAAAAATATACAGACAGTAGCGGGTGAACCCGGATTTTAATCCGACCAAGGACTGTCAACGTGGCAGTAATTTCAAGAAAGAATAATTTTTTGCCGCTACATAACTATCATAAGAGTAACAGAATCCAGAACTTTTGCCCGAGGAGTTGTACCTTCCAACATATTTCTAATATTGCTGTTATTTCGAAAATTCTTCTGAATTTCTGTTCAAAATCTCAGATTTTGGAGGCTTTAACAAATATAAAAAAGTCATAGTTTCAAGTGCAAAAATTAAACCAGGGACATGTCACCTCCCACTTCCAAGTGAAATCCTCTATCTTAGCAACGGTTTGAACAATTCTAACCAAGTTTGGCGAGTGAAACAGCAATGAAGCTATCAGCATAAAAGTGGACTATACTTTTCAAGGATCAGAACATTAAATACGTGGAGCCCAGTGCTTATGGCTATCTGTTTACCGAAGATATCGGTAAATTTTTGAGATATATTATTAAAATTCAGAGAGTATATTTTTGGGATACAGTGATCGCTTGTGCCGAAACTGGACGAAATTGGATCAATACTTCCTTTAGCCTCTATATACTAAATAAAAATATTTTTGTTCTTCCGGTTGACTTATATGTTTAATATGTAAGAAATCTTAATGAAATTCAGGAAAGATTTCTCTCAAATAATTCTGCATCGGATTGTCAAAAACGAAATCAGTGCAAAACCTATAAGATACTTTTTATTTATTTTACAGTAGTGAACTATAATTGAGGGCAATTATTTTCTAAAGAAGCTCGCTTAACTTGGATAAAATAATCGCTTAACATACGATTTATTACTTTAGCGAGTGTTCTTTTGCAGCTCTCTTAAAACAAAATTCCGAATATTAGATTTCATCTTAGCAAGACTTAATCATCATTCACCCACCACGGATTGAAGCAAAGAATCAAAGGTGATACTGCACAGTCAAGTACATACTGCTTGAAGCCTGATATGTAGAAATGTAGTAGACAAGATTACATATTCTATAGAAGAAATGCATCAAGAGCACCTGCAAACAAATGTAATACTAAATAGCCCTCCGCAAACATGCCATATTTACATACTTACATACAAATATGTAAGTACAGATATAGTACATTAAGTCTAAAGAATACAAAGTAAATCGCATGTAGAAGATAAGAGTTGTCAAAGTATGTAAATTGCTTATATGTATGCTAAAAACACATACATGACTAAAGCTTGAAAAAACAACAAAAATATAAAAATTATAAAAAGTGAAAAAGAGGAAACCTACTAATAGAAGCAAAAGCCATTAGAATTATGATAAAGTAAAACGTTAAAGTGAAACGCTTATCATTGTCTCGTCTGGGTCTCTGGTTCTCTGCGCCACTCGTCTGTGTTGTTGTCATTGGCTTGATTGCTCGTTACTTGCTGAAGCGGCGGCGCGCGATTATTACGTTGCCGCTGGAAGATTTCATCAACTCATATTAATTTATTGCGCCACACAATTGCCAGCATACGGAGACGATGACAACAACAACAACAAATGCAATGTAAACGATAGAGACGACAAAGACGAAAACAATAAAGATAACAGCAACAACAGCAAATAGTCAAAGCTTAGAGCGATAGTAACAGCAGAAGCGTGAGCAACAACATCAACAACAACAATGACGTTAGTTGTCTCCATTCATCGGCACACGGTTTAGATGATGATCACAATCGTGCAACGTGTGTCTTACGGTGATTTAAGGAGGAGATTTTGGTATGAATAGTATACATTGTATACATATGGTATGGTATGTACATATAAGCATATATTTACAGAATCATGTATTTAAGTATATAACGGGTGATTTTTTTGAGGTTAGGATTTTCATGCAGTAGTATTTGACAGATCACGTGTGATGTCAGACATGGTGTCAAAGAGAAAGATGCTCAGTATGCTTTGACATTTCATCATGAATAGACTTACTAACGAGCAACGCTTGCAAATCATTGAATTTTATTACCAAAATCAGTGTTCGGTTCGAAATGTGTTTCGCGTCCGTGTCCGATGAGCGATGAGGCTCATTTCTGGTTGAATGGCTACGTAAATAAGCAAAATTGCCGCATTTGGGGTGAAGAGCAACCAGAAGCCGTTCAAGAACTGCCCATGCATCCCGAAAAATGCACTGTTTGGTGTGGTTTGTACGCTGGTGGAATCATTGGACCGTATTTTTTCAAAGATGCTGTTGGACGCAACGTTACGGTGAATGGCGATCGCTATCGTTCGATGCTAACAAACTTTTGTTGCCAAAAATGGAAGAACTGAACTTGGTTGACATGTGGTTTCAACAAGATGGCGCTACATGCCACACAGCTCGCGATTCTATGGCCATTTTGAGGGAAAACTTCGGACAACAATTCATCTCAAGAAATGGACCCGTAAGTTGGCCACCAAGATCATGCGATTTAACGCCTTTAGACTATTTTTTGTGGGGCTACGTCAAGTCTAAAGTCTACAGAAATAAGCCAGCAACTATTCCAGCTTTGGAAGACAACATTTCCGAAGAAATTCGGGCTATTCCGGCCGAAATGCTCGAAAAAGTTGCCCAAAATTGGACTTTCCGAATGGACCACCTAAGACGCAGCCGCGGTCAACATTTAAATGAAATTATCTTCAAAAAGTAAATGTCATGAACCAATCTAACGTTTCAAATAAAGAACCGATGAGATTTTGCAAATTTTATGCGTTTTTTTTTTTAAAAAAGTTATCAAGCTCTTAAAAAATCACCCGTTACTATACACGCTCAAATAATTCCATTGATAACGTTAGAGATGACATTGTTCAAATAATATATTTTTGTTGTTGCTATTATGTTTGTATTTGTTGTTATACGCTATACGAGGTTTATTAGCTTTAATGACGTTTCTCATGAGAGCGCGCGCAACTATGAGTACATAATGAGCGATATTACCGCATCACAACGGGTGTAAATAGTTGAAAGCGGTAGTAAAACAACAACAATAACACATGTTTATATGCAAACGCGTCAAGCTAGATACTTATGGCATGTCTCTAGTTGATAAACAAGTGTAGCAATTGTGTTGCAGCAGGTGCTGATAACAACTACAATGACATACCCACACACAGATACATACATATCAAGTTAAGTACTTATATATGAAAATATATATAGTATACACAAAATAACCAAATATTATATATAAATACTTAAATAAATAATAAGAAATAAATAACATTTAATAAAGATTAGTGCCATGCTTAATTACTTCACACTTCTGTCACCGCTACGGCAATTTGATGCACTCACACAACAACAAAAAAATACAAAAACAAGAAAACGCTTTAACTTTGACTACAACAAAACTATAATACACTTCACAGTTGCATTTATTATAGCAATAATGGGTAAACATAAATTTATCTTGATTTTGTTCGCTCAGTTTGTATGGCAGCTATATGCTATAGTGGTCCGATCGGAACAATTTATTCAGAGTTTATAGCGTTATCTTATAAAATAATTTATGCGGAATTTCGTGAAAATATCTTGTCAAATAAAAACGTTTTCCAAAGACGGACTTAATTTTTTGCGATCAGTTTGTATGGCAACTATATGCTATAGTGGTCCGATCTGAAAATATTTTTTCAAAAATTGTAGCACTGTTTTGAATAATAATTTTTGTGGAAATTCGTGAAGATATCCTGTCAAATAAAAAAGTTTTCTCTACAAGCATTTCATTTGTATCGGCTAGTTTGTATGGCAGCTATATGCTATAGTGATCCGATCCGTTTAATTTATTCAGAGTTTGTAGCGTTATCTTATAAAATAATGTATGCTGAATTTCGTAAGGATATCTATTAAATTAAAAAAGTTTTCCATAGAAGGGCTTAATTTTGAGCGATCAGTTTGTATGGCAGCTATATGCTACAGTAGTCCGATCGGAACAATTTATTCAGAGTTTATAGCGTTATCTTATAAAATAATGTATGCTAAATTTCGTAAGGATATCTATTAAATTAAAAAAGTTTTCCATAGAAGGGCTTAATTTTGAGCGATCAGTTTGTATGGCAGCTATATGCTATAGTGACCCGATATCGACGATTCCAACAAATAAATAGCCTGTTACTGAAAAAAGGCCGTGTGCGAAATTTCAGAGCGATAGCTCAAAAACTAAGGTTCTTTTTCGCATATATACAGGCGGACAGATGATGGTAGCGGTTGAATCGACACAGCTTGTATAAAATATGTATGTAAACGATATACTATATAAGTACACAATATCTCCAATATTTCTTGATGTTACAAATTTCGTGACAAACTTAATATGCTCTGTTCAGGGTATAAATATATTCATGTATCTTCATATGTATGCCTATGCGCCTTTCAATCTTATCATCGGCACCCTGTTGCTATCAGCAGTAAAAAATGACGGAGCGAAAAACATTTGGTTGTTGTATACACACTTCTTAATTAAATATCTGTATATACAACATGTTGCAGAGACAAGCCAACTTATTTTGGGTAATCACATGGACAAGTGACGTTCAAGTCTTTTGTACTATTTCATCAGCGTGAAAAATAATCGCAATTGTGAATTCGCGCTCTGATTTAACATGCTTTTTGGGGTGCTGCATGATTAGTTTGCCAGCATGTATATACTATATAATATATATATAACATATATCTAAATATATTTATAATTTAATTACTCGTTTAACAAACAACTAAAAACTATCAAATCATAGAAGCGCGCGTTTGCTGCCAAAAATATTCACATACACACACAAACATATATACACTCAAATCCACAATAGTCACAGTTATTTATAATCATATTAATTATTTACCGCATAGTCAATTGCTTCTATATCCACTTGAATCACCGCCAATCGGCTTCTATGATTTAGATTGATTTTTATTGCAGCAGCGATTGGTTTGTTGTGCGTTCGATTGCACAGTTTATGGACAGCCAGTTATTAGACACACGTACATTTGTTAGTGCATGCGTATGTGTGTGTGTGTGGTGCATTTGTTGTACGCACACGCCCATTAAAAATGTGGGTCATTTTGCAATAGGCTTTATTAATCATAAGTAGACTTCATACATACATACAGTTTGTTGTTTTTGAAAAAATTTAAATATTTACGGTAAAGAAGATATAAATTTATCCCTTTTTTTTAAATTGTTTTATTTGAATTTTTTTGGGGAAAAAAAATTTGTTAAGTTCCGCAACTTTAATTTTTGGTTTTGGGATTTTTTTTAAAAAAGGTTTAATCAAGAAAAAGGGATGTTTAAAGATACACCAAGAGTTCAACGTATTCTTTCACAATATTTGACGAAACCCTAAGAGACTTTATTGTCGTTTGGTAAATCTGTTTGCTATATGTAAACATTTTCCTTTTTCTTAGCACATTCCTTTTTAAAACAAAAATTTTTTTTTAATCTCCCTTGAAAGACAGTGCAGGGGTTTTCCCCAAATCAATTATCTAGCTTGGGCCAAATCCCTAAAATTTGTCCCTACGCCCTTGTCCACCTCACTCCTATCCACTCTTCTTTGAGAGATAAAACAAATATCTGGTTAAATATTTTGCCTCAGAAACCATGAGTACGTAGAATCACCATTGCTCGTAAAGATCACAATGAAAAAGGTATTTCAAAAGATCGTTTCTAAAGCCGACATTTTGCACCAAGATACATCTTTTGTGGGTTGAAAACTGGATCAAAATCACACCTAACCTAACAAAATACAATAACAGCTTAAAAATCATTTATTAAACTTTTCAAATTGAAGAATCCTAATGGATAAACCTGCTTTAGGTTTAAGATAAGTAAGTTAGCTAAAAAAACAAAAATGCAAGCTTCTTCAAAATATTGCAACAGAAAAAAATGATGAGTTCGACTACCTCAGTCAAGGAAAAAAGTCGAACACATCTTTTTTTTTAAAAAGGGGTACAATGTTTCGCTTTGTTTGTAAAACCATATTGGAACACCATTTGAAAGTACTATAATTCTGAATAATTTGGGTTTTGGAAAACATTGGATTTTTCAATAAGATGACGATCCAGAGAACACGTCGCGCGTAGTTCGAACCTGACTTCTATGTAATACTATGTACTGTGATCAAAAAATAGTAAGACATTTTGTGTGCGGAATCGAATTTCTGGTGCCAAAACATTCAGAATGATGAAAAAACACCTTCGGTAATAATTTTTTGTTGCGAGCAAGTGACTTTGATTTTTAAATTATTCAAAAAGGGTCGAGAACGCGTTAAGGATAAAGCATGACCAGGGCCGCCATCAACGTCAACTGATGATCAATACGTTAATAAAATAAAGGAATTGATGAGGATTAATAGTCAGAGATTTCACAGGCAACGTTCGGATATCTGAAGGATCAGTGAAAATCATTTTGAAAGATCATTTGGACCTAAGAAAATTGAAAGCTCGATTTGCATTAAAATTGAATTGTTTCCAAAATCACTAAATTTCCCTTCGAAACCAGCGTCGAGTTAAGTTTGGAAAAAAAGCTTTTCGACTACCAGGATGTCAAGAAATGTATTA